>CM025789.1:128331883-128984806 GCA_014635995.1 Sarcophaga peregrina | reverse complement strand
GTGTGTGTGTGTGTGCCTGTGTGTCTGTGTGTGTGAGTTACATTAATGGTAGTTGCTAGTTGTTGTGGTGGTAGCTAGTTTTTACAAGACCTTTTCCAAGAATAAGAACCAAACAGAAGAATAAGAGAAGAAACTTTACAATAAAATTAATTCATAAATTCATAGCATAATGCAGTATGGAAATGTATTTAATGTTCCTACTTTAAAGCACAACAATTTTCTTTTGGAAATTTAAAATCTGAACTTACTTAATTGGTTATTAACAATACGGTTAATGGATTTCGTTTTATTCTAACACATCCTCCTAGGCTCCTCTGTTTTTCTTTGCATGCTTAGAAAGTTGGTCTCACTAAGCGATGTTTAAGCTTCCTTGATTTGGTTCTTCTAAAGCAAAGTCATTTTCTACTACGTGTTCCGTTAATTGTCATATCAAATACTAGACTCACAAGAGCATCCTCTTGCACCCGAACGATATGGCCGGGCAAGTTCATTCGCTGGAAGTTAATGCGCTGCATACTAGATCGAATGCTGAAATCATTGTTAACCCATATTGGACCGATGATCTTATGCAGTACTTTTCTTCCTGAAGAGTATTCGGTAAGGCTGCCAAAAATGTTTCCGAAATTTAACAGGAACTATTTGGATAAAATTCCTTTCGCTAGATAGAGTAGAATGACGCCTCTAAACAGTGTATTTTAGAGGTCAATGCAGAAATCAAGGCATATTTAAGAAGGATGATAATTACCAGAACACACATATACTTACATACATACATACAGCCCAGGGTTATTACAGCCCTTCAGTCAAGATTATGACCTAGTCTCTCACACCCCTCCTGTTGTGTATGTGTTAATTTTATACGTGAGTGGCAGCACCTACAATTTAAAGTCTACTCCGAACGACAGATTTTTGAGAAGCTTTTTCATGGCAATTTTATTTACTCTCAGAGTTTATGTCAGAAATCTGTTATTTTTAAATCATTTTTGATGCCTGACCTGCAATACGAAACCGGGCTTTATGTCTAATAAGCCGACACAACGCTTGCGCCTATACTACGGCGACTTCATTAGCTACCTATTAATAACTACCCTATTAACAGATTTCAGCCTGCCTTATTACATCTTTCCAGTCTTTTCTGTTTTTTTTGTGCGCACCTTTACCAGTTGTTTAAATCAATCGATGACTAAGCTTCTTTCATTTGGTTCTTCTGAAGCAAAATCGTTTCATCGTATCAATTATCTTCTTCCAAACGAACGACAAGGCCAAGCAAACACAATTCCTAAAAGTTAATGCTCCGCACACTTGATCGAATGTTGAAATCATTGAAACTCACATTGGACCGATGATCTTATGCAAGACTTTCCTTCCGAATACTCTCAAGACTATTACATATTTACTTACATAATTCGACAGTACAACTCTTTAGTCAGGATTACAACCTAGCTTCTCAAAAGCACTCGTAATGGATGGATTAATTTCTATCCACGAGTACTGGGACCTTACAGTTTGAAGTCTTTATATGTTTTCAGTTATTGGAAATGCCATCAATTAAAAATTGCATTGTTTTTGTATTCGCCGCTGAATATCTTTCAATATTTTCTAATAATTTTTGATGCAACAGATACCCTACAGAAGGCAAAAATGATTTTAAATTTGAAAGTTCTTAATATGAATTGTTATCATTAGTTATCATGGCTTTTAACTCATAGCAATGATTAGATGATTTGTATATACTACAAGCTACCACAATTTACTTACTTAATTTGGTTATTACAATCCTTTAGTAAGGATTACATCCTAGCCTGTCACATTTCTCGTATTGTGTGCGTTAATTTTTATCCCTTACTGCTGGGACCTACTGTTTGAAGTCGATTCCAAACAACAGATTTTTGAGAAGCGTTTCATAACAATTTGTACTCTCAGAGTCTTTGCCAGAAATCTGCTGAGAGAAAGTCGCCGAAGAAATATTTTTCGTTTTGATGTCTGGGATTCGAACCCGGACATTTCGTCGAATAAGCCAACACACTACCCACCTAACCACGGCGACCATGATGTACTGGGACCTACAGTTTGATGTCTTTATACCTTTTCAGTTATTCGAAATGCTATCAATATTTTCTAATGATTTTTGATCCACCATATATCCTACAGAAGGTAAAATTTTAAAGTTCTTGATATGATTTGTGATCATTAGTTATCATGACATTTAACTCATAGGTATGCTGAGATGATTTAAATACCACAAGTTACCACAATTTACTTACTTAATTTGGTTATTACAATCCTTTAGTCAGGATTACAGCTTAGCCTCTCACACTACTCGTATTGTTTGCGTTAATTTGTATCCATGTGTGCCGGGACTTATAGTTTGAAGTCGATTCCGAACAACTCGTTATTTTAAAGGAATTTTTCCTGGGCAATTCTTGTTTGCTCTTAGAGTTGCTGCCTAAAAAGCCGCTGATCGTTAACAACTCTTCGGGCTACTAAGAGAACCGACTGGACCCCATTCTAGTGCGGAATGGGTAGCCTGTATATTAAGTTTTCTGATCTGATTAGGCAAAGATTAGGTTATGGAACGCACTTAAAATATTTTTCTGCGAATTGGGCGGCATTGAATCATACATCTAGTGTGCTTAGGTACTTGATCAAAAGACAATAGTTTTTTGAAATTCACTCGCTGCTGATATGACTGGGTACTGTATTTCCCTTTTTATTCTCCTACCTTTTATTCTCCAACCTTTTTTTTGTTTTTCCTTTGTCAGGTAATTAGATTTATTTTTTGGGGGCGTATACTTAATATTAATTTAAGAATCTCTCAATTAATTATACGTGGCGTATACTTAATATCGAATACGTATCGTTAATATCGTACATATTTCTGATAGGAACTTTAAAGAGGGAATAATATCCCCTCTGTTGTAGAACTTCATCATGGGTAAGCAGCTCACGAGGGTTGTGGAAAATGTCTTCCATGTGGTGGGTTATGGTAATGGCCTGTCATTAGCACTCTCTCACACAATCTAAGTGGATCGAATAAAGGATTTGAATTTGAGAATTCATACGCAGATGACCAAATTTCTTATGTTCATCAGGTTCAATTCAATTTCAATGGTGGAAATTGTATAAACTTTGTTATCTAGACTCGAATGATTTGCAAATAGATTGGGTAAACTGGGTTCTAAATGTACCGGCTATGTGTTTGCAAAATCAAATCCGCTTTAAATGGAATTTTCAAAACAAAAATTTTTTCTTCTTTTCTCCAAAAAAAAGTAAAAACGGAACTTGATTTCTTATGTGGCTTTATTTCATGAAATACATGCAGATTTTATCATGAATTTAACATTAGATTTGTGTGTTCAAGTCATGTGGCATTCAATTAAATTTCCGCTTTAAATTTGTCTGGACACACACGCTCTCTCTCTTCTTCTACCGATGCCTTATGCTAAATGGCTTTACGAGTATATAGTTAAGAAGGCAAATGACTTATTAGCCATATTAGGCACATAATACGTGGACCATTTCGATAACATAGAAAATCTATAGCCGCGTTCAATTCAATTTAATTCAATTGAACCGCTCCATCCATTTAAATGTGAATTTTAAACATCAACATTTGAAATCTTTAAATTATTCAATGTTTCAATAAAGAATAGCCAACTGCTTCCCCTGCTATATGCCACACACAAAATTTAATATTTTAAGTTCAGTGGCAATAAAATTTCCTTTAAATGCCATTTAAATCTGGCTGAGTGAATAATTTAATATTGCCGTTCTAGGTAGCCGGCTGCCATTATAATAGCAACTGCCTCCAATCATTTCTAATGATTTGCATTTCATTTCTTTTCCTATTATCGACACTTTATGGAAATTTATTTATTGTATCATAAGGTTTCGTGAAGGTTTTCTTTTATTTTTTGTAATTGACATTTATTTTTCCATTAAAAAGCATAAAAAAAACGTGTAACTGTCTGTCTGTCTGCCTTTATTCCTTAATTAATGAAATTAAAAACCATTTGCATGTAATTAAAGCATTAATAAGCACTTGTTGTGGCAATAACTGCTTGTACAACTACATTGGAAGTAACATTTGGAACGAGTTCCCACTACTACTTGATTGATTTTCAGTCGTACGTCCAGGGCATACAACAGCATTTTTCATAAAATTAGTATAGGTTAGGTTGTGTGTAAAGAAAACGGGAATAACCGACTCTCTAGTGCTTCTCCACCCAATTGCAGTTTGTGAAAGCTGAGCTGGTGCCTAGCATACACCTCTTGTATGCCGTGAGGATCTGTTGGATGCAACTATTTAATCGAACATATTCTCTTATCTTCCAGGAGAAATAAGAAACATTCATGGATTACCATGGATCTCGATATTAAATTTTAAAAGGAACCATCTAATCTGCATTAAAAGTGCTGCTTGATATTTTACTTTGGGCAACAGTTTGCCTTATAATGTCATCTAGAATAGCGCAGTTAGAAACTGTCGTTCCATACATCATTCCCGGTACAATTAGAAACCTGTTTACCCGGTATATAGCAAACCATTCGAGTCTAGAGAACAAATTGTATACAATTTCCACCAATTTAGGTGGATTGATTTTCAAGATTTTATATTTCCTAGTGACTGCAATAAACTTGGTCTTCTGTGTATGAATTCTCAAATTCAAATCCTTTATTTGATCTACTTAGATTGTGTATGAGAGTACTAATAATAGGCCGTTAGCATAACCCACCACATGGACGACATTTTCCACAACCCTCGTGAGTTGCTTACCCATGATCAAGTTCCACAACCGAGGACGTTCCTTTGTTTGAAAATGTACGATAAACACGTTACGTATACGATGTTTAGTATACGTCACGTATAATTAATTGTGAGATTCTTAAATAAATATTATGTATACGCCACAAAAAAGAAATAAAAAAGAAAAAGTGTAAAGTTGCGATTAGCTAGCACAGGAAAAATAAAAATAGAAAGAAAACTGGGTTTTAAATCACGGCTTCACGTCTAATAACACAGCGCATTATAAGGCTATGCTAATAGACCATGGTGACTACTTATTTGATATTGTTACGAAAGTGGAAATGGTGTTGTTAAAATAATAAACAAAAGCTCCAAAAAAATAACACAATGGACTTGATCGTGCATAAAACAAACATAAACAAAAGCTCAAAAAATAAAACAATGAACTTGATCACGTGATCAAAGAATAAACAAAAATATGGCAACAATATCAGTATAAAAAAATATAAGAGATAAAAGATGTAAACAACCAGCAACAAAGTACGGCGTAAAAAAATAATAGAATAGCGGATATACAAATACACAAACAGCAACTACTTCTGCCTGGATGAATGTAAACAAGCAAGAACAAAATGCATAGAAGACATACAAACAATAAAAATGTGAATAAGTTGTTTACATTTTTAGATTGTTCCCAAAGGCCGCTATCATCCTTCACATTAATAATCCAGTGATATAAAATGCAAGACAAAGCGAGCAAGGACAGAAGTTTGAATGTAATCATGTGAGACGAGATCACGTTGGTTGCAGTGAGATTTAAATCAATCGAGCTATAATTCATTCAAACTTGTGCGCAGACAAGTTGCATGTGAAGAAAACAGTTGTAAGTGTTGTATTTACAAAAAGGTTGTGTGTAAAGAAGAATAACTAACAAGTGTTGTTGTTTACAAAAAAAGGTTGTCAGCAGAGAAATATCACGAGCAAGCACATATTATGAAAGTTCTCGTTGTATACTTGGAATTAGTTCGAACAGTGTGCAGATAATAAAGAATTGATTCAATATTAAACACCTATTTATTTTTATTTTATTTGGCAATCTACGAACTCATAAATGTAACAATATATTATACATACATAATTGGATCATTACCTACCCTTCAGTCAGATTTCGACCTAGCTTCTCACACCTTTTATATTCTGTGCATTAATTTTAAGCATGAGTGTCGGAACCTACAGTTTAAAGTCGACTCCGAACGACAGATTTTTTTTGAGAAGATTTTCATGGCAATTTTATTTACTTTCAGAGTTTTTGCCAACACCCAACCTACTAGACTACAACGATCATTGATATATTATAACCTTGAACAAATTCGCCATTGTCAACCATTATACCTGTCAAAAGCAATTATTTTGATCTGCTGTATGATCGAGATCATACATAACTTAGTACGTGCTGGCCTTCGTATTTATTTGCAGTCCTGTGGGCAAAGACTGCCCAAATTACAATTTTTATGTTGCAGACTTTTTTTGCTTTCGAGATAATAAAGTCTTTCAAATTTTAGTTAATTGTTATCATTTTATTAATTCTTTTGATTGTACTTAAGGGGTTGGTGACAGAGATTAGTAATGAATCAATTGCTTTTTCGCTGCTCATAAGCACTCGTGAAATTTTGAATATAATTGAGTCAACAATATTAAGATTTAACTATGTACTCTGATTCATTCATACTCACTATAACGATGATTTATAATAACAGGTTGCAATGACCATGCGTACAATGTTGACATCAAACTCATACCATTCGAAATATGTTTGAATTTATATTCATAACTTTAGAAAATCACTTACTTAGAAATGATTCGAATGACTAGAATCATTAATTTAAATTTACAGTCTTAGTGTTTAGACGTTAAAAGAACAAAAAAAATCTCATAAACAAAAAAGACAGAGGCAGCAAGCAGAGTATACAATCAACCTTCTAGTAAGTATTTGAGTGTTCGTATGCGATTCGTACTTATTTTGTGATTCATATATACGCTGCGTTGTGGAGTGTCGAAATCAACAACATCATACGTGTTGTTGAGTACGAACAACGATGAGTTTTTCAAACTTTGAATATGAGTAGAGGTTCCATGATATTAAAATATGTATGAATGCTTGCGTATAAGAATCAAAAATTATGAGTATGATTCGATTCTACTCATCTTTTTGAATATTCATTGCTGATCTCTGATCTCTATGCATTGTACTATTGAACGTTTTTCTCCTTCTTTTCGCAACGTTTAAGGGAGAAGAAGATTCCCCTTAATTCTATGGTTCTAAAGTAACTAAAGTATACTAATCCCTTAATTTGAAACAGTTTAGTATTGTACTCTTTTCTACATTCTCTTTTAAGTATTATTACGTTTTCATCCTTTAAAAAACGTAGATTGCAAATAAAATAAAAATAAATTGGTGTTTTAATTCAAATTCTCCCAGAATTCTGTGGGTCATTGTTCACATCTTTATGTAAACAACAACAATTTCTTCTTCTGTTTACACCCTTTTCATAAACAATAACAATTAATAGACAATTGTTCAACAGATCTTTGTAACGGAGAATTTCAAACCACGATTACTCTCTTCAAACGTAGTGCATCGCCACACAAGACTGACTGAACTTTTACTAACTCAGTCGTCTGCTTTGCCTTGCCTTTTGTTTGGAAAAGTTAACAGCCTGATGAATGTGCTTGAAGGTAAATGTTCATGATTTCATGCATACATTATAATTGGTCATTACAACCCTTGAGTAAGGATGATTGACCTAGTGTCTCACACTACTTATGTTGTGTGTATTAATTTTATACATAAATGACGGCACCTATAGTTTAAAGTCCCCGAACGACATATTTTTGAGAAACTTTTCACGGAAATTTTATTTACTCTCAGAGCCTTTGCCAGAAATCTGGTGAGAGGAAATCACCGAAAAAACACTTTTTGTATTTTACACGGCGACATTGATTTTATTTCGCCTTCACGAAATCTCTAATACAACATCGTTGTTTACATCTATTGGTGGTTGTTGTTGTTGTATTTTTGTTTACTTGTTTACCATTTTTTTTTTGCTGATATTTGTTGTTATATTAAGCAATATGATAATTTGTAAACAAGTTTGATTAATGAATATGATTAATTAATTAAAATTAATTTCTTTAAAGTAAATTTAATATTAAAAAATAAGGCGATAAAAAGATTTCCTTTAGGTTAGGTTAGGTTAGAGGACGTGTACTTGTTAATTCTGACAAGTACAGTACCCGGTGGAAGATTCCCTTTAATCTTAATAGAATTAATTGCTTTAAAGTGCTGTCTCTATATTAGGGAAACTGAAAATATGTTTTTAATGTTGCTGCTGCTATAGCTACAATTGCTAAAATTTTTTTTCGTTTTTTTTGGTATTGGTGGTGTGGGGGATTACCACTAACCAGTAGCGAAACCAAAGTAAATACCCCCAAAATCTTTAAATATTATTTGTGGATGCGGGTGTGTATGTAGGGGAGTGTGTGTGTGCTTGTGTATATATTTTATGCATTCATGAATGAACACAAGATGAGTGAAAGGAAAATGCAATTTGTAGGGGTGGTGTGTGTATAAGTGTATGCATTTTCTTTATTTTTTTGTTGGTATTGTTGTTGTGTGTGTGTGTGTGTGTGTGTGTGTGTACAGTTACAATCCCTGTAAATTGTTGATATTATCCAGGGCTTGGCTATCTTTTGAATTACAATTATAATAATCATTTCCATTGAGTATAATATTTAGATTTCAAAATATTCAAATATGTATTGTACGTATGTATGTATGCATGTGTATGTATGTGTATGTGTATTTGTAAATGCTAAATGTTAAATGTCTAACATTAAATTGTACATTAAATATTTATAATAGAGGTTTAATGCAAACACTCGTATACACAAACATATGCTTATAAGTCTGGTATAGGAGTATGAAAAAAAAAACAACTGGAGGTGTTGGAAAGTGAGTAAGAGCGTTTCTGTGTGTATAAGTTTGTGGTTGCAATTTATAAGGCTTTCGTTTCGCCGTCTATAAATTTTATTTTGTTGACTTTTGGGCATATTTTTTTTTTTATTTTTTATGTGGCTTTTACGTTTACATTTTAGACGGTTTTATTTGATAGCGACGCTGTTTTATTTTCTTTTAGAAGACCTTGTTGGTTTTTGTTTCAGTTTTTGTTTTTTTTTTGGTTTTTTTTTTTTTGGTATACTTTTAGTGTAGTTTTTAGACATCCAATTAAATTTTATAGCTTAGCTTTGGGTTTTTCGTTTTCTTATGTTACTTTTCTTGTGTTCATTTTTTTCTTTTGTTTTTTTTTCTGGCATCATCTTGAAGAAAAATTTAATTTTTCAAATTTTTCTTCTAGTCTTAAGGTTTAATGTTACGCTTTTGTCTTTAAAACCTCTTGAATTTGTTTTTGGTGTTGTTTTTTTTATTAAACGTAAGCGTATTTGCTTTGTTTATTAAATTCAGTTTTTAATATGTGCGTACGTACGTTTTATTTTTCATTTACAGCATTTTTGCTTTTCAGTTTTTTTTAGCTCTCCAAATGCTCTCCAACTGCTCTCTAACTGCTCTCTAACTGTCATCTCGTTACAAAATTTCCATTAAAAACAATGGCAAGGAAAGAACAAAAAAAAAAGCAAAGAAAAAACACAAAAAACACGACGAGAGAAGAGAAAAATACAGAAAAATAACTAAAAACATAAGGAAACATGTTTTTAAACACACATACACACAAACACACAATACACAAAATAAAACATTTCCACAGCGCAAGACAATAAATAAAAATAATATAACGGTTTACGGTATAAGAGTATTTGTAAAGGAAATAATAAGAGAGAGAAAGTGAGAGAGAGAGAGTATAAAATAATGAGAATGAATGTGTACAACGCAAGCATAAATCAGCATTTAATTTTGCAGTATTTTAAAATCAAGAGAGAGAATGTAGTTGTTGTTGTTTGTTGTTTACTGTATTAGTATTAGTTACACAAGCATACATACATACATACATAGCCCCTGTATCCATAGTAAAAAAGCGCAGCTTTATTTTGATTTTATGCTTCTGTGCTACAGCTAAGCATGTGTGAGTGGGCACGTCGTTTAAATCAAATGCTGGGATATTTATTTTCACTTTTCATAGGATGCTGGTGGCTTCTAATGACTTTATTTGTTATGCAGTGTTTATGGACAAGTTGAAATGATGAAAATATAATGGCAACAGTGACAACAAAAACTACAACCATAACAATATTACATATTTTCGGAATATAATTAAAAAGAAAATAAGATAAAGATAAAGAAAGCAAACATAACAGCCGTAAGAGGCATTTAAAAGGAATATAAATAAACAACAATGTAATGTAAACAAAATTTAATTAAAAATTAAAAACTTGTTTTCTGTTCTGTTAAGGTAAAACGATACAACTGAGATTCTCTAAGTTACGCTTGTTTTCTATTTTCTCTTATTTTTCCCAAATAGTTTTTTAAGTAATTTTTTTAAGGTACCCTTATACTATAGCAAGATTCTTTCTCTCTCTTTCCCTCTCTGTTTGCTATTTATTTACCACTCAAAATTAATAAAGATGCTGCTGAAAAAAAGAATCATAAAATGATTACAAAAATATTCTATTTTGACAATCGAAAAAAATATGCTTGACTTTTAAGATTACGAAGACAACAACAAAAATAACCACAATAATTTGAAAACCAAGAAACTTTTTTTTTTGGATTTTTTTTTTTTTTTGGAAGCCATAAATCATTTGAAGTTTAAGTAAAACGCAACCACAAATTCTTTATTTTATAAATTTTTCTTGTTTTTTTTTTACTGTTTGTTGTTGTTGTTTTGGTTTTTATTTTGCAATTAATTATTAATCCAGTCACGTTTCGATTTACACGTTTTTTGTTTTTTTTCTTTTGTTTCTTTTTTACTTCGTTTTTCGTTTATCGTATTGTACTGTTTATATAAAATTTTTTGAGGGCAAATGTCAGGGCAATTTGTCAGAAGTGCTCTTAAATGAAATGCTTACACATGTGTAATCTTGTTTAAAGTCTAATTTAGACATTCGAACGTATGCCATTAGGATTTATGGAAAATTAAATTATGACATCATATTTGGCTTAAACGTACGAACGTTTGTCTGTACGTTTCTAAATCAATTGTTGTACGTTTTAAAAACTTGACTACGATCTTCTTTTAAAATCTTAATATCATGTAAAGAATGTAATTTATAGCTGAGTTTAAACGTTTGCCTTTAAAATACTTATGAGATGGAGCGAATTCCAAAGTTCACTAGTCGCTAGTTTATTAGTTATACTCGACTAGATAACCCATGCGAATATTTCGCACCGTTAGTTGTCATTTTTGTAACATAAAATGAAAATAATTAATAGAAATTTTATTAAAAGTATAAAAAATATTAGAAATCATAATATCATCATACATATTTACATACATACATACTAGGGATGCCAAACGGGATCGATTTTAAAAAAATCCCGGGATTCGGAATTTTGTGAATCCCGATCCCGAAATCCCGGGATATTTCGGGATAATTCGGGATCCAAAAATCCGAAAAATCATAGGAAAAATCGCGAGTTTCTCTTAATAATAAAAATATTTCGTTAACAAAATCATTTGTATTCCAATTATGTATGTATATCAGAATTATATACATACATATAAGTACAGAATTGGTCATTACAACCCTTCAGTCAGGATTATTGACCTAGTTTCTCACACTACTTATGTTGTTTGTATTAATTTTTATACATAATTGGTGGGATCTACGGTTTAAACTCGACTCCGACAGATTTTTGAGAAATTTTTTATGGCAAATATCAGAATTATATCTCATTAAAAATAAAATTTTAAAACAGCAAGACAAAAAGTAACAAAGAAGCATAAATTAATAAAAATAAAAATTATTCATACTACGTATGCAAATGCATTAGTTTTATGAAAATTATTTGGATTCCAACAAAAATATTAAAGCATCTAACATGTGATGTAATAGGTTTGAACGAATTTAGTTCTAAACATACGCTGCCGTCGGGAAACATTTATCGCAATCAACATTTGTTGGTAAAATAGTTCCAAGATAACTGTACGCAGCTTGTAAATATTCACCTCTACGACCTCCTGATCTAAATAAATCTATTTCTTTGGACAGTTGAGTATCTAAATCAGTTAGCCTATTAATTCGTTTTATAGAGCTTTTGCATTCTCCAATGGCATCAAATAACTTTTTATCAATGGAAGTGGAGTTTTCCTCATCTGAGCATCTATTATCGAGGGCAAGTGATATAGAATTTTTTTCAGGACCTTTTGTAGGGTCAAAATACATATGAATTCACAATCCCGAAAATCCCGAAAAATCCCGGGACAAGTTTTTAAAAATCTCGGGATTCGGGATTGTGTGAATCCCGAAAATCCCGGGATTTCAAGTTTCGGGATTTCCCGATTGGCATCCCTAATACATACATACATACATATGCTTAAATGCTTTTATAATACTTCTTTGAATACAATGTCAGAGGTAATGACATGATCATCGTTTACCTTTTGCCCGTAGGAATCCTTAATACAAACAAAAATATCTTTAAAGGTATGTACTCGAGGAAAAACTGTCCATGTCAAAAGACCGGTTCTGGTAAATACAATCCTACCTTTTGAAGGTTTTGACCTTGTGCTTTGTTTATCGTCATAGCAAAAGTAACTTTCACAGGGAATTGTTTTCCTGTCATTCGGAAAGGCACAGTTGGATCAGAAGATGTAAGGTTGATTCGGGGTATGAGCACAGTTTTATCGGTATGAATAATTTTTGCTGATATGATGTGCTCTACCAAGTCTGTTACCATCAGCCTGGTACCATTTATTAACTCCTGTTTAGCATTAAGATTTCTGATTAGCATTATAATTGTATTTGTCTTTTCAAATAAATCTTACGTTCCACGTTATTTTTATTCTTATTTTTTTTTAAAACCTTTTTAACTGTTAAATATTAGCTGACACTATACTACACTTCATAAAACATACAATGCCATGACAATAACGACATTACCAAAATGCCTTTGTACAACTTTATATATTATTATGTGGAATAGGATTAAAATTAAGTGACCCTGTTTATCGCACTTAATCTAACAACTACTGCAAAGTATTGCCAAAACAGCTGTTTACAACTTAATACGCCAATTATATATAACTGATTTAGTAATAAACGGCATTATAGTAAATAGCGGTATTGCCAGAATGGATTTTAATACATACTATATTATGTAGAACTACATTACTATTAAGCGGCCCTGTATTAGCACACTTGAACAAAAACGTATAATCACAATGCCAACAGTATTATTATGCAGTTCTATATAAAATATAATTTTTATCAATGAAAATATTAATTTTTCAATTTCTAATTATTTTTCGCCATTAGCGTTAGATATAAGCTTTAAAATGAGATATTGTTCATTAAATTTGATGCGGTGGTATGGGAGATATTTGCAACCGACAAAAAAGTGCTTTAGAAATAATAATAATAATAATACTGTAGCAGTATGACTTATTGTGAGAGTAAAGAAAAACGACAAACGAATCTTTATAATTGAAAAGCGTCAAGAGTTGTTAAGTTTATAACTACTTGGATATTAAATATTGTTAATTGAAATATAATAGAGACAGTGTCCACCCAAACTTTCATTACATTTACAACCGAATAAAAAATCGAAAATTCTTTCTTGTTTAAACGTTTTATTTTTTCTAGTTTTTTTTTTTATTATTCTTAATGAATTTATATAGTTTAACGTCTGAAGAAAATAACGATACTTTATGGTATCTTAACTCTATAACTAATTTAAGTAAAACTAAATAGGGTGGCTGATATATAATACAACAAAGTAAAGCTCAATATTTCTTTATTATTTTTTTAATTTTATTGTTTAATAGCAAAATATGTTGGAAATAACATAAAATTTTAGAATCAGTTTAGATTTGTTCGAATTGGCCATCTTTGATATGAATTATGGTCTTCATAAATGTAATGGCCGATAAAGCCATTACAGGTTGCACGAAACTGGCTTTGCGGTATTTTGGCCCATTCCCGGCGAAGTACCGTCTTCAGATGATCGACACTTTGCTATTTTTTAGTGAGAACCTTACTCTGCAAAATGTCCCAGGTGCAAAAGTTCAACGGATTGAGATCCGTAAATTTTGATGGCCATTGTGCGGTAGAAATGAAGCGAGGAACCTCCTTTTTAAGTGCGGTGGTGCTGAGTCCTGTTGGTGCGCGGCCGAAATGTTTGTCAGCTTAATGCTTTAATACTGTCTTTAAGACATTTTCCCGATAATATTCGGCATTTATTTTGACCCCACCGTTGATGAATACGAGCGGGTAGCGACCATCGGCCGTTATGGCAGCCCACATCTAATCTTGCAGAAACAATTAATTTGTTTTCATTAGCAAAAAAAAAAAAAAAACAAGAAAAGCTGAAAATTTAATTGCATTTTCGTTTAAAAAGATATTTTTGCTTTAAAATTTTATTGTTCATTTGCAAATTATCATTCCATTTGATGTTGATTACTTTGGATTTCTAAATAAAAATGCAATTTTACTATGGAATACTCATTTAACATTTCCTCTTCCTTTGCCAATGTTTCTCTCTCTCTCTTTCTCTTTATTTCTAGCATACTTTTAAGGGCTTTATGTTTGAGTGTATTTGTAAAATAACATTTTCAACATCAACAACGTGCTTAACGGAATAAAATCAAACTATAAAACTTAAAGCAAATCACTATGATTTACGAATATTCTACTACAACTCACTAATGCATTTGTGTACGTATGTGTATATATACACACACATACATACATACATACAAACATATGACACTAAAATGAATGCATACGCTTATAAAGAGATATTTTATAAGTAATACGTCATAATCTCTATGCATAACAAAAGTATTTAGTAAAGAGAACAAATCGTTGTATACGTATATGTGTGTGGATGGGTGTAAGTGTGTGAGTGAGTAAAAGTGTGTTTATGATATTATAGGGGGTATTAAACACATACATAGTTGTAAAAAAAAACAAATCACTGCACTGAAGAAGAACAATTGAGAGAGAAAGGCTTATGGTTTCGTTAGTATAAGAGTTTCGAATAAATGCAACACACAGAGAGAGGGAGATTGAGAGAGTTAAGGAGAGAATGAAAGAGAGAGCAAAGTGCTTCTTAAGAGCGTAAGAATAATAACACACACAAGCAGTGTTTTATTGTAAAGGACATGTTTGAGCAAAATACAGTCTTATTTGAGTAACGTTATAAGCAGGACGTTTAAAAACGCCAGGCTAACAAAAAAAAAAATTAAACTCCTATTTGCCAATTAAATGTTACACATTAAATATAAGGCAAACGGGATGTTTTTACAAATGAAATAAAAAAAGAAAAAAGCAAAAAAGAAAATGTGATTATGGCACAATGTGCACAACGGTGTGTTAGCCTCCAAAATGTAGCAACTACAACTACAAAATGTAAAGAGCACCAAAAAAGAAAAAAACAAGAATTTGTATGTGTTAAGCAAGTTATGAAAAAAGGATTAAGAAATAATCTGGTTACACACAGCTTTACTTTATAAAAGCATAACGGAAATTGTGCGTGTTAATGTATTAAGCAAGAAAACGAAAACGGAGGAGAAAAAAAAAATAAAGAAAATGATAATGAAGTAAAGGAAAACGTATAGAAAAGAAGGTAAAAGGATGTTAGTTTTGTTTTTTCATCAAAATTTTTTTTGTTTTTCTTTTGATTATCAAAAGCAAAGTAAAAGAATAAGAAACAAAATAAAAGCAAATCAAAGCAGAAAAAAAACACAAAAAATAATGTGAGAAAAAAATTGAAAAAAAAAAAATGAAAAAAAGAAAATCGATAAAAGATAAATTGTATGCTCACCTCTTAAATGTGTGAGCAAAAATTAAACAAAAATAAAAAAAAAAACAAAAACAACAGCATAAAAATATATACAACGCCAACAACAACAACAAAAAAAAAATTGCAAGCAAAACATATACAGGCTTGCAGGAATACAAGCATGAGTGTGTGTGTGTGTGAAATTCCAAAAAGCAAAAGCAAAAGAGTATAAATGTTAAGAATTTTTATAAGTTCACATATGTAGGTACATACATAAGTAAATTTATTTTAATATAGATTATATATACGTGTGTGTGTGTGTTTGTACATGTATTTAGAAAACAAAAGCACTTGCAACAGCAAATAAAATAAAATATAATAAAAAACATTGAAAAAATATACGTAAAAAAATAAAATAAAAGTATGAGAGCATAAATACGAGTTTAAATACGTATGTATGGGAGAGTAAATAAAAAAAAAGTTTTTTTTTGTTTTTGTTTTTAATGAATTAGTAAGTGAGCGAGCAAGCATATATGGGAACAAATAAAGAGCACAACAGCAGCAGCAGCAGCAGTAAAAGAGTGTTAATGTCGTATGAGTCCAAGAGTGAGTGTAAGTGTATGTGTATGTGTGCTTGCTTATAAATTTTAAGCAATAATAAAACAAAGAATTTTTTTATATTATTTGTATGTAATTAGATGAAGTGAAAATGGTACAACAATAACAAAAACAACAACAGTCACAGCAGCAATAATAACAGTAACAGTAACGGTAGCATATAAAATATGCATAAAAAAAACAAAACAAATGCTAAGCAATTGTAATACGAAGAGAGTATATTTGAGGGACAAACAAAGAGAGGGAAAAATTATAAAAAGAGAAAATAAAAATCAAAAGTAACGGAAAGGAAATCACATTAACACATTTTTAATGATTATAAAGGACTATAAAACATAAATATAAAGAAAAACACACACAACAACAACAACAACACAAACAATATAAAGAAAGAAATAAAAAACAGAAATGAAAATGAAACACCATTAATAACAATAACAAAAAATACTTACAACAGAGTGTATGAAAACAAAGAAAGAAGAAAAAACATATACACAGTAGACTATAGTACAGTAGCGAAAGCATGTTGTGTGTATGTGTGTGCGTGTGTATGTGTGTGTGAATAGAAAAAATGTGTTTTCATTTCCATTAACAGTAAATAACCATAAAATAGAAATGAAAACAAACCGAAACGAAACCAGAAATTAAATACTTAAGAAGGCACGTTTTTGAAAATAATTTTTAATTTAACTTTTTAATTCGATAATAAGAAAACCAAAAAAAAAAAAACCAAAACAATACAATCCATAGACCTTAACTAATGTAAACAAATGCAAAGTATTTTTATTTAATCTTAAATAAATAACAAAAAGGCCTTACTTTATATATGCCCAGCTAGCATTTGGAAGTTTGTTTAAAAAAATAATCCCCTTGCTAAGTCTTTTTAGAATAATTTTGGTGATCAAAAACTTTTTAGTCTGTTATACGTTAAAAAAAAAAACAGGACTCAGAAATAATTCGCAACAATAAGTGAAATGAGTTCAATTTAAAATACAATAAAGAAATTGAATACATACATACATAATAGGTCATTACAACCCCTTCAGTCAGAGCTATGGACCTAGTTTCTCACACCACTAATGTTGTGGCGGGACCTACAGTCTCAAGTCATCTCGTAACGACAGATTTTTTTTGTGAAATTCAGGAAATCACCGAAGATTACTTTTGGTAATTGTTTTGATGTCTGGCCTGGGCCTTGAAACCTGGCTTTACGTCTAATAAGCCATTACACTACCTGCTAGACTACGTCGACTAAAAGAAATTGTATAGCAATCGGAAATTAATCATCCAAACATTTAAAATGTCACAATTACTTCCGTTATCATATATATTATTCTAAAGCACTTTTTTTGTCGGTTGCAAATATCATCCATACCATCGCATCAAATTTAATGAATGATATCTCATTTCAAAGCTTATATCTAACGCTAATGGCGAAAAATAATTAGGAATTGAAAAATTAATATTTTCATTGATAAAAATTATATTTTATATACAACTGTATGATAATATTGTTGTCATTATAATTATATGTTTTTGTTCAAGGATGGTAATACAGGGTCGCTTATTAGTAATGCAGTTCTACATAATATAGTATGGTATCTATTAAAATCCATTCTGGCAATACCGCTATTTACTATAATGCCATTTATTACTAAGTCAATTATATATAATATGCATATTAACTTGTAAACAGTTGTTTTGGCAATACTTTGCAGTAGTTGTTAGATCAGGATCGCTTAATTGTAATGCTATTCCTCATAATGATATATAAAGTTGTAGAAGACATTTTGGTAATGTCGTTATTGTCATGGCATTGCTTGTTTTATGAAGTGTAGTAATACGGTGTCTTTTAATATTTACAAACATATATAGTGAAGTATTAAGAAAAATAAGAATAAAAATAAAGTGCATTTGAAAAGACAAATGCAACTAAAATGTTAATCAGAAATCTTAATGCTAAACAGGGGTTAATAAATGGTACCAGGCTAATCGTAACAGACTTGGGAGAGTGCATCATATCAGCAAACATTATTCACATCGATAAAACTGTACTCATACCCCGAATCAACCTTACACCTTCTGATCCAACTGTGCCTTTCCGAATGACACGAAAACAATTCCCTGTGAAAGTTGCTTTTGCTATGACGATAAACAAAGCACAAGGTCAAACTCTTCAAAAGGTAGGATTCTATTTACCAAAACTGGTGTTTTCACATGGGCAGTTATACGTGGTTTTATCTCGAGTGCGTACGTTTAAAGATACTTTTGTTTGTATTAAGGATTACGATGATCATGTCATTACCTCCAACATTGTATTTAAAGAAGTATTATAAAAGCATTTAAACATTATGATTTCTAATATTTCTATACTTTTAATAAAATTTCTATTAATTATTTTCATTTTATGTTACAAAAATGACAACTAATGGTGCGAAATATTCGCACGGGTCATCTAGTTTGTTATTACATTCAACTTATACTGAAGATGGAAAAACTTTTATGGTGTTTTCTTTTCTACCAAAAAAAAAAAAATGTGCATTTTATTAAGGCAAAATGCAATTTTGTGTTTGTTTTTTAAAAATGTTTCGCCCTCTAAAAGGGTGTTTTATTTTAAATAATTAGCACTTGCCAATAGTGGAGGGCATTGCATTTTATGCCCTACATAAATTGAGAGTGCTGATAATGCCCTGTAAAGCAGATGACTTTTGTTTATTTAAAGGGCTACCAGATGATATTTAAAAAAGTCGCCTGGTATTGTTATCCAATTTGAAGTTAATTTTTTCATTGTCTTGTTAAGTAACCTTAAGGAAACATTACATTATTAAAGTTACATGGTCCGTAATATAGAAAATTGCATTCAATGTTAGAACAGTATTAAAATGTGTTTTTTTTTGTTATAAAAAAGCTCCCAAAAAATAAAGTTGAACAATTAGCGATCTGGCAACACCTTTTTCATATTAACATTTATTATTGAAAGGAAATCAAAAATTACAACATATTTTTAGATCTAAAACCTTTATTTTTGAAAAAAATATAAATATGGATATTACTGCATCTATTTTATTTGCAAAAATTTAAATAAATCAGTTATTAGAATCATCTTCGTTATCTGATGAAGAAGAATTACCGAATATATTACATACATAATCAACAGCCGCCGGGGCAAACACAGGGCATACTCTTTTTTAAATATTTGTAGTTTGTTCTTCTCAAATAAAAAATGACATTACAACAGGGTTGGTCAAAACTTTTTTTAATACACCTTGTAAGAGAGTGACATTTTCTTTGTAGAAAAGAAAACACCGTATCATGCAGGTGGTTGAGAAATGGTTGCAAGTACATATTTCATGATCATATTTTAAGCAAATAGATGATTAAACACTGTTTCTCTGTATAAATTTTCATTTATGTAAAAGATGGCTGTGAAATAAAGTATAATTTTGTTTTAGATAGAAAATTTTCTTTGGTTTTTAACGAAAAAATATTTTTTTAAATAAACCTTAAAGTCTGATGTACATACAACACGAATATAAACATACATACTCTGTTCTTTATTTGTAAATTAATGTTCATGCGAACATTTCATAAATCGTAGCAGTTTAAACATAGGCAGCGTTACCTCTGGAAATTTTTAAGAAGTCGCACAAAAAGGGGATTTTTGAAAAAAAGTCGCATAAAAAGGGTATTTTGGCATAGTCTAATCTATAGTCTAGTATATAGTCTAGTATATAATGTAGTCTATAGTCTAGTCTATAATTTAGTATATAATCTAGTGTACAGTCTAGTCTATAGTCTAGTATGTAATCTAGTCTATAATCTAGTCCTACTATAGTCTAGTCTATAGTCTAGTATATAGCCTAGTCTATAGTCTAGTATATAGTCTAGTCTATAGTCTAGTCTATAGTCTAGTATATAGTCTAGTATATAATGTAGTCTATAGTCTAGTGTATAATTTAGTATATAATCTAGTGTACAGTCTAGTCTATAGTCTAGTATATAATCTAGTCTATAATCTAGTCTATAGTCTAGTCTATAGTCTAGTATATAGTCTAGTATATAGTCTAGTCTATAGACTATAGTCTAGAAAAAATACTTTTAAAAAAAGGGGAAAAAAGGCTACAAATTTTATGATCATATTTTTAGCAAATAGATGATTATTCAATGCTTTTATAAAGGATACAGACATAATTGGTCATTAGAACCCTTCAGTCAAGATTATTGACCTAGTTTCTTGCATAAACGTAAGTGGTTTAAAGTTGACTGCAAAAGACAGATTTTTGAGAAACTTTTCATGGCTGTTTTACATTTGCTCTCAGTGTTTTTGCCAGAAATCTGCTGAGAAGCAAACGTCGAAGAAATACTTTTTGTTTTTTGTATTGATGACTGGCTTGAGAGAACCCTGGTTTTAAGTTTAATAAGTCAACACACTACCTACTAGACTATGGCGACTTCTATTTGTTACTTAACGTTCATAAGAATGAGAGAAATCGCGGCAGTGTAAGCCTGGGGGTCAGAAAAGCGACTAAAAACACCATAAGAGAATAAAACACATACATTTTGAAATACGATTAATAAATGACTCAAATTATAATTATAAATTACGTTAAAACAAGTCCGAATTAATACAAACATGACTTATAAACATGACAATAAAAGGACTCCTAACCATACTGATAAATTACTCATAATAGATTCATATGCGATTAAACGATGACTGAAAGACGACTCGAAAATGAATCATAAACGAAGGTAAATACAAACATAATTGGCCATTCATTACAACCCTTCAATCAGGGTTATTAACGTAGTTTCTCACACCACTTATGTTGTGTGTGTTAATTTTATACGTAAGTAGAGGGACCTACAGTTTAAGGTCCTCTCCAAACGACAGATTTTTTTTGTGAAAGTTTTAATGGCAATTTTTATTTATCCTCAGAGTTTTTGCCAGAAATCGGCTGAGAGGAAATCGCCGAAGGAATACTTTTTGTATTTTTCTTTTGATGTCTGGCTTGGGGCTCGAACCCTGGCTTTATGTCTAATAAGCCAACACACTACCTACTAGACTACGACGACTTCAAGGTAAATAAAACTAATAAATGGACAGAAAGCGATTCAAAAATTATCATAAAACTATTAGAAAAAGGGTTGAAAATTACTCTAAACTAATACATATAGAAAATGATTTCTAAATGAGATTTTAAGAAGAGTCACTCGCAAACCTCTTTTCCTCCCGACAAAGAAGTATCTTTTATGATCAGAAAATGAACGCATATTCTAGCTTTTTAATTGCACAAAAGAATCCAAAAAGTTTCGAATTTGATTAAAAATGTGCAAAAATGTTGGCTGGGATAATATTTGTGAATTTATAGGTGACCTAAAGTCATCGGCAAAAAGAAAAACCACAAAAACTTTTTACGCATATTTATACGTATTATGTTGTATTATATTCACAACAACAACAACAACAACTAACAACAGCACTTGTTTTAATTCTACAAACAAACTGGCAAAAAAAAAAAACGTTGCTTTAAAGGTCAATTATTTATGCCAGCATTGAAACCAAAATAGCAGAAAAAATTACATTAAAACAGCTTGAAAAGGGAGAGAAAGAGAGAGAGAGATGAAGTGCTTAAAAGAGAAAAGCGTTTAAATATAATTATAGTCTTAAATAATATTTACATTTATGAACTTTGTAATATCGTATAATGATTATATACGGCTCTAGAAACTCTCTCTTACATACATATACACATACACATACATATATACCCTACCATACATTACCTATACCATAACATGCACGTCCTGTGTTATAAAACTTGTGAATGAGGCAATTAGTTTGTAATTTAAGCACCTTGTTGTGTATGTATGTGTCCCAATGTACTTGTTTATGTATGTATGTATGTATGTACAAGTGTATGTATGTGTGAAGAAAATAATAACAATAATAATAACTCATATACTCGCATATACTTGCTCGTATCGTACCTTTGGCCGAATATTTTAGAATAGGCTCTGTTAAGTTCGAGTTTGTTTTCCATTTGGAATTAAAATTTAATGTTTTTATTAAAGGAAATCAATTGCCTCTGGTCCATTTAAATAATGTCTGCCTAAGGACATTTTTTTTTGACAATTATCTTCTAACGAAATGAACGTAGTTTATGAAAAGCATTCCCAGCGATCTGTGTGTTATTTAATCAAAATTTCTATTTCAAAGGATTTACTAAAATCTTCGCAGGCAATATTCTTTACATCTTATTGACACTTCTCCCTAGATTTATAACGAATTTGAAACTATTTGTATGCAACTAAATCTATATGCTGTAGTATCATATATATTATTTCTAAAGCACTTTTTTTTGTAGGTTGCAAATATCTTCCATACCATCGCATCAAATTTAATGAATGATATATCAGTTTAAAGCTTATATCTAACACTAATGGCAAAAAATAATTAGGAATTGAAAAATTAAAATTTTTATTGATAAAAATTATATTTTATATATAGAACTGCATGATAATACTGTTGTCATTATGATTATATGTTTTTGTTCAAGTGTGCTAATAGTAATGCAGTTCTATATAATCTAGTATGTATTAAAATCCATTCTGGCAATACCGCTATTTAGTATAAGGCCGTTTATTACTAAGTCAGTTATATATAATATAAATATTAAGTTGTAAAAGGCAGTTTTGGCAATACTTTCCAGTAGTTGTTAGATCAAGTGCGATAAGTAGGGTCGCTTAATTGTAATTCTATTCCACATAATAAGATATAAAGTTGTAAAAGCCATTTTGGTAATGTCGTTATTGTCATGGCATTTATGAAGTGTAGTAATACGGTGTCTTTTAATATAGACATACATATATAGTGTGAACTGATATTTAATAGTTAAAAAGGTTTTAAGAAAAATAAGAATAAAAATAACGTGCATTTGAAAAGATAAATGCAATTATAATGTTAATCAGAAATCTTAATGCTAAACAGGAGTTAATAAATGGTATCAGGCTAATCGTAACAAACTTGGAAGAGCATATAATAGCAGCAAAAATTATTCATACCGATAAAACTGTACTCATATCCCGAATCAACCCTACACCTTCTGTTCCAACCGAGTCTTTCCGAAGGACACGAAAACAATTCCCTGTGAAAGTTGCTTTTGCTATGACCGGTCTTTTCACATGGGCAGTTATACGTGGCTTTTTCTCGACTGTGTACGTTTAAAGATATTTTTGTTTGTATTAAGGATTCATACGGGCAAAAAGTTAACGATGATCGGGTCATTACCTCTAACATTGTAGTCAAGGAAGTATTATAGAAGCATTTAAACATATGTATGAATGTATGTATGTAAATATGTATGATGATATTATGATTTCTAATATTTGTATACCTTTAATAAAATTTCTATAAATTATTTTCATTTTATGTTACAAAAATTACAACTAACGGTGCGAAATATTCGCACGGGTCATCTCTAGTCATTTCTTAGTTTTTATTAGGTAGATGGGTATATACATACATGCGACTGCCACCCAAGCGGATGGATGATGCAGTTCCACAACAATTGTGATACCACAATATTTCTATAAACTTCTGCTTAAGGCATTTATAGTTCTAGCACTTATCAATTGTCGCCGAAGTCTAGTAGGCAATGCAACAGCTTGTTAGACAAAAGGCTCGACTTCAAATCCCAGGTTAGACATCAAAACGAAAATATGAAAATATTTCTTCGTCGACTTCTTCTCAGCAGAATTCTGTCAAAAATTCTGAGAGTAAAAATTGCAATGAAAAGCTTTTCAAAAATCTATCGTTCAGAGTCGACTTTAAATTGTAGGTTCCACGACTCATGTATAAAATTAACGCACACAACATAAGTGGTGTGAGAAACGAAGACGTTTTACAATGGGTCAATGCGACCTCCAAATGCTGTACTTGTTACTGTTGACAACTACACGTCTTTTAACCTAACCTATTAGTTGTTACGTTTTTACTTTTTTAAAAACGTTTAAAATATGAGCGCATACATTGCGCTCATATTCATATCATATCAATTGCAATGTTTTACTAAAAATTAAATTTCTTTACTATTTGCTTAAATCCGTATGCTATTATTCACAGCTTGATGTAAACAACAACAATTACTTTGTTTGTTATACCTCTGTTTATATATTTTGCATAAACAATTAACAATTACTAGACAATTATTTGACAGTTCTTTGTAAAGGAGATTTTCAAACCACAATTACTTTCTTCAAATGTACCGCGTCTTCACACAAGACTGAATGAACATTTACGTTTAATACACCGATACAAAGCTAGTTATGTATCTATGAGATAATAAACAGAGTCTTTCTCTTAGCCATCCATAAAAAAACATGCAAAACTTTATGGCCATATGGCATGAATACCCAGAATGCAATATTAATTCTGAACTTCAATGGCTGCACCATATATGGCTAAGGGTGCGAATAGAATGAGTCCTCAAAGCCGTGACGAGATTGGCAGTGTGATAAAACTATTTACATACGAGGCAATATAAATAAGCTTGTGTATAACACAGTGAACGCCGACAAGAACAGAGATCAAAGCCGATGAGTGTGAGTAAACAGTTTCAAAGTGTTTTGCGCGCTTATTTGCTTTGCTGGTGTTTACTTCTTAGTATGCAGTCGGGTTTTTTAATGGTTTCATATTAAAAAAAAATGGATATCAAAATTTTATTGCTCTAAGGTCCAAAGATATGAGGACCTTAACAGCAGCTGTAGATTGCCCTAGAGGTCTTCCTGTTAGAATGGAGTAATCTGCCAGGCTGTTGGCAAACAGAAATTATCTTTCTCAGGGATGTCGTCATTCTTAATAATTATCTGCTTAGCCTGGGTTCCAGCTTGGTTGGACTTGGCTGAGTTGTCCAGCTTTTCAGATGTTTGTCCAGTTTACAAGCTAAAATTTAATTTGTCTAGCCAAATAAAAAATTTTTTAGTACACTGCAATAACTTGGTCAATAATTTTCATATTATATTTGTCAAATCATGTTAACTCAACTTTGATTGTCATTTGTTATACAAATAAGTTATGATTTCCCTCTTCTATCATCACTGACAATACGTGCCAACACTTGAACAGCTAATGTCATAGAAAATATTATTGCAAGCAATAGTCAATTTCTTTACGTACGGCTTTAGTTTTTTTATACATGAAAATAAAAAAAAATTTGCAGAAAATCTTGAAAGGATATTGCTGAAGAAGCTGGTCGATCAAAAGGACATCTCACAACCTTTCTGCGATAGATGGAAAGAGTTTGCAAAATATGCTAATTGGATAAGGAAAGTAAATTGTGCCAAACAGGCATTACAATCAAATATGAAGGCAGTTACAAAAAAAAAAAAAACTTATAAAATGGGGATGTGGCAGAAGTTGTCTCATACATACATAATTGGTCATTAGAATCCATTAGTCAGGATTATTGACCTAGTTTCTCACACCACTTATGTTGTGTGTATTAATTTTATACATGAGTAACGGAACCTACAGTTTAAACTCGACTCCAAACGACAGATTTTATGAGAAACTTTTCATGGCAATTTTATTTACTCTCAGAGTTTTGCCAGAAATCTGCTAAGAGGAAATCGCCGAAAAAATACTTTTTTTATTTTATTTTTATGTCTGGCCTGGGGCTCGAATCCAGGCTTTACGTCTAATAATTTAACACACTATCTACTAGACCACGGCGACTTCAAGTTGTCTCATACTATTGCGAATTTTATAGTCTCAACAGAGATAAAATTGGAAACACAACTTTCCAAGGCAGAGCATGGACTAATCTACAATTAATATTTTCTCAGTATTTTTTATGTCCAGCTTTTTGCAACTCAGAATTTGCTAACCCTAGCTTAGCACGTATGGGCCAAATCTTACGCCTCAAAGACGCTAAAATGTCATCGATTCTGAAAATTTAACTCCACCCAAACGCTGTATTCAGCCATTCGAACCATTTATGACTATGTTTGTGGAATAAATCATGAGTTAACTCAACTCCATATTACACATTCACCCTTTCACACTGTAATCATGCATTATATTTGGCTTCCTTTACTGTTTTCTATGGAAAATAAATCCTAGGAAAGTACGGCTTATCATTGATTCCCAAAATTCCTCTCTTAAAACTTCAATGAGGGAAATGTTGCTGGTTGCTGGTAAATTCTGGAAAAACTACAATATCCGTTGGAATTATGGCGTGAGAATTATAAATAAAAAATTCCAAAGAAAATTCCCTTTTTCGGAGTACCCTGTACGTATGAGTAACGCTCATATACATAGTACAAGTACCAGCTTATTATGGCAGAATAAAAAGAAAAATGGTTACACAAATATAAACAGACACATTAAAGACTAGAAGCAAGTAAAAGAAGAAGGAGAAGAAGACGTAGAAGTAGCATATTTATAAAACAAAAAAAGAGAAAGAAAGACAGATAGAGAGAGAGAGAGAGAGTGAAAGAGAAGAAAAGATGGCAGAATGTGTATTATTATTGTGTTCATGTATTATTTTTAATAACACAATGGAAGAAAAACTCTTATGCCAAGCATTTAAATATAATAATAGCACAGCATACATAACACATACATATGTACACACTATGTATACATACATACACACACACATACATGTGTATGTGTACATATAATAAATGCATTTACAAACACTAATTCGTTCATTTCACTTTTACTTTTGTGTCAAGAGTTGCCAGTAGGAATGGATTGGTTTTGTTTGAAAATTTTTTTCTTTTTTTCTTTTAATTTTCATTTGCAAGTGGGAGTTTTAAATTTGAATTCTTGATGAGGAATTATTTTCACTAAAAAAAAAAAACAGCCGTTTAGAGCCCATATAATTGGAATATTAGACAGACCTTGACTTGAATAAAAATAAACACGATCTGTATAAAGGGATGTCAGCATTCAAAAGTTTGTAATTTGTTTGAAAAAAAGGAGGAAATATTTGAAAAAACATAATAATTTTTTAAAAAATGATTTTAACAACCGAAGCCATTCCATGGCTTAGAATTTATTTATATTCAGCAACTTTCTTGTATCAGTCTTTGGCAAAAGCTCTGAGAATAAATAAATTTAACGACATAAGAAAAGTTTCTTAATAATCTGTATAACTCACCACTCATTAATAAATTAACGCGCACAATAAAAGTTTCATAGAAAGCCAAATCGCAATCCTAAGTTTTCAAAGAACAATTAAGGAAGTAAGTGGTTAATTAAGAGTAATGTCAAAGAAAATTGCTGGATAAGGTGCTTGGCACATCGGGAGCCACAAGGAGTGCTTTCCTAAGTTTCAGTAGGAATTAAAACTGAGGCGACATCCTCATTTTAATTGGTGTAGCTTCCGCATTCACCAATTACTTCTATGAGTACGTGGAATACGCTTACCTGTATTGTATGTAAAGGGTCCCGCCAAATAACTTTTTTTTTTTGAAAATGCTTTAAAAAAAGGAACTACTGAATATTTTCTCAAATTCCTTTTTTTATTTGAAAGTACAATCCTTCCGGTTAATAATGGAAAACAATTTCATTCAAATGGCTGCCTCGGCTGGCCATGCAATAGCCTACACGATCGGTCCATTTTTTTAGCACATTATCGATTGTGTGCTACCGTATTTCACCAATGACTTCACGAATACTGTCCTTTAAAGCAGCAATTGTCTCTGGCTTGTAGGCGTAACACTTTTCTTAGACGTCACCCCTCAAATAATAGCCCAACGGTGTCAAATCTTAGCTCCGAAGCGACCAAACGACATAAGCTCTGCGACTGATAATGTGATCTTTAAAAACAAGGCGCAAAATATCAAGTGTAGCTTCGGCTGTGTGGCATGTAGCGCCATCCTGTTGAAATCAAATGTTGCCAATATCCTTCTCTTGAATTTTACATACATACATACATAATTGGCCATTACAACCCTTCAGTCCGGATTACGACCTAGCTTCTCACACCACTTATGTTGTGTGCGTTTATTTTATACATGAGTGGCGGGACCTACAGTTTAAAGTCGACTCCGAACGACAGATTTTTGAGAAGCTTTTTCATGGCAATTTTTACTCTCAGAGTCTTTGCCAGAAATCTGCTGAGAGGAAGTCGCCGAAGAAATATTTTTCGTTTTGTTGTCTGACCTGGGATTCGAACCCGGGCCTTTCGTCTAATAAGCCAACACACTACCCACTAGACCACGGCGATTTCTTGAATTTTGATGAACATAAATTCGTTCAACATGCCCCTCTAATCATCGCTATGACTCTTTGCTCATTTTCGAAGGATAATTACCCAATTATGCCTCTGAACCAAAATCCGCACCAAACAGTCACTCGTTTTGGGTGCGTCGGCTTTTCATTGTATGCGTGCGGGTTTTCTGTGACCCAAATGCGACAATTTTGCTTGTTTAAATACCCGTCAAGATCAAAATGAGCTTCATGCGAAAAGGAGATTTTTTTTGCCAAATTCGGAATCTCATGTAAGTCGATCGCTTTTTTTCGAATTCAATCCGATTGAAAATTTTTGACTTTCGTGAAAATCTGGCTCGGACAGTACGAAACAGCCCCAACAAACATGGTCAAACTTTGGGATCGTATAAATGCGTAATGGAATCGAATTCCAAAAGATGCTATTGATCATTTGGTAGAAAGCATCTCAAACCGCATAAATCAAGCTATTTCTAATAAGAGTCTATGGACAAAATATTGAAATTGGGTTAGTTTCTTGAAACGTGCAAAATTGAGTTCATGTGGGTTATTTTCGTTTTGTCATTCAAACTCATTGAATTCATTTCATTAATTATTGTTTTTTTTTAGTGCTATTTGTTAAGAATAAAATAAAGAATTGAAATGAATTTTTTTATTGTATTTGCTTCTATGGTTTTGTTTTTGTGGCTGACGAAACTCAGTATTGTGAACATGCACTCACTTCTGCTCGTCACTGTATGTATGCATGTATGTGGTGACGATGGTGGTAAGCTGAGATTTTGTGTAAAAAACTAACTTTTCGAAAACTTCATTAAAGTTTTGTTTTATTTTGTTTTGTTTTATTTCTCATGTTCTCTCTATTCTATTTTGTTTAGTTTTAAAGCCATAAAGTTGTAAACAAAAATATTGTTTGTTATTATTATTGTTGTAACCTTTGACCTTTAAAAAAAGAAGAAAAAGAAGAAGGAACTTTTAAGTTTATAGGCCGAACCCAAAATATAACAAATAAAGGATTTAAAACTGGGGGGAGGGGGGATTCTAAATATGTTTTCCTTACTTAATTTGCCATACACAGAAACATTAAAGCTCTTGTACTCTTGTACTAGCTCGTAGTCGTTGTCTTATGGAAATTTCTGAAAGTATTTTCCAACTCCTGCCATCATTCTTTTGTTTGGTTTTTGTTTTGTTGTTGAATTTGTAAGAATAATTTGAATTATAAGCATACGTTGCCAAAAGAAAAAGTGATGGGAAAAAATTTAAATAAAACAACAACAATTACTGTGTGTTGTTGTTCTCTTTTATTACTTAAAACCTTCTAAAGGATTTCCTTATTTCAACTAATTTGACTTTAAAAAAAATAAATTATTTTTAATGCTGGGAAGTTATTTCTGCTCCCCTTTTTTTTTGGTACTGAACAAGATTTTGAAGCCAGAAAAATTTTGTTTTTTTTTGGCAGTTTTATAATGTTTTTTTTTTGGCTGATGGTTTCTCAAGTCAAAATTATTCATTAAGAAAAACGGAATGACTTCCGTTTTCACCTCCTTCTTCCAGCAAGGCTTACTTAAGGCCTAATTTTTTTTTTTTTTTTTGGAGGAAACAACAATCGTGTTTTGCTTCATGTTTTGTTTTTCTTTTCGTTTTTTCCTTTCGTTCTGACATGATTAAACTTAAAAGGAGAGTGTCGGTGGCACAAGATGATTCGGAAATATTCTTTTTTAAAAACTAATTAAACGTTGAGGGCCTAAGGAAAGTTTAATTATGCTATGTAAAGGTAAATATTGTTCATAAGAGACTTATTAAAGTCGGCAAAAAAAAAAAAGAAAATAGAAGAAGAAAGAAATTTAAATTCATAATGAAAGAGTTTTCATTTCTTAATATGCTTAAGTACACAGGGGTAACTGTTTAATACGTAGTATTTTTCTTAAGACTTAAAAAGCCAAAGAATTTTTATCATCAGTTATCCTGGTAGACTGCTGACAAGAGTTCATTATCATATTGTTTTAATTAAGATAGGACTAGTATGCAGTAAGCGGCAGGTATTAAAGCTGAAGCAATAATGTTTACTTGAATTAATTTAAAACATTTAAATTTCTGTTTCCACAATCAATTCAATTTCCTATATTGAAAGTGAATATTTTGGGTTCTTTACAAATCACTTTTAAAATATTGTATTGGATGTGAAAATAATTAAATTTAAAAAAGGGAAATTGGCAACTAAAAAAATCAAAAAGATATTTTTAACATTTCCAATTCGTTTCAATCGGTGATAATTTTTCTTTTGAAATTGAAATTCTATTGAATTTATTTTTTGAAATGAAAGACTTGGTTTGGTCCTTCTTATTAAATTAATTAATGATTTAAAATAATTTTGTATTATAACACAGCAGAGATGGCCACATTGATCAAACAAATAAAAATCAGTGCATACATAAGATATTTTTAGCATTTCAATTTTTTCAATTCGTGATAATTTTTCTTTTAAAATTGAAATTCTATTGAATTTATCTTTTGATATGAAAGACTTGGTTTGGTCCTATTTTTTAATTAATTATTTAATTTAATTTTATATTATAACACAACAGGGGTGGCCACTTTAATCAAAGAAGACACATTAAAATTGAAAATATTTTATTTTATTTTTTTTCCATCACTGCTTATAGCAAGCAGACATCAACAATGAATCGTTTTTTTCGTTACCCATTAGTACTCATGAATTTTGGAAAACATTCATTAATTAATGAAATTAAAAATCATTTACATATAATTAAATCATAATAAGCACTTTTTATTGCAATAATTGCTTGTACAACCACATTCAAAGTGGCATTTGGAACAAGTTCACACTACAAATTAATTGATTTTCAGTTGTTCATTGGGGGGAAAAAGGCAGTAACAGACTCTCCATGGCTCTTCCAATAAATTCCAGCCTCTGCAAAATTCATGTGAGGTGCTGCCCAGCGAAGTGTGTGCCATAAGGATAAAATCACACAATAATCAACAAGTCGAAAATGGAAACTAATCTGTTTGTTTCAACCTATTAATCGAACATATTCTCTTGTCTACCTAGGAGGAATAAGCACATTTATGGATTAGCATGGACCTCTATATTAAATTTTAAAGGAAGCATCCAATTTGCATAAATAGGCCTGTTTGAAATTTTTTCTCAGGTCAAAAGATTGTGTTGATTGTTGTGTCAACTACATACATAATTGGTCATTAAAACCCTTCAGTCAGGATTACGGCCTAGCTTCTCACACCACTTATGTTGTGTGCGTTAATTTTATACATGCATGAGTGGCGGGACATACAGTTTAAAGTCGACTCCGAACAACAGATTTTTTGAAAAGCTTTTCATGGCAATTTTTACTCTCAGAGTCTTTGTCAGAAATCTGCTGAGAGGAAGTCGCCGAAGAAATATTTTTTCGTTCTGATGTCTGACCTGGGATTCGAACCTTGTGTCTACGGCGACTGCGTTGTGTCATCTAGGATCATGCAATTACAGACTGTCAATCCATACAGCATACCCTGTAAAATTAGAAATCCAGTATATGTGAAACCATTTGACAACAGAGAGTAAACTGCATTCAATTCCCAGCATTTGAGAATAGAAAGGAAACTGTATTCAGTTGCCAGCATTTGAGAACAGTTTCTAGCAATGTAGGTATCTCGATTTTCATGATTTTAGATTTCCAAGCGAACGCAATAAACTTGGCCTGCTGTATATGAATTTTCAAACTCAAACCTTTTATTTTATCCACTTAGATTTTGCAAGAGAGTACTAACCATAGATCATTAGCATAATTCCACCACATGGAAGATGTTTTCCACAAGCCTCGTGAGTTATTTACCTATGACCAAGTTCCACAACAGAGTAAAAAACATGCGATACGTACGATACTCGTACGCATCAGAGATCATCAATGAATCGTTTTTTTTTTTGCTACTCATAAGCTCTCATGAAATTTTGAATACCGGAAAATTAGGTCGATACCAATGAATAGCCATGGGCGTTGATATCACATTCGAAAGGGACTTTATGGCAGGCATGCTGCTTGCTAACTTCATTATATCCTTAGGAAATATTCAGCTACTGAGCAGACAACAGCAATGGCAATAGTTTTTTTCGCTAGTCAAGAGCATTCAAGAGAATATATTTGTAGGCATTAGGACTACTCGTTGGAATTTTAAAAAATTACTTGAAAACTTAATTACAATTGTGGAAATATTTTTAATTAAATTGCCTGCAAATGTAAAAAGAAAATCAAATAATTTTGATGCAGATATTCTAAGTTAATGCAATACACTATGTGACGTATGAGTAATATTGAATTCAATTCCATATTAATCATACGCCATGGATTTAATCATTAACTGGTTAGCATGTGTGTATCAAAAAATTGGTTTTTGCTACTCATAAGCACTCATGAAATGTTGAATATAAGTGAGTAAACAATATTGAAATTTAACTATGTACTCTGATTCCTTCCTTCTCACTACAAACCGTTGATTTCATATGGGTTGATGAATATGCGTACAACTTTAGATGTCAATACATACCATTCAAAATATCTTTGATTCATCGACCAGCCTATGCGTGTAGATTCATAACTTTAGAAAAATACTTCTTATAATACTTATAAATGAATCGAGTTACTTCAATCATCCATACAAATTTACAGTCTTCGTAGTTGTTCCATTTACAAAGAAAGAAAAAAAAAAGACAGAACGGCAAGCAGACACAACCTTCTAGTAAGTATTTTAGTGTTCATACTCGATTCATACATACTTATTTTGGGCCTCGTGTATATATTGAGTTATGGAGAGTCTAAATCAACTTGATGTGTACATTTCAGACTTTCAATATGATTAGAGGAGGTTTCAAGATATTAAAATAAGTATGAATGCGTATAAGTATCAGAAGTTATGAATATGATTCGATTCTACTCTCTGATTCTGAAGGCCGTGGTCTGTGTGAAAGAACAACGAATTTTATTCGAAATTCGAAGACTTACGAAACAAATAGAAAGAGTAGACGATCTGCTGGCACGAGTAGAAGACAAATAAATTTCAATGGAAAAATTAAAGAAAGGAGTTGAACGAATACGGAAGAGACTTTTATATGCCAAAGATTACTACTATGACTGGTTATAGCATAGTTAGAAGAATTCAATTAAGGCCAATAAAGTTCCTTTTTTTATGTACTTCTTTTTGCCATTTTAAAAATAATTTCACTATGCTTACCGTGAAGTCGCCCTAGACTACTAGGTAGTGAGTTGGCTTATTAGACTTAAGGCCCGAGTACAAACCCCAGGTCAGACATCAAAATGAATTTATGAAAAAATATTTTTTCGGCGGCTGACTTTCAGCAGATTTCTGGCAAAAACTCTGAGAGTATATAAAATTTGCCATGAAAAGGCATCTCAAAAAACTGTCATTCGGACTCGATTTAAAATTGTAGATCCAGCTATTCACGTATAAAATTAACGCGTACGCAATATAAGTGGTGTGAGAGGCTAGGTTGTAATCCGGACTGAAGTGTTGTAGTAATCAATTATGTATGTATGATTACTTTACAGAAAAAGAGGCATAAGTATTTACCTTGTGTTTATGTGCTTAGATGGATTCACTTGACAATGTCATTAAAGGCACAATTTCTATCGTCAATTACCATATGTTTTCGAGTAAGTGAATTCAATTGTTGGTTTTCCATTTCAATTGACATTTTGAACAATTGGTATTCCAAACTATATATGTAAACAAAACTTTTCCTATGGAACGGTGTTATAGTAACCACATCATAAGCATGAGTGTCTGTTACAATTACCTTTCAACCTCCATAACAATGTTCTTTACTCTTAAACTTTTTAACCTTTCTTGCAAAATGGATGTTCGTAATGCTATCTCTTCAATCTTTGTACAAAGAAAAAAAAAAGTAAAACCACTGTGGCTTTTAACCACAATTCCATAAATGGATTAACATTTATTGATTTATTGAAAGATTATTTAAACTGCAAACAAACATACATACAATCATGCATTCATACGTTCATACATTTTCTATTAACCCTTACAGTGCTTGAGGTAACATTCCGCCTATATAACGTAGGTGAATTTAATCCGTAAGTGTATTCACTTTTAGTTGCAGATTTCGACAGAATTCTTGCCTGAAGTTAAGCTTTAATAAGTGGCACAACGAAAATTGGAAAGTAAACTTCTGCATGGTGAAATTGTTTAAAATTCCTACATTTAAAATTCCGGCATTTTAAGTCCATTGTTGTCCATATATGCTGGAGTTGCTTAATTGATTAAATATTCGGTAATTTACTTACTTAATTGGCCATAACAACCCGATCAACGGATTTCGGCCTGCCGCAACACATCCTTCCAGGCGCATCTGCTTCTTGCGCGCCTACGAGAATTGGTCACACCAATCGATGACAGGGCTTCCTTGATTTGGTCCTTCCAACGAATACAAGGTCGTCCTCTTCGCCGACTTTCGCAAATCGCCGCATCAAATACTCGTCTCGCCGGAACATCCTCCTCCATTCGAACGACATGACCGAGCCAGCGCAGCCGCTGGCTATTAATACGCTGAACAACGTCCATGTCGTTGAGGAGCTCATACCGCTCACTGTTGTATCGGATGCTGAAAATCATCGCCAGCTCGCACTGGACCTTAAGATCTTACGTAGGACTTTTCTCTCGAATACTTTCAAGGCAGCTGCTTCAGTTCTTAATAGGGTCCTTGCTTCTGCGCCATAAAGAAGCACGGGCAGGATGAGCGTCTTGTTAGTTTCGTCTTGCGAGAGAGGTCTCTGATACTTAATTGCCTATGGAAACCGATAATAGCACCTGTTGGCAAGAGTAATCCTGCGCTTGATCTCCAGACTGACATCATTTTTGGTGGTAACGGCGGAGCCAAGGTAAATGAATTTCCTTGACTATATCAAAAGTATAGTTATCGGCCGTAATTTGAGAATCAATACGCCGCACAGCTCTACTTGTCGATAACATAGACTTCGTTTTGCTAATACTTAATAGGATTTAAGTATCCATGAGTGTAAGGTATCTGTGGGTAATTGTTAAATTCAAATTATGCTGCCGAAATAACATATAAAAAAAGGTAAAGGCTATTATACTTTACACCTCTAAAAGGGCCGTGATCAAGGTTTGAAACTAATCCGGATTACGATCTAGCTTTTCATATCACTTATGTTGTGTACGCGAGTGGCGAGACATACAATTTAAAGTTGCCGCCAAACTATAAATTTTTTCTACAAACTTGTTCCCTCTTAGAGTTCTAGCCACAAAAATGCTAAGAGAATGTCGCCATAGAAATAATTCTTTAGACTTTAATTTGTTGAAGATGTCTAAGATGGGATTGGAACCATGGCTTACGTCTAATAAGGCAACACACTACTTACTAAACAAAAGTGACTTCATTACATAAACCATTACATTGAGAAAAATGAACTTTACTTGTGATATTTAAATATAAAATTCCTTACAAACGGTTTTATTCCATATTTTCCTTTTTCATCCGGCTTATTTTGTAGGCCATAAGAAAAGAACAACCACAACTGGAGACATGAGTCATTAAATGGAAAATGAGGACCATTATTAAGGCCAACTATATCTCACACTATCGCCTATCCTAAGTATTTAGTGGCTACCTAAAGTTTTTTACATCAATTTTTTATTATTTCCGGTTGTTTATTTCTTTTTCTATTTTTTGTTTAGGATTATAAATAAAATAGTTAATCATGAAATATACAAATATTAATACGAATCAGAGATCAGCAATCAATCGTTTTTTTCGCTACTCACAATTACTCATGAAATTTTGAATATAAGTGAGTGAGTCAACAATATGAAATTTAACTACTCTGCCTCTGATTCATTCATACGCACTACAACACCTTGATTTAAAAGTACTGGTTGCAATAAATATGCGTACAACCTTGACATCAAACTCATACCATTCGAAATATGTTTGATTCATAAGCCTACTCATTTAGATTTATAATTTTAGAAAAATATTTTTAATACGTACGTAAATGATTCGAATGACATGAATTATTCATCGAAATACACAGTCATAGTTCTTGTTTATACATGATTGAGCATTACAACCCTTCAGTCAGGATTATTGACCCAGTTTTTCATACCACTTATCTTTTGTGTGCTAATTTTAAACAAAATGGTGGAACATGCAGTTTAAAATCGACTCCGAAATCTACTGAGACGAAATCGCCGAAGAAATATTTTTTTATAATTTCGTTTTAATATCTGACCTGGGGTTTGAATTCGGGCCTTAAGTCTAATAAGTTAGTAGGCAGTGTCTACTAGACTACGGCGACTTCCATAGTTCTTGTTGCATTTACAAAAAAGAAAAAGGCAGCAGCAAACAGATAAAATGCACCACACAACCTTCTAGTGAGTATTTTAGTGTTCGTATCCATTTCATACTTATTTCATGCTTCGCGTATATATTGAGTTATGGAGACTCGAATCAATAACAATATCATATCGCTCCTTTATTGCAACGTAGTCATATCTCAAAAAAACTTGAACTTGGCAAAATGCGATTTAAGTTTTCAAGACATAAGTCCTATGATCTAATTGCCGCAAACACTTTTTGCTATAACTTCGGTTCAGCTTGGGATATAAAATTGATTTTTTTTCAACATATACAGAATGTCTAAAAGAGCAGTTTTGCTTAAGTAACTACAAATTTTTAATTTTTTGAGATACGACTAGGTTGCAATAAAGGAGCGATATGTGCTGTTAAGTGTGAATATGTTGTATAAACTTCAAACTTTGAAAATGTGTAGAGGAGGTTCCATGATATTAAAATAAATAAGAATGCATATTAGAGTATCAGTATAATTATGAGTGTGATTCGATTCTATTCATCTTTTACAATACTCATTGCTGATCTATGGTAGCTACCTAAAGTTCTTTACATCAATTATTTTTTTATTTCCGTTGGTTTTCTTACAGACGACGTTCTCTAGTAGGTCGAGTGCCGGCTTATTACATGTAAGGCCACGGTTCCAATCCCAGTTCAATCATCAAAATAAAATTATAAAAAAATATTTCTTCGGCAACTGAATCTCAGCAGATTTCTGGCAAAAACTCTGCATAGTAAATAAAATTGCCAGTTGCCGTGGTCTAGTCAACACACTCCCTAGGCTTATTAGACGAGTTCAAGGCCCGAGTGCGAATCCTAGGTCAGACATACATACATAATTGGTCATTACAACCCTTAACCTAGTTTCTCACACTACTTATGTTGTGTGCGTTAATTTTATACATAAATGGACATATAGTATAACGTCGAATCCGAACGACAGATTTTTGAGAAACTCTCAGAGTTTCTACCATAAATCTGCTGAGAAGAAAATATTTTTTGTATTTTAATTTTGATGTCTGGCCGGGGACTCGAACCCTGGCTTTCAATCTAATGAGCCAGCACACTACCTCATCCTAGGTCAGACATCAAAACGAAAATATGAAAATATTTCTTCGGTGACTTCTTTTTAGCGGATTTCTGACAAAAACTTCTCAAAAAAATAAAAAAAAACCTGTCGTTCGAAATCGAACTCATGTATAAAACTATAACACACAACACGAGTGGTGTGAGAAGCTAGGACGTTGTACACGTTGACAAGTAAGTAATTGTAATTGCCATGAAAAGCTTCTCAAAAATCTATCTTTCGAAGCCAACTTAAAAACTGTAGATCCTGCCATTCATGTATGAAAATTAACGCACACAATACAAGTGGTGTGAGAACCTAGGACGTAATCCTGTCCCAAGGGATGTAATGGCCATCTCTGTATGTTTTTGTTTTTTTTTTTGTTTTTCAAGAATTAAAAATAAAAAATGAAGTAAAATTTATTTGCATATCAAACTTATTAAAATATTTGTAACACTTAGTCCTAGTAAGCAAGCAACCAACCAACAACCGTTATTTTTCTGGAGGATTATTTATTTTCGTTTGTATTTGTGCAAATGATTTGTTTAAAAGCCCCTGAAACTATGCTTTAAAAGAAATATCACAAACTACTTGGAAAAATATTGTTTATGCAGAGAATATTTTGTTTTTACTACGCTGCCCCCCCTCCTAAACCAAAAAAGGAAAAAAACAAAAAAGTAGGAAAATTTTCTAAAAATTATAAGAATTTTTAGTTAAATTAGTACAAGGACTTTTTATGATAAAGTTTTATTAGTTCATACTCTGTCCATTACTCTTTCTCTTTCCTTCTCTTTCTTGTTCTGTTTTTTTTTACTCTCATTTGCTTGGTTGTTTACTACGTGCCATATTTCCCTGTAGCCCAAAAAAAAGGGGAAAAAAAAACGGAAAAAAATAGAAAAACTATTGGGTTCCCAAAAGTGAAATTTGGTTTATTTTATGATGACATCTGCTGCTGCATCTTCTTTTTCTTGCTGTGTGTGTGTGTGTATTTTTTTTTACTTTTTTTTCGTTTCCCATTTCTAGTTGTTGTTATTTTGCTTTTCATATTTATTTCTATACAAATTTGTCGTTGTTGTTGTTGTTGTTGTTGTTGCTGTAGAAGCAAAGATAGTTGTGCAGCAGTTAATGTGCCCTGCTTAAGAGCAGCATTTGTAGTTGCTGTTCCAGAAATTCTTGAGAAAGTTTTTCTTGCATTTACTTCTTGAAAAGGATACAATAAGTAATCAAGCATACACAACAACAACAACAAAAATAATGAAAAATACGGAAAACTTTTTAGTTGGCAATGCAAGAAAGAAGCAGTAGCAGCAACAGCATTAGCAGAGGAAGGGGAACAGGAAGAAGAAAGAAATTATCATCTCATGGCAAACAACAGTAACAAACAAACTTTTCAAGATTATCACAATTGAAGAGAGTGTTTGTATCGCTCGCCATATTGAAATATTTATCGCGATTGTAACGCGTTCGTTCTTCTTTTTTTTTTCTACTATTTTTTTGGTTGATATTTTTGGTTTCCAATTGAAAACATTTTTAAAGGAAAAATTTTTATATTTACCAGTCATATGCAGTAATATTCGAATATTGAAAAATTTCTTCCTTTATATTTTTTTTGCTTTGCCTTTGAATTTATTTCAGCACTTTGCTGCCAATATACCTGTCGCAACTAAAAAATAAAAACGAAAAATAAAATAGGAAATAAGGAAAAAATACTTCGTTAGAATATCCTTTTTTTTTAATAAACGTTAACGCAAAATGGCAAATGTTAAAAGGAGTTGCGGAATTGCGATAAATATAGGTTACCATGTTGCAATATATTTTTTTTTTTCCTTCTTTTGCAATTTTTTTTTTTAATAAAAATTGTAAATGGAAATAATTTTCCCTTTAACATGTTTTATGGGGGGGCTCTGTTTATAAAAAAAAAGTAATGCGTATATAGATATTTTTAAAATATTAAACTGCCTTATGAATATTTTAATAACTTTCTAAAGTATTTTTAAGTTTTATGTTCAAGAAGATTATCAATTTCATCAAATATCGTCAATGTTCTATTAAAGCCAAGCAGTTTATAAACTTAGCATTCAATTTTCAAGAAAAGTCAAAGCTTAAATTCTCTCTTAGTGTTTTGTTCAGGAGCGATTAATGAAAATTTCAATAATACTTCACTATATAAACAGTCGAACCTCTATAATTTGTACTTCTATTATTTGAATTTTCTATAAGTTGAAATACAGAAACAGCATCTTGGAGAGAGATTCTATCAGGTTTTGCTTCTTTAACTTGAAGATTTTTTTCTGGATAATAGTGATTAAATTTGCAGAACTCCGTTTGTACGTGCAAATTTGTTTTCAAATACTTCTAACACATGCCTCTATCTTCACAGAATAGTATTATTACGTTTTTACCTTTTAAAAAACTTTTAAAATATGAGGTTATAAATTACAAATAAAATAAAATTAAATTTATGTTTAATTTTAATTACAATTCTTTTTTATTCGCACAATTTTTTGACCCACTATTCACAACTTGATGTAAACAACAACAAATGCTTTCCTTTGTTATTTCTCTATTCACACTCTTTGCGTAAACAATAACAATTACTGGATAATTATTCCACAGACATTTGTAATTGAGGTCTTCAAACAATGAATACATCCTAACAAACACTCGAGATCTTCACACATGACTGACTGAACTTTTACTAACTCCGTTGCCTGCTTTGCCTTACCTTTTTATATGGCAAAGTAAATAATACGATGAATATTCTTGAAGGTGCATATTCATGACTTCGTCTTCTCGAAATCTCTATAAATGTAAACATCGTTGTTTACATTCATTATTGTTGTTTGTGTATTTTGTTTATTTCTTGTAGTGTTTGTTGTTGTAGTTTTGTTTACCATATTTTCTTTTGCTAGTGTTTCTTGTTATATTAAGCAGTACGATAATTGTGTAAACAGTTTTGTTGACTGCATTGTTTTGTTTTTATAGCTTTTGTTTACAATTTTAATGTTAAGCAATGTAAAAGCGAACACCGGTATCTAGATTTTTAATGTTCGTAACAATGTAAAAGACGATTTACTGCAATCAAGAGAATTGAATCAACGAACTGGTATTGAATTTTTTTTTTTTTAGAAAACCAGCACTCAGGTGTTGACCCCTACTCATGCAGTGCATTGTGCAGGTTTTTAGGAAAGTTGGAAAGAGGGAAGATGCGAACGGTAAGAAAACAAGTTGCTCCCGGTGACTATAAAATGGCAAGTGCTATACCTTCACCATTAGACAGTCTACAGCAATCATCCCCAAGAAGTCGGCTGTTTCTCACACCACTTATGTTGTGTGTGTTCATTTTATACAGAAGTGACTCGACCTACAGTTTAAAGTCGATTCCGAAGGACATGTTTTTGAGAAACAAGAAGAGAAAGAGAAGAAATTGCGTAAAAAATTCTGTTTGTATTTTTTTTTAATTTTTGGGCCTGGCCTGAGACTCGATCCCTGGCTTTACGTCTAATAAGCCAGCACACTACCTACTAGACCATGTATAACTAATTGAAAGAAAATGCTCCCAAATATATGAACTATATTAGGCCCTAAGGCATAGCTCATGTGGAAAGAACATTTCGAGTTGCTTATGGACAGCCACTTTCCATCGGGCGTAAGAAAGTAAGCTCGTAAGTAAGTAAGCTATTCTTAAGTACCTATTCTTTGCCTCTACTTATAGATCTTCCTCTACAGTATACAAGATCTTCTATCCAAGGGATGTCAAGCGCACAGCAAGAGGAGGGAGGAAGTTCTTTGAGACAGCTTTGTATAACTTAACGTCTAGGGTAGTGGATTAGCTAAAAGAGAAAAAGTTGACCTTGTATTCAAATAAAATGGACATTATTGTAGACTGGATGTTGAAAATATTTCGCGGAAGGATAATCCAAGCTGATAAGAAAGGCTACTCTACTACTTTTATAGATGAACGTGCTGCTTTTAGAGAAGATGTTTCCTTACCAAACTAGCAAAACTCCAAGCATATCCTTTCTAATTATTATTCCATGAGCATTTTGTCTAAAAGTTTTGCTAAATGAATCAGTTTTTATAATAAACGATCATCTACTTGAGAAATTTATTGTCCATTGGATAAAATTGATGGAAGGAAGCATGATTATTTGATTTATTAGAGAATCATTTTCTTAATTTTTTATTGCAATCAAGTAAAGTAATCTTGATTTATTTAAAGTGATGCCATTGTGATGAATAACAATGCGAATTGTAGGCACTCGACTGTTAGACTCTTTAAATAATAAAAGTATTGCCAAAACAGCTTTTTACAACTTAATATGCGTATTATATATAACTGACTTAGTAATAAACGACCTTATAATAAATAGTGATATTGCCAGAATGGATTTTAATACATACTATATTATGTAGAACTGCATTACTATTAAGCTACCCTGTATTACCACACTTGAACAAAAACATATAATCATAATGACAACAATATTACCATGCAGTTCTATATAAAATATAATTTTTATCAATGAAATTATTTTTCGCAACTAGTATTAGATATAAGCTTCAAAATGAGATATCATTCATTAAATTTGATGCGGTGGTATGGGAGATATATGCAACCGACAAAAAACGTGCTTTAGAAATAATATATGATACGATATATCATATGATATATGATAAGTTTGAATTAAATTTTCAAAGGAAATTTAACATTAGGTTGAATTATAATTGTGATTATAAGACTTGAAATAAAGATAATTTCTTTGGAATATTAAAAATTTAATTTCTTATATTATAAATTATTGTTGTGATGGGTTTTTCTTTTTCTTTCTTTAACAATTTTTATTGTTATTATTTCCTAAGGACCACCAACATCACCTTTTCATTTTCTTAATTGCTACAGTTGTCTTCTGTATGAATGTATGTATGTATGTGTAAGATTTTATAAATTAAAAATAATAATGATAATAATAAATCAAATCCGGAAAGAAAATAATTTCCTTATTTACATGGAAATGAGGTAAGGGGGGGGAGGTAAATCTGAAGAAAATCTGTTTATCTTTTTCCTTTTTTGTTTGCCTTTTTTCTGTTTTTCTGTTTTCCTTGTTCTCGCATGAATTGTTTTAAATAATTGTGATGATTTCAAATTACGTTATTAACACAGATAATCACTCTGTCGTTCTTTTGCTGTCTCCCTATCTATCATTCTTTTGCTTTCAGAAAATATTTAAAATTGTCTTAAAAAAGTCTACGATTAATAAATCAAATTTAGTATAGTAACAACAACAACAACAAGAAAAAAAAACACTCACTTCTTGTTTTATACAAATAATTCCCTAATTCGATAGAGAGGAGTAAAAACGTGTATACTTTTCCAGGAAAAAGCACAAAATCCTGTTGTACAGGAATTAAGGCAGAAAAAAAAGGAAGAAATAAATGAGTTTTATTGTACATACACACACACACAGGATGTTTAACTGTGTTGGTAATAATAATATTCTTTTGTTGTATTATGCTTTTACTTTACGTTTGCTCTCTTTGTTTAGTCAAATGCTCTCTCCCTCTCTATGGCATAAAACACTAAATGAAATGAAAACACTCTTTCTCTCAATTTCTAATTTTTTTTTTGCTGCTGTTTTTGTCCTTTTGGCATTTTTGTTTTTGCTTTTTTCTTTGTTGTAACAACAAATGCATAATATTTTCTTTAAAACTCTTTCTCTTTTGTTTCTGTGTAAATTGCAAAGCGAAAAAGAGTTGAAAAGGGAGTACAAGTAAATGTAATACATTGTTACACATACATAGTTGCACACATACAAGCATAGTTGCAAGCCCAGTGCAACAATGGTCAACATTGCTGGCGATAATTACAAAAGGTAACAGTTTAAAAGAACAAACCATTTTGTTAATACGTGCCAACGATAACGGTTACACTTTTACGCTCTATCCCCTCTCTCTCTCTCACATACACTCTCATTCTCTTTCTCTTTGATTTTCCTGCTTGCTTGCTTGCTCTATGGCGTCGTCCACTTTGTTTTGCTATTGTTTAAACGTTTAGATGAGTGAAAGAAGAAAAAAACCTAAAAAAAATATGAAACACACTTCCTTAATGGATATTAAAATATAAAATACATACATACAGAGCACACACACACCCATACATACATATATACACACATATGCATATTAGTGACAAACATGTCATATCCCAGCCAACATTTTTAGGAAATTTTGAATCCAATTCGAGTCTTTCCTGGTTCGTCTGCACGATTAAAAAACTAGAATCTGCGCTCATTTTCTGATCATAAAAGACTTTTTTGTCGCGACAAAAAAAGTAACTACGAGTGACTCTTCTTAAAAGTTTATTTATGAGTCATTTTCTATATTACATAACATACAAGGCAGCTGATATGTATTACAGCCAACTTCAGGTTATTATCATTTGTAAACAGCTCATCTGACAGCTGACAGATTTATTCCAGTGGCAGTTCATTTTATTATTTACAAGCTTTCAAAAGCATTTTGATCGATTGCATTCAGAAAAACAGTTATTCGTGATGGAATTCAAGTGCAACAGTAAGATTGCTTTATATTTGGCTGGAAAACCTCAAGTGGCTATCGTTAGAGTCCTCCAGCATTTAAATGTGAATAAAATTTTTGTTTGTCGTACCATTAGCTGTTACCGTGATACTGGCAGTGTAGCATTGCGTCCAAAAAGGGGACGCAAAAGTGGTGCTAACAACGCCAGAAATGATGCGAAAAGTGAAGGCCATATTTGATCGAAATCCATGCCGCAATGGTACAAAAATTGCTCGTGAGCTAAACATATCGTGAGAACGGATGCAACACTTATTGAAAAATAAGCTTGGACTAAAGGCATTATAGTTCCAAAAAGTGCAAGAGCTCACCGATGGACAAAAAAAAAAAACAAATGTTAGACTGGAAAGAGTCTTGCACGAAAGTGGCCAGTTACCGAATTTGGGTTTCTCCGATGGGAAGCCATTTCAAATTGAGCAGTATGAGAACGAACAAAATACACGGGTTTACTTGCCAAAGAGGTCAGCTGAAAATTTATAGCTGCGATTGGCCACCAGAACTCAAGCGCCGCCGATGGTAAAGGTGTGGGCCGTAATGGCCGATGGTCGCTCCCAGCTCGTATTCCTCGACCGTGGGATCAAAATAAATCCCGAATATAATCGGAGAAATACTCTAAAGACAGTATTGAAGACCAGAGCCGACAAACATTTCGTCCGCAGACCATGGACATGCCAACAGGACTCAGCACCACCGCACTCAGCACGCGTTAACCAAGAATGGCTTAAAAAGGCGGTTCCTTGCTTCATTTCTACCTCACAATGGCCACCAAAATCTTCGGATCTAAATCCATTGGACTTTTGCGCCTGGGGCATTTTGGAGAGTAAGGTTCTCACTAAAAAAATACCAAATTGTCGATCATCCAAGACGGCGCTTCGTCGGGCGCTTCGTCAAAATACGGCAGAGTCATTTTCGTGCAGCCTGTGATGGCTTTGTCGGACGTTTGAAGTCCATAATTCGTATCAAAGGTGGCCAATTCGAACAAATCTAAACTGATTTTAAAATTTGATGTTATTTACAACAGTTTTTGCTTTTGAACAATGAAATTAAAAAAAATATAGCGCTTTACTTTGTTACATTATATATCAGTCACCCTGTCATTGCAACCCTTCAGTCAGGATTATTGACCTTGTTTCTCACAGCATTTAAGTTGTTTGTGTTAATTTTATACATAAAGTGGCGGGACACCACAGTTAAAAGTCAACTCCGAATGGCAGATTTTTTTTGAGAAACTTTTCCTGGCAATTTTTTATTTACTATCAGAGTTTTTGTTCGAATTCTGGTGAGAGGAAATCGCCGAAGAGATACTTTTTGTACTTTGTTTTGATGTCTGGCCTGGGGCTCGAACTCTGGCTTTGCGTCTAATAAGCTAATACACTACATGCTTTCTGATCATTTATTAGTCTTATTGACCTTCGTTTAAGATACTTTTTCGAGTCGTCGTTCAGTCAGCGTGTATGAGTAATTTATCAGTATGTTTATGAGTCCTTTTATTGTCATTTATAAGTCATGTTTGTATTAATTTGGAATCATTTTTACGTAATTCTGGCTATTTTTCATCTCTTTGGAGTTCGTTTATTATTCCTTAGCATAAGTCATGTAATAGATCCAATATTTCCAATTACAGGGGTATTGCCAAACTCAGTGGTATTCACAAGTTGATGGAGAAACTAGCGGCGGATTATCTCTATTTTTAATACGAGATCTTTAATATCCCCTTTCCAGCAAGGTTTATTGAAAGGTAGATCGACTGTCACTAATTATATTGAATTTACTACACATCTTTTCAGGAGTTTTCTTGCCAGAACTCTGACTGATATAATTTATACTGATTTCAGTAAAGCTTTTGATAGTGTTGATCATGGAATTCTGCTTCTTAAACTTTCTTTAATCGATATTTCTGATATTATTCATCGTTGGCTGGGCTCCTACCTCTCCCTTAGCACTCAGAGGGTATTGTTTAGGAATGTATTGTCTTAGACTGTATATGTTACTTCTGGTGTCCCCCAAACGAGCTATTTGGGTCCTTTACTGCTTTTATTGTTTCTGAATGATCTCCCTTGTGCTGTTTCTGTTTGTAATATTCTGATGTATGCTGACGATGTTAAATTATTTTATACTTTTGATGATGATCATGGCCAGGCTGTTCTTCAGCAAAATATTGATTTGTTTGTTACTTGGTGCAGAACTAATTTAATGGATCTTAACTTGGGAAAATGTAAATCCATGGTTTGCTCTCGTGGGAGTGTAATTTCGTCCACTTATGTGGTTAATTCTTGCCCTTTGGAATCTGTGCATTCATTTCTTGATTTGGGAGTATTATTGGATATGAAATTGTCTTGTATTGATCATATTAGTTTGATGATTGCCAAGGTTCGGGCTGTTTTTGGTTTTGTGAAAAGATGGGCTTGGGAATTTATTGATCCTTATATAACAAGACTACTGTACATTTCACTTGTTAGACCTATTTTGGAGTATGCGTCTGTTATTTGGAATCCATACTATCGTTGTCATAGTGATTCAATTGAGTCTGTGCAGAAGCAGTTTTTATTATTCTGTTTACGTGGTTTAGGATGGGATTATGCCGATAGGCTTCCGTCATATGAGGATATATTAGCTTTGATAAAATTTCCAGTTTTAGAACGTAGAAGGGCTGTTTTAGAGGATTGTTTTGTTTTTAATCTTTTTAAAGGTGACATCGATTCTGAGTTTTTGCTTTGTAACCTGAATTTCAGCGTTTCAGCATGATTTTTACGACATTATCTTCCTCTTTCTTTAGATTTCTATAGAACGAACTATCAATGTTATTTTCCTTTTCGTAGATTAACTTGTATTCTGATTTTATTGATTTTAATTGTAGTGTTTGTAATATTAAACATAGCTTATATGCCGGCATTAATTTATAAATTATTGTATGAAAACGTATTCTCATTCTTGTTTAAGATAGTTCCGGTTTATTGTTACTTTATTCAGCTTGTGATTAAGTTCTGTAGCTGATTTATATACTCGTTGCCATAACTTTTCCCTTACCCGTTACAGTCCGGACTGTAGTGTGCACGTGTCCCTACGTAATGGCGACGAGCCCTCCGCGATCGGGTGATGGTGGGTTAGTGTGAGGCTGGGGACATTAAAAAAAAAAACACACTATGTTACGTATTAGTAATATTTTTTTCAATTCCATATTTCTCATACTCCATGGATTTAATGATTTACTGGTAACAGAAGTATGTAAGTGTGTGCCATTAATTGTTTTTTTTCTACTCATTTCTGCTCATTTAGATTAAGAACTTTAGAAAACTACAATACTTACAGTCTTAGTTGTTGTTGCATTTACCAAAAAAAAAAAGAAAACAGACACCTAAGCAAAAAAGACAGAGAAGCAGCAAGCAGAGCAAATACACTACCTTCTAGTGAGTATTTTAGTGTTCGTACACCAATCATACATATTTTGTAATTCGTGTGTATATGTTGAGTTACAAAGAGTCAAAATCAACAACAACATCATACGTGTTGTTAAGTGGTGTATATGATAAGTACAATTTAAACTTTGAATCTGAGTAGAGGTGGTTCCATAATAAATATTAAAATAAGTATGAATGATTCCTAATAAGTATCAGAAATTATGGGTATGACTCAACATACTCATGCTGATGGCTTGTGGAAGAGTATTGAAATAATTTGAACTCTAAGCAAATAAAATATTTCATAATTATGATTTTAATTGTAGTGTTTGTTATATAAAACGTAGCTTATATGCTCGCATTAATTTATAAATTATTGTATGGAAAAATATTCTCGTTCTTGTCTTAGGTAGTTCAGGTTTATTGTTACTTTATTCAGCTTGTGATTAAGTTTTGTAGCTGTTTTATGTTCTCGTTGCCATTACTTTTCCCTTACCCGCTACAGTCCGGACTGCAGTGTAAACGTATCCTTACGTAATGGGGACGAACTTTCCGAGGTCGGGTGAGGGTGGGTTAGTGTGAGGCCGGGGACATTCGAACAAAAAAAAAAATTATCATTATAACTTGAGTCATTTATTAGTCGTATTTCAAAATGTATGTATTTTACACTCTTCAAGTGTTTTTAGTAGGTCGTCTTAGACCTACGTTTAAATTGCTGCAATTTTAAAAACCGATCACTTTTCAAACCCCTGCATGATCGGTTTTTGATTAAACATTTTTCAATCTCCCGTAGTATGTAGATTACAATAATAAATACCGGAAATAATTGTTACAATTTAAACATCTGGATGATTAATTTCCGATTGCAATACAGTTTTTTTTTATTGATTTTTAAATCAATCTCATTTAACTCATTGTTGCGAATCATTTTAGAGCCCTTTTTTAATCGTATAACTGACTAATAACTTTTTGATCAGCAAAAGTACTTTAAAAAGACTCATCAAAGTGATTTATTTCAAAACAATCTTCCAAATGCTAGCTGGGATTCGTGACATACATGTCATATACACTTTCCCATACACAGACACTCCAAGTTATGAGTACAAAAAAAAAATCATGAGGAAACAATAGTTCAAACAGAATATTGAAGCGTGCCTTTATAGGGGAAAACGATAAAAACGATGTAGAACATAAGAATAGAAGAGAACTAAGCATAAACATGAGAGAATGAGAATAAACATAAACGTGATCATGATGATGATGATGATTGTGAAGTCAACAATAATGATGATTCCTTTTTTTTAAATGTATTTGTAAACATTTAAATCAAAAATAAAAAAAAAGAAACAAAAAGGGACAGAAATAATACAGGACAACAAGTATAAGAAAAAAAGACTACAACTAAACACATCCAGCAATACAATACAATACAACTCATAAACCTCATGTATAGTATTGTACCTCTAGTACACAAATACAACAACAAATACAACAAAAACAATATGAACATAGAAAGACCGAAAGATAAGAAAAGTGTAGAAAAGAAAGAAGGGGACCAGGGCAGCAAGGGAGCAAGAAATTATTATTAAAAAGGAGTGTTTTTAGGTTTGTTTGGCTGCTTGTTTGGTGACCTAACTGGTGTCTATGTGTATGAATATGAATATGAATATGGAGATATAAACACATTAACTGATGTGTAACGAATATACAAAATGTATCTCTATAGGTGCATACTACGGATGCCAAATGGTATCGATTTTTAAAAATCCCAGGATTCGTTAAAAACACTTCTCGCAATCAACATTTGTTGGTAAAATAGTTCCAAGATAGTGGTATGCAGCTTGTAAATATTCACTTCTACTACCTCCTGATGTAATTAAATGTATTTGGACAGTAGAGTATCTAAATCAGTTACCCTTTTAATTCGTTTTATAGGCATTTTGCATTCTTCGCTCTCATCAAATAATTCCTTTTATCACTCGCAGTAGGGTTTTCCTTATCTTAGATGCTATTATCGAAGTCAAGTGATATAAAATTTTTTTTCAGGATTTTTTGTAGGGTGAAAATACATTTGAATTCACAATCCCGGAAAATCCCAAAAAATCCCGGGACAAGTTTTTATAGGGATTTTGCATTCTACGATGCCATGAAATAATTTTCTATCACTGGATGTAGGGTTTTCCTGAGATGATATTATCGAAGTCAAGTGATATAAATTTTTTATTTTCAGGACCTTTTGTAAGGTCAAAATACACAATCCCGGAAATCCCGAAAAATCCTGGGACTAGTTTTTATAGTGATATTACATTCTTCAATGCCATCAAATAATTCTTTTATCACTGGAAGTAGAGTTATCCTCATCTGAGATGCTATTATCAAAGTCAAGTGATATAAAATTTTTTTTCAGGATCTTTTGTAGGGTTAAAATCCATATAAATTCACAATCCAGGAAAATCCCCAAAAATACCAGAACAAGTTCTTATACGGATTTTTTATTATTCGATGCCAATAAATAATTTTTTATCACCTTATCTTAAATGCTATTATCGAAGTCAAGTGATATAAAATTTTTTTCAGGACCATTAGTAGGGTCAGAATACATATGAATTCATAATCCCGGAAATCTCGAAAAATTCCGGGACAAGATTTTACAGGGATTTTGCATTCTTCGATGCCATCAAATAATTTTTTATCACTGGAAGTAGGGTTTTACTTATCTGAGATGCTATTATCGAAGTCAAGTGATATACAATTTTTTTTCAGGATCTTTTGTAGGGTTAAAATACATATGAATTCACAATCCCAGAAATCTCGAAAAATCCTGGGACAAGATTTTATAGGGATTTTGCGTTCTTCTATGCCATCAAAAAATTTTTTATCACTGGAAGTAGGGTTTTCCTTATCTTAAATGCTATTATCGAAGTCAAGTGATTTAAATTTTTTTTCAGGACTTTTTGTAGGGTCAGAATACATATGAATTCACAATCCCGAAAAATCCCAAAAAATTCCGGGACAAGTTTTTAAAAATCCTGGGATTCGGCATTGCCCGATTGGCATCCCTAGTACACACATACATACATGCGAGAGAGTGTGTGTGTACGTATGTATGTCTGTTATATTTCTGGAGTGTAATGGTTTTAATTTTTTGTTTCTACCCATCCCTATGAAAATATATAAAATGTTGTGTTATTTTATAAAAAAAAATGAATACAAAAAAAATCATCATAAATTATAATAATTACATACACATGTTTTATATCGTGTAAATAAACGGTGTTCTTAAATGTATATATGAAAAGCTTTTCTTTTACTTTCTCTACCACTACCCTCTCTCTCTCTATCTCATTTTCTTTCTATCTATCTATGTCGTTTAACATTTACAAAACAGCAACAACAACAACAACTATAGCCACAAAAGAAGTAAGAAAGGAAAAAAATAAACCAAAAAATAAAAATAAAACGGGAACAATAATAACCACATTTGCTGTTGTATTTATACAAACTTTCATACACAAATGTTATGTTGTAGTAGAACATGTTAAAACACTAGCCCACAGATAGATAGTTAAAAACCACTCGCTCTATATACCTCTTTATACACATACATACATACCATACCACACAAACATACTTAAGTACAATCTCTATATACCCATACAAATAAATATACCACATACATACACACATAATGCCATAAAGCTCCATATAAACAGCCTTAGTTAGTTAAATAGCAAAAAATCGAATCGAAATAAAAGCATTGAAAATGATTTAAATCCGCTTGTAAACATTTCAAGAAACTTTAAAGAAAATTTAAAAGAAAACCTTTTTGTTAAATACCATTCTACTCTACTTTAAATGTTGTGTATGCATATTGTGGAAAATTGTATTTCATTTTAATCCCAGAAACTTTTTGTAAAACTAAAGTAACATCAGAATTCTTTTCTTTACTTTTGGATATACTTGGCATTATGGCATTAGAAATTCTATTAAATTTCTTCAGTTTAGCTTTAGAAAATAAAGTTTTTCTGTTTTTATTTGTTTAATTAAAATTAAAAAAATTTGAAATTTGCCATTCCCACACCATCTCCTCTAAGACAGAGAAGCTTAGAATCAAATCGTTCTTTCGTTTTGGAACACAATCGCAATAATTCTCTTATTTTATATTGAAAATAAATATCATTTCATATCTATAAACGTTGTTATATATGGGATTCTGTTGGATAAGTTCAGGTTAAATTAGCCGTAAGACCACGATTCAAACCCAAGGTCAGACATCTCCAATAATTTCATCTCCAAACATTTCTCTCAACTGTCTTCTGGCAAAAACTCTGGGATTGAATAAAAAATTGCCTTGAAAAATTTCATATCCTAGGTCAGACATCTCCAATAAAATGAAATAAAAAAAGATATTTCTTCGGCACCTTTCTCTCAACAGTCTTCTGGCAAAAACTCTGGAATTTAATAGAAATTGTCTTGAAAACTTTCTCAAAAAATCTGTCGTTCCTGGTCAACTTTAAACTGTACTTCCCGCCACTCATGTATAAAATTAACACACACAATACACATGTGGTGAAGTCGCCGTGGTCTAGTGGGTAGTGTGTTGGCTTATTAGACAAAAGGCCCGGGTTCGTATTCCAGGTCAGACATCAAAACGAAAAAATATTTCTTCGGCGACTTCCTCTCAGCAGATTTCTGGGAAAGACTCTAAGAGTAAAAATTGCCATGAAAAGCTTCTCAAATATCTGTCGTTCGGAGTTGACTTTAAACTGTAGGTCCCGCCACTCATGTATAAAATTAACGCTCACTACATAAGTGGTGTGAGAAGCTAGATCGTAATTCTGACTGAAGGGTTGTAATGGCCAATTATGTATGTATGTAATACACATGTGGTGTAAGAAACTAGGTTCCTAATCCTGACTAAAGGATTGTAACGATCAATGGTAAAGGGAATACATGGAGAGTATAAGGACGTCTAGAAAAATCTGGATTAAACAGATGAGATTTATCTTTTAAAGTCATCATAATCTAGTAAGTAGTGTATTGGCTTATTAAGCTTGAGTGCGCGGTTCAACCCTTAATATCCCAAACATAAAAAATCTTCCTTTCGGTGTCTTTCTTCTAGCAAAAAAAATTGCCATAAAAAAGTTTGTTAAAAATTTGTCATTCGAAGTCGCCGTAGTCAAGTAGATAGTGTGTTGCCTTAGTAGACGTGAAGGCTGGTCAGACATCCAAACGAAATATAAAAAAATTTTTCTTCGGCGTCTTCCTCCCAACATGCTTCTGGCAAAAACAGTGAGAGTAAAATAAAATTGCCGTGAAAAGTTTCTCGAAAATGTATCCCGCGAAGTTGACATTAAATAGTAGATCCCACCAAACACATAACATGAGTGATGTAAGAAGCTAGGTTGTAATCCTTATTAAAGGTTTTTAATGTCCAATTAAGTAAGTACAGTCAAGCCTTCCTATAGCGCAGTGAGTGGGTACCGCGTTATCTGGAAACCGCGCTATAAGAAACTCAGATTTCAGATACAAACCAGGCTAATTCGTAGCGTGTTCTATGGAAACCGTCTACCCCGTTGTATGGAAGCGGAAACACAGAATTAGTGCAAATCACATCATTCGTACCGCGTTATATGGAGACCAAGGAATACAAAAGGCAAGATAATTCATAAATTCAAGAATTCATTTAAGAATTGATAAAAAAAAAATGAAATAAAAACGACACTAAAAGATTGGTTTCCAACAAAATTAAGAAAGACTTGCAAAATAATGTAATTTTTTAATATTTATCCTCACTTGGTTTATCTGCATTCATTGCTTTTTTAAATTGAAAATCCAACTGCTATTGTTTTGTACGGTACTGTATGTCTTCTTCTTACAATATCTAGTTACTATTCATTCATAGGCTGTGCGGAAGGAACTTATGGGAAGAAGTTGATCGCAAACCGCGCTATAAGTGTACCGCGTTATAGGAGGGATGTTGCAATTTCAGCCCCTGGTTATATGGTTGTGAGAGTACCGCGTTATAGAAGGGTTGACTGTATTTGTCATTTGACTCATAATCTATTCGATTTTGCATTAAACCTTTTCGGTAAAGTATAAATATTACGTCTGAATACTTCCATTGCGGCTTTATTGTCAGATTACACAGACAGTAGATGTCAACAAATTCTACAGCCTAGGCAATATTTTATTTCGAAAGGGTCAAGCATGGACATTAGGTATCGAATACACTAGACTCCAAGGATATCTCAGAATATTGGGAATTGATAATTTTGTTTAAACGTGTAAAAATTTATAAAACTCTTCTATTTGGCATAGAAACTTGGGATTACTCTCGCAGTGATATGTAAAAAATACAATTTAAGTAAGACCCTGCAATTAAGTTATAGCGCTAAACGAAACAGCGTTAAACGAAGCAGCTTAACACGTACATATGCAAGTACATTGCAAATTTGGAAAATACAGTTGGAATCTTTATTCGCGACAAGGTAACAAAAAAATGTTGAAAAAGTTACATAGTATACATCGTCCCTATATAGTGCACTACAAGTATCAATATAATGCGCGATTTAGGGGAATCCCAATACTACCACGTAATACTGAAACAGCGTTAAGCGGGGTCTTACTGTATTTATAAATCAAAGCCTACAACCTAAGCTAAGCATTTTCTGGCCAAAAGGTAATGGGAAGAGAACGAACATAAACTTTAAAAATGGAGGTGGATTGAGCAATACCATGGAATAGAATTCCCATGGAAACCATAAAGCACGGCAACGAATAGATATCGATTGATTAGGAGTAGAGATCAACAAAGAGTTTTCAAAAAGATAAGAAAAATCGAATTATAGTCATAATTTCTGATACTTTTACGCATTCATAGTTATTTTAATATCATGCAAACTCCTTTAGTTATATTCAAAGTTTGAATTTTACTCATCAGATTTATACTTAACAACACGTATGATGGTATCGATTTGGAACCTCCTTTACCCAATATTTACAAGAATTACAAAATAAATATGAATCGCATATGAAGACTAAAATACTCACTAGAAGGTTATATGTTTGCTCTGCTTCCTTTTCTGTCCTCTTTCTCTTGTTGTGAATGTAAATTTTGTTGAATGATTCGAGTCACTCGATTCTAAAGTTATGAATCTAAATGAATAGGCTTCTGAATCAAACATATTTTGATTCGGTTGGAGTTTGATGTCATACGTTGTACACATACTAATTGCAACTACTGTACTTATAAGTTAACCTTGTGGTGAGTACTAATAATTCATTCTTCATCTTTGGTTGGGAACATAAGCTTCAAAGGGGAGATGCCATTTTTTTTTTTTTTATAAAGCGGCCTTAATGAAATTCTTGTGGAATCTGCTCCAAGGTTGTTCTAACAATACTATTTGCTGACTTTCCATATATTGAATTACTCATAACGATTTATGCTTCTGGGAGTTAGTATTCGGCTTGAATATTCCACATAGCAATGACTCAAATGACTTTGAGCTATATTTTGTTAAGACAAGTACCAAGTTTTACTTTAATTTAACAGCATACGCTTACTTAATACATGGTTTGGAAAATTTTTAATTTGCCTATAAGTTTTTGGATTGCTTCTTCCGTTTTTTTCCATAACAGGTCATAACAAGTAATTGTTGTATTGAGTATGAAAGAGTCAAGAGTACATACATATATAATTGGCCATTACAACCCTCTAGTCAGGATTATTGACCTAGTTTCTCACACCACTTATGTTGTGTGTGTTAATTGTATACATAAATGGCGGGACCTACAGTTTAAAGTTAGTTTTTGAGCAGCTTTTCTTGGCAATTTATTTATTCTGATGAGAGGAAATCGCCGAAGAAATTCTTTTTGAATTTTATTTTATTGTCTGGCCAGGGTCTCGAACTTTGTCTTTTATGTCTAATAAGCCAACACACTACCTACTAGACCACGGCGACTCCCCAATCAAGAGTACATAATTAAATTTCATTATTGTTGACACGCTTTTATATTCACAATTTCATGAGTGCTTATGAAACGATTCATTGTTGATCTTTGGTATATACTCGTACTTCTTTTACTAGGGAATCATTAAATCAGTAGAGTATGATTAATATGGAATTGAATTAAATATTACTCATACGTCGCGTACTCTAGTGTTGCATTAACTTGGAATATCTCCATGAAAATTATTTGATTTTCTTTTTACATATCTTTGCAATTTAATTAAAAATACTTCCAAAATTGTAATTGAGTTTTCAAGTCATGTTTTAAAATCTCAGTGAGTAGTTACATAGTACATTCACTTATATTAAAAAGTTCATAAGTAACTAAAAAACAATTCATTACTTATCTCTAATCTACAATAAAACGAAATATGCTGACTGAACATATTAGTCCGGCAGTCCGATAGGAAATTGGAAAAAATTTTATTGAATTCTTATGGTTAGGTTAGTTAGAGTACCCGTACGTCGAAATTGCGACATTGTCCTTAGTGAATTCTTTGAATTCTTACTTATACCGCCAACTTTTTTTTATAATGAAAATATTATCTTCTTTAGCTAACTAGCTAACCATGGCTGTACAAGTTTAAAACCCAGCAACCAAAAGCATGTTGTTGATACGGTTGTGGTTAAGCATTTGTCGCTCCAACATGTTATTTAAATTTATGCAAAAAGCCATAATGAAATAATAAAAATAACGAATAAAAATAATAATAAAATGGAAATGGAAAATGGAAAATATAAATTAATTATTATTATTATGTATGTATGTATTATTATTATAATAATATTTACTCAATTACCTTCTGACTGACTGACTGGCTGACTGGATTTAAAATTGTTCTTCTAAAGCTTATTGTTCTCAACTGAATATGCTTTGTTCTTGCTCTTGTTATTGTTGTTGTAAAGTCTATATCATTAGCGGCAACAAAGTGTTGTCGGTAGTTAAGTAAACATATTAAATAAATACAAAAACAATTTACGCATTAAAATTATAAATCATACAGTGGGTGGAAGAGAAGACGAATGCAGAAAAAAAAAGAAAATAGAAAATAAAAAATAATTGAATAAAAGAACTTAAAAAATAGAAACACACAGAGAGAGGGTGAGCATGAGAGAGAGAGATGAATGGAAAACAATCACTTACAGTGTTGAAAAATTAAAATTTTGAAATGGCACCGAACTATCACTGAAAGAGTACTTTTCTTGCATCAAATGGTACTTTATAAAAAAAAAAAAATCCCACATTACAACCCTCCAATCAAGATTATGACCTACAGTGACGAGCAGAAGTGAGTGCATGTTCACAATACTGAGTTTCGTCATCCACAAAAACAAAACCATACAAGCAAATACAATAAAACAAAATTAATTTCAATTCTTGATTTTATTCTTAACAAATAGCAGTAAAAAAACCATAATTAATGAAATGAATTCAATGAGTTTGAATGAAAAAAAACGAAAATAACCCACATAAATTCAATTTTGCACGTTTCAAGAAAATTCAAGTAAACTAATCCCAATTTCAATATTTTGTCCATAGACCCTTATTAGAAATAGCTTGATTTACGCGGTTTGAGATTCTTTCTACCAAATGAGCTATAACATCTTTCGGAATTCGACTCCATTTCGCATTTATACGATCCCAAAGTTTGACCATGTTTGTTGGGACTATTTCGTACGTACGAATGACCAGAAATTTTCAATCGTATTGAGGTCGAGACTTTGTGTTGGCCATTCCATCAATTGAAAATTGTATTTCCCACCCCATATCTTTAGAATTTTTGCTGTGCGCTTGGGATTCACCATCCTGTTGGAAAATAATTTCTTATTCGGAATAAGCACATTTGTGCATAAAATTCGGAAGATGGGTTTGCAGAATCTGTAGATAGTCTTTTTTCGCTTGCTACCATCTACTAAATATAGAGGGCCAACATGTCACCATGTTAAGCATCCCCAAACCTTTACATTTTCTCAGTATTGTGAACATGCACTCACTTCTGCTCGTCACTGTATCTTCTCACACCATTTACCTTGTGTGCGATAATTTTTTACATGACTGACGGGACCGACCGTCTAAAGCCCTACTCCGCATGATATATTTTTGAGAAATTTTTTCATGGTAATTTTATTTAGTCGCGGAATATTGACAGAATGAGTCATTTTTCGTTATATATCGTTATAAACCGCAGGCTTACATCCTGTAAGCTAGCAAACTACCTGTTAAACTATTTATTTATTTTATTTAATACATCTTTAATACCATACGGAACAGAAAAACTAACGACTGCTGCGTGTTCCTCACACATAAAACAAAAACTGTTGATTCTAAACGATACAAAACAAAACAAAATTTTCGTATAGTCAAACGCTAACAGAATGTTATAGAATATACTTCCGTTTGTAACATTACGGTTCGGACAGCGTTCTCATGGTTTATCGTATTCTAAATACCAACGTCTGTTCCGTGGACGTTAGGCAAACCGGGACTAACGAATATGCCGGGAATTGATAACGATTTGGAGTATTACAACGCTTTTGATGCCTTCCCTAGTACAAATCACTTAATTCAACCGATTTTTGAATTCAGTAACATAACACAGGATGATGTTATTGAAAGCATTCCTGCTGTTCGGTCTAACTCCATCGGAAGTGATGGAATTAATCCCAAAATTTGTAAAATTAATTTTGCCTTATACATATTCTACCATACATGATTCATTTAGTAAATACTATAATTACATTCTCTACATGTAAGACCCTCGCTTAACGCGGGATGGAACGTATCCCCCAAGTTCTAGTGCTAAACGAAAAAGCGTTAAACGAGCCAACTTAGCACGTGTATGGGTAAATACATTGCAAATTCGGAAAATACAGTTGGAATCTTTATTACTGGACAGGGTAACAAAAAAGCGTTGAATAGCACAAGTATCAATACAATGTGCAATTTAGAGGAATCCCAATATTACCGCGTAATACTGAAACAGTGTTAAGCGGGGTCTTATTGGATTTTTCCTGCAATAAAGAAAAATGCCAGGATAATGCCTGTCCCTAAATAAGATAAAACTTACCGACCAATCCCAAAATTTTCGAGAAATTAATTTGTAAGTAGACAACCCAATACTTGTATAGTAATGGCATGCTTTCTGATAGGCAGTCTGGTTTCAGACCTAATCACAGCTGCATTTTTGCTTTCATTGATGTTTCGGAAGAGTTGCGATTAAGTGCGGTTGACAATATGATATCGTTTTTGCTTTTACTCGCTCATTCTAAGGCATTTGTCATCGTTAATCACACTATTCTTTGGCAAAAGTTACAACCCATGTGCCATTTTTCGAATAATGCTTTCATGCTCATCTTGTCGTATCTAGGGGATAGGAAGTCAATTTTTGTATCATGATGGTATTAAGTTAAACAATTTTTTAATATCTAAAGGTGTACCACAGGGTAGTAGTAGGGTGTAGTAGGTAGTGTGTTGGCTTATTAGACAAAAGGCCCGGATTCGAATTACGAACATATTAAAATATTTTTACGGCGACTTCCTCTCAGCAGATTTCTGGCAAAGACTCTGTGGATAAAAATTGGCATGAAAAGCTTCTCAAAAATCTATCGTTCGGAGTCGACTTTAAACTGTAGGTCCCGCCACTCATGTACAAAATTAACGCACACAACATAAGTGGTGTGAGAAGCTAGGTCGTGACCCTGACTGAAGGATTGTAAAGGCTTTGTGTGTGTATATGGAAAATAAATTGTGATTTGCATATTGTGTTTCAATGGCCGTCGATTAATGGTTTTTGCCTTAATCCGTGGAAATCGAAATCTATGATAATAGGCCAGGTAAACTAAACGGCACAGCTTACATCACTACAAATTAATAAAATTACTATTGAGACTGTACTTAGTATTAAGAATCGAGGAGTTATCTTTAACAATAGCCTTAACTGGTCCAACCATATAAATGCTATCTGTGATAAAACGGTCTTTGACTACCGCAATATTTTACTTTGTTTAATATTCGTAGGCTGCTCGCGAAAACATAACTCATACCCACTTTTTTGTACGGATGTGAACTGTTTTCTAGTTGTGACACAATAAGTAGGACCAGGCTTAAGGTCTCTTGTAACAATATTGCTAGATATTTTAATGGTTGTACAAGATACAGTAGGATATCTGAGTTCTCGTATCAAAATTATAATACATCTTTTGAGAATTTGTTGAAGTGCCGTACTCTGTTCTAACTACATAAAATCATCTATCTTGGGAAATCCCATTATTTGTTTAATAGATTCGTTTTTTCAAGGTCTAATAGACGCTTGAAAATTAATACCGTTAGATACCATACACGGATATCTGAGAGAATCTTTTACATCAATGCAATTCGTCTCTGTAGTGAACTTCCGAACAGCAGAGAATTACTAAGCAATGCTAAGCATTTCAAGACTGCATTAATTAAATTTTTGAATGAACAATAATTTACAAGCGAAATTTTAAATAATTTTAATCTTAATATATAAAAATTAAAAGAAGTCGCCGTGGTCTAGTGGGTAGTGTGTTGGCTTATCCCAGATCAGACATCAAAACGAAAATATTTCTCGGCGACTTCCTCTCAGCAGATTTCTGGCAAAGACTTTGAGAGTAAAATTGCAATGAAAAGCTTCTCAAAAATCTGTCGTTCGGAGTCGACTTTAAACTGTAGGTCCGCCACTCATGCATAAAATTAACGAACACAACATAAGTGGTGTGAGAAGCTAGATCGTATCCTGGAAGAACGCGCTCACCTATCCTAGCCAACATTTTTAGTTCACTTTGTTGGATTATTCAGTAGATTGATTTATGTGACCTGTTTGCCCCTCCCCACTTTTATTGCCCACATTTTTCTATTTATCTTAAAATCAGAAAAGGTCCATCGATTTGACTAATTTTTCTTTCAAATGTTTGTATTTATCCATTTAAAGTTTTCATCAAGAGAAAATTTTGCCCCGCCCACTTTTTTTTTGAAAATTACTTGAAATGAAGTAAATTTTAAACTAGGCATTTGATTATATTATGATCTTTAGCAAAGTTGTTGGGCATGAGCCGATAAGGATTTCTAAGTTATTATGACCCATAGCCGATAGGTGGCGCCACTGAAAATTACTCAAAATGAATTAAATCTTGGATTCTTTAACAAAGTTGTAACGTATGAGCCGAAGGAGATGGGTGCGATTAATTTCCGATGGGTGACGTCTCTGAAAAGTATCCAAAATTAGTGCCAATCAATTGGTCGACCTACACCCCAAGCACGGAAGAAAAGAGCATTACGAGCCTCAGAATCAGACGAGCTTTGTGATTGGAAAATCTTCGAGTATATGCCGCTGAGACCCGTTCCCATGAACCACTTAAACAATGGGAAGAGAGATTGTAAACTGATCGAATGTGTACTACTTAGGTCCGTTCATCTGAATCATCAGGACAATGGGAAACAAAATTAATCGGACATTTGTGTAATGCCTTTCCTTCAAATTTATTTTACTTGGGGACACAGCAACACGAGCAGGGTACAGCTAGTATTATTATAAATTTTGTTCTTATTGAATTTTGTTAAATAATTTTTAAGATTCTTATCTTTGTAGTAATTTGTTATGTCTATATCCTTAGCGGAACTATTAAATTAGAAAATATCTTGTTGTACTGTACTGTATCGCCTGAATGACTAAATAAAGGCTAATTCTACCGTTCGCATTACATTGTTAATGCATTAATAGTTCAAAAAGCGTAAAGACGTCAAATATGTAATAAAAGTACGTGACGCTTTCACGGGCGTACTGCAGGTATTTTTAAAGTGAATAAGTACTGAAAAAAGTACTAAAATACTGAATTGTTCAACACTGATCAGTCATAAACTCATTAAAATGCACACCCACATACACAATGCCATGCCATGCTATGTCATGCGAATGAACAGTCGTCGTCAGTCAATATAAATTTGTTTCCATTAAATACAGAAGAAAATTAAATGAATTGCCAGGCAATAAACAAATTTTTTCCAAGTTAAACACTTTAATGACCCTTTTTACTTCCAGTTCAACTAAAAAGAAAGGAAGAGAATTAAAAAAAAAACCACAAAAAGAGAGTGAACATTGGCAGAGAGTAAGAAAAATTTTTTAATTCTGCATTTAATTGGGTTTAAGAGCATAAGAGTGCAGGGCAGTGTCGCTGTAGGTTTAGGTGTATGTGGGTGAGTGTGATTTTAAAAGTGTTTAAACACATGTACCGATTTAAGTGCATCTATATGTGTAAGTGGATATGTATGTATGTATGTCTGTGTTAGTGTTTTTGTGTACAACACATAATAAAACAAGAAAACCGAAAAAAACCAAAAATAACAACAAAAATTAAACGAAATAAAACTTGAAAATCTCAAGTGCTTAAGTGAGACTACTCGGTTAGCCTAGGCAAAGCCTGATCCTTTAGAAGAGAAATGAAGCCAAGGAGAGGGAAGTAGTTTTTAAAAAAAACTTATTTAAACATGTTCTTGCTTGAAGGAGTTTGTTTTTAAAAATATTTTTGGCATTTTCTTAATTCCAAACATCATCTCTCTTTACACCCACCACCACCACCACCATCACCATTGGGTTGCAATTTGCCTGGCAGTCAATTTAGGTTTTGTTTTCTACATACTTCTGATATTGAATGTTATTGTTCTTGTTGTTGTTGTTGTTGTCAATGGCATTTAAAACTAGGAAATTAGTTAATTAAAGCAATAACTATTTTGTATCTGTCAAATCTAATTAAGTAAACATGTTTAGAAAATATAAAACGAACGAAATGTGTAAGTGCAAGCATAAAAGAGACAGGGAAACCACTATGAATACAGTGGTACAGAGATAGAGAGGGAGATTGGAAGGGAACATAATTAATTAATTAATTTAATTAATTTATATGTTATTGACTTTAGATCTCGTTTTTCGTTTTAATGGCTTCCTGTTGGTGACACCACCAACACTGACGTCAAAAAATAAAGAGAAAAAAAAGAGGAAAAAAACTATAAAATTGTCTGCTTTTAATAATGTTTGTGTTTGTACTGACAGCACCAACAAAAACTGTAAACTTTACATTACGGAAACTGTCAAGATGGAAAGGAAAACAAAAAAGGTAAAATAGAAGGGGAAAAATAATTAAAACTTTAATAAACGTTTAGAAAATATAATTTAAGGTCATAGAAATTATGAAATATTTTATTTGCTTAGAGTTCAAATTAGTTCAATACACTAACACAAAACATCAGCATGAGTATGTTGAATCATACTCATAATTCCTGATACTTATTGGGAATCATTCATACTTTTTTTAATATTTATCATGGGACCTTCCTCTACTCAGATTCAAAGTTTGAATTCACCATATAACCACTTAACAACACGTATGATGTTGTTGTTGATTTCGACTCTTTGTAACTCAACATATACACACGAATCACATATTAAGTATGATTGGCATACTCACTAGAATGTTATGTGTTTGCTCTGCTTGCTGCTGCTCTGTCTTTTTTGCTTAGGTGTCATGTTTTCTTTTTTTTTTTTTGTAAATACAACAACAACTAAGACTGTAAGTATTGTAAGTATTTTTCTAAAGTTCTGAATGTAACTGAGCAGAAATGAGTAGAAAATATGAACAATTAATGGTACACACTTACATACTTCTGTTAACAGTAAATCATTAAATCGATGCAGGATGATTAATACACACATAATTGGCCATTACAACCCTTCAGTCAGGATTACGACCTAACTTCTCACACCACTTATGTTGTGTCTGTTAATAGGAGTATGATTAATATGGAATTGAATAAAATATTACTAATACGTAGGATAGTGTGTTTTTTTTTAACGTAATCATCACCCGATCGCGGAGTGCTTGTCGCCATTACGTAGGGACACATGCACACTAGAGTCCGGACTGTAACGGGTAAGGGAAAAGTAATGGCAACGAGAACATAAAACAGCTACAGAACTTAATCACAAGCTGAATAAAGTAACAATAAACCGGAACTACCTTAAGACAAGAATGAGAATACAGTTTTCATAGAATAATTTATAAATTAATGCGAACATATAAGCTACGTTTTATATTACAAACACTAGAATTAAAATCAATAAAATCAGAATATAAGTTAAAATCATTAGATAATCTATGAAAAGGAAAATAACATCCATAGTTCGTTCTAAAAAAATCTAAAGAAAGAGGACGATAGTGGCGTGAAAATCTTGCTGGAATACTGAAATTCAGGTTACAAAGCAAAAACTCACAATCGATATCACCATTAACCAGATTAAAAACAAAACAAACCCCTGAAACAGCCCTTCTACATTCTAAAGTTGGAAGTTTTATCAAACCTAATCTAGCCTCATATGACGGAAGCCCATTGGCACAATCCCATCCTAAGCCACGTAAACAGAATAATAAAAACTGCTTCTGCACAGATTCAATTGAATCACTATGACAACGATAGTATAGATTCCAAACAACAGACGCATCTCCAAAATAGGTCTAACAAGTGAAATGTACAGTAGTCTTGTTATATAAGGATCAATGAATTCCTTAGCCCATCTTTTCACAAAACCAAAAACAGCCCGAGCCTTGCCAATCATCAAACTAATATGGTCAATAAAAGACAATTTCATATCCAATAATACCCCCAAATTAAGAAATGTAGTCACAGTTTCTAAAGGGCAAGAATTAATTACATAAGTGGACGAAATTACTACTCCCGTGAAAGAAAACCATGCATTTACATTTATCAAGTTACAAACAAATCAATATTTCACTGAAGAACAGCCTGACCATGATCATCATCAAAACTATAAAATAACTAGATGACCCGTGCGAAAATTTCGCACTGTTAGTTGTCATAACATAAAATGAAAATAATTAATAGAAATTTTATTAAAAGTATAAAAATATAAAAATTTTGAAATCATAATATAAAAATCATAATTTATAATACTTCTTTGAATACAATGTTAGGGGTAATGACATGATCATCGTTAATTTTTTGCTCGTACGAATCCTTAATACAAACAAAAATATCTTTAAACGTACGCACTCGAGAAAAAGCCACGTATAACTGGCCATGTGAAAAGACCGGTTCTGGTAAATACAATCCTACCTTTTGAAGGTTTTGACCTTGTGCTGTGTTTATCGTCATTGCAAAAGCAACTATTACAGGGAATTGTTTTCGTGTCATTCGAAAAGGCACAGTTGGATCTGATGGTTCAAGGTTGATTCGGTGGATGAATAATTTTTTGCTGATATGATGTGCTCTCCGAAGTTTGTTACGATTAGTCTGGTACCATTTATTAACCCCTGTTTAGCATTCAGATTTCTGATTAACATTATAATTGCATTTGTCTTTTCAAATGCACGTTATTTATATTCTTACGTTCCACGGTATTTTTATTCTTATTTTTCTTAAAACCTTTTTAATTGTTAAATATCAGCTGACACTACGACCATGACAATAACGACATTACCAAAATGGATTTTACAACTTTATATATTATTATGTAGAGCTGCGGACCCTGTATTACCACGCTTGAACAAAAACATATAATCACAATGACAACAGTATTATTATGCTGGTGTATATAAAATATAATTTTTATCAATGAAAATATTAATTTTTCAATTTCTAATTATTTTTTGCTAATAGTGTTAGATATAAGGTTTAAAATGAGATATCATTAATTAAATTTGATACGGTGGTATAGGAGATATTTGCAACCGATAAAAAAAAGTGCTTTAGAAATAATATATATGAATTTAACATTGTCGGCATACATCAGAATATTACAATCAAAAATAGCACAAAGAAGATCATTCAGAAACAATAAAACAGTAAAGGACCTAAACAGCTTACCTGGGGAACACCAGAAGTAACATATACAGTCTAAGACAATACATTCCTAAACAATACCCTCTGAGTGCTAAGGGAGAGGTAGGTAGGTCTAGCCAATGGTGAATAATATCAGGAATATCGAAGTCGCCGGTGGTCTAGTGGGTAGTGTGTTGGCTTATTAGACGAAAGGCCCGGGTTCGTATCCCAGGTCAGACATCAAAACGAAAAATATTTCTTCGGCGACTTCCTCTCAGCAGATTTCTGACAAAGACTCTGAGAGTAAAAAATTGCCATGAAAAACTTCTCAAAAATCTGTCGTTCGGAGTCGACTTTAAACTGTAGGTCCCGCCACTCATGTATAAAATTAACACACACAACATAAGTGGTGTGAGAAGCTCGGTCATAATCCTGACTGAAGGGTTGTAATGGCCAATTATGTTATATCGATTAATGAAAGTTTAAGAAGCAAAATTTTATGATCAACCCAAAATGAAAATCCCCAATCCCGGAAATTTTTAAAATTTTAAATTAGGTTTGGCATCCCTAGTACGTACATATGTAGATTTTTAATTAATTATTAATTAATCTAGTATAATTTTCTTTTGTTTATGAAAAATTAAATTTTTATCATATTATTAAAAATGGACAGAGGGACGGACGGATAGACAGACAAAAATCCATATTTTCCAATTAAAATTTCTTGTTTTTTTTCGGTTGTTGTAATGAATTTTAAATTTTCCAAATTAAGTTCATAATTTTTGTGTTTTTTTCTATTTTTTTGTTTAATTTTGTTGTTGGCATGTTTGGTGGTTTAGTTAGAGGCACTTGAATAAATTTTGAAATTTCGTTTCCATTCGAATATAATAAATCGTGTTTATTTAAGTGGAAAATAAAATCTGCTTTAATTATTATAACAAAGAAGAAAAAAGAGAAAATCTCTTATTTTCCACTTAATTGTTGGGTTTTTAAATAGTTGCGGTTAACAGAGGCGTATGGTTATCATTATTATTATTATTAGGGGCGTACTTGCATTTCCTACTTTTTTTTAATTAAAAATATTCATAAGCTTGGATGTGTGAGTGTGTGTGTGTGTGTGTGTTTGCAGGAACAGGAACAGTACAAAATAGAATTTATTTTATATGTTGTTGCATATTTAACCTTTTCCAAGAATAAATTTATACAAAAATATATGAAAGTGCATCTGTGTGTCTGTGTGTGTGTGTCTCTGTATGTATTTTCTATTAAATTTCAAGTTTATTTTAGTTTTTAGCCAATTTAGACTTTTCAATAGAGTTAGTTTTCCAATGTAAAAAAAAAGAATATGAAAAATTTATTTTTATTATCCAAATTTTTTCTGGATTTTTATTACTCCCATTATAGCCCATACAATATGCACAAAAAAAATAAACAAAGTTTTCTATTAATTTGAGTATATAAAAGCAACATTTTCAAACAACCCAATTAAAAATATCAATGTTTTATAATATTAAAATAAACCAACAACAACAACAACAGCAACAACAACAACAACAACTACAAAAAGAAAAAGGAAGAGAAAAATAGAAATAAACTTCAAGGTGAAAGATAAAATATTTGCTTCCAAAATATGAATGCATGTTGCTGCACCATAAGCCACAAAAGTAACCCAGCAAAAGTTTTCATATTACGTTTGAATTTTTTATGTTTAAGTTTTAATTGTAAAAATTCTATTTTTTAATGTTTTTCCAAGTTTTATAAAAATAACAGAACAATAGAGATCGCCGTGGTCTAGTGGGTAGTGTGTTGGCTTATTAGACGTAAGAACCGAGTTCGAATCCCAGGTCAGACATCAAAAAGAAAATTTGAAAATAATTTTTCAGTGAGTTCCTCTCAGCAGATTTCTGGTAGAAAATTCCCTTGGAATGCTACTCAAAAAATGTGTCGTTCGGAGTCGAATTTAAACTGTAATTCCCGCCACTCATGTATAAAATTAACGCTTACAACATAAGTGGTGTGAGAAGCTAGGACGTAGTACAATGGGTCAATTCGATCACCGAGTACTGAACTTGTCAGAATTGACAAGTACACGTCCTCTAACCTAACCTAACCTAACATAACAATAAATCCCCTTTATATCACCCGGATAATGCGGCTATTCCAGAAAGGAACACTACTTAGGCCAGCATTTACCAGGGAACTACATAAGTTCGACAAGAAAACAATACGTATTCTAACAGAAATGTTAATGAGACACGGCTCTATTGGCAGTTTCAAAATTACTGGAGAAGCGGCCATGATGTGAAGGAAACTGAATCGGTGCAACATCTTTTATGCAAGTCTCCTGTACTATAGAACACACGTTATTTAAAGTGACAGCAGGTTGAACTTGCCGTAGTCTATTAGGCAGTACGAGCGCCTGCTAGTGGGTAATGTGCTAGACTATTAGCGTGAGGGTCGTGGGTTCGATTCCCACCAGAGGCTCTGGTCTGTGACTCTACACCGGGCATATGGTCGAAGTTACTCAGCTCGTATATGAATATAATATAATTTGTAATTGTATTGTAATTCTTATATAAAAATAAAAATATTAGGCAGTATGTTGGATTATTGGACTTAAAGCCTGGGTTCGTAACCCAGATCAGGCATGAAAACGAAAATATGAAAATATTTCTTCGGCGACTTCTTTTTAGCAGATTTCTGGCAAAAATTCTGAAAGTAAATAAAATTAACATGAAAAAGTTTCTCAAAAATCTGTCATTGAAAGTCGACTTTACACTGTAGGACCGGCCACTCACGTATAAAATTAACGCACACAACATGAATCCTGTGAGAAGCTAGGCCGTAATCCTTACTGAAGGGTTATAATTGGCAATAATATATGTATGTAGACTTAAAGATATGAGTATGATGGCAAACGTACCACTAAGTAAACTGGCCGGTTTAATCCGAAGCTCGGGGTGGTTCAAGCGTACCGCTAGCGGATCATGACAAGGGGACTTATATGGCTACCGAGTGAAAATACTTGTGGACATAAACTAGGCTGGCCGCCGCCTCTTTATGGCAAGAGAAACAGTCTTTTTCTGTCGCTCAGAACCACTGCTGCTGCAGAATTCATTTGTTGGAATATCAAGCCTTCCGCATGCCTATCAAAAGCTAACGACTGAAGTCAATCGATTCTATTTTTCTTCTTATAACAACAGCATAGTCTATGAATATTTCTAGGGTGCACCGTAGCTTTTGATAGATTCGCTAAGGGCAGAAGTAAATTGGTGCTCATCTTCCTCATAAAAGTGCAACAGAGTCTAGTAGTGGAGTATTGCATTATTACGGCTAATAATGTAAAGTTTCTTTGTACAAAAGTGGGCATAATTGTAGCTTTCAAGGAAAATAATTTAAATATGTTAGGCCCAGACGCCATGATTTGATTTGTTTTCCCAACCTTTCTGTTATAAATCGTCCTTTAAAGCTCTAAATCTGTTAAATCAGTCTCTGCCTTACACTTATCCTTTCATTCTCTCTCTTTTTGTCGGCTTTTCTTTTATTTTTATGCCAGTAATTCATTTCGTTTTACATGAAATACGCATGTAAAGGTAAGAGCTGTTCAATGCAATGCAATTCATTATCCACAGGCGGTCTTCTGTTGAACTGAAGCATAATTTTTACTGTCATTGTCACAGCAATTTGTCGATTTCCGTAAAATATTTTTTTTATTTTTTATGGAAATTATTTTCTGTAATTTTTTGTTTCTTTTTTTTTTTATTAAAAACTTAAGAATTTAATGCTTTTGTTCGCTTGTGTATTCAAATGCAAATCTTGTTCCCATGGCTTTTTTCAAATTATTTTTTTTTTAACAAAGAAGCTGAAATAGAAAAGAGAAGCCTTTAAGTTAACCTGCTTATAGAAATAATAAATTTTTTATGGTATTAATAATCTTAAGATTTCCTAGTATCGGTTTCCAATATCTCTTCACAGCTTGAGTTGTTTAATAAAATAGAAATCGTAAAGGGTTATTGAAATTACATATAAAGAGACAGATAGACATACAACTACTTATTGCTATTTAACAATAAAATTAAATTGTAATTACATACGTACGAACCAGCTGCGCACATCACTTGCGTTGCGTGCGTTAATTTTTATCCATAAATGGCGGGACCTACATCTTAAAGTCGACTCCGAATGACAGATTTTTTTTGAGAAACTGTTCATGGCAATTTTTTATTTTTCTCTTAGAGTTTTTGTTAGAATTCTGCTGAGAGAAAGTCGCCGAAGAAATACTTATTGTATCTTGTTTTGATGTCTGTCCTAGGATTTAAACTCGATCTTAACAACGTGTTTGCAATGGTAATTGGCTGCCAATATACTTAGCAAAAGTGTCATAAATGCCTGAGGCAATACTAAATTAGAAAAAGGATTTTTCTTGAGCATAGTTTTTTTTTAATTTGCAATTGGAGTGGCTTCCATTGATTCTGCAGTAATCTTTTTGAGCATGCTGATAAACTAACCGCCGTAATGATTACTTCCATTCATTGCCTATGAACTTTTTGATTAATTTTGTCTGTCATAATCACTTCTGAAACGTTTTTGTTTCAAGAGAGTAACTTAATTGCAAAAAAATAATTTTTGTTGCATTTATACTTCAATTCGAATTTAGGGCCTCTGGGTTTCAAGACATCACTCTAAAGATCTTCAAATATCCTCAATAGGGACTGGCCACAATGCCTAACTAAGATACCCGCCATTAATCCAGTAGACGAATCAAAGATCAGCTATGAGTATTTAAAAAGATGAGTAGAATCATATCATACTCATAACTCCTGATACTCTGATACTCATTCATATTTATTTTTATATCATGCAACCTCCTCTAATCACATTTAAAGTTTGATGTGTACGCATCGTATTCATACTAAACAACACGTAGGAGGTTGTTTTCTATAACTCATCATATAAACGACATATAACATACGAAGCACAAAATACAAAGCACAGTACGAACACGAAGAGACTTACTAGAAGGTTGTGTGTTTGCTTCAAGTAGGCTCATGAATCAAACATGTTACGAATGGTCTGAGTCTGATGTCTTTCTGAGTCTGATGTCCTGTTTTTATAAATCAACATCTTGTAGGAAGTATGAATGAATCAGAAAGAAGAGTTAAATTTCAATATTGTTGACTCAACTTATGTTCAAAATTTTACGAGTACTTATGAGTAGCGAAAAAACGATTAATGGGTGATCTCTGTGGTACAGTAAATCATGAAATCAGTGGCGTATAATTAATATGGAATTGAATTAAATATTACTCATACGTCTCATAGTCTGTTGCATTAACTTATGTATGTATATCTCCCTCAAATGTATTTGATTTTCTTTTAAAATTTGTGTGTAGTTCCATTAAAAATGCTTTCAAAGTTCTAATTGAGTTTCAATTAATTTTTTAAAATCGAATCTTAGCGAATCGTCCTTAACATTTACATACATACAGGGTAGTTAAATTTCAATATTTTTGACTCATTTGTTTACATTCAAAATTTCATGAGTACTAATGAGTAACGAAAAAACGATTCATTGCTGATCTTTGGTAGATACTCGTACTTCTCTTGCCAGTTAATCATTAAATCGATGGAATATGATTAATATGGAATTGAATTAAAATTACTTATTAAAGTTAAAATAGGTGACAGTTTGTTTTGCAGTTTCGTTTATAAAAAATAAATATTCAGTAGCTGGAAATCGCCGTAATCTAGTAGATATTGTGTTGCCTTTTTAGATATAAATTCCGGGTTCATATCACAGGTCAAGCATCAAAACGATACCCTCTCTGCAGATTTCTAGATAAAATCTGAGCGTAATTAAATCCTGCCATGAAAAAGTTCCTCAAAAATCTGTCGTTTGGAGTCAGCGTTAAACTGTAGGTCCCGCCATTCACGTATAAAATTACCGGTTACCATATGAATGGTGTGAAAAGCTAGGCCGTAATCCTGATTAAAGGGTTGTAATAGCCAATTATTTATGTATGTATGTACCTAGAAGCAAAAGTTATGCCGATATCATCAGAAAACTTCTTTCATAATTTAATTTCAGTCTGTTTATTGTAATTTTGAAAGAATCTTTTTACAGAAAAAACAATTTAGGTTACTCGCGAAAGATCTGCTTATTTCCTTTGGTTTATAGTACTGCCTACCTTGTAAAATAACCCATGTTGAGTATTTTAAATTTTTAAAACAAGTTGGAGTGCCCTGGCAGTCTAGTGGCTAGGGTGCTAAACTTTTAGCATGAGGGTATTTTATGTTTTTCAATAAATCCCAATTAAACTTTTAATTTTACGTATGATTTTTCTCTATTTTATTAAAATCTTTTAAATTTGATTTTTGCCGTTTTCAAATTATATTTGCTGCCGCACCAATCGAAAGTCAACAAGTCAGTCATGGGTTAGATTCCCAAAAGAGGCTCTGGTCTGTGACACTACATCGAGCACAAGGTCTAAGATATTTAGCTCGTATATAATTATAATAAAGGGTCCGCCAAGAAATTTATTTCAAAATATTTCTTTTCTTATTTGAAAGTACAATCCTTCCGGTTAATACTGAAAACTAATTTCATTCAAACGGCAGGCACGGCTGACCATGCAGTAGCCTACACGATCGGTTTAATTTTTAAGCACATTATCGAATATATGCAGCTGTATTTAACCAATGGCTTCACGAATATTGTCCTCTAAAGCATCAATTATCTCTGACTTGTCGGCATTATGCTTATCTTTGACGGCATCCTACAAATAATAGTCCAACGGTGTCTACTCGCAGCTCCGAGGTGGCCAAACGACATTAACTCTGCAGCTGATAATGTGATCTTCAAAAATAGGGCGCTAAACATCGAGACGCAGCGCCATACTGTTGAAGCCAAATGTTGCCAATATCTTGCTCTTCAATTTTTGTGAACAAAAATTCATTTAACATGACCCGATAACGATTGCCATTAACTGTAAACAGCCACTCCTTGCTTATTTTAAAAAAAAAAATTGCAGAATTTTGCCTCGGGACCAAAATCCGCACCAAACAGTGACTCGTTTTGGCTTTTCAATGCAGGTTTTCTGTGCCCCAAATGCGACAATTTTGTTTGTTTACATACCCGCCAAGATCAAAATGATCTTCACTCGAAAAGATGATTTTTTTTTTTTGCCGAAATTGTCATCTTCTGTAAGTCGATTGCAGGCCCACTTAGCGAAGCGAAAACGTATTAGATGGTCAATTGGCTTTAACTCCTGAACCAATTGGACTTTGTATGGCGTCATACCAAGGTCTTTATGGAAAATTCGTTTCAATTTATTATTAATTACAATACAATTACAAATTATATTATAATCAAATTACAAGCTGAGTAACTTCGACCATATGCCCGGTGTAGTGTCACAGACCAGAGCCTCTGGTGGGAATCGACCCCACGACCCTCACGCTAATAGTCTAGCACACTACCCACTAGACTACCAGGGCGCTCAAAATTCGTTTCAATAATGTCTCCGAAATGTTCAATTTGTTGAGAACGACGGTGAATTAATGGTGATGGCGCTTCACGCACACTTTCTGCCACAGCAGTAATATTTTCGGATATCTCTTTCGCTTTCGGTTGCGTAAGGTGTCGCACCTTTTTTTGTATTCAAAATTTTTCAATAAGTTACGATTAGGTCTTGGTGCAAAGCTTAGCTTCTGTGTAAGTGTGTTAAGTATTCTCCACTACTGAATCTCAGTGAATCTCAGTGTAACAAACAATGTTTAAATGAAATCCATTAAATGTAGAAACTTTACAATACAGATTTGAAGCTTAGTTCATACCCTACCAAATTGTATAATCGAAAAACAGGTTTTCATGGAATTTTTACCACTTTTTACAAAACATTTTTTATTCCATAAATTTTCATAGATTTTTTTCTTCTTCATTTTTTGTTTTTGTGTTCATTTTCAATAAAGTAATCAATTTGATTTCTTTTTTTTTTGGTTTTTTTGCTTTCATTTATTTGTTCATGGAATTTTATGAATAAACAGGATATTCCAGGATATTACATCTTTTCATAAGACATAAAGTTTCTTTCGATTAATTATGTTTGGGGGGGAGGGGTAGAAGATTAGATTTTAGATTTTTAGTATAAATAATAAGCTTGTATATGTTATGTAATATAATGGAAAACTTTTAGAATTTATTTTAAAATTTTAAATTTAATTTCTATTAACAATAGAAACAACCAACCTCCCTATACTTCACCTGCCATTATAAAATTATTGTTATCCATTGTTTATGATGGTTTTGTTGGAAAATTACAAAAATCCAATGATAACATCAAAGACAAAAGAATATAGAAGAACAGCTGTGCTTCATTTTGACCACAATAGGATAAGACAATAAAGCATTTAAAATTTATTCGATGAACGTGTGTGTGTGTGTGTAGTACCCGCCCTCTAAATGCCACTCACACAGATAAGGCATCATTTTTGTTAGCCAAACATTCTAATGAGAAATGAAGTGTGAGTGAGATTTTCTACGCCTATAGCCACAAAAATATTTATGTTTCTGGTTATTGTTTTTGGTACTGGTTTTGGTTCTGGTTCTTGTTCTGTTTATGGTTGTTATTGTTGTGGTTGATTGGTTGAATAGCTTTGGTGGCTGGCTTGGCTTGGCTTGGCTTGGCTGGCTGGCTTGGCTTGACTTGGCTGTTAGAGAAAATCAGCAAAATTGATTAATGACATATTTCGCCTCGATACGCGTTTAACAAATGCTAATGCCAATAATATTAACACAGTTAAGCTATAAAAATGACCGTAAGACACATACAAGGAATGACTGCAAAGACGAAAACGTAGGCGAATCTCTAAATAAATAATAATCCTACGACCTTATGCCTAAACAGGCAAGAATAATAAAGAAAAAAGATAACTAAAATCTTTGTGGCATAAATTTTGAAATACAACAACAACAACGCCAATGCCAATAGCAACAATAACAGATACAATAAGAAGAATTATTTCATCAAAACAAGAAGGAAAAAATAGGAAAAAAACAGAAGTCGAATACGTATAATAAGATGTCTTTAAATATTTATTTAAAATCATAAAACAAGGGATTTATTTTTGCAGGCCCTCTTTCGCTTTCGCTTTCTCTGTCTCTGTCTCTTCCTTTTTTTGTGTGTAAAAAAAAATCAGATAAAAATGAAAATAAATAAAAATGGAAATTATGAAGTTGAAAAAAAAACATGAAAAATAATGAAATTCGTTTTGTATTTCATCATACTCGTGCATAATACATGGTCATGGTTTTCTTTGCCTTTGCCATACACTGTTGGTGATGGTAGATCTTGGGGGCTTTTTGTCTACCCCCTTATAAACAATTCCATTTTGAAAGAATTTTTATTTCATTTTTATTTCATTGCTTTACATCTAAAAATTATGCTTAAAAGAATCAAAAAAAAACCAAAAAAAAAGAAGAAGAAACAAGTAATAGACTCTGATTAAAATGTTTCAAAATGTTTATTGGGTTTCTGATTTTTTCTTTGTGATTGTGTTTAATTTTGTTTCTTTCATTTTCTTATTTATTTTCATTGCTCTTAATACAAATGCTTACTCATATGTATGTATGTATGTATGTGTGTCCATATAAATGAGTATGTGTTAAAGACCAAAGAGATAGAAAGACAGCAAACCAGAGAGTGAAAGAGAAAAAGAGAGAGCTAAGGTTAGTAAAATTAGAGATTCAAATCTTTTACTATAAAAATGTAAGTTTTTTTTCCTTTTTAGTTTCACTCTATGTCTCCGTCTCCATCTCCGTCTCTTTTTCCTTTTCCTTTCTTTATTATTATTTATTTTTATTCATACAATAACAACAAATTCAAACACACACACACACACACATACTTATGCCGCAATTTAACTAAATGAAAAGCAATGGAAGCAAGACCAAGAGCAAGAGAGAATAAAGAGTATCTAAGAGCCTGGTCCATAGACATTTTGTTAGAGAAATACATTAAATATACACAGAACAACAAAAAAAAAAACAGGAAAAAAAAATAGAAAATGGAAATAAAAATAAACATAGGAAAACAATAGTAAAACAGTTTAGAATTGTAGCAGCAGAATAGCATCAAAATGTTATCAAAATAGGAAAAATAGTATACACTAGTAAAATACAATAGCAAATCAAAGCAAAGAACCAAACAAGCATAGCAAACAAACAGAGGAAATACAACACAACACAAGCACAACACAACACTAGCACAAACACAAACACAGTCACACAAACAGTATAAATTATTAATGACCATGACAAGAGGAACTCGCTCGACATACTGATAACTTTATATTGCAAAACACATCCATTTCTTTATCATACACACACGCACACGCTCTAGCAAACGTTGTGTAGAAACGCATACAAATAACTTTTTTATATAATACTAACATACAATCTAGACATATAGTGCTTTTCATAATTATAACACCACCAGCATTTCAATAATAACAAACACTGAATATAGTATTGTCTTCAGCTTTCAGTGACCTTAGAAAGGAATCATCATATATATTATTTCTAAAGTACTTTTTTTGTAGGTTGCAAATATCTCCCGTACCACCGCATCAAATTTAATGAATGATATCTCATTTTAAAGCTTATATCTAACGCTAATGGCGAAAAATAATTAGAAAATGAAAAATTAAAATATTCATTGATAAAAATTATATTTTATATAGAACTGCATGATAATATTGTTGTCATTATAATTACATGTCTTGGTAATACAGGGTTGCTTAATAGTAATATAGTTCTACATAATATAGTATGAAATAAAATCCATTCTGGCAATACTGCTATTTACTATAAAGCCGTTTATTACTAAGTTAGTTATATATAACACGCATACTAACTTGTAAAATGCTGTTATGGCAATACTTTGGAGTAGTTCTGAGATCAAGTGCGATAAACAGGGTAGCTTAATTCTAATGCTATTCCACATAATCATATATATTATTTCTAAAGGCATTTTTTGTAGGTTGCAAATATCTTCCATACCACCGCATCAAATTTAATGAATGATATCTCATTTTAAAGCTTATATCTAACGCTAATGGTGAAAAATAATTCGAATTTGAAAAATGAATATTTTCATTGATAACAATTATATTTTATATAGAACTGCAGAATAATACTGTTATAGTATAGTTCTACATAATCTAGTATGTATTGAAATCCATTCTGGCAATACCGCTATTTACTATAATGCCGTTTATAGATAAGTCAGTTATATATATAATATGCATATTAAGTTGTAAAACGCTGTTATGGCAATACTTTGCAGTAGTTGTTAGAATAAGTGCGATAAACAGGGTCGTTTAATTGTAATGCTATTCCACATAATCATAAATATTATTTCTAAAGTACTTTTTTTTGTCGGTTGCAAATATCTTCCATACCACCGCATCAAATTTAATTATTGATATCTCATTTTAAAGCTTATATCGAACACTAATGGCAAAAAGTAGTTAGAATTAGAAAAATTAATATTTTCATTGATAAAAATTATATTTTATATAGAACTGCATAATAATACTGTTGTCATTATGATTATATGTTTTTGTTCAAAGGTGGTAATACAGGGTTGCTTAATAGTAATATAGTTCTACATAATATAGCAAAGTATGTATTAAAATCCATTCTGGCAATACCGCTATTTACTATAAGGCCGTTTATAACTAAGTCAGTTATATATAATATAAATATTAAGTTGTAAAACCCTGTTATGGCAATACTTTGCAGTAGTTGTTAGATCAAGTGCGATAATTGTAATGCTATTTTACATAATCATATATATTATTTCTAAAGCACTTTTTTTGTCGGTTGCAAATATCTTCCTTACCACCACATCAAATTTAATGAATGATATCTCATTTTAAAGCTTATATCTAACACTAATGGCAAAAAATAATTAGTAATTGAAAAATTAATATTTTCATTGATAAAAATTATATTTTATATAGAACTGCATAATAATGTTGTCATTGTGATTATATGTTTTTCTTCAAGCGTGGTAATACAGGGTCGCGTTCTACATAATAATATATAAAGTTGTAAAATCCATTTTGGTAATGTTGTTATTGTCATGGTCAGTGGTAGTGTCAGCTGATATTTAACAGTTAAAAAGGGTTTAAGAAAAATAAGAATAAAAATAACATGCAACGTAAGAATACAAATAATGGGCATTTGAAAAGACAAATGCAATTATAATGTTAATCAGAAATTTTAATGCTTAACAGGAGTTAATAAATGGTACCAGGCTAATCGTAACAAACTTGATAGAGCACATCATATCAGCAAAAATTATTCATACCGATAAAACTGTACTCACATGCCAAATCAACCTTACACTTTCTGATCCAACCGAGCCTTTCCGAATGACAATGAAAACAATTCCCTGTGAAAGTTACTTTTGCTATGACGATAAACATAGCACAAGGTCAAAACCTTCAAATGGTAGGATTGTATTTACCAGAACCGGTCTTCTGATATGGGCAGTTATACGTGGCTTTTTCTCGAGTGCGTACGTTTAAAGATATTTTTGTTTGTATTAAGGTTTCGTGCGAGCAAAAAATTAACGATGATCATAACATTACATTCAAAGAAGTATTATGAAAGCATTTAAACATATGTATGTATGTATGTATGTAAATATGTATGATGATATTATGATTTCTAATATTTTTATTCTTTTAATAAAATTTCTATTAATTATTTTCATTTTATGTTACAAAAATGACAACTAACAGTGCGAAATATTCGCAGGGGTCATCTAGTCTAAGTTATTTTTTTTATAAAGAAATTTTAAGCCAGATAGTCAATGTCCAGTTTCCATCTAAGCGACTGAAGAGTACAAAGTACATTATTGTTCTTAAATGTAGTTTGTTCCCCTTCTTGAGAGAAAATAATAAAAAAACAAAAAAGATATTTTTCCATCAAAACAATGCTAGAATTCATGTCAGCAAGCAGAGTACGACATAGTTCGTAACAAAAATCTATTGAGCTTTCGTCGTGGCCAGCATGGTGTCTTGGTATGAATATTATTGAAAATGTATTCCCCAAAACTAATTCCCCCCTACTATCCGAAGAGTATATTCAAATAGCGAACATTTTTCCAATGTTGAACGATGTCGAAATTGAAAATAGTCTTAGAAATATTAAATAATTTTTATTAGAGTATTAAAGGCTTTACATAAATTCGCATGGATAAGAATTGCCAAGACATTGTATGATGGTGAAAAATTTTCCAACGCAATGGTCAACAGGTCTAAATGGAATGTAATTCGTGAAATAGGAATTGGCCGAAAGAGTCCTGGAATAGATATTCACGTTGATGTGAATATGCTTAATGACCAGTTCGTTAATTCTAAGATTCCAACTTCTATCGGTAGCTTTTAATGATGATCTTTGTTGTGTTCTACCTTTTCCTTTCCTTTAGTTTTCATTGTGTAAATCAGTTTGAGATTTTGGAAGGTATTTTAGCGGTAAAATTGAATGCGGTTGGTTCTGATGATTTGGATTCTTCGTTCTTGAAAGCTTTGACTCCTAAACTTTTGCCATACTATACTCACTTGTTCAATACTGTTCTGAGACTAAATCTACTTTTCCTGAACAAAACTTTGCTGGCAAAAATCATTCCCATTCCCAAAACGAACAACGAGTTCAGGCCAATTGTTATCCTTCCTTTTTTTGTCCGAGGTAATGAAGAATATAATGACCAGACAGATCACTAATTACCTGGTGTGTCATAATTGCTTTACCCTTAGTCAGTCGGGATTTATGAAAGGTAGAAGTTGTACTACTACATACATACATAATTGGCCATTACAACCCTTCTGTCAGGATTACGACCTAGCTTCTCACACCACTTATGTTGTGTGCGTTAATTTTATACATGAGTGGCGGGACCTACAGTTTAAAGTCGACTCCGAACGACGGATTATTGAGAAGCTTTTCATGGCAATTTTTTTTTTTACTCTCAGAGTCTTTGCCAGAAATCTGCTGAGAGGAAGTCGCCGAAGAAATATTTTTGTTTTGATGTCTGACCTGGGATACGAACCCGGGCCTTTCGTCTAATAAGCCAACACACTACCCACTAGACCACGGCGACTTCAGTCAGTTGTACTACTGCTCTAATAAATATTGTTGAAGATCTTAGGTCGAAACTAAATGTAAATAGTGTAGCGTTTTTGGTTCTGCTGGATCACACTAAGGCTTTTGACACAGTCGATCCCGAAGTTCTTTTGAAAAAGCTCCGTAAGCTGCTTTAATTCTCAAATTCTGCCTGCAATCTTATTTATTCTTATTTGCTGAATAGGTTTCAAAAAGTTCATCTTAATAGCAATATCTCAGATACACTTAATATTAGAAGAGGCGCTCCCCAGGGGTCAATATTTGGGCCTCTGTCATTTTGTTTGTATATAAATGATTTACCGGATGTCTTGCTTCACTGTAATGTTCATATGTATGCTGATGATGTCCAGCTTTATACTAGTACTCCTAGGGAGAATATTGATTCTAGTTTGGAAGAAGTTAAGAAGTGAAGTTAGCTGTAAAACAAGTTTGTCGTTGTTATTCAACGGCATGTTAGCTGCTTTTAGTCCAATTTTGCGATTTTATCTCTATTTTTTATTTTCATTTGGCGATTTTTATTTAACATGGAAAGTTAACATTACTGTTCTTGGCACAACGTTGACGCTTTTATTTAGGTTGCTTATTACAACGTAAAAGCTGGGCGCTTTACGCCGTAATTTAGGTTGGGCTGTAAGGTGAGTTTGAAGTCGCCGTGGTCTAGTAGGTACTGTGTTAGCTTATCAGACGTCAAAGCCAGGGTTCGAGTCCCAGGCCGGACATCAAAAGAAAATACAAAAAGTATTTTTTCGGCGACTGCCTCTCTGCAGATTTCTGGCAAAAACTCTGAGAGTAAAAAAAAACCTGCCATGAAAAGTTTCTCATAAAATCTGTCGTTCGGAGTCGACTTTAAACTGTAGGTCCCGCCACTCAAGTAAAAATTAACACACACAACATAAGTGGTGTGAGTAACTAGGTCAATAATCCTGACTGATGGGTTCTAATGACCAATTCAAACATTGAGTGTAGTTTCGGCTGTGTGGCACGTAGCGCCGTCCTGTTGAAACCAAACGTTGCCAATATCCTACTCTTCAATTTTGGTGAACAAAAATTTGTTCAACATGGCCCGATAACGATCGCCATTGACTGTATTGGCCACTCCTTGCTTGTTTTCGGAGAAAAATTGCCCAATTGTGCTTCTGGACCAAAATCCGCACCAAACACTGACTTGTTGCAGGTTTTCTGTGTCTCAAATGAAACAATTTTGCTTATTTACTTACCCGCCAAAATCAACCGCTTCATCTGAAAAGATGATTTTTTTTAATGCCAAAATCTGCATCTTCTGTAATTCGATCGCAAGTCCACTTAGCGAAGCGAAAACGCGTTACACAACCTTCTGTGGATGGATAAAACTAATCATCTTTCAAATCGGACATGAGCTAAGTGTTACCAATCACAAAATAAGCACTAGTTGAAGATAAACGTTAGATGTCGGACCCGTTGCAAATGTAATCCGACATCTAACATAGGCTCTTGATATGGAATACTAGTCTGGGCTGGACAGTTACAAAGGATATGGTCTATTTTCTTCATTTCCACCTTATTGCAATGTGCTCTGCATAGTTCGGTTAAGATCTAACCCTGGACAACTGTTAGTGATCTATTTGCGAATTCATGAAATAGTGACTAGTTGAAGAAAAACGTTATATGGAGAACCCTATGTAAATGTACTTAAGAAATTCAAAAAAAATTGGGTGGTGTTATAATTATGAAAAGCACTATATATAAACGCATTTTATTTATATTTTAAACAGAACATTTACACAGTGAACGGTACACGGTGGGGTTTTTTCTTCAGAGATGAGCAATGAATCGTTTTCTCGGTACTTAAAAGCATGCATGAAATTTTGAATATAAAATCGAGTCAACAACATTGAAATATACTCACTCACTCATTACATACTCACTACATCCTCTCTACAATGTTGATTTGTAAGTAGAGATTCTATTGAGTATGCGTACAACCTTGAAGTCAAACTAAAAACCATTCGAAATATGTTTGTCTCATAAGCCTAGTCATTTAGATTCATAACTTTAGAAAAATACTTGTTATAATACTTATAAATGATTCGAGTGACTTGAATTCATTCAACAAAATTTACAGTCTTAGTTGCTGTTGGATTTACATTAAAAGAAAGAAAACACATAAGCAAAATAAGATTGGACAGCAAGCAGATCTTCTAGTAAGTATTTTAGTGTACGTATGCGATTCATACTTATTTTGTGATTCGTATATATGTTGAGTTATGGAGAGTTAAAATCAATAACAACATCATACGTGTTGTGAAGTAATGAATATGATGAATATTTCAATCTTTAAATATGAGTAGAGAAGGTTATATGATATTAAAATAAGTATAAGTTCGTACAAGTATCAGAAATCATGAGTATGATTCGATTCTATTCATCTTTTTGAATACTCATTGCTGATCAGTGATGTAAATAATCAATTAAATGAACCAGCTGTTAAGAAATTTGAAAGTTACAAGAGAATATTGTCAGGAAGATGTCAGTAAGGAAGTTAAACTTGTACAGTAAATATGCTAGACGATGCATTATCATTAATCTGGCAGCTATGGCTTTAATCTATTATTCCCAACTAACATAGCTAATCTCATATGTTGTTAGCTATGAATATGATGCATTGACCTCAAACTTTGAATATGAGTATAGGAAGATTCCTGATCTTGAAATAAGTATGAATGCATATCACAGTATTAGAAATTATGAGTATGATTCGAATCTACTTATCTTTCTGAATACTCATTGTTGATCTCTTTTTTTACTTTTTTTTTTTGGCGTGTGGCCTTCGCACTTGCAGTGATCGCCATCAGCTGCGTCGAGTGATGCTTCCACTAAAACAATCCCTCCTCTTTCTGGGGATACTCCTTTCCCGGGACGGCTATCTGCATTACTTCGGGAAGGGCCCAGAACGACGTCCAGTTAAGGACTGTTGTCTACTCTCCCACGTCTGGGTACATATTTGAAGCCAGCTTCATGCTATTGACTCGTCTTCTCATGTATCATTCCCTTGTATTGTATCAAGGTCGAACTTCTTTCTGCGGAGTACATATTCAACGTATCTTCTCACAGCGTTTCATTGCATCTCACTTTCGAGCATTGCGTTCACAATGGTGTCGGGTGTAAATTCACCAATTTGTACCATCAACATGTTCTTCTCATCTTGCCATTTAATGCAACGTCGTCACTCATTTCCCCGAAATAGATGCAGCTAAGATTAGTCACCTTGCCCATACGGTATAGATATTTTCGGAAATAACCATAACCAGAGAGAAACTGGGTCAGAAAATGCTTAGTTTCCCCAAAGTTTCTCCGTATCCATGCCTCTATAGATGGGATAAGTTTATAAGTCAATCTCCCGCATGTTTCCTCGGTCCATCTACTTTGCCATCGCCGTAGTATTTCAAATCTGAGATCTGCGCTACTAATGGGAAGATTTTACCTCTTCATTCTCCAAGATTTTCTTCGCTCAAATGCCTGCAGGTCAATAGGTATCTCACCGGCGATCACTAGGACTGCTGCGCCCGATACTGTGCGGTAGGCCGAGGCAACTCTTAATGCCGCTGTTCGCTGCACCGCTGCTAATATTTTTAATATTTTCCGCTTAGATTTAATCTCCAGCGCATCTCCCCCTATCTCGCTTCCGTACAGCAATATCGAGTTCGTCGCCGCCATAATCAATTTTCGTTTGGCCTGTGTTGGTCCGCCAATATTTGCCATCATTGTTGATCTCTGATTTATTAGTATACTAACGTGGGTCTCACTATAGGATAGGATCATAGTATTCCTGTTTAGTCCAATATGTCTTGACTTATTTTCCATTAGCACCACTGTTTGCTATTGTTTGTGTGTGGTTTTTTGTTTTTATAAATAAATTTACAATTATAATAATAAAAATAATATATAAGAATATACGTACGTATATGTACGTCTGTATGTATATTTGTGTGTATATTGTATATCGTATTTCAGGATATTGCAATTTTAAAGAAAATATCATCATCAGATGTTATCTGTGAGCCTGTTTTGTTATTTATTTTGTAAAATTTTTTTTTTTTTAAATACAATCAAATAAAATAGACCCTCAGACTGGGCTCTTACACTCTCTCTCTCTCTCTATCTCTCTTTCTCTTTTATTTTTTATTTCTATCGTATGTATTTATAGCTGCCCCCATAACAGAATACCCATTCACATGGATTCTACTTAAAATTAACAATAACAACAACAACAAAATAAAAATAAATAAATAAAGAATGGCATTAAATTTAAATAAAATTCGACGAAAGAAATGAATACAATAATTTGCAATTTTTCATTTTTCATTTAAAAAAAATAATCTCTCGGACAATCTTTGTCTCTCTGTCTCTCTCTCTCTCACACTTCCTCTCTTACTGTCTGGTTTCATACAAAATACATCTCAGTAGCACACGTACCCACATACACAATATTCCATTACGACTAAGTACAACTGAGGGTACTTGTATCTGAAATGCATGTGAAAGTGTATATATGGGTGTGTGGGTGTGGTGTGTGTGTTGCTTGTTTTTTGTGTTTGAAGTACCTTTAGGAGTAATAATAAGAGTGTGAGAGCCTGAGTGTGTGTGTGGGGTTATGGTTATAAGAGGAAACCATAGTAGATGAACAAGAAGCAGAAGCAGAAGTTGAAGCTGAAGAACAGTATCAGGCAACAGATTTGTTTATTTTACTAAATGGTGATGGTTAAAGCAATGCCTGAAAACTTCTTTGTACACGCACGCAATCATACACACACACACAGGATGTGTGATGTGTGCTTACACACTCAAACAGCGCCCACATACACGTTTCACACTCTACACTTTAACTATTGCAAACACATGCGAAAGATTATATTTTAATATAGTTGAAGGTTTTTGCTATTGTTGTTGTTGCTGGTGTTGCTGTTATTGTTGCTGTTACTGTTGTTGTTGGCATACAAGCACTGACATCGCACATCTCATATTTCATAGTTTTATTATGTTTTATTTTTATTTTTTTGTTTTTTTTGTGTTCATACGTCCCTCCCTAACTGTTTTCCCTGTGTCGCCTTGTGATTGCTTGGAACAATGGCGCTCTTTTATGGTTTTTGTATAATTAATTTCGTATATTTTTCTACGTTCGTTTCAGTTTTTATTCGTTTCATTTCGTTTACCTTGTTTGTTTATTTGATTTAAATTTCATCTGAGTTTGTGTATGTGTGTGTGTATGTATGAGTAAGAAAAATACACCCAAACACATAATTAATTGAAAGGTGCGTGCAAGTGTAAAAAAGAGTGATTGTAGGGGTTTGTATTGGGTGTACAATATTGTATTGATATACGTTTGCTCTTCTATTTTTCTTATTTTATTTTCTACAAGCCGAAACTGTTTTCCTTTTTTTGTTTTTATAATTGAACCTTAACGATATTGTGTAAGCTATTTGAAGAAGAGCAAGAAAAAATAGAACAAAAAAAAAAAATCAAAAGGAAGTTCGTGCTCATATTTGTAATTAGATTTTGTGTTTGTGTTCTTGTTGTTCTGATTTCGGCAACAAAAACAACCATAAAAACAGAATGCCATCATAATATAAAATAAACGTATGTAATGTTATGTCATGTTATGTAAGTTTTACGGTAAATGATTTAAAATTTTCCCTTTGCAGGCATTCTTTAAGGGTAGACCCTCTTCCTATTGTTTCATTGTACATGTTCAGTGTTTCCTGGTGTTCATTCTTTTTGTTTATTTCAAACATAATTTAATTAAAATATTGAAGTTATCAGAAAATCTAGAAAATAATTTCAAAAAGTATTTTTAATGCTTTTTCCTAGAATAAGGAAATCATTTTAAATTTTTCATTTTAATTAAAAATTTTTCATACTCATGCCAATAGGCATAAATTTAGAATTTTTTTTTTTTTTGAATTTATATCCTTAGTTTGTTGATTATTTTAATCGTTGTTGCCATATGTTCATTAATCATATATAGTTTGGGATTACATAAGATAAAATGGTATTTGGAAAATATAGAAATAAAACAGAATCACTCGTTAGGCTATTGGACCTTGTGTCTGTTAGTAAATGTAAGTAACCAAGCTGATCAAATTTTAGTTCATGCTCGAATCACACTTATTTGTCGGAACCATTAAGGATAGTTATTACCACGTCCTTTCAGAAGAAAATTGAACATTTTTTCCCATCAAGCAGTATACAAAAATGGTTCAAATTGATTACGTTTCATACTTATAAGATTGTCTGTCACAATACATTACTTCTTCTCCAATAAATGCCGTTAAAACCAATTATGTAAGACTATATATACATAATTGGCCATTACAACCCTTCAGTCAGGTTTACGACCTAGCTTCTCACACCACTTATGTTGTGTGCATTAATTTTATACAAGAGTGGCGGGACCTACAGTTTAAAGTCGACTCCGAACGACAGATTTTTGGGAAGCTTTTCATGCCAATTTTTACTCTCAGAGTCTTTGCCAGAAATCTGCTGAAAAGAAGTCGCCGAAGAAATATTTTTCGTTTCGATGTCTGACCTGGGGTTTGAACCCGGGCCTTTTGTCTAATAAGCCAACACACTACCCACTAGACCACGGCAACTTCAGTCTTAGACAATATATTCCTAAATAATACCCTCTGAGTCCTAAGGAAGAGGTAGAAGTCTAGCCAACAATGTATAATATCAGGAATACCGATTAATGAAAGTTTAAGAAGCAAAATTCAATGATCAACCCTATCAAAAGCTTAACTAAAATCCGTATATACTACATCAGTCCGAGCTCCGACAAGAAAACCCCTGAAAACACGTGTAGTAAATTCATGAAGATTCGTGACAGTCAAACTGCCTTTCAAAAGAGATTATTAAAGATCTCGTATTAAAAAAAGACTATAAGACTGTAAGACTATCCTTCAAAATATTTTCGTCTGATATGTACTAGTCAAGTGGAAATACCTTAGAGAAGTGTACATACCTTGTACATAATAATATCATAGCCAGTATAGGCTCTGATTGTCATAGTCGAGTTGGTAATGTGTTAGCTTGTTAGATCAAAGCACATGGTTTTCGTACAAAACGAAATATGAATAAATTTTCGTTTCGGCGACTTACCCTCTTCACATTTTTGCCAAAAGCTCTGAGAGTATAGTAGGAGTGCCAGCAAAAGTTTCTTTAAAATATTTTGTTTGGTGTCGACTTTATGAATAAAATTAACACAAACAATATGGGTATTGGAACAAGCTAGGTTGCAATCCTAACTAAAGAATTATAATTAGTAATTAACCATAGACATCGGAATCATCTTCAATTTCATTCATATAAAATAGTTTAACGGCCATATCTTGTTTATGATACTTCACAAATGTTTTGAGTCGTTAACATGTTACAATCTCTTCAACTGTAACATGATCTGTTTACATCATCATTACATATTGTTATGGAAATAAAAAAAAATCTAGATACTGTTGTTTTAACGCTTAACATTAAAATTATAAACAAAAGCTACAAAAACAAAACAATACGGTAAACAAACCTGTTTACACAATTATCGTACTGCTTGATATGACAACAAACACTAGCATAAAAAAAATGATAAATAAGTTAACAAAAATACAACAACAAACACTACAATAATAAATGCAAACAGATTTTGCCTTCAAGAACATTAATAAGACTGTTTACTTTGTTCAGTCAGTCTTGTGTGAAGATGCGGTGAATTTGAAGAGAGTTCCATATACTTAAAAGGCGAGGTAACGTTGGCAACTGAGTTAGTATAATTCGGTCAGTCTCGTGTGAAGATGCGGTGAGTTTGAAGAGAGTTCCATATACTTAAAAGGCAAGGCAACGCTGGCGACTAAGTTAGTAAAGTGTAGCCAGTCTTGTATGAAGTTGGGGTGAATTTAAAGAGAGTCCACATATACTTAAAAGGCAAGGCAACGCTGGCAACTGAGTTAGTATAATTCAGTCAGTCTTGTGTGAAGATGCGGTGAGTTTAAAGAGAGTTCACGTATACTTAAAAGACAAGGCAACGCTGGCAACTGGATTAGCAAAGTTCAGTCAGTCTTGTGTGAAGATGCGGCGAGTTTGAAGAGAGTTTCATATATTTAAAGGGCAAGGCATTGCTGGCGACTGAGTTAGTAAAGTGTAGTCAGCCTTGTGTGAAAATGGGGTGAATTTAAAGAGAGTTCACATATACTTAAAAGGTAACGCAACGCTGGCAACTGAATTAGTAAAGTTCAGTCAGTCTTGTGTGAAGATGGGGTGAATTTGAAGCGAGTTCACATATACTTAAAAGGCAAGGCAACGCTGACGACTAAGTTAGTAAAGTGTAGTCAGTCTTGTGTGAAGATGCGGTGAGTTTGAAGAGAGTAATCTTGGTCTGAAGATCTTCGTTACAAAGATCTATTATACAATTTTCTAGTAGTTGTAAATGTTTATGCAAAGAGTGCAAACAGAGTAACAACAATCAAAGCAATTGCTGTTGTTTACATTGAGTTGTAAACAATGGCTTATAGAATTGTGCAATTAAGAAAGAATTTTAATTTTTTATTTTATTTACAATCTATAAACTTATATTTTAAACGTTTTTCAAAAGCTAAAAACCTAACAATATTCATTATTCATTTACTATTTATTCATTCAGGCGTAAATACAGGATATTATCCAATCATTTGATAAGGATAACAAAATATAAGAATTTTACAAAATAATAAACTTAAAAGTAAATTAAGATAACAAATATTAATAAAAATATAAATTTATAATAATTTAAAAAAAAATGTAATTAATTAATTACGTTTGTACTATATTGTTCATTCAAGATTTTAATTATTGCAGTCTTGAAATGCATAGCATTGCTTAGTAGTTGTCTGGTGTTCGGAAGTTCATTCCAGAGACGAATTGCATTGATGTTAAAAAGTCTCTCAGATATCCGTTTATGGTATCTAACGCTATTCATTTTCAAGCCTCTATTAGATTTTGAAAAAACGAATCTATTAAACAAATAATGGGGTTTCCTAAAATATGTGATTTTATGTTGTTACACCAGAGTAGGGCACTTCTCTCATATGAGGACTCAGATATCCTACTGTACCTTGTACAACCATAAGCTTATCTAGCAATACTGTTACAAGAGACCTTAAGCCTGTTCCTACTTATTGAGTCACAACCAGAAAACAGTTCACATCCGTACAAAAAAGTGGGTAGGATATATGCTCTCGCGAGCAGCATACGAATATTAAACAATGTAAAATATTGCGCTAGTCAAAGACCGTTTTATCACAGAGAGCATTTATATGGTTGGACCAGTTAAGGCTTTAGTTAAAGATAACTCCTAGATTCTTAACACGAAGTACAGTCTCAATAGCGGTATTATTAATCTGTAATTGTGTAAGCTGCGCCATACAGTTTACCTTGCCTACTATCAAGGCATTCGATTTCCTCGGATTAAGGCAAAGACCTTTAATCGACGGCCATTGAAACACAATATGCAAAACACAATTTAATTCTCCGTATACACACACATACATAATATATAATTGGCCTTTACAACTCTTCAGTCAGGGTTACGACCTAGCTTCTCACACCACTTATGTTGTGTGCGTTAATTTTGTACATGAGTGGCCGGACCTACAGTTTAAAGTCGACACCGAACGACAGATTTTTGAGAAGCTTTTCATGGCAATTTTTACTCTCAGAGTCTTTGTCAGAAATCTGCTAAGAGGAAGTCGCCGAAGAAATATTTTTCGTTTTGATGCCTGACCTGGATTAGGAACCCGCATTTTATGTCTAATAACCCAACACACTACCTACTAGACCACGGCGACTTCTTATTTTCCGTATACAATTTGTAATATCAGACAGCAAGAAACTACTGTACAACTGAACATTATCGGCGTACATTTGTACATTGCAAAACTTCAACTTAGTTGGCAGATCATTAGAATAAATTGAAAATAAAAGTGAGCCGAAAATCAAGCCCTGTGGTACACCTTTAGATATTAAAAAATTGTTTAACTTAATACCATCATGATACACAAATTGACTTCCTATCCCCTAGATACAACAAGATGAGCATGAAAGCATTATTCGAAAAATGGCACATGGGTTGTAACTTTTGCCAGAGAATCGTATGATTAACGGTGTCAAATGCCTTAGAATGATCGAGTAAAAGCAAAAACGATATCATATTGTCAACCGCACTTAATCACAACTCTTCCGAAATATCAATGAAAGCAAAAATGCAGCTGTGATTAGGTCTGAAACCAGACTGCCTATCAGAAAGCATGCCATTACTATACAAGTATTGGGTTGTCTGCTTACAAATTAATTTCTCGAAAATATTGCGATTGGTTGGTAAGTTTTATCTTATTTAGGGACAGGTATTATCCTGGCACTTTTCCTTATTGCAGGAAAAATCCAATAATACCCCGCTTAACGCTGTTTCAGTATTAGGCGGTAATATTGGGATTCCCCTAAATTGCACATTGTATTGATACTTGTGGTATTCAACGTTTTTTTGTTACCCTGTCCAGAATAAAGATTCCAATTGTATTTTCTAAAGTTGCACTGTATTTACACATACACGTATTAAGTTGGCTCGTTTAACGCTGTTTCGTTTAGCGCTAAAACTTATGGGAAGGATACGTTCCCCCCGTTAAGCGGGGTCTTACTGTAGAGATGTAATTATAGTATTTACTAAATGAATCATGCATGTGTAGAACATATGGCAAAATTAATTTTATAAATTTGGGATCAATTCTATCACTTCCAATAGAGTTAGATCGAACAGCTAGAATGCATCCTGTGTTATGTTACTAAATTCAAAATTCGGTTGAATCAACTGGTTTATTGTGGGGAAGGCTTTAGATGCGTTGTAATACACCAAATCGGCATCATTATACTTAAACATTTTGTATTGTGCTACGTATTGAAACTTATATTATTGACTGATTGTTCTAATCTAACTGTAGCCACCTTCAATATTTGTTGAAATACTTCTACTTTGTTGATCATAGCGTATGAAGCTATTCTAAAGATTTGAATTAAAGTTGTATGCAAATGAAATTTCTTCTTTAAATCTTCTTCTGTCTTTATTAACAATGAATTTCATATCTAAACGTCTGTATTTGCATTGCATTTCCATATACAAAGCTTTGGTTTATTTGATATGATATGATAGGAGACAAACAACAGTCGATTGGAAATGAAAGGCAATGAATGAAATGAAATGAACTATGTATTCACATAATGTAATGCAAACTTAAGTACAGTATGTAACCTCCAGCACAAACAGAAGCTTTATTTGGAACTATTATTGTACAGCAAATACTAAGAATAAGGGGGGGGCCTTGTAAATAATCAACCAACATCAACATGTTTGGTTAACAGGATACTGTTAAGCAGCTACTGCTTTCAACCAAGCAATATTAAATATTGGACCATCTATGTACTCATATAGACGCTCATTATTTTGTAGATCTGTTTGGAATATTTGATTTTTTTTTTTGGAGAGATACTTTCATATGGAAATAGAGTCTTAAGCAAGCAACCAAAAGGTCAAGATTTTCATCAGAAATTTCCTGCGTGTTGTGAGAAAACGGAAATATGCCTTGAATTTTCTTTCATTTTCACATCAGTTTCTGCAATTTCAAGTGAAATTTTTTTGTTCTATAAAAATTTCTATCTTTCAATAAGAAATTTTTGGTGTTTTTTTTTTCTATAACAACAACATCAACAATGCAAAAATAACAATAAAAGAAAACAGAAAGAAGAAATAAAAAAAAAAAAATGCGAAAGAAATGAAATGAAATGAGCAAAGAAATCAAGTTTCCTTTAAACATTTCCTTCAGGGTTATAAAAAAAAACGAAGGAAAGAAAGAAAATCTGAATAAATTTTTTTAAACTTAAAAAAAGAAGCTGCAGGGGAAAAGAGAACAGAACATAACAGAACAGAATTTTAGTTATACGGTAAGTCCTCGCTTAACGCGTAGTATACGCTTCCAATTAGGGATGCCAATCGGGAAATCCCGAATCCCGAAATCTCAGGATTTTTCGGGATTTTCTGGATTGTGAATTCATATTGTTACGAAAGTGGAAATGGTGTTGTTAAAATAATAAGCAAAAGCTCCAAAAACAACACAATATATTTGATCATGCATAAAATGATAAACAAAAGCTCCAAAAACAAAACAGCGCACTGTTCACGTGATCAATGAATGAGTAGAAAAATATGTCAACAAAAATAAAGCGCTTGTTTACAAGATCCATGAATAAACAAGAATAAAGGATAAAAAGACGTAAATAACCAACAACAACATGAAGGGAACAAAGAAGTAAACAAGAAACAACAATGTCCAGTATAAAATAGCGAACAGAGAAACAACGCAACAACAACTAATCTACCTGCTCGAATGTAAACAAGAAACAACAAAAATGAACATAAGTTGTTTACATTTATAGAATGTTCCCGAAGGACGTCATCGTCCTTCAAGGGCATTCATCACACTGATGATCCAGTGATATAAAAGGCGAGCCAAAGCGAGCAAGGATGATTCAGAGTTCAGAGTTTGAATTGAATCGTGTAAGACGACGTCACGTTGGTTGGGAATTAAAATCTATCGTGGATTCAGAGTTCAGAGTTTGAGTTGAATCAGATTGTGTGTGCAGACGGCACGTTGTATTCGGAGTGTGAATTAAGCTAGTCTTGCATAACAACATTACGTTGGTTGAAGTGATAAATCTTTCGGTTGTGTGCAGACAAGTTGCGTCTGAAGGAAGCATTTGTTAGTGTAGTGCTTACAAAAAGGTTGTGAGCGGAGAATAACTAACAAGTGTTGTTGCTTAAAAAAAGGTTGTAAGCGGAGGATTATCACGAACAAACACATATTGTGAAAATTATCGTTGTATACGTAGAATAAACTGGAACAGTGGCACAAAAGTTGTGCAGATAATAAAGAATTCATCAAAACTAAACGCAAATTTATTTTTACTTTATTTGCAATCTACGAACTTATATTTTTAACGTTTTTAAAAGGTAAAAACGTAACAATATGTATTTTGACCCTACAAAAGCTCATGAAAAAAAATTCTGTATCACTTGACTTCAATAATAGCATCTCAGATGAGAAAAACCCTACTTCCAGTGATAAAAAATTATTTGATGGCAAAAGCCCTATAAAACGAATAAATATAAAACTGTCCAAAGGAATAGATTTATTTACATTAGGAGGTGGTAAAGGTGAATATTTACAATCTGTGTACAGCTAACTTGGAACTATTTTACCAACAAATGTTGATGACTAGAAGTGTTTTTCAACGGCAGCGTATGTTAACGCCAAAATTCGTTCAAGCCTTTCAAATCACATGTTAGATGCTTTAATATTTTTTTGTTGGAATCCGAATAATTTTCTTAAAACTAATGAATTTGCAGACAAGTATGAATAATTTTTATTTTTGTTATTTTACGCTTCTTTGTTACTTTTTATTTTTAATGGCATTTAATCCTGATATAATTGGAATATAAATGATTTTGTTACCGAAATATTTTTATTATTAAAAGAAAATCGTCATTTTTCCCACGATTTTTCGGAATTTTTGGATCCCGAATTATTCCGAAATATCCCGGGATTTCAGGATCGGGATTTACAAAATTTTGAATCCCGGGATTTTTAAAAATCGATCCCCTTTGGCATCCCTAGTTCCAATAGGTTACAGTGCTAAATGGAAACAGCGTTAAACGAGGCATACATACATACATACATAATTGGCCATTACAACCCTTCAGTTAGGATTACGACCTAGCTTCTCACACCACTTATGTTGTGTGCGTTAATTTTATACATGAGTGGCGGGATCTACAGTTTAAAGTCGACTCCGAACGACAGTTTTTTGAGAAGCTTTTCATGGCAATTTTTACTCTCAGAGCTTTGCCAGAAATCTGCTGAGAGGAAGACGCCGAAGAAATATTTTTCGTTTTGATGTCTGACCTGGGATTCGAACCCGGGCCTTTTGTCTAATAAGCCAACTCACTACCCACTAGACCACGGCGACTTCATGTTAAACGATGCATATGTAAATATATTGCGATTTCGGAAAATATAATTGTAATCTTTATTCTTGATGAATAACAAAAGATCAATGAAAAATGTACATAGTATATAGTGCACTGCTATTGGTTGGTACATGGCCACTTTGTTTGCATACATATACAGCAAGTATCAATAGAGTGTGTAATTTAGGGAAATCCCAATACTACAGCGTAATACTGAAACAGCGTTAAGCGGGGTCTTACTGTATTTTCTATCTAAAGCGTTTTTAACTTGGTTTTTAGTACACCCTGATTTATCTCTCAACATAATGAAATAAATTTAAAGGCAACCGGCAATGATGATGATGATGATGATAGAATACGCATTGCGTTGTAAATTTTATTTTATTTTTTTTGTTGTAATTCATTTAAAATAATATTTTGATTTTGTACCTCCTACGCTTTTCGCCTGCAATCCATTACCTTTCATTTATCATCACCACCATCATCACCATCATCATTCTCATCATAGTTTTCATCAGCATCAGCATCAGTACTGGCATCAGTCACAATCTCCTTGAATAATGCAAAAAGAGATGCAAAAGTGATATAAAACTGAGAAAGACGCAAGCCAAAGAATACAAAATGAATTATAAAGAATTGAAATGAAATGAAGTGAAATTTTTTATTTTAAAAATATTCGTTTTCCAAAAAAAAAGAAAGACTAAAAAACCTTCAAAAAAATTTTTTTTTAAAAAATCACATACAATAACAACAAAAGCATTAAGAACAAGCAACAGTAGCTTGGCATTATTCTTCGTATGTACGATTGTATGGCTTCATATGGCTTCATCTCTGGCATCTTATTTTACTTGACAGATTGATTTTCTTTTATTTTTTTTTTGTTAACAAAACAAAACAACAACAAAAACATTAAAAAAAAATCCAAATACAAGGGAGCCAGAGCATGAACTTTAAATAATATTTTGTTGTTGTTGCTGATGCTGTTGTATTTCGTGGTTTTTCTGAGAACAAAAAACAAAACAAAACGAACATTAAACATAAAAAAACAAAAACACGAATACGAATACAAACACAAATCCATGTAAGAGTAAAATGAAAAAGTAATACCCAGTCATGCATGGGCCATTAGTGTCTTTATTGTGGTCAAAGTAAAAAATTAAACAAGTGAGAGCAATGCTTACAATTGCTGGTACAGCAATGCACATACACTTACTGCTCTCCTCAGATCTCCTGACTCTGTAGGCTACATATCTCTTGAACTTTTCAACCAAGCCTCCACCCATCACTGATGACATCGAACTGTTTGCTCCAGTGATTTTTTCCGATGAAATTCGAATTTTTTTTCTGTTTTTTTGTTCTTGTTCTTGTGGGAGACGAAGCTGAAGAGATAAAAAAATGAAAAAAATAAAATAAAATAAAATAAAAAAAAACAAAAACAAACAATAATAATAAGAAACAAAAGTTGTCTGCAGCATAAGAATAATTTACAAAAATTTTGTAAAGCCTTCAGCTTTAACAAAACGAATACCCGAATACGTATTGCTAGCAAGGAAGGCTCCCTAAACATGGAATATTTAACTGGTAGTAGCTTTTTTGATTGAAAATGAATTTATAAAGCCGATGTTAGCTTAAAAATGTCCCCCATCCCCATCTAAAAATATATATCATTGATTTTGAAGCATATATTGAACCTGATGTTTAATATCCCCTTTCCAGCATGGTTTTTTAAAAGGCAGATTGACTGTCACTAAAGTATGTTTAGGAGTCCTTTTACTGTCATTTATCAGTTATGTTTGTATTAATTTGGACTAATTTTTCTTAAATCTGGCTATTTTCCATCTATTTGGAAGAGTTCGTTTATTATTCCTTTGCATAAGTCGTGTAATAAATCCAGTATTTCAAATTACAGTGCTATTGCCAAACTCAGTGCTATTCCCAAGTTGATGGAGAAACTCTTTTTTAATACGAGATCTTTAATATCCCCTTTCTAGCATGGTTTTTTGAAAGGCAGGTTGACTGTCACTAATCTTCTTGAATTTACTATACAAGTTTTCAGAGGTTTTCTTGTCTCGATTTCGGATTGATGTAATATATATGGATTTCAGTAAAGCTTTTGATCGGTTTGCTCATAGAATTTTGCTTCCTAAAATTTCATTAATCGGTATTTCTGATATTATTCACCATTGGCTAGACTCTTACCTCTCCCTTAGGATTCAGAGGGTATTATTTAGGAATGTATTGTCTAATGTATTGAAGTCGCCGTGGTCTAGTGGGTAGTGTGTTGGCTTATTAGACAAAAGGCCCGGTTTCGAATCCCAGGTCAGACATCAAAATGAAAAATATTTCTTCGGCGACTTCCTCCCAGCAGATTTCTGGCAAAGACTCTGAGAGTAAAAATTACCGTGAAAAGCTCCTCAAAAATCTGTCGTTCGGAGTCGACTTTAAACTGTAGGTCCCGCCACTCTTGTATAAAATTAATGCACACAACATAAATGGTGTGAGAAGCTAGGTCGTAATCCTAACTAAAGGGTTGTAATGGCCAATTATGTATGTATGTATTGTCTAAGACTGCATATGTTACTTCTGGTATTCCCCAGGTGAGCTATTTGAGTCCTTTACTGTTTTTATTGTTTCTGAATGATCTTCCTGTTTCTGTTTATAATATAATATGTATGCTGACGATGTTAAATTATTTTATACTTTTGATGATGATCATGGCCAGGCTGTTCTTCAGCGAAATATTGATTTGTTTGTTACTTGGTGCAGAACTAATTTAATGGATCTTACAGTGTAAATGCATGGTTTTTTCTTTGGGGGGGGGGTGTAATTTCGGTCACTTATGTGATTAATTCTTGCCCATTGGAAACTGTGCCTTCATTTCTTGATTTGGGGGTATTATTGGATTTTAAACTGTCTTTTATTGATCTTATTAGTACAATGATTGGCAAGGCTCGAGCTGTTCTTGGTTTTGTGAATAGATGGGCTAGGGAATTCATTGATACTTATATAACAAGACTATTGTACATTTCACTTGTTAGACCTATTTTGAAATATGCATCTGTTATTTGGAATCCATACTATCGTGGTCATAGTAATTCAATAGAGTCTGTGCAGAAGCAGTTTTTATTATTCTGTGGGCTTCCGTCATATGAGGCTAGATTAGCTTCGATAAGACTTCCAACTTTAGAACGTAGAAAGGCTGTTTTAGGGATTTGCTTTGTTTTTAATCTGGTTAAATTTGAGATCGATTTTGAGTTTTTGCTTTGTAACCGGAATTTCAGTATTCCAGCAAGATTTTCACGCCACTATCTTTCTTTAGATTTTTTTAGAACGAACTATGGATGTTATTATCCATTTCGTAGATTATGTTACGATTTTAACTTACATTATGACTTTATAGATTTTAATTGTAGCGTTTGTAATATAAAACGTGGCTTATATGTTGGCATTAATTTATAAATTATAATGAAAATGTGTTTTCGTTCTTGTCTTAAGTAGTTCCGTTTTATTGTTAATTTATTCAACTTGTGATTAGGTTTTCGTTTATGTTTTATATTCTCATTGCCATTAATTTTCTCATTAGGGTGAGGCCGTAGACGTTCGAATAAAAGCAATGGTCCGCCAAATAAGTTTTTTTTGAATATTTTCTAATAATGGAAAATAATTTCATTCAAATGGCTGCCTCGGCTGGCCCCGTAGTAACCTTTACGATCGGTTCAATTTTTAAGCACATTATCGATTGTGTGAAACTGTATTTCACCAATGACTTCACGAATTTTGTACTTTAAAGCGTCAAATGTCTCTGACTTCTCGGCGTAACACTTATCATTGACGTTACCCCCTCAAATAATAATCCAACGGTGTTAAATTTTAGCTCCTAAGTGGCCAAATGACATCAGCTCTGCGGCTGATAATGCCATATTCAAAAACAGTTCGCTGTGTGGGCTCCTGTTGAGACCAAATGTTGGCAATATCCTCCTCTTCAATTTTTGTTAACAAAACTTCGTTCAACATGGCCCTATAACAATCGCCATTGACTGTAACGGCTACTCCTTGCTCATTTTCGAAGAATAATGGCCCAATTATGCCTCAGGACAAAAATCGGCAGCAAACAGTCACTCGGTTTGGGTGCGTCGGCTTTTCAATGTATGCATGCGGATTTTTTGTGTCCTAAATGTGACAATTTTGCTTGTTTAAATACCCGCCAAAATCAAAATGAGCTTCATCTAAAAAGATGATTTTTTTATGCCAAAATCGGCATCTTTTGTAAGTCACAAGCCAACAAAGCGAAGCGAAAACGCACTGGATGGTCAATTGGCTTAAACTCCTGAATCAAGTGGACTATATATGGCCTCATACCAAGGTGTTTATGGAAAATTCGTTTCAATGATGCTCCGAAATGTTCAACAGTTGAGAACGACGGTGAATTGACGTTGATGGCGCTTCATGCTTCATCTGAAAAATTGATTTTTTTGCCAAAATCGGCATCTTCTGTAAATCGGTCGCAGGCCTACTTAGCGAAGCGTATACACAACCACATTCGTTCTGCGGAAGGATAAAACTAATTATCTGCCAAATCAAACATGAGCAAAGTGTTACCATTCACAAAATAAGCACTAGTTGAAAAAAAAAAACGTTAGATGACATCCAACATAGGCTCTTGCCATGGAATACTACTCTGGGCTGGATAGTTACAAGGGAAATGGTCTATCGTCTTCATATCCACCTTATTGCAATGCGCTCTATATAGTTATGTTAAGATCCAACCCTAGGCAACTGCTAGCGATCTAAATGCAAAGTCCCGGTAATATAGTAAGTGCTAGACTAGTCTTACGGCTAATTAGACGTATGGCCGTGTCACAACCACTAACTCAAACATCTCGAACTTCCTTTCGACAGTCTTTTGGCATAAATTTTGAAAATAAATCAAATTGTTATAAAAAATTTTCCCAATACTTACACAATAGGGGGGGGGGGGGTGTGCACCAAATGATTTTCTTTGTTGTGCTGCTGTTGTTCTAGTTTCAATGCCCCAACATTTGTGGTTTGTTCATGTGCTACCAGATGTTGTTGGTTTTTTTTGCCATGCGTTATAATCGGTTGAGGTGGCCGTAGTCTAGTAGGAAGAGTATTGGCTTATTAGATGTAAAACCAGGGTTCGAGCCACAGGCCAGAAATTTATTTCTTCGACGACAGCCTGTTAGCAGAGAAGAATAGACAAGCTGTTTCACCTTTTGCCTATTTCATCTACTCTTAAGAAAGTTAAAGTTTAAGTTGCAAATTTAAGGGTTAGGAGCAACCATCAAGCAAGTGTCTCCAACCTAGCGAGATCATACAGCCTAGCGAGATCGTTAGCAGGCCTACCAATGTATGTGTACTGTTCTTTTGTCGATTTAAGTCACCCTAATAGGTAGTGTGTTGATTTATTAGACATAAGGTATCGGTTCGAACTACAGGTCAGGCATCAAAATACAATATGAAAAAAAAAGATATTTTTTCGGCGACTGCTTGTCAGCAGATTTCTGGCAAAAACTCTGAGAGCAAATACAATTGCCATGAAAAGATTCTCAAGAAACTACTGTCATTCGGAGTTAACCTTAAACTGTAGTTTCCAACAGTTATGGGTAAAATTAACGCATACAACATAAATGGTGTGAGACATCAGGTTGAAATCCTGACTAAAGGGTTGTGTAATGGCCTATAAAGTATGAATCCAATAATGGCCTATAATTAAAGCAAATTAATTGTAATTAAGAAACAAAAAACCGAAAACCCAATTATTTTATAATAACAGTCGTATTACCAAACTAATAAGGCGCTAATAAAAACAAAAAATAATTGCATACATAAATGGACAACCGAAACTAGTCGCTTTTGTATGGCTGACTATGAAAAAGATAGAAATTGAATTGATTTGGAAACTAATTAAATATGACATACCCGTTTAATCTATCGTAGAAGGAAAATTTTGTATAATAAATGCGTATTACTTTGATTATTTTTCCTTCCTTTTTTTGGGGGGTGTGAGGTAGAAGATATTATGTATTGAAAAATTATTGATAAATACAGAAATTTCCAGACCCATAACCAAGACCATATATTTAGTAATCTAATATTTCATAATACGGGTGTATATTTCTATGCCACCGTCTATTACATGTGTTGATTTCATATTTGCTGCTTAACAATCGTATGTAAACAGATACGGATTACATGCGAAAGGAATTTATCGATTATTGGCCGTAAATTGGTTGCTCCATTTGTTTTCGTTTGGCTTGTTTTATTCGTATTGAGATAGACAGACAGACAGACAGACAGACAGTAACATGTGTCAAGTATATGTACGTTGCCTGTCGTAAATACCTGTGTATGTCATTTACTTTACATATGTATGTATGTATGCGTGTATGCATCTAAGTATTGGTTTTGTGTTCAATGTTTTATGCCTGATTTGTTAATACTTTTCGATATGAAATTGACATTTTGTTTAAGTGATTTAAATAAAATATAATCCAATGTCTTCAATGCTATTCTTTCATTTTCTCCTCTTGCTACATTTTTAATTTTAGAACAGAGAAAGCAGGCGTGAAAGTAAAAGTGAGAGAAGAGACAGATGTCATGTTAATATGGAAATATCTTTTGTTTGCTTTTTTTTTCGAATATAAAATCCCTGATTTAAACATTTGAAATGGCAGCCATAAAACGTATCAGTTGTCACAACTTATACGTTGTTTTAGTAAAAATCAAATTAGAATGATAACGCCCGTATACATTGCATGGATAGAGACAAGCAAATTTTCTTTTTAATATTATTTGTTTTTTTTTTTATTTTTATTCAATTTTGTAGCTCAAGAGATCAGTAATAAATCAATTTCTCGCTACTTATAAAAACTCTTGAAATTTTCAATATAAGTAAGTCAACAATATTGAAATTTAACTACTCTATACGTATTTAAATATAGATTTGGACATTAAGGCTACTCGTTGCAAGTTTAAAAAATTACTTGAAAACTCAATCACTACTTTAGAATTATTTTTAATGAAATTGCAAAAAAGACAATCCGAGTAATGCAACATACTATGCGACGTATGAGAAATATTTAATTCAATTCCATATTAATCATACGCCATCGATTTAATGATTCACACCCAAAAAAGGTACATATGTGTGTATTAGGATTGCTAAGCGGGATCGATTTTTAAAAATCCCGGGATTCGGAATTTTGTAAAACCCTATCACAAATTATCCCGAAATATGCCGGGATTACGAGATCGGGATTTAAAAAATTCCGAATCAAAATTCAAAATTCCGAACCAAATATCTCAAAAAATCACAGGAAAAATCGCAAATTTCTCTTAACAATAAAAATATTTTATTAACAAAATCATTTGTATTCCAATTATATCAGGATTAAATGCCATTAAAAATAAAAAAAAATAAAGAAAGCAAAATAAAAAGTAACAAAAAAGTGTAAAATAACAAAAATAAAAATTATTCATATGTATTATGCAAATGGATTAGTTTTATGAAAATTATTTGGATTCCAACAGAAAGATTAAATCATCCAACATGTGATCTGATAGGCTTGAACGAATTTTATTGTCAACATACGCTACCGTTGTAAAACACTTTTCGCAATCAACATTTGTTGGTAAAATAGTTCCAAGATAGCGGTAAGCAGCTTGTAAATATTCACCTCTACCACCTCCTGATGTAAATAAATCAACGGTGAAAGAATCAGAAAGAATTCAATTAGTCTTGTGTGAAGACACGTAGGCTTCAATACGAATTCAGACAGTCGTGTATATAGACACATGATTCCATAGCTGCCAGATTTGACGATTTATCGTCATTTAAACGACTTTGTGCTCCAAAAATATTATATTGACGATCTTGTGTGAAGAAACGTGGGATTCAGTAACAATTCAGTCAGTCATGCGTGGAGACACGTGATTCAGTAAAAATTCAGTCACTAAAGCGAGAAGACACGTGGAATTTAATATGAATTCAGCCAGTCATGTGTATAGACATATGATTCAGTAAGAATACAGTCACTCATATGTGAAGACAAGTGGGATTAAGTACAAATTCAGTCAGTCTTGTGTAAAGACACGTGAGTTCAGAAAGAATTCATTTAATATTGTGAGAAGGCATGTTGCGTATGAAGAGGATAATTGTGGTTTAAAGATCTCGGTAATAAAGATCGATTGAACAATTCTTATTGTGTACGCATAAAAAGTGTAAAGGATAATAACAATTAAAGTAAATTGTTGTTGTTTAAGTGTAATCGTTGAAATTGTCAAAAGCAATTGTGCGAACAACAAATAATTGATTTTAAACTAAACAGAAACTTATATTCGTAACAATACTTGTAAATGATTCGCGTGACTCGAATCATTCAACAAAATATACAGTCTTAGTTGTTGTAGCATTTACAGCATAAGAAACAATACATATAAACAAGATAAATAGAGAGAGAGAGCAACAAGCTGCGCCAATACACATCCTTCTAGTAAGTATTTTAGTATTCGTACACGCTTCATACTTATTTTGTAATTCCTGTATATTATTGAGCAATGGAGAGTCAAAATATGGTGGAATATGGTGTGTATACTTCAAACTTTGTTTATTGATTAGAGGTAGAGTAGAGGTTCCATGACATTAAAATATGTATGAATGCGTATAATTATAAGAAATTATGAGTATGATTCGATTCTACTTATCTTTTTGAATTTTCGTTGGTGATCTCTGGAAGATACAAAGATACAATAATGCATGAATTTACATTACTGAAGGTTACAACCATTTAGTTAGTATTACAACTTAGCTTCACACACTCCGCATGCTGAGTAAGTGTTACTTTTATCCATAACAATTTCATTTTTTTTTGCTCTCAAAATTTTTGCCAGAGAACCTACTTTTATTTCGTTTTAATTGGGATCTGTAAACAGGGTTGGTTAGTACAACCCCACATCTAATAAGCCAACATACTACTTATTATGGCATTACTTCAAGAAAGTTTGAGAGAGAAGTCCATTAGCATACAAATTGTGCAATCCTCAGTAGAAATACGTTTTGAGAGCATTTTTAACTACCTCAAACTCTTTGTAATGCTGCATATTTTTGATTTAATCTGACATCTTTATTAGAATTTGAGTTTCCATGATTGCCTTACGAATTTTTAAGGTCTCAATATCGAATTGTAATGCTTTAAAGGTTACCACAACGGTAATTAGTACCCATGCAACCAATTGGTTTCTCAAGACATCGCACAATGAATGCTGAGTGAGACCTTCAGCGCTGTTTTTTTTTTTTTTTTTGTAAATTTCCGTTGTTGGAAATCCAGTAAGAATTTGTACCTCTTAAGTAAATTTAATTAAACAACACGACAACAACAACAATAACGACAGTAATATAAAAACAAAATAAATATCTTTTAAAATCTTCTACTTGCACTACCATTTAGCCTGCCTTTGACCATTAATTATAAAATAACAACCATAATTGAGCCATTAACCTTGAGCATTATATTGTAGTAGTCTTCCCTTGCTGTATACTCTATTGTACATTAAAGCAAAAACGACTAAAAAAAAATACCATCTGGTCACCTTACAAAAGAATCGTCTTAACCAAATTGTGGCAAAAGCTTTTAAAGATGAGAGGGCATCAACAGCAACAGCAGCAACAACAAAAAACCAAGAAAAAAAAGAATGTAAAAGAGTGAAGAAATTATTTTACATCACCACTTACTCTTACACACCGTGTAACACAGGACATAGCGGAAGAAGGAGAACTAGTAGAAGAAGAGGGGGGGTAATAATGGTAGGAAAAGCATTAATCAAAGGGAAAATTATTTTTGCAACGAACCAAAAATTGTTGAAGACATAAAATTATAATGCGCGTACACCAGTACTAAGTGTAACATCTTCTTCTTCTTTTTCTTCTATTATGCGACATTAATATTAAGCCAGTAATTGGGTCAATTAGTCTTAAGTCACTCACTCATACATTCAATCATTCATTTACCAAAAAAAAAATAAAGAAAAGAAAATTTCATGTTTGCATGAATTTAATGGCAATCTCTGAATTGCAGTGCCTGTGGAAAATGAACAAACATTTGAGGTATAATTAAAACGGATTATACCTGATAATAAGTCAAGGACTATCTATGGTCAAAAGATATCAATTGACTTGCAATTTAAGGCTTTTTTATCGAAAATTGTGCACCAATTGCATTTGTCATCGTGCAGTAAAATATTTCGAATGGATTGTCTTGTTTGAATACAAGCGTTTTAGCAATTAAAAATTTATTTCATAATATCATTGATAATTTTCTTCCGAAAATTCCATTTCTAATACTTCTACGCCTTCATCCTTATTTTAATATCATTGCACCTCCTCTACTCATATTCGAAGTTTAAAGTGTACACATCAGATTCATACTGAGCAAAACGTATAATGTTGTTGATTTCGACTCTCCATTATTCAATATATCCACGAATCACAAAATAAGTATGATTCAGGAACGAAAATTCAAACACTTACTACTGGCTCTGCTTGCTGTTCTGTCATTTTACTTATGCAAGAACAACTAAGATTGTAACTTTTGTTAGTTGATTTGAGTTACTTGAATCATTTATCTTATTAAAACCGTTAAAAATACAAGTTCGTGGATTGCAAATAAAATAAAAATAAATTTCGGTTTATTTTTAATTAAAATTCTTTATTATTTGCACAATTCTGTAAGCCACTGTTTACAACTTGATTTAAACAACAACAATTTACTTTAATTGTTATTATCCTTTATACTTCTTATGCGTACACAATAAGAATTGTTCAATCGATCTTTATAACAGAGATCTTTAAACCACAATTATACTCTTCATACGCAACATGTCTACCCACAAGATTAAATGAATTCTTTCTGAATCCACGTGTCTTTACACAAGACTGACTGAATTCGTACTGAACCCCACGTGTCTTCACTTATGAGTGACTGATTTCTTTCTGAATCCACGTGTCTTTACACAAGACTGACTGAATTCGTACTGAATCCCACGTGTCTTCAGTTATGAGTAACCGAATTCTTACTGAATTATATGTCTATACACATGACTGACCGAATTTTTTCTGAACTCTCACGTGTCTTGATACAAGACTGACTGAATTCGTACTGAATCGCACGTGTCTTCACACATGAGTGACTGAATTCTTATTGAATCATGGATAGCTGCCAGATAAATAAAGCGTCAAATCGTCAAATATTAGAAAAAAATCATCAAATACGTTCATGGAAATTGTAAAAATAATTGTCATGAAAATTTAGTGTGATATTCGGTAAAACCGACACACTTTTCAGTTCCTTTAGCTTTTTAAGATGGTCCAAGAAATACTTCACTTCATCTGGTCTCTTACATCCGAAAGAAAATGAACTACATCTCTTATTATATGCCAATGTCTCAGCGTCTATTTTAAAACTTCTTATACAAAAGAGGGCAAAGTTGCCCAGTAACGACGATAGGGTATCGAATTCCATTGATTCATTGAAGCATCGTTGCAATGTGGTTTGAGTTTCCCTGTTCTATTGATATTATAACTGATTTTCCTCGAGCAAAATAAAGAACTTGTTCTCGAGAACTACTCGTATGTGGAACTCCCTTCCTGCAGTGGTTGACATTTTTTGGCTTTTAAAGGATGAAAAAAAACATAAGTTACTGAAAAAGTATCAATTAAATTTGCAATATTAATAAATGCAAAGTAAATACAAAACGTAAAGTGGAAATTAATGTACTAAAGTGAAGAATATGACGTAAATATTATAAAATTAAGACCATAAATCCTTACTGCGTCAATATAATATTTTTTGAGCACAAAGTCGTCAAAATGACGATAAATCGTCAAATCTGGCAGCTATGGAATCATGTGTCTATACACATTGACTGAATTCGTATTGAATCCCACGTGTCTTCACACAAGAGTAATTGAATTCTTTCTGAATAGCCGTTGCCTGCTCTGTCTTGCCTTTTATATCGCAGGGCAAGCCGTCTGAGCAACGTTATTTGTGTACATGTTTTATTTACGTTTGTCCTTGCGTAGTTGTTGTTGCTTGTTTAGCCGCTTCAAAATGTACTGTTGTTGTCCCTTTTTTGTATACTGATGTTGTTGCTATATTTTTGCTTATTTGTCCATTATGTAAACAAGTTCATTATTTTGTTTTTGAAGCTTTTATTTATCATTTTAAGAACACCATCTCCATTTTATTAACAGTATTATAAGAAGTATTTTTCTTAAGTTACAAATTTAAGTGAGCAAAATGAGGCTCATAATTGGCAACTCTTCAGTCATAATTACGACCTAACTTCCCACTCATGTTATGTGCGTTAATTTTATACTTGAGTGGCGGGACCTACAGTTTAACGTCGACTCCAAACGACAGATTATTGAGAAACTTTTCATTGCAATTTTATTTACTCTCAGAGTTTTTGCCAGAAAACTGTTGAATGCAAATTGCCAAGGAAATATATTTTTTATATTTCGTTTTGATGGGTGACATGGGATACGAATTCAGGCTTTATGCCTAATAAACATACTACCTACTATGAATCAAACATATCTCAAATGATATGAGTTTGATGTCAACATAATACGCATACTCATTGCATTCTGTTGTTATAAATCAATGTGTTGTAGGAAGTATAAATGAATCAGAGCAGAGTAGTTTAATTTTAATATTGTTGACACACTTACGTTCAAAATTTCATAAATGAGTAGTGGCAGTGAATAATTAAATCGATGGAGTATGATTAATATGAAATTGAATTAAATATTACTCATACGTCGCATAGTGTGTTGCATTAACTTAGAATGTGTCGATTTCAATGCGCGCAAGACCCAATGTTGTTTTTTGACACACCGGACGTGATTCTGACGCTGGTGTTCTGTCATCTGTCATGGCTAATATAAATATTGAAGAGGCGGATAGCTCTTGATGTTCTGGACAATTGTGATGCTCGTTGAAACGATCACATATTTCAAGTGTCGAAGAAAGCATTCAAGTGCCTTGGTTTTTTGAAACGGTGCAGAAAATACTTCACTCCACCCGATTTTCTTACTATTTACAGGATCTTTATCCGACACCGGATGGAGTACAACTCTCATGTATGGGCCGGTGCTACAAAGTCTATTTTGTGGCTTCTCGACCGCGTACAGGAGAGGGCGAAGATGCTTATTAATGACAGTAGGGTATCCAACTCTATTGATTCGTTGGAGCATCGTCGCAGTGTGGCGTGTGTTTCATTGTTCTATCGGTACTATAATGGGCGGTGTTCTCGAGAGATAAGGGGCTTGGTTCCAGATATCACATATTTTTAAGTGATACTCGAGCTTCTCGCAGAACACATCCTTTTGTAGTTGATTGTTCAGGGAATCGCACAGTGCATTACAGGGAGAACACATTTTTTGGCCGCACTACTCGCTTGTGGAATAATCTTCCTGCGAAATGTCCACAAACACTACTCCCTCTTTCCACCTTCCTATGACCTATTTTCCTAAACCTGTACAATGCACTGCATGAGTAGGGGCCATCCCCTGAGTGTTGGTTTATATAAAAAAAATAAAAATTATTTGATTTTCTTTTTACATTTGTTTGCAATTTTATTAAAAATACTTCCAAAATTGTAATTAACTTTTCAAGTAATTTTTTAAAATTTCAACGAGTAGTTCTAATGTCCATTTCTACATTTAAATACATACAGAGTAGTTAAATTCGTATATAATTGACTCACTTATATTCTCATGAGTGCTTATGACTAGCGAAAAACACTATTCAATGCTGTTCTCTGTGCAGTAGCTAAATATTTCCTAAAAATACACTCGAATCTGGAAGCAGCATTGCTCTCACAAAGTCTCTTTCGAATGTGATATCAACATCCATGGGTTTTCATTAGTGGTAGACCTAATTCACCGGGAAATCCATTATTAGATATTAGAACGTAAAGGCACGGAACGGATTCTATGTTGCGCATCAAAATATTCACCACATAGGAAAACTCTATGTCTGATCTCTGTATAGTGGTCTGCTTGCCTATAATTTAGTTTCCTGACTGGTGGAAGGGATCTGTTCGGCAGCTGTTCTGATTTAAATGAATCTTAAGACAGAACGGACAAAATATGTAAGTTTCCTCTTCCGTATTTATATTAATTATAATGACAAGGTGGAATGCTTGTTCGCTAGACAGCTTGTAGCGTGATTTCTTCAAAACGTAAAACCGTTTTTGTTATTTAAAAATTTAGTGTGGGAACGCTGGAAAACTAATTCTTAACTTCCTTGACGAAATAGCCAGAATTATGGGATAAGAGATATGAAATCGCTGTAGTGTGGTAGATAGAAGAGATCAGCAATGAATTGCTTCTTTGCTATTCAGAAGCACTTGAATGTAAGTGAGTTAACAATGTTGAAATTTTACTATGAATTCTGATCTATTCGTACCCAGTACAACGTTGATTTATAATTACAGATTAGAATGAGTATGCGTTCAACGTTGACATTAAAGTCCAAGCCATTCGAAATATATTTGATCCATTAACCTACTCATTTAGATTGATAACTTTAGAAAAAGCTTTTTAACACTTACAAATGATTTGAGTGATTCCTGTGTTTGTTGTTAAGTATGAATGTGAAGAGTACATTTCAAACTTTGAATATGCGTAGAGGAGGTTCTATGATATTAAAATAAAATCTGAATGCTTATAAGTATTACAAGTTATAAGTACAGTGTACTCAGCGATAACGTGGAACAAATTTTTACCAAGGCAGTTCACATTTTTGAGTTTGTTCACTGTTATCGAGTATCAAAATTTCAAAAAGAATCATCGGTGTAATCTTTGTCTGAAACCAAATTTAAAATACTTTTCCAGCAATTGTTTAAAATTTTTTAGTCAAGAACTCAGTAACCTATGGCCAAAAATTATAAAAAACAATTTTCCATTTTAAATTTGTCAGTTGAAGTCATGCCTCATAAAAAATTTTACATCTAATCCATGCTGACTTGAAAAATTTGTAATTCACTGTACAAGAAAAGTTCTTGAAACTCGTGAACTTTTAGATTTTCCAATTACCAATAAATTAAGTTTTCTTCATCTTTGCGCCTGGAACACTTTTCTCCAGTGATGGCAAGTATGTTTTATATGGCAACAGTTTCCAATATAAACCGGATTCATTGGCATTATAAGACTGATCTTCGCAAACACGGATTTCTTTCAATCTTGGCTTTAACTTTTTCTTTTAAGTGAGTTAACATGTTGAGGCTGTATGGCATGCTTTACATGCATAATTGGCCTTTACAAGCCTTCAGTCAGGATTACGACCTATCTTCTTCTCTTTCTCTGTGAAAAAATAAATTAGTTGACGTGTCTGAGACATACACAATTTTGAATGTTCACGTTTTCATCGAGTTCACTGTATAGTTTAATTCTAATCACCTTTTTGAATACTCATCTTTGAGACTCTCCTTGGTTGCATATGTCCTCGCTTCTTTGCCAAATTATGATACAAAATTTTTTGTAATTTAATGAAAAAAAAAAGAAATAAAATGGCATTTTTTTAATAAAAAATTTTTTGACAAAACCTTGTATTTTGAATCGAAAACAAATAAGTGAAATTTCTTAAAGTTTACATGACCATTTTTTTTTATCAAATTTCATTGCAAAAAAGTATTTCCAAAAAAAAGGAATTTTCATAAAACCTTGCGTTAAATATTTAATTTCAGAAAATATATTTCAAATTTTGGAAAAACAATGAAATTTTCTTTTTTTTTCCACACATTGCATTTACAATAATTACAACAACAACAATAGCAATAAAGTTATGCATTTTATTGAAAGAAAAACAAAAACAAAGTGAATGAAAAAAATTTAATTTTTGAAGAAAGGTTAACGTTGATGAAAATTTTTTTCTCAATAATACTGTTGGCATATGGCAGAAGAGTAGCATTAAATTTCTGACAAATAATGAAATTTATTTGAAATCAGAAAAAAGGATACATTTTCCTGGAAAATTTTAATAACAAATCATCAGCATAACAAATAAGAAGAGAAAAAGGGAGCAGAATTAATTTCATTCCAGAAAGTGCTTGCAAATCCCAAGTGTTTATGCAGATGCTTTAAAATGCAAATGAAAAGACGAAAAAAAGTGGAAGAAAATTAAATTTAATTAATTATTGAAATCGATATAAGATTTTAAATGCCCACAAGTGATTCAAAAAAAGCCTTTCATAATGGTTGAGAGTGTTTGTAAAAGTAATGCATAGTCATAGGAAATTCATGCTTGGACTCGTAATACGGGATAGAAATTCAATTAATTTTCAAATGATTATATTAGTTACTGTAGGCAAAGATTTCAAGAGCATAGTACTTATCAAGTTGGACAGTGCCTTCCTGAAAGTATAAGGATACTTCATGGAAGTTAGTATCAAAGATTACCAAATGAGTATTCGAAAAGATGATTAGTATCGAATCATACTCATAATTTCTGATAATTATTTTTTTTTTATTCATATTTATTTCAACATCAGGGTACCCCCTCTACTTATAGCCAAAGTTTGAAGTGTACTCATAATATTCATACTTAACAACACGTATGATATTGTTGATTTGGACTATCCATAACTCAACATATCTACGAATCACAAAATATGTATGAACAAAAAAAATACTCACTAGAAGGTTCTGTATTTACTCTGCTTCATCTGTTTTACTCTTTTTTCCATTTTTGTAAATGCCTAACCACGACACTGTAAATTTTTAGTGCGGGATTTGAATTACTCGAATCATTTTTAACCATTATAAAAATATTTTTCTAAAGTTATGAATCTAAATGCATAGACTTATGAATCAAACAGATATCTATCAGTATGAGTTTGATGTCAATATTGTATACATACTTATTGTAACTTGAGGTCGCCGTGGTATAGTAGGTAGTGTGTTGGCTTATTAGACGAAAGACTCAAGTTCGAATCTCAGGTCAGACATCAAAACGAAAATTTGAAAATAATTTTTCGGTAACTTCCTCTCAGCAGAGTTCTGACAAAAACTTTGAAAGTAAATAATTGCCAGTGGAATGCTTCTCAAGAAATGTGTCGTTCGGAGTCGACTTTAAACTGTAGGTCCTGCCACTCATGTATAAAATTAACGCACACAATATAAGTGGTATGAGAAGCTAGGACGTAGTACAATGGGTCAATTCGACCACCGAGTATTGTACTTGTCAGAATTGACAAGTACACGTCCTCTAACCTAACCTAACCTATTGTAACTTAATACGTACGTATAAAATAATGTTGCAGTGAGTATGAATGAATTTCGGAGTATAATTTTAATATTATTGACAGGCTTATATCCAAAATTTCATGAGTGTTTATGAGCAGCAAAAAACGATTCATTGCTGATCTCTGGTAGAAATGCTCTTCCATTCAGTATCAAATCCATAGCTTAAGGATTAATCGTTGTTACATCAACTTGAACAACACTGCAGTAGTTCATAAATTGAAGTATGAAATTGAAATTGTAAAAAGTAGGTCAAGACTACCCAATGCTCAACGGATTTTATAAATCCTATTTGAAGGGATAAGAGAAACAGTATTTGCTGCATTTAATAAGCACACGAGAGGTCGAGTCAAACCGATCTTTATTTGTACTCAGAATGTGATAACTATTCAATGAAACGTAATCCTTATTTCCAGTCATATTTTGGTGATGTTGAACTTTAACATTTCGACGAGATAATGCACACACATACGTAATTGATCATTACAACCCTTTAGTCAGGATAACTAGTCAGTTTTTCACAAGACTTATGTTGTTTGCGTTAGTTTCAAACATGAGCGTCACCTACTGTTTAAAGTCGCTTTCTTTTCCCCGAGTTTTTGCCACAAATCATCGAAGAATTATTTTTCTAATTTCGCTTAATTGAAAATGTCTGACCTGGGATTTGAACCTTGACCTTATGTTAAATAAACAAACACGCTACCTACTAAACTACTGGGACATCAACCAGTCTACATACATACATAATTGGCTATTACACCCCTTCAGTCGGGACTACAACCTAGCTTCTCACACCACTTATGTTGTGTGCGTTAATTTTGTACATGAGTGGCGGGGGTTTAAAGTCGACTTCGAACGACAGATTTTTTGAGAAGCTTTTCATGGCAATTTCTACTCTCAGAGTTTATGCCAAAAATCTGCTGAGAAGAAGTCGCCGAAGAAATATTTTTCGTTTTGATGTCTGACCTGGGATGCGAACCCGGGCCTGTCTACACTACGATAGAATTCTCAAAGATAACTTTGGCGGAATACTAATCTCTCATGCTTGGTATTCTACTGTGCCATTCTTCTCGCCGTTCCTGTTGCTGCTGGCTCTTGTTCATATGCTGATCCAAATTGCCACTGTCCTTTGATGTCATCATCCCCGTAATCGCCGTCATTGCCTCCCTTTCCGTCACCGCCGCTGTCCCAGTCTACTACGTTATTATGTGTCTTCTTGTTAAGTTCGTTTTGTCCACTCCTGGTGCCACACCATGTGGCCAAAGTCTCGGTTGTTCATTCACTCATATTCAAAATTTTCCTGAGTACTTATGAGTAGTGAAAAAACGATTCATTGTTTATCTCTGATGGTGCTGCAATCATAGATATGCTTATGCATATCAGCATATCATGTAGTTGCATCATTGTGCAGCTGATATCATTTTAGCAATATTCTGTGAAAAACTCTTGCAGAAAATATAATTTCCATGAAAAGTATTTTAAAAGCATTTTTAAAAGACTCAAATGAGTATAATGGCAGTTGTACAATGGGTCAGTTCGACCAACGGGTACTGTACTTGTCTTGTTTGACAAGACAGGCTCACACAATATGAGTGGTGTGAGTAGCTAGATTGTAATCCTGAATAAAGAGTTGTAACTGTCAATTAAGTAAGTAATTAAATGATGAATACATAAGTTCATAGCTCCTATTGAACATCTTCCTAATGAAGAACTGAAAAAAATCAATGAAAAAAACTCACCCCATGTGAAAACATTTTACAAAAAAAAAGAAGAGCGTAGCAAAATGAGTTACTAATTAAAATTCTATTATATTGAATACATTTTCATATCATCTATCCATCAATTCATTCATTCATTCATTCATTTCGGTAGAAGGCATCCATTAAATTCTATTTAATTTGTGTGTGATTTAATAATTTCCTTTGTATGTATAGAGTTTTGAAATCATTTGAAAATAAATTTCTCGCAATGATCTATAAATAGTCGTCTAAGCAAAAAAAAAGAAAAAACTTCATGACAAATTATCTGTCACTGTCATCTGCTATGTCAGGCTAACAGAAAAGAGGCTGAAATCGACTAACTGGTATACAAATAATGATTAAAATTCGATGGTCATTGAGAAATTAAACATGAAAAACGTATAGAAGAGAGAATAGAAATTAAAAAATTTAACGTAAAAACAAAAACCGTTTATGCCATGACTAGCATGATTTAAAAAGGTTTGTTTTAAAAAACCATTAGAATAGAAACAGGAGCAGCAACAGCAACAACCACAACCACAATAACACTGTCATTTACTCCAAACCCGTTATTATTGATGAATTAAAAAAGTGACACAAAAATGAAGAAGGAGCAGGACGAGGAGGAGGAGAAGAAAAGCGAAAACAATAACACACGAAAATAATTAATGATAAAACTTTTCTAGAAACTTTGTTTCCATGTCCATCCAACCAACCAACCAACCAGCCATCCACACTAGGGATGCCAAACGGGATCGATTTTTAAAAATCCCGGGATTCGGGATTTTATAAATCCCGTAGCTGCATGCAGTTTGTAAATATTCACCTCTACTACCTCTTGACGTAAATAGATCTTTTTCTTTGGACAGTTGAGTATCTAAATCAGTTACCCTTTTAATTCGTTTTATAGAGCTTTTGCATTCTTCGATGGCATCAAATAAATTGTTATGAATGGAAGTGGGGTTTTCCTTATCTGAGAAACTTTTATCGAAGTCAAGGGATATAGAATTTTTTTTCAGGACCTTTTGTAGGGTCAAAATACATATGAATTCACAGTCCGGGACAAGTTTTTAAAAATCCCGGAATTCGGGATTTTATAAATCCCGAAAATCCCGGAATTTCGAGATTCTGGATTTCCTGATTGGCATCCCTAATCCACACTAACCGAACCTAACCCTGTTACTTGCTCTCAAACACTGTCTCCTAACCAATCATTGTGTTTTTTTGTTGTTGTTCTAATAATTTTAGTTTTAGTTTAAAGCATTAGTTTTTATTTATTTTTTTTTATTTTTTGATACAAATCCCATTTGTTTTTTCCATCTAAATTACTAGTTTTAAAACGAATTTTCTTGGAATACCATTAACTAACATGTGCTTACAATATAGTTTGTCTGTCCTTAACAGCATATAGGGTAATATACTAGGACTAGGATAGCAAGGCCAATGGAAGTTGTTTTATAGTTTAGTTTAGTTTTCTCTATCTCCCTCCCTCTCTCTCTGTCTCTCTCTCCTCTCTCTTTCTGGCATTTAAAATAATATTATGACAAGCATGACAAGAACAAAAAAAAAAATGTTTAAATTCTCTGTTCATATAAAATTTCAAAATTATTTCCTTAAGTTTTCATGTGTTGTTTTTGGCAATTTAATTTGCAATCAACCAAAACCAAACCCTTGCCACCGTTCGTAACTAATTGTTTAAAGTTTTTTTTTTCGTTTTTTCCATGTTAAACTCAAATTATCAGCTACAAGCGTGTGTCTATATACAAAATGAAACAGAACGAACGATTGTAACGTAACGTAACGACCCGGGCAAATCTACTTTTGCCACCTTTTATTATATTACACCGACCGTATCATCGTTGTTTTACTAGTTTGTTTATTGGGATTTAGCGTGTATATTAATAACAAAATTGAAATATGTATTCGCCTGTATGTATGTACCTAAATACAGGGTCTTACATTATTAAGTTTTATTTTCAAATACATTCTTCTACAGAATTTTATGTCTTAGAGATCTCACTGGCCCATGGATATTCTTTTGTCGTAGTTCTCGATATTCTAAGTCGATTATTATCTTTCACGGCTTTAATTGTTTATCGTTAATATGAAATCTTGAATGTTAAATAGTTCCACAATAAATAGCATAAAGACTTTCGATCTTATGAAGGCTTTAAGTCCTTTGGGATTACAATACAACAACTTACCTAGAGATTAGAAATGAATCGTTTCTTCGCTACTCATAAGCACTCATGAAATTTTGAATATAAGTAAGTGAGTCAACAATACTGAAATTTAACTACATACTCTGAGTCATTCATACTCACTATAACGCATTGATTTATAAGTACAAGGTTGCAATGAATATGCGTACAGCATTGATAACAAACTCATACCATTGGAAATATGTTTGATTCATATTCCCACTCATATTGAGTCCGAACTTTAGAAAACTACTTATAATACGTCGTAAGTGATTCGAGTGATTCGTAAATGATTGACAGTCTTAGTTGGTGTTGCATTTACAAAAAAAGAAAAAAGCCAGAGCAGCTAGCAAAGCAAAGACACAGCCTTCTAATAAGTATTTTAGTGTTCGTATGCGAATCATACTTATTTTGTGATTCGTGGATACATTGAGTTATGGAGAGTCGATATCAACAACATCATACGTGTTGTTAAGTATGAATATGATGTATACACTTCAAACTTTGAACATGAATAGAGGAAGTTCCATGACATTAAAATAAGTATAAACGCATATCAGAGTATTATGAGTACGATTTAATTCTACTCATATTTTTGAATACTCATTTTTGGTCTCTGGTACTTACTTGATATACATTAAATGGTAAGACTTCCTATATGGCGTTATAGCATGAGCAAAGTTTGCATTCCTATATTCGTCATAGGGCTTATGATATCAATTCATGGCTTTTTCTGAATCAAACACCAATTCCTGAATAAAGATATATGGGAGGATAATCGAAGAAAACTGAAGACAGGAAATTGAATTGGAGAGATATTCCACACTCATCAGACTTAGATCCCGCCTCTCATATCTATGAAAATTAACACACACACAATACAAGTAGTATAAGAAACTAGGTCATTTTCCTGATTGAAGGGTTGTAATAACCAATTATGTATGGATGTATCAGGTGAACAACCACATAGATTCAGTGTTCCATTTCATTAGGAGATACAAGATAATATTATTGTGAAATGAACAATAAGGCACGGATTTAAATAAACAACACGATTTGCGATAAAATCAAAGGCAGATATTACGTAGATCTAGCATTCAGTTTCATTAGGAGACACAAGGTCATCTTACTGGCCAGAGAAGAGTGGCGATGACTCATAGACGTACAAAATATCTTATGGAGAGGAAGCGGGAATAGCTATAGAATGCTAAAAACAAGGGGATATTGTCCAAGAGGTAAAATGGTATGACGTAATGCTTACATCGCTTAACTTAAATTTTAAATTATAAACAAAAGCTACAAAAACAAAACAATACAGTAAACAAATCTGTTTACAAATTATCGTACTACAAACACAAGCATAAAAAATAGTAATCAGGAAAACAAAAATACAACAACAACACACAAGAATAAATGTAAACAAAAATACAATAACAACAATAAATGTAAACGAAGTACACAAACAACACCACAATAATAAATACTACAATAGTCAACAACGATGCTTACATTTATAGAAGGCGAAGTCATAACATTCGCCTTCAAGAGCAGATTGTTTACTTTGCCATATAAAAAGCAAGGCAAAGCAGGCAACTGAGTTAGTGAAGAGAGTGGTAGGGGTTTGAAGATCTCCGTTACAAAGATCTGTCGAATTATTATCTAGTAATTGTTTTTGTTTACGTAAAGGCTATAAACAGATGAATAACAAAGAAAAGCAATTATTGTTGTTTACATCAAGTTGTAAATAGTGGCTTACAGAATTGTGCAAATAAGAAACAATTTTAATTGAAACTTAACATAAATTTTTCTTTACTTAATGTGGAATCTACAAGCTGATATTTTAAACGTTTTTAAAAGCTGAAAACACACGAATAAAATTGCTTTCTTAACTGTTATTAAGGCTACTAGCAATTTCACATTTAGAGGGCATGAATGTAGTCATAATTTGCTCTACAAGCTGATTACTTGCAAACAAATTACTCTGATGTAAGTAGCCAGAAATATGCTTTTAGTGATATGAGCAGTGAAATAAGAAACTTTTATTCTAAATTGAGGACTTAGGGGAGGTCATTCCAATTGAAATAACATGGTTGGCTATGACTGTTCAAAAAAAGTTCCTCATTTTTACACAAAATGAATTGGACATTACAAACCTTTAGTAATGATTCCGACCTTATCATTCATATTGTGTGTGTTAATTTTATCCATGAGATTAAATGCGTCACCGAACGCTAGATTTTTGAGAAACTTTTCAAGGCAATATTATTTACTACCAGAGTTTCTACTAGAAGAATGCTGAAACGAAGTCGGCGGAAAATAGAACTGTCTAGATAGACTGGGGTTAGAATCATGGCCTTACGTCCAATAGATTACGGTGACTAGTATTTTATATATTTTTACTTGCTTTAAGATATATTTGGCGTGGCATTACATTTGTTTTTGTTTTACATTTTCGAACAACTGAGACTATGGGTGGGAGTCGCAGTAGTAATTTTATTTACAATGCTTGAGGTAAGGGATTTAGTGTCTTGACATACAGGCTAAATATGCCAATTTCTGTTGCAATATTTAAGCCAATCTTGGTCCTACAGAAACCAACAGTTTGTAAACAACAGTATATGCTAGGGATGCCAATCGGGATATCCCTAATCTCGAAATCACGAGATTTTCATAAAATTCTTAATCCCGGGATTTTTAAAAACTTGTCCTGGAATTTTTCGGTATTATCGGGATTGTGAATTCATATGTTTTTTGACCCTACAAAAGATGAAAAAAAATTTTATATCACTTAACGTCAATAATAGCATCTCATATGAGGATAACCCTACTTCCAGTGATAAAAAATTATTTGATGCCATCGAAGAATGCAAAACCTTACAAAACGAATTAATAGAGTAACTGACTTAGATACTCAACTGTACAAAGAAATAGATTTATTTACATCAGGAGGTGGTAGAAGCGAATATTTATAAGCTTCATACCGCTAACTTGGAACTATTTTACCAACAAATGTTGATTGCGAAAAGTGTTTTTTCAACGGCAGCGTATGTTAACAACAAAATTCGTTCAAATCTATCACATCACATGTTAGATGCTTTAGTCTTCTTGTTGGAATCCAAATAATTTTCTTAAAACTAATGCCTTTACATATGTATGTGTAGGAATAATTTTTATTTGGAATAATTTATCCTTCTTTGTTACATTTTGTCTTGTTGTTTTTATATTTAATTTTAAATGATATACGATTCTGATACACATAATTGGAATACAAATAATTTTGTTAAGAAAATATTTTTATTATTAAGAGAAAATCGTGATTTTTCCTGTGATTTTTCGAGATTCCGAAATATCCCGGGATTTCGGGAATGTGATTTACAAAATTCCGAATCCCTGGATTTTTAAAAATCGATCCGGTTTGGCATGCCTAGTATATAAATATATTAGAAATATTTCTATTGAATCTTATAGTATTGCTTTCGTAAAGCGGTTAGAATGATCTAAAATATCCATTGCAGATTGATAAACAAACGTTGATGTATTGAAAGAACCAAACGAATTTTTTTTTTTATAAAAACCAACACTCAGGGGATGGCCCCTACTCATGCAGTGCATTGTGTAGGTTTAGGAAAATAGGTTATAGGAAGTTGGAAAGAGGGAGTAGTGTCTGTGGACATTTGATTTAAACTTACCAATATCGTAATTGATGGGAAAAACTGTCTAAGAAAGCTCATTTCACAAGCGAGCAGTGGGGGCAAAAAATTAATTCCCCCTGTAATGCATTGTACGGTTCACTGGGCAATTAACCACAAAAGGATGTGCTCTGCGAGAAGCTAGAGTACCACGTAAAAATATGTGATTATCGGGAATCAAACCCCTTATCCCTCGAGAATACCTCCCATTATAGTACCGCTAGAACAATGAAACACACGCCACATTGCCATGATGCTCCAACGAATCAATAGAGTTGGATACAATGGCAATAAGTGAAACAATAACTTCAAATAGCAAAACAAAATCTGTCTGTCATATGCAATAAAAGAATTATTGAAAAGGAAACTCGATTCTGTAAGAACATTTCTTAATATTTTCAATATTCTTCTACAAGTAACACACATAAATCTGTATTAAATTTATTTCACCTATGTATACTTATATTTATGCATACATATGTACATATGTAATCCCATATAACTACATATGTATGAATGTATATATGTATTGTAGTGAAATGTTTACATATGTATGTATATCAACATACATTTTAACCATTTTCATTTATACGATTTTACATACGTAAGTAAGAGTTTAAGAAAATGCGAACACATGTGTTGTTGCTGTTGCTGTTGCTGGTTTGTTTGCTATGTATAGGTGCGTATATATGTGTGTGTGTTTGTTATTGTATTATTTTCTTATACAATTTTTATTAAGGATTTTATTCATTTTTTTTTCGTCGTACTTTTCATTTCTTTAATAATAATATGGTTGTTGTAACCAATGAAAAGGAAATAAACACGGTCATAAAAAAAACATACCAGCACACAACAGCAGCAGCAGAAAAAAAAATTACGTCGAGAGGGGGAAAAGAAAAAGCAAAAAAAAATCAAATAATAAAAGATTAATATACATTGTGACATACACACACACACACACTCAAATACATTTTTTTTTTACAACATTCCTTACATATTCTCACTCTCTCTATCTTCCTGTCTCCCTTTCTCCTTTACACCTACTTTAGCTGTAGCAATTCGTTAAAAGAAATCCGTATGAAGAGAAAATGAGAAAAAAAATAAAGAATGAAAGATGAACAGGAAGAAACAAAGCCAAACCGAAAACTCGCAAAAAAAAAATTTAACAAAAAAAAAATTTACAAAAAAACACAGAAAAAAAATCCCATTTGCAGTACAATGACAACAACAATAGCAATAGCAACCACATCAAGTACATTATGATTGTATACAGCTGTTGCTGCTTTGTTAGAAACATTATTGTTACCTTGAGCACCAAACACTTCATTAAACCTATAGAATTGCTTTATTAAATGCAGGCGTATTTTAATTTCCCTTTAATGTTGGCCTTCATAACTCATATCCATGCATCTGCCAAAAGCCGGCGTGTGGTGAATTCTTATGTTAATAAATGAAAATAATTTAATTGCATATAAATTTGCCAATTGGGTTTAATATCTCTATCTCTCTCTCTCTTTCTCTGTCAATGATTATTTTTAAATGGCCTGGCATGCCAAAAGGATACATCATATCTGTTAGTAGATAAGCAGTTACCAGAGAGATTTAAAGAGTATTTTAAGTATATGCGCTCTTATGTGTATTCAATAAGGAAATCAATAAGTTTGTTTTTTATTCTCAAAAACAACAATTACAACATCAGAACAGAATAAAAAGAAAATGTTAAAAATTTTCCACATATTAAAAGGATATTAATGATCGAAAGGGCTATTACTAGTACAAGGATTGCGTAAAAATATGCTCGAAAGTATGTTTTAATTTGTCCAATTTGCAAAATATACATTCAGAAAATAAATCATAATGAGAACATGTTTCTTAGATAATCTTTTGGTAGATATCCAGTGTAATGAAATTGTAAAGTAAATATTGAATGTAATCTTTCATTTCACCACCTGATTACGTACATAAAATTTTGCAAGAATTTTGTAAGAACCGGGAACTCCCAAATCTTCTTAAAACAGCAACCAATCCATAAATCGAAATCGCCATGGTCTAACAGGTAGTGTGTTGGCTTATTAGACGTAAGGCCCAAGTTCCCAAATCCCAGATCAAACATCAAAACGAAAATATGAAATGAAAATATTTCTTCAGCGGCTTCCTTTTAGCAGACTTCTGGCAAAAAATCTAAGAATAAATAAAATTGCCATAAAAGGCTTCTTAAAAATCTGTTGCTCGGAGTCGCCTTTAAACTGTAGGCCCCCTACTCATCTATAAAAATAACGCAGGCAACATAAACAGTGTGGAAGCTAGGTCGTAATGCAAACTGAAAGGTTGTAATGACTAACTATGTGTAATCCACCATTGTGTACATATCTGTGGTCTGTGGGTTGTTGCATTAAGAAATGTGGTTCAATTCAATTCAGTTTGTTGAATAACTTATTGGTATCTTGAGGACAATTACAATATGTACCTTTCCTAACAGCTGTTCTTCTCCTTTTAGGAAAACATTTATATTTATTCGATGCTTATTTATTCTTAGCACTTTGCTTCAGTTTCGAACTCAAATTTTTAGGTTTTAATAATCGCAAAAGGACCAACACCTTTTCCTCTCCACAACTAAAGCTATGTTAGGCATTATTTCCAATCAACCAGTAGCCAGTACCTAGTGCTTTATTATCATCTATCAGCGTTATCCTGTAAGAGATACCTTCACTAGCATTCTATCCATTTCATGTAATATTCGAGAATAATATCTTTAGGCTGGTATTTGTAAGATTCTGCTCGTTAATTTCCATAGAACCCTCATAATGTAATCAACTTTCCACTACACTCTGTTAATGACGAGGAGACGTTAATGTACAGTAAGACCCTGTTTAATGCGGGGGACACGAAATAGGAAATAGTAAACGAGGAAACATAACTCGTACATATGTAAATACATTGCAGTTTCCGATAGGTTAGGTTAGATTAGAGACCGTGTACGTGACGGTTAAAACAAGTACAGTACACGGAGGTCGAAATTGACCCACTGTAAAATGTCCTTAGAGAAGGAAGGAAATTAAGGATATAGAATGAAAGGAAGGAATGTAGGTAAGTGGGGGAATGGAAATTGGAGGAATTACACAGAAAACAGCAGACACAAAACAAAAGAAGGTGAGATAGCACCTCTCAACCAGCCCTAGCTGCTAATGAATCTGTGGAGAGCCTTGATATCGGCTCTCGACAAAGAACTCAAGCTCTCAAAGAAGGTTCTGCCAAGGGTCCTCAACCTACCAACCAAAGGTGGGCAGTTACAGAGGAGGTATTCAACTTCCAATAATACAGTTGAAATCTTTATTCTGCATGGTGGTCTTATTTCCACACATACAACAGCAAGTATCAATACAGTGTGCGATTTAGGGGAATCCCAATACTACAGCGTAATGCTAAAACAGCGTTAAGCGGGTTCTTACTGTAGTCCTTTGCCGGCTACATAAATAGCTCCTTAAGCTGAGTTGGTAATGGTAAATAAAATTGTAGATAGCCAGCCTGCTTTCTTAATGGAATGATCTTTACTTATGACACACCTAAGGAATTAGAAAATGTCTAGTGAGGATTCAGACTAACTTTCACATAATTTCGTCATAATTTATCTTCAAGCTAGTCGTGAAGCCCTAGACAACGAAGTCATTTGCTTACTTACTTAATTAGCCATTACAACCCCACCCATTTTCTGTGTATTAATTTTATCCATGAGATTAAAGGTGTCCTCAAACGCTAGATTTTTAAGAAATTTTTCATGGTAATATTATTTACTCCCACAGTTTTTTGCTAGAAGAATGCTGAAAGGAATTCAGAGAAAAAATAGAGATGTTTAGGCTGTTTGAGATGTTTGAGCCATGGCCATACGTCCAATAGACTACGGTGACTAGTATTTTATATATTTTATTAGGCCAAGTTATTTTTGGTTTGGCGTTACATTTGTTTTTGGTTTGCATTTTCGAGCAACTGAAACTATAGGAGTCGCCGTAGTAGGCAGTGCTTATTAGACTTACGACCAAGGTTCATACTCAAGGTTAGACATCAAAACGAAAATATGAAAAATATTTCTTCGGCGACTTCCTCTTAGTAGATTGCTGCCAAAAACTCTGAGAGTAAATAAAATCGCCATCAAAAGTTTCATAAAAATCTGTCGTTCAGAGTCGACTTTATACTATAGGTCCCATCACCCATGTATAAAATGAACGCATACAACATAAGAGGTAATCCTGGCTAAAGGGTGGTAATGGCCAATTATTTATGTAAGGCTATGGTATATTAGCTTGATGTTTTTTTTTTTGGAGAGGGAGGGGGGTGTGTATTACTTTACAATTTTTCTAAATTTGCTGCCAAAACTAATGTAATTTTTTAATAAGATTATTCAATAGGTTATTATACATGCATAATAAGCATTACAACTTGCTAGTTTTTCACGTCACACATGGTCGGCTGGACTTATAGTTTAAAGTCGATTGCCATAAATCTGCTTAGAGTCAGTCACTGAAGCTATAGTTTCCCATCTTTCCTTTAGTTGGATATATGTGACCTGGCTTTTGAGCTGAAACCTCTAGGTTAGGTTAGCAAGCCAACACTCTTTCTACTAGACTACGACTGTGTCTAACCAACTTATTATAGGATAAGAAAAGAAAAAATTTCTAATTTATATTTGAAAAAGTATTGTAACTTTGATTACAACTAAAAGGAATACAATTTCAATATGCAATTTTACCTACACTTGCCCTAATCACTTAACTGATGATGTACGATAGTCGTCATCCATTTCGTTTGCTAAATAACGCAACGCATTTAAGCTGAGTATACAGTACAGTACAGCACAGCTGGTTGCCACATGAATTTGAGCAATTTCCTTTTGATCAATTGCACAATTTTCTTGGACATACAATTACAAAGACAAAAAAAAAGCGAAAAAAAAAAATGGAGGCAAAAAAAATTGGAATAAAAAATTTACTTCCAATACTTCGATTCTGTATTACTATCTCGTGCATGCAAATATTTGAATAAATTTTTTATTTCGTTTTATTTTTTTGCGGCTGCTCTCTCTCTTATTTCTAAATTCTAATATCGTTTCTAACCAGTTGATACTTTTTTTCTTTCATTCTCTAAACATTTTTTTTTTCTACATTCTTTTGTACATGCATAGAGTAGATAGAGTAGAAGAGAATTGTTGGAATATGTATGTAAAAAAATATTTGAGCGCATATAAAAATATGTATATACACATATACATGTATATGTATGTATACAGTGGAAAGCAAAAGTATAGTACTCCAATATATATTAATAAAAAAAGTCTCCACTGGGTTAATAATCTTGCACAAGGTTCCATTACGACTTTAAAGAGTATTTAAGAGATCATTTGAAAGAGCGTTTACGTAATCGCTAAACATCAGACAAAAGTCAACTGAAAAACTTGCTCATAGTGCCACTAGATAACACTAAACAAAACTTAAACATTCTATTCCTAATGGGTTAAATGGCTAGCTTGACCTGTACTAAATACAGGCGATAACATTTTCATATATGTACAGACATAATTTGCCATTACAACCGTTTGGTGAGGATTACGGTCTAGCTGCTTACACCACCTATGTTGTGTGCTTTAATTTTATACGTGAATGGCGGGACCTACAGCTTAACGTCAACTCCGAACGATAATTTCTGAGATATTTGTTCATGGCAGGTTTTATTTACTCTGAGAGTTTTTCCCAGAAAACTATTAAGAGGATATCATACATACATAATTGGCCATTACAACCCTTTAGTCAGGATTATTTACCTAGTTTCTCACACCACTTATGTTGTGAGTCTTAATTTTATACATAAGTGCTTTGCGTCTAATAGGCCAAAACACTACCTACTATCTTATATATTAGGCCTATGAATTTTTAATTTACTTAAGGTTCTCCTTAGGGATACCTATACCTAATCTTTTGAAACTTTTAATTTTTGGATCAATTCTTTATTATTTGCACAATTCCGTGTGCCAGTGCTTATGAAATTGATTTAAACAATAAGAATTTACTTTAATCGCAATTCTTCTCTCACACTCTTCCGCGTAAGCAATAACAACTATTCGTTATTATTCTCATCTTACAACCTGTCTGACCGAATTCTCATTGAATCCCACATGACGTCTTCACACATGACTGACTGAATTCTAACTCTGAATCGCCGTTGCCTGTCTTGCCTTTTATTTCACAAGGGTCAGCAGTCTGATGAATGCCCTCGAAAGAGAATGACTTTGAGAAATATCTAGAAATGTTAACAAGTTGTTTTCATTATTGTTGTTTGTGTATCTTGTTTCCATTCGCCCAGGCCGAGTAGTTGTTAATTGTGTATTTGTCTATTTGTCTATTTGCTATTTGCTATTTTTTTATGCTGCACTTTGCTGTTGATTGTTTACATTTTTATCCCTTATAGTTTTTTATGCTAATACTAGCTGTCCCCTGCACGTGTTGCTGCGCCCCCAACTAAAAAAAATTTGAAGGAAGGAAAGGAACAAATGTCCAATTAATTTTGTATCATTTTATTGATCTTGTTTTGCGTTGTCCTGATGATTCAGATGAACGGTCCTGAGTAGTAAGCATTCTGTCAGCTTCTAATTTCACTTCTCGTTTTTCAAGTGGCTCATGCGAACGGATCTCAGCGGCATATACTCGAAGATTTTCCACGAAAAATGGCCATCTGACTCTGAGGCTCCTAATGCTCTTTTCTTCCGTGCTTGGGGTGTAGGTTGGCCAATTGCTTGTCATTAACTTTGAATAATTTTCAGTGACACTATCCACCGGAAATTAATCGCACCAATCTCCGTCGTCTGATACGTAACAACTTTGTTAAAGAATGCACCGTTTAAGATTTGATTGATTTTGAGTAATTTTCAGTGGCTTTACCTATTGGAAATTGGTCATTTTAACTTAGAAATTTTCATCGGCTCATGCGCAACAATTTTGCTAAAGATCATAACGTAATCAAATGGCTAGTTTAAAATTTAATTCATTTTAAGTAATTTTCAAAAAAAAGTGGATGCAAAAGTAGGCGGGGCAAAATTTTCTCTTGATAAAGACTTTTAATGGATAAATACAAACATTTGAAAGAAAAATTAGTCAAATCGATTGAGCCGTTTTCTGATTTTATATAAATAGGAAAATGTGGGCGTAAAAGTGGGAGTGGCAAACTTCACCTAAATCATCTACTGAATAATCCGAACAAAGACTAAACATCTGGTTAGGATAGGTGAGCCTTAACGAAAAGTGGCATTACTTTTTATATATTAGATAGAAGAAGAAGATTGTTTTGTTGCTATATTCTATATTCTTATTTATTCATCGATCTTGTAAACAAATCCATTAGATTTATTGTTATATTTTTTCAATTATTCATTGATCAAGTAAACAAGTCCATTGTTATGTTTTCGGAGCTTTTGTTTATCATTTCATATAAGATCAAGTCCATTGGGTTGTTTTTAAAGCACTTTAATTTTCTTAACAATATATTGGAATATCAAGATTTTTGCTCTCCACTGTATATGTTTGTATGATTCTGTATGTGTGCGTTAAAAATGTAAATTGTAAAAATCCTTTCAAACACTATAAGGGTCGTTTTCTGGAATCCATTTAATGTTGAAGGAAAAAAAAATAATTTTATACACGGAAAAAAGAAAACACAAAAAAAAATTATAAAAAAATAAGGATATAAATACACTTGCATATACGAGTGAGTGTATGTTAGTAAAATATATGGTTTAAACAAAAATAAAATGAAATAAAATAAACGAAAATAATATTCATATATACTGTATTATATAACGTATTGTATTTATAAAACAAAAAAAACAAAATCGAACAGAGAAAAAGAAAACAGAAAAAATTTCGAAATCAACCAAACCAAAAACATCACCAACATTTTTAATAAGTTGAAGCAGCATCAACATTTATTCTCATATTTAAGCGAAATGAAATAAAAAACCAGAAAAAATAAACGAAAATAAATTATTTAATATGGATAAAAACAAAAATGAATATAAAAACATATAAAAAACTATAAGCCGAAAAATACCAAATAAAAATATGAAATAAATTATCAAAAAAGCCAAGAGAAAAAAGCGAAAAAAAATTATTAAAAAAAAAGAAAAAATCAAGCACAACAAAAACGAAATGAATATGAAGCCAATTGTAAATGAGTGTCAATTCAACAGACTTCAATATGCAAAAAGACAGCAAAAACAAAATGTTGACAACAGAAGACGACTATTAAAAACATCAACCATTATATCAACAATAACAGCAACTGCAACAGCACCAGCAATAAGAACAACAGCAACAACAACAATAGCATTTATAAATACCATGTAAATATAAATCAAAATAGCAGCAAAACAAACCCCTACTAGAGCAACTAAAAAATAAAGAAGAAAAACGAAAACAAAACAACAAAATTGTTTATAAAACAACAACAATAACAAGAACAACAATAACAACATCATAGCCATGCTATTAACAATAAATCATCAACATTATCATCATCGTATAGGATGCTTGATTAATATGCAACTATTATTTCTCATCTTATTGGGTAAGTGTAAAAGTAATAATCCTAAGTCATAAATAATCATAGTAATAGCAATAATATTAGTTGTAGCAACAAAAAATAACAATGGAAACTAATTAGCAATTTCTATAAGACATATAGTTTCCCATAAATGGAAACACTCAATTTTTCCATTCGTTTGTCTTATAGAAACCGCACTTAAATGTATGTGATAAAATCATAACGATAGCAATTTGTTTCCTCAGTATAAGCGTAAGCCCTTACTGTGCAATGATGTGAGTATATATGAATGCTTAAATGATGGAAAAATTTTTGGACTATGCAAATGAGTGTTTATAGATCAATATTATATTTTATTTTATGCCTTTAATAAGTGACTGTACATTGTAAGACGGTATATGCATAATATAAGAAACTAGAAAAAAAACAAAAATAATAAAAAATTGGCAGTTCAAGGGTATCATAACGAACACAAAATCTAAGATATCCCACTTGGCTATACGAGTCAGAATTCTCTTTCACTTACAAACCAGTGATAAGCAATGAATCAGCAAAAAAGATGAGTAGAATCGAAACATACTCATAATTTCTGATATTAATACGAACGCCTTAATACTATAACGTTTTTACCTCTTCTTAGAACGTTAGAAATGTGAGTTCGTAGATTGCAAAATAAAATAAAAATTAATTTGTGTTTAGTTTTAAATCGATTTTTTATTGTTCGCATAACTTAGTAATTCAATAACAATTTATTTCAATTGGTACTCTTCTTTCATACTCTACCCCGGAAGCAATAACAAGTGTTAGTTATTCTTCTCTGCTTACAACACCACAAATATTCTCTTTACACTCAACGTGTCTGACTAAATTCTTACTGAATCCCATGTATCGTCTTCACAAACCGCCGACTGAATTCTTACTGAATCCCACGTGTCTTCACAACACGGCTGACTGAATTCTTACTGACTCACGTGTCTTCACACACGACTGACTGAATTTTTACTGAATCACGTGTCTTCACACACAACTGACTCAATTCGTACGGAATCCCACGTGTCTTCACACACGATTGACTGAATTTATACTCAATCCAACATGTCTTCACACACGACTAACTGAATTCGTACTGAATCCCACGTGTCTTCATAAACGATTGACTGCATTTTAACTCTGAATCACCGTTGCCTGTCTTGTCTTTTATTTCACAAGGGTCAGCAGTCTGATGAATGCACTCGAAGGAGAATGTCTGCGAGAAGTTGTTTTCATTATTGTTGTTTGTGTACCTTGTTTACGTTCGTCTATGCAGAGTTGTTGTTCCTAGTTTATTTGGCTATCCGTTATTCTTATACTACACTTTGTGGTTGCTTGTTTACTACTGTGTCCCCTTATTTCGTTCTATACCGATGTTGTTGCTATATTTTAATTTTTGATGCTTTTGTTTATCATTTTATTAACATCATTTCCAATTTCGTAACAATACTTATTTTAATATCATACAAGATCTACTCGTATTCAAGGTTTGAGTATGATGAGTAGATACGAGTATTTATACTTAACAACACGTATGATATTGTTGATATCGACTGTTCATAGCACAACTCAATATATAAGCGAACAACAAAATAAGTATGAATTTTAATGTAATGATGAATTATTCGATTCACTTGAATCATTTATAAGTTAAGAATCTATATGAGTAGGCTTATGATTCAAACATATTTTGAATGGTATGAGTTTGATGTCAATGTTGTACGCACATCAACGTGTTGTAGTGAGTAAGAATGACTAAGAGTATGTAGTTGAATTTTAATATTGTTGAGTCACTTATATTAAAAATTTAATAAGTTCTTATGAATAGCGAAAAGAAGATTGATAACCCAACGAACCTTAGCCGTTGTCCTGCTATTATTCTATAGAAAGGGTTCACAATCATTATGCTGGGTTTTCTAACGAACTTTGAATATTTTGAAACAGTACTGTTGTTTGTGGCAAATTAGTACAAAAAGGCTCTCATTACTTTGAACGGTTCGTTGCCGTAGTGTAGTATGTAGTATGTATTGGCTTATTTCACGCGAGGTTATGGTTTAAACCTCATATTAAATATTGAAATTGAAAATTGTCATGAAAAATTTCTCAAAAAATTGGTTGCCCAGAGTCGGCTTTAAACAGTTTGTCCTGCTATTCAGGGATAAAACAACACACACAACATGGATGGTATGACAAACTAACTCATAATCTACACTAAAGTGTTGTAATGACGAAATAGCTTACGTAGACTTCATTCTGACAATTACACGCTGAGGGTAAACTAGCTTATCAAATCTGTTCTAGGGATTAAAAATTATACATGTAAACCCATTCAGCAGTGTAAGCGTATAATAGTCGTAAGCTGAACCAATAGGTCAGACCATTAGACAGTACAGTAACAAGCATTAGTGAAGCCACATTCGATTTGACATGAATTATTGACAACTGTTTCGCCCTAGTCTAGTAGGTAGTGTGTTGGCTTATTAGACGAAAGGCTTGCAGTTCAAATCCCAGGTAAGACATCAAAACGAAATTGTGAAAATATTTATTCGATGACTTCCTTTCAGCAGATTTCTGGGAAAAAGTTTCTCAAAAATGTGCCTTTCGAAGTCGACTTTATAATGTAGGTCCCGCCACTCATGCATAAAATTAACGCACACAACACGAGTGGTGTGAGAAGCTATGTCGTAATCCTAATTAAAGGGTTGTAATGGCCAATTATGTATGTATGTATGCATGGACAACTTCTTCTAATTGATTAGTGAAGAGTAACGACTGTTGATCCAAAATTTGCTCGTTATTTAAAAACATGCCACGAATAATTGCAATTACTCTCAGGAATCAATAACAAAGTAGGCTTTTCATAACTAGCCGAGTGAGTATCAAGAAGTGGCTGAAGACCTCTATAAAAAATTATCATTTCTTTAAGGGTGACAAAGCCCTGTGGAAACCAGACCATCTTCAGTTGAACATGTAAAGTAAGTATGAGTATCTAAGGTGGCATAAGTGAGTTTTATTTTCACATAAAAAGTAAAAGCAACACTTATACTCCAACACCTATACATTAACAGATAAAATACATTCTCGACATTTAATGTCACCACACCACTACCACCACCCTTTTCCTGTTGTTCTGTATAAGGAAAGTAATAAGAGTCGTAATGTTAAATTTTTTTTTTTTATTATTTATTGTTCGGCAATCAAATTTCAACTAATACCTACAATAACAACAACAACAACACAACAGCTATAAATCCTTAATTTGTCATTTCCAATGACGTGCAAATAAAAACGAACAAATAAACAAACAAAAACTGAAAGACAGACAAACAGACAAGTAAACAAGAACACATAATGGTCAGGTATTAAAGACAAACAAAAAGACAAAAAGAGAAAACTGTAAATATGAAGGGGAGAAAAAATAATGGAAAAAAGTAAAAGGAAAACCTGTAAATAATTTATAAGACTTTCATTTTATTTCATTAACGAACAAAATGCCGTATTAAAATTGTCGTGTGGTTGTCCTTAGCATTCATTGTGTATGAAATATTAAATGGAAAATTATACAGAAAAACAAAGAAAGAGACAATCTGATGGCATGTTCTACCTTGACATCAGACAGACACACTGGCACAAGTATTGTACACATACTCGTATTGGAGTATAGTAGCTGTTGTAAAAACTATAAAATACACTAAAAATTAATCATTTTTTTATAGTTCGCTTGTTTAGCGAGCGTGCTCACCAGTGTTGCAAAATAGAAATTTTAAAATGGTACTGAAGTATAACTGAGAAAGTACTTTTTCATATCAAATGGTACTTTTTGAAAAAAAAAAAAAATACACGGTGCGGCAGTGAAAATACAGCCGCATGATTAAGTACATAGTCAAAAAGCTGAGTAAAAATTTTCATAGCAAGGGATGATGAGGTTGTGTATCTTCTCTACTCTACTATAGTCAATAAGGCTGAATCCAACCCAAATAGCAGACTTCCTAGGACGACCAGCAAAGTACAAACCCCATAAGATTATTTCTCAATCTATATCGGCGCATACTGTTGCCAAAAGCCAATCTAGCTGGAAAAAAGTCATAATTTCTCTTTGGAAGTAGATAGAAGCATGAAATTTTAAAAGGTTTATTTGTGCTAAAAATGGACGTTATAGGTGGAGTGGGCGTGGCATTTCTCATAGAAGCATATAATATATAGTTTTTTCAATTTTTTCAAATTTAACGGATTTCTACATTTATGGGGCCCTAAATGCATTTTAGTCCAAAATTTCCGCAAAAGGACCCTTCTAGGGTACTATGGAGAGCCCCCCAGTCATTGTAAAAGACAGTTAAGTGTTTTTATTTCATTTTTTTAGAAAAATTTATTACAAAAAGAACTTAAAAAAATTGAAACATTGTTTCACATTATTATATTATTGAACACAAAAAATACTTTTATTCAAATTAATCTTCATCTTCCTGTATTAAAGGGTCCAGAAGTAATGACATCTCTTCGTCACATAATACATCTTCATTTCGAGATCCAAGAGTTTGTTTTGTTGAAAAGGCCGAAATTAATGGACCCGATGATAAAAGTAGATAATGAAAAAGATCTTGAAATTTTTCTTGTATGATGTTCTCGAATAAATCTAAAATCTTTATTTCGAGATTCAAGTGCTTCCATCATCATCATCCAATTGGAAGCGCAGCATTTTGAATTATGTCTATTCATTAATTGAATACGTCAATCTTCGTAAAGATGACTCAACTCTATTGCAATAATCTTCAGAACGGCTTTTTTGCAACCGACTCTTAAGAAAAAAATAATTAATGACAGCGTTTGCTCTTTCTTTGCTATCCCTTTCAGTGATCCATGCAATACAAAGCTCACTTCTTGTTATAGGTATGTAATCTGTATATGTATTTAAAAGCGCATTTGCAAGTATTAGCAGCAAATTTTTTTTGATTTCTAAAGTGGACATTTCACAGATTAATAACACTTTCACAGAAACAATAACACTTTTCACGGGAATCGACGGGAATCATATTTAAAAGTTACACTGAATATCTAACAATATCAAATATTTACTACACAAATATCTCACAATCTATCACCATTTTTACATATGAAAAAATGTTTCAAATCAACAGATATTTGCACAGTAAATAATACATACCCGACATAATGCTGCAAAAAAAATAAATTAAAAATATTTAATAGTTTGATAATACGATCCGTTCAAATATGATGCTAAAAATAGACTGCACTTCTATAAAAACTGCCACAATGCAATTGCTCATATTTGGATCAACATTACAAAACAAATAGAAAAAAAATAAAAAAAAACTGATATACAGTTTTAAAGAGTGGACATTTATATATCGAATACCAAACAAATCAAATCAATTTTAATACATCAAAAAATTTACTTTTTTCCATCTAGATTGGCTTTTGGCAACACTGTGCTGCGCCTCCATTCTATAATGTTCTTGCATTTTTAAATTCTAACTTAAATACTGTAAAAATTTGATTAAGATCCGCCCATCTGTTCCGTAGTTATAGGGAAAAATCTACTTAGAATACACATTAAGGCGCTTGAAAACTTTGAGAGCTTATAACTTAAAACTCACTTTTTCAACTTAGAATGTTATAGAACGTTGAGTCGCCGTGGTCTAGTGGGTAGTGTGTTGGCTTATTAGACGAAAGGCCCGGGTTCGTATCCCAGGTCAGACATCAAAAAAAACGAAAAATATTTCTTCGGCGACTTCCTCTCAGCAGATTTCTGGCAAAGACTCTGAGGTTAAAAAAATGCCATGAAAAGCTTCTCAAAAATCTGTCGTTCGGAGTCGACTTTAAACTGTAGGTCCCGCCACTCATGTATAAAATTAACGCACACAACATAGGTGGTGTGAGAAACTAGGTCGTAATCCTGACTGAAGGGTTGTAATGGCCAATTATGTATGTATGTATGTTATAGAACGGAAGAGTCGAGTCATTTCCTTAATATCCAACAAAGGGACACTTTCGATAACAGCAGCAGAGCTGTTATAACAACAACAACTTTACTACGACCGTGGTAATGTCACCAAGTCCGAACACCATCAATCATGAAGACGTGAAATTTTTACCAGTCAAAGTCGCCGTGGTCTAGTAGGTAGTGTGTTGGCTTATTAGACGAAAGGCCCGGGTTCGAATACCAGGTCAGACATCAAAACGAAAAATATTTCTTCGGCCACTTTCTCCCAGCAGATTTCTGGCAAAGATTCTGAGAGTAAAAAATTGCCATGAAAAGCTTCCCCAAAATCTGTCGTTCGGAGTCGACTTTAAACTGTAGGCCCCGCCACTGATGTATAAAATTAACGCACACAATATAAGCGGTGTGAGAAGCTATGTCGTAATCCTGACTGAAGGCTTGTAAAGGCCAATTATGTATGTATGCAATGTCAGTCACATTGATGCAACTTAAAAGCAATAAAGGTTAGACATCACCAACAAAATGAGGATGAAAAAATATTTCTTCGGTGATATACTCCTCAGCAGGGTCTAGTAGGTAGTGTGCTGGCTTATTAGACACAAAAAGTATTTTTTCGGCGATTTCTTCTTTTTCTCTTCTTGAAAAGTTTCTCAAAAATCTGTCGTTCGGAGTCGACTTTAAACTGTAGGTTCCGCCACTTCTGAATAAATTTAACACACACAACATAAGTGGTCTGAGAAACTGCGGGCTTCTTGGGGACGATTGCTTTAGACTGTCTAATGGTGAAGGCCCATTTTATAGCACCAGCAGCAACTCGTTTCCTTACCGTTCGCATCTTCCCTTTTTCCACCTATCCTAAACCTGCACAATGCAATGCATGAGTAGGGGCCATCCCCTGAGTGCTGGTTTAATAAAAAAATAAATATCTGTTGTCTGGTGTTAACTTTAAACTGTAGGTCCCGCCGCTCATATATAAAAATCATCGCACCCAACGTAAAAAGTGTGAGAAGCTAGGTTGTAATCCTGACTGAAGGGTTGTAATGACCAATTATGTATAAATTGATGTAACTACATAGTCTAAGCTATTCACTAGGTTGAGTAAAACTTTAAACTAACTTTTTATTTCCCTTTATAACGTTATACATAGACGTTTTGTTCAAACTTATATGTTATGAGATTTGATGGCTTAAACTTGAAAAATATTATTTTTTTTTGTTTTTTTTTTTCAACGTTTCGTTATTCTTTAGTGGCAAAAATCTAAATTAAAAAATGAGAGTGCCATATTTTGTGTAGAGATTAACTTTTTTGCATCAAATCGTACAAAATTCTAGTTGTATAATTTGAATACTTTACGCAAAAATTTATTGATTAGACAAACGTTTCTGAACCGATGTCCAAAGTTTAAACTTTAATTAGAAGGTGAGGGATGGGCCTTTATAAACGATGAAGCCTATAGAACTATTTGATTTATTTATGCTATTGGTTGGATGAGTAACTTGACAAATGATGAACTTTTTTTTCATATTTCTTTCACGTTTTGTGCCTTTTATACTAGCAAACTTTAATTCAAAAATATGAAATAAGTGATGGCATTCTAAAAGCATATTATCTTTTGAAGAGATTGACAATTCGTTTGATCAAATAGGACAAAAATTACCGCAGTTATTATTTAAAGGGCCTAACAAACGAACTTTTAGTTCAAAAATTTATAACGAAAAATGTGTCAATTTCACGTTTGAACGATCACCCGAAGTTGGCCAATGTTTGCGGAAAGGGAAATAATAATATTTGCAAAAAACACAAATATTTTCCGAGTTCTGGTAGTCGCGCAAACGTGAAATTCACACATTTTGTGATAAACAATCAAGATCAATAATTGGAACATTATTCTTCGAAAATGAGAAAGGAGTGGCGGTTACAGTCAATAGCGATCGTTATCGGGCCATGTTCAACGAATTTTTGTCCACAAAAATTAAAGAAAAGGATAATGAGAATTTGTGGCTTCAACAGGACGGTGCTACGTGCTACACAGCCTAAGCTACACTCATTGTTTTGCGCTGATGTCGTTTAGCCACCTCGGTGCTGCGATTTGACACCGTTGGACTATTATTTGTGGTATGCCGTCAAAGATAAGTGTTACGCCGACAAGTAAGAGATAATTGACGCTTTAAAGCGCAATATTCGTGAAGTCGGCGTGATCTAGTAGGTAGTGTGTTGGCTTATTAGACGAAAGGCCCGGGTTCGTATCCCAGGTCAGACATCAAAACGAAAAATATTTCTTCGGCGACTTCCTCTCAACAGATTTCTGGCAAAGATTCTAAGAGTAAAAATTGCCATGCAAAGCTTCTCAAAAATCTATCATTCGGAGTCGACTTTGAACTGTAGGTCCCGTCACTCATGTAAAAAATTAACGCACACAACATAAGTGGTGTGAGAAGCTAGGTCGTAATCCTCACTGAAGGGTTGTAACGGCCAATTACGTTATGTATGTTTACATAGGCATATAAAAAATTCAAAACGAAGCATTCAACCAGTAGTAAAGAGTCTGAAGTCTATGTAAACAGTCTGATGAATATTCTTGAAGAAAAATGGTCGTGTTTTTGCCTTCTCCAGAATTCCATTGTTGTTTGTGTATTTTGGTTACGTGCACATGGTTTTTGTATGTGGTCGAAGGGGTACTGTGGTATTTCTGAAATGACTAAGTACTGAAAAAAGTACTAAAGTACTGAATTCTTTAACACTGATGCAAACTATAACGCAAGGGGTGTCACTAAGTAAATGTAATAAAAATTAGAAAAGGGAGATGAAGAACAGTAGAGAGCGAGAGAGAGAGAGAGGTGGAAAGTAAAAAAGCACTTAATAAAATTGTCAATAAAAACAGAAGAAAAAAACAAACAGAAACAGAAACAGAATGTAATAGCAAAGTAAAACTACTGCTAATGGTTTATTTTACAACCCAATACAACAAAAATAACAAAATGTTTTAGCTGAAACACATACTAAAAACAAAATGGCTGGTTGCTGAGTGAAAATGTTCAAGAAAAACAAAAAAAAAAAGAAAATACAGGAAAAGTGCCAACAAAACTAGTCGACCAGAAAAAACAGAAGAAGAATAAAATAAAGAATAAAAATTAGCAGCAGGAAATTCACATAAAAAAAAAACATTTTCTTTAAAAGTATACTGTTGGCGACGAGAGGGAGATTTGAGCGACCACATTTGGTCATCTCTTGCCAATTATACACCAGATCCGGTTTAGAGGTTCGCCAGTCCATAAAGTTTAGTTCAGCTTGGCAGTGAAAAAAGAAACCAACCATTGAGGCACAAAAAACCACACATCACTTGCATGCCATGTAGGAGCTATGTATGTCTGTACGTTTAACCAGAGATTGCCATGGATTTAATTTCGTTTTTCGTTTTGTTTTATTCATTTAATTCATTTAGGTGGTACTATATTTTAGTTTTTCTTTATTATTATTTTTTTTTTTATTTAAATTTTTATAACAATTTTCGAAAACAGAAAACATGAGAAAAATTATTCGCTTTTCTTTTTTTTTTAACTGGAGGCAATTATCCATATTAAGCAAGAGAAGAAAAATTTCATTATTGCCACATAAATTGTATAACCACAGTGTTTCGAGAAAAAGAAGAAGAAAATCGTATAACTAACTTAATAAAATTATGAGATTCTTTTTTATAATCGTTAATAATGGGTGTTTAACCATGCCCGGGAGAGGCAAATGCTGCAGTTACTGCAATACTATAAAGACAGCAAATATTTTTTTTAAATTTAGATTCTGAAAAGTACACTAAAGTGAGCACAGAAATCTGTTTTTGAAATTGTAAATTTCTTTATTGGAAACGTCATAGAACGAAACTCTGTTCCGCTGGAAATCAGAGTTCCATTGGTATACTTAACAAAGATCACTGAGTATTCAATCAATCAATAAGAGATCAAGCAATGAGTATTCAAAAAAATATGAGTACAATCGAATAATACTCGTAATTTTTATACCCAGTCATACTTACTTAATATCATGGAACCTCTAATCACATATAAAGTGTACTCATGGTACACGTATAATGTTGTTGATATCTTTCCATAACACAACATATACGCGAATCACAAAATAAGTATGAATAAACGTTGTAGTGAGTACGAAGCATGAGTATGAGAGTAGTTAAATATCAATATTGTTGAGTATGTATGGGAGTAGTGAAAAAACGATTCATTCCTGATCTCTGATACTTACCTAGTGTCCCTAATGATTTTTATTGAAACAAAGAAGCTGGGCTTGTGGTAGTAAGCCTAACGACTTGAGCTAAGGACACACTGCAATGCTGTAAAGGTATGCACGCCTTTAGACGTTCCATCCGCCGTGGTCTAGTAGGTACTGTGTTGACTTATAAGACGTAAAGCCAAGGTTTGCGTCCCAGGCCAGACATCAAAATAAAATACAAAAATTATTTCTTCGGCGATTTACTCTCTCAGCAGATTTCTGGCAAAAACACTGAGAGTAAATAAAATAGCAATGAAAAGTTTCTCATAAAATCTATCGTTCGGAGTCGCCTTCAATATAAGTGATGTGAGAAACTAGGTCAATAATCCTGACTGAAGGGTTGTATTGACCAATTAGGTATATAATATCGCTTGTCTTACAGTAAGGCTAAGTTTCGTTGACAACATGCAATATTGGTGGAGTCTGTTGGACACATGGGGATAACTAGAGAATTGACTCACTTCTGCCTTTAAAGGGTATGGTATGGTATTAGCATGTGTGTCGCCGTAGTATAGTAGGTAGTGTGTTGGCTTATTAGTCATAAAAGCGAGGATTCGAGTCCCTGGCTAGACACTAAAACAAAATACAAAAAATATTTTTTCGGCGATATCTATCAGCAGATTTCTGGCAAAAGCTCTGAGAGTAAATAAAATAGCCATGAAATGTTTCTTATAAAATCTGTCGTTCGGAATCGACTTTAAACGGAATAGGCACCACCGCTCATGTATAAAATTAACACACCTACCTACTTAAAATATGGAAACGATCTGCAAACTAATCTCACTTCCTTAAACCAGGCTCAAGTTCTTGCTAATGAAGCTTGATTTCTATGAAACTTTTTCCCCTTTTTTCAAATAATATATTCTGACGATTGTACTGACAGAGAACTTTTCATTGCCTAAAATTCATTTCATTATGCGATAATTTCTGTCATCTTTACACATCATCTATCAAAACTATCATTTTGCTTTTATTAAAGCAAATTATTATGCGGCCAAAGAGGAATTTAAATTCAACAACAACAACAACGACAACAATTTTATTCGTTATTTTAAATTACAAGCATAATGTCCATCCATCGTGAGATGACTTTTGAGAATGTTGTACATAAATGATGCTAACAATGATAATGATGCTGATGATGATGATGACGATGACGATGCTACTCATGCTGATGATGCTGACGATAAATGATAAAATTTTTATAATTGAGTAGCAGAAAACAAATGCGCCCCTTTTGTTTTGTTGTTTTTTTTTTATATGGTCAATAAAATTTAAGACTTAAACATTTAAGCTAAACAACAACAGCAACATTAACAACATACATACGTACATACATATCCATTCATATGAGTAAGTAAGTGAGTGAATGAACGAGTATTTGTTTGATAGCCAAAGGCTATAATAACAACATCAACAACAGCTCTATACAACCAGTCGTATAAAATAAAGAAATAAAAAGAAAGTAACAACAACAACAACCACGACATTTACAAAATACAGAAAACGAAAAAGAAGAAAACGAAAAATGAAAATGAAAATGAAAAGTACCACCATAATATCCGTTATGACGGTAACTGTAACGCCAGTAACGACTGTAATGTTTATGTCTTTATACGATGCATATGTATAAGTGTCGATATAACACAGTATGTATGTATGTATATGTATATGTAAGTGTGAGATTATATGATGTATTGTATGTGTTTGGGTTTTTGTATGTTGAAATAAAAGCCTCAAAATGCCTGCCGGAGTTAAACTGACAAGAACATAAAAGCAATGGGGAAATATAAAAGCAGGCAAATTGAAGTGCAACTACATTAGAATACCAAATTTAAGACTAGAATACTAAAATAACAACAACAACAACAACTACAACAACAACAATAAGACAAAGTATAAGGCATAACAGCATAAACGCAGGCAAACTCCAAGACAATGGGGAAATGAAAATGCTAAACCAGCTTGCCATACCAAAATGAAAATGAAAACCAGAGAAAAAAATAAAGAAACAAAGAAACATACAAAACAGCCTTTAAAATTCAACAACGAATTGTTTTCCAAAATGGAAACATGAAATTGTACATGCTCTTAATAGGCCAAAAATATAAAGGCTTAAAGGCTTTGTATTTGGCTAATTAGATTTTTTTTTTGCTTACATGCAATGCAATATTGACACATATTAATTCTCTCTATCTATCTATATCCCTCTCTCTCTCGTTGTATGTATCTAATAAAACACTTACCAAATAATTAAAGTCAAATTCTTTAATGCCATTGGAATTATGTGTTTGAGCCTTAATTTGTCTCGGCAACATAGAACTTTTCAAGTACTCCAGTTTGCCTAGCTTGTTTTGGTCCTACACACAAATAGGGAAACATAAAACGGAAATACAAAGAATTAGTAGAAGTTTTATTTACAAAAAAAAAAACGAAAACAAACTTTTTTCTTTCTTCTCAATAAATGAAAATTATTTTTGGACACCCAACCAAACATACATTTAATCCTCAAAAAAAAAACAGAAAAAAAAACAGAAAATCCGAGAAAGTAATTCGAAAAAATCCACAAGAAATTTTAATCTCCTCTTATTATTTCTTATAGGCTTTGCTATGATGATGACAAAATCTTTTTCCCATACAATAAGCCAGCAGCAGTAGTAGTAGTAGTATTAGCAGTAAAAAGCTTATTTCTTTCCCCAAAAACAAAAATGAAAAAAAAACCTAAAACCCCTTAAAACGGATCAGGATTATAAAAAATCGATTTGAAGTCAATTTTGTTCATTCTTCCTTCCCCCTACGCATTGAGTCATTGTTTGTTTGATTGTTTACTAGTTTGTTCGATGCTTGATTGTCAATAAACTTACTACACTACACTGTCACACATTGTTGTTTGCTTGTAGTTATTAATTAATTAATTAAAATTGTATGTGGGAGTGTATGTGCATATTTAAACTAATTACTACAAGGCTATTAAAATGGTCTAAAACATCATTTGCCTTACCCATCACCATACCCAAAGCCATCGCCATCACCACCACCATCACCTACCATACCAGCTGGAGTACATGCTTATGGTAAAAGCATATCGATTTTGGGCTTTAGAAACCATTTATCAAAGTTTTATGCTTGTTTTAGGGTTTTTTTTTTTTTTTTTGTTTTTTTGTAGGATTTTCTACACAGAATTTTTCCCTTTTATTGCTCTAAAATATATGCATGTCTGTAGGTAGTACGTACGTGTACGTGTGTCTGTGTCCAAGTGTTTGTATTCATTTTTTTTTTTTCGTTTTCTGTGTAACTCAAGCAGAATTTTTAACTAAAACTACAAGCCTGAGTTTGAGTGATTATGTATTCATGTGTCCTTTTTTTACTGATTCTACCCAGTTTATTGTGTTTCGAGGGTAAATATTCATGTTGAAAAAAAATCAGAGAAACCCAAAAAGAAAAAAAAAACAGAAAAAGAAGGCTGAACTGAATGAATGAAAAGAGAGAGAGAGAGAGAAAAACAACCAGATTTAAACGAAACGAAATGTTTTTGGTCAAAAACTTTTCATTTTAATGCTCTACCCGTAAAATACTATAAAACCACCAAAGCGTATGAGTTATGAACAAATATATGCCAAAACACTCGCCCATTCAACGCTCAAAAACACACGCACACCCGCTACCTATCACCATCGCCGCACATACACACAAGCCACAAATTTTTATTCATACTGTGCTGATGACTACTACTGGAGCGTATGAATGATGAAAAATTACACACTGACACACTCATAAAACGCATGCATACTTAAGCACATACACACACACACAGAGGCTCTTATACACACTTTAAAAATTACTTATACGGCCCGTTATACCATGTGTATGTAAATGTATGCGGTTATTTTACCGTTTATATACAAAACACCTCATCGTGAATTAGTGTTTCTGAACACTCGCACATGTGTGGCATGTGTATGGCGAAGCTGTACAGCTGCTGTTAACTATTTAGAAAATATAGTAAGACCGCGCTTAACGTTGCTCTGCTTGACGCTGTTTCAGTATCACGCTGTAATATTGGGATTCCCCTAAATCGCACACTGTATTGATACCTGTTGTATATGAAATGGCCGTGCGCCAACCGAAGGTGTTCTATATAGAGACGGTGTATCTTTTTCAACGCTTTTTTGTTCGTCTGTCCAGAATGAAGACTGCAACTGTATTTTATATGTGCGTGTTGAGTTACCTCGTTCAACGCTGGAACTTTTTGGAACGTATCCCTCGCGTTAAGTGGCGTCTACTGTATAATTTTCTTATTTTATTTCAAAATAATTCGTCATTACAACCCTTCATTGAGGAATACGATGTAGCTTCTAATACTACCCAAGTTGTATGTTTTAATTTTATAGTGAGTGATGGCGGGACCTAGAGTTTAACATCGATTTCGAACGACAGATTTTTTAAAAAACTTTTTAATGGCAGGTTGTAATTACTCTCAGTGATTGCCAAAGAAATATTTTTTTTTTCATATTTCGATTTAATGTCTGACCTGGGATACAAACCCGGACTTTACGTCTAATAAGCCAACACACTATCTACTAGACTACGGTGACGTCATAAGAATCTTATTTTTTATTTCCTTTTTTAAGATCAACACTCGGAGTATGGCGCCTGCATTTTGTTGAAAACTGGAAAATAGGAATGGAAAATGGAAGGACGACGTTGAGAGTAACGTTTGTGGACATTAGATTTTAACTTTTTTTATTAGAAATGGCAGAAAATACCTTTGCAGATAGCCAGTTTGACATACTGATAGTCCGGCTAAACAACGAATTCTTTATATAATGCAGCGTCCGTTTCACTAGCCAATCGATCGCAAACGTATGAGCTCTGTAAGAAAGACGAGTACGTACTACGAGGTATGATTTACGATATTCGGAAACAAGTCGCTTTATTGTTCTAGAACAGAATCTGTTATGTTAGCGATAGAAAAGTGAAACACATGGCACCTTGCGATAATGTTCGAATGAATCAAAGGAATTGAATACTCTATCGTTCTTAATGATTAACTTCACCCTATTCTGTACGCGGTATATGTAATTGAAGGCTGATATGTTTGTAGACAGGATTGAGGACATTGAGGACTTAATCGCTGGTATTACTTTCTAAACCAATCAGTTCCAGTGTAAATAGGCCATCAAAACCTGCATAACATACATACAATAATTGGTCATTACAACCCTTTATTGAGGATTACGGCCTAGCTCCTCACACAACTCATGTAGTGCGCTTTAATTTTATACATGAGTGACGGGACCTAAAGTTTAACATCGATTTCGAACGATACATTTTTGAGAAACTTTTCATGACCGTTTCATATACTTTCAGAATTTTTTCCAGAGATCTAGTGAGAGGAATTAACCGCAGAAATATTTTCATATTTTCGTTTTGATGTCTAACCTGGGATTTGAACTCGGGCCTTAAATCTAATAAGCCAACACACTACCTACTAAGCTACGGCAACTCGTGCATCCATACGTAATTGGTCCACTAGAGCCTGCAGCGTCGCATACATAATTTTTGTAATTGCTCATTACAACCCCGTAGTCAGCATTACGATGTAGCTTCTCACACCACTCGTGTGGCGTAAGTTAATTTTTGTATACACCTTTGGCTGCACCTACAGTTTAAAGTCGACTCCTAACGGTAGATATTTGATAAGTTTTTCAAGGCAAATACTCTGAGAATTTTTGCCAGAAATCTGCTGAGAGGAAGCCACCGAAAAAATATTTTTTCACATTCATTTTGTTGGTGATATCTAACCTGGAGGGTCTAGACCTTTATTGTTTTTAAGTTTTATCAATGCGACTAACATTGACCAGTAAAATCTTCACGTCTTCACGATTGATGAGGTTCGGTACATGACCTATAATTGGGGACTTAAGGACTTGGTTGTTTTTTTAACAGCTCTGCTGCTGCTATCGGAAGTGTCTCTTTGTTAGATATTAAGAAAAATGTAAACTTACATGTTGATATGGATAGAGATATAGCTGCCAGATAAATTAAGTATCAAATCGTCAAATATTTAAGAAAAAATCGTCAAAATCGTCAAAGACGTTTATTGAAATCGTAAAAAAATCGTTAGAATAAAATAAACAAATAAATTATAAAGTTTTTAAAAACAAAAACATATAAAGTCAATGGTTAAGCAGCGATAATATTGCATCATCTATTCCCATGTGTGGTGTAAATATTAGGGAAGTCAGAAGATCCTGACTTTATGGCCATGAAAATTCAATGTGATGCTCACTAGAACTGATACATTTTTCAGTGCCTTGGTTTCTTAAGACGGTGCAATGAATACAGCACTTCCTCTGATTTTCATACCATTATCATCATTTACAACCGATCGAGAATTAAACACAACTCTCACGCCCGTTTACAGGAGAGGGCGTAGTAGCTTGTTAATCACGATATTCCCTATGATCCAATGACATCGTTGCAATGTGGCTTGTGTTTGACTATTCTACTAATACAACGGATATTGTACGAGAAAATCCTGTATTCTTACGTCTTTCTCGGCCAGCACATCCGTATGTGGTCGATTGGCCAGTGTATCTTACACTACATTACAGACAAAATTCTTTAAACGGACTATTCGTATGTGGAACTGCCTTCCTGCAGAGGTTTTCGTATTACTTATCGTATAAAAATATTCAAACCTAGTCTCCATAAACACTGGTCTCTCTTACCTCGTTCCTATAATATACTATCCTAGCTCTAAACACAATGACATCTCCTGAGTGTATGAGTCCTGAGTGTTCTTCCGTTGGTAATATTCGAATCTATAATCGAATTTTTAAAATTGTCTACAACGCCGTATGATATTTTATTATCAACTACGATGTTATTTACGAGCTGAATTCTTTTTGGCTTTTAAGGGATTAAAACGTTATAAAATACAAAAGAATGATCACAGGTATTTAAAAATAACTTAAAAATATAACACTTTACACCTTGTTATACAAAGCTTAAGGAAGCCTTTAATGTCCTAAAGTAAAGCAAATCATGTAAATTTTTAATTGCTAAAAATCATTAAAATAAGGGCATAAATCGTCATGTCGTCAAAATGAAATTGGGGCTCAAAATCCTCAAATCTGGCAGCTAAGATTGAGAGATGGTATTACATTGTTCCCTCGATTTACGTCGTCTCCATTTAAGTTGTCTCCATTTAAGTTGTTTCGATTTACGTAGTTTCGATTTACGTTGTCTCGATTTACGTCATCTCCATTTACGTTGTTTCGATTTACGTCGTCTCGATTTACGTTGTTTCGATTAACGTCTCTTAAACTTTGATTTGCGTCATCATTCGATTTATGTCACCTTACGTTGTTTATAAACAAAATCAAGGGAATCCCCTCTTTAAACAAAATTCAATACATAGAATAAAAACTTAATTGTCTTACATACATAATTGATCATTAAAACCCATCAGTCAGGATTATTGACCTAGTTTCTTACACCACCTATATTGTGTGTGTTACTTTTATACATGAGTAGCGGGACCTACAGTTTAAAGTCGACTCCGAACGACAGATTTTATGAGAACCTTTTCATGGCAATTTTATTTACTCCCAGGGTTTTTGCCAAAATTCTGGTGAGAGCAAATAGCCAAAGAGATACTTTTTGTATTTTGTTTTGATGTCTGGACTGGGACTCTTTTTTTTTTTTTTGTGTTTATTTATTTTTAATTTTTTATATTTTTACACTACAATAAACAATAGATAGAGGATATAACAATTTTTAATTTCTCACAATGACCCTAGTAAGATACATATTTAATATAATAAATTATTGTTAGTAAATTAACATTTTAATAGATTTTTATATAATAATAACTGGCTAATATTCTCCTGTAATGAAAAATTTTTTAAATATTTATATAAGATATATTTGTATAAGATAAAACTATGTCATATACTATACTGTGATTGCAGCCACCAGTATTTTTTATTGAAACCATTTTCTGCAGCATATTTATCTCTTTGAGGAATTGATGTATCAAACCTCAAGTTATCCATGTCGACTCTATTAAAGTCAATCGATTTGTTTATTGCTCGTCTGTACAAATGGTAAAAGACTGAGACTCCTGTATCAGTTTGAATGAAACCTTTGCTATCTAAAAATAGGAAAGCTTCCGGTGGTACAAATCCTTTTTCTGCAGTTGTCCTAATGTAATGTGTATCTGTATAATATAAGGCCATTATTAAATTAAAATCTTCGCATTGGATGCACCTTATTATATGTTATCTTATAAGGTATATAATAAAATTATCAATTCTAATTATATTCGCTGCGTTGCGCAATTTAGAGTTTGATATATATTTACAGTAATTACTTTGGTGTGATCTATTCATCGAAGTACATATCCTTAGGCATTTCCTTTCAAATATTCTTATTTTTTCCATGTAAGAGGGTGAGATATTAAATCATATTGAGCAGTCATAGATAATTATAGGTATAATTAATGATTGATACATAAAAATTTTCACTCTTTTATCTAGATACTTGGAATTGAAGAGATTTGTATATACAAAAAACGTTTTTTTGGCTTTGCTTATAATATTAACGACGTGCTTATCATAATATAAAAATTTATCCAAATAAATTCCAAGATATTTGATCGTCTCTTTGTTCGTAATTTTGCTGTTAAATGTATTTGAGACAATTCCAAAAGATTTCCAGTTAGTTCTAATGTCGTAAGTGCATTTATCAACGGTTGGACGAAATAAAATTGTTTCACACTTGTCGACATTAATTTTCATATGCCATAGGTCAATAGTGAATTTTTCAACTAGGGTAAAGGTTGCTTGTAGGTTTTGGTTTAAATTTGAAATTTTATCTTCCGCGTGGTAGATTATCATATCATCCGCAAATGAAATGATCTTATCAATTTTATTTATAAGGTCGAGGTTATAAATATTAAAGAGAATTGGTGCGTTAACAGTGCCTTGTTGAAGGCCATTCATCATACTAAATGTCTTACTATACTTGTTGTTGTGATTTATTATGAATGATTTACGAAATAACATGTTGAATAACAAAATAACTAAGTTTAAGGGAAACTTGTAGTCAATTAGTTTGCAAATTAAACCTTGTAATCAGATAGTGTCAAATGGCCTGGGACTCGAACCCTGGCTTTTACGTCTAATTAGCCAACACACTAGCTACTAGACCACGGCGATTTCGTCTTAATGTTTTTTTTTTATACATTAATAAATGCATTTGATAGTACGAGTTACGATAGTTTACGTACGATGTAAATCGAGGGAATACTGTATAGAGTTTGGACTTTGGTGGTCGTCGTTAGGTGATTGATAGTCCTAAGAAGTCCGCTACTTGTGTTGAAGGATGGCATACTTTACTCCAGCTTCTCTTGCAATGAGAATTTTAACCTATCCAAGAAAGATGAAATAATTCTGATGAAAATTTTTTTTTTTTAAATTAAAAAGACACTACCACTGATGTTACTATTCAGTTACTACCAGCTGTATATGGATTTGTTTGAAAGCATACATATGTATGTATGTATATGTATGTGTCGCTATTTAAACACATATACTCTCTTATGTATTCACTCAATAAAAATTACATGGTGTCTGTTTGTTTACGTGCTATTTTTATTATTTCTGTCAGTAAAAGAGTATTGGAGTGTGTGTGTGAGTGTTTGTGTGTGTGTGTGTGTGTGTGTGGTGTATGCAAGTGTGTATATTTTGTGTTTTTTTTTCCTGTTTTATTATTATTATTATTGGTGTTTTCCTAGTATCCGTTATTTGGAACGTTCATTTCTATTATGGCAGAGCAACAGCACAAGCACAAACAGCAGCAGCAGCAGCAATAAAAAATAAGTCAAAACGTTGGAAAATCGTACGTTAACGTGAATGAATATTTTTTTAAATATTTTTTCTTTCATTTTTCGGTTTAATTTCTTTATATTTTTTTCATGTTTTCTTTTTCGTTGTTTTTTTTTTATACTTTTTATATATGGACAGACGAACGAACTCATTCATATCGTTCATATTTTATTTTTATGGCAGAAAAATGAGATTTGAAAAATTTTATTTTAAAAACCATTTTAGTTTTCCTTTTCAATTTGCTTTTCCCCTTTTTATTTATGTTTGGGCAACGTAGTATATAGTCGAATGTGCTGTGGTGCCCATTTTCTAGTGCATATTGATGTTTGTCTTTGTCTTGTTTTTTGAATTTGGTGAAGCATTTCTCTTTTATTTTTCTAGTTTTTTGTGTTCTTTTTGGGGTTTTTTTTTTGCTGGTGAATCAACAAATTTCCTCAAACAATCGAAATCTTTCAATTGGGCAATAAATTCAACACTATTGTTAATGGTGCGACCATAAATTAGAGCGATCAGGCAAATTGTGTTCTACAACGACAACAACAGCTACTAATAACACAACTACTACCACTACTACTACAACAACAACTGCTATTGAATAGTAGAGTTGCTTAAAGGCAATAGTAAGTGGTTGTTTGGTGGTGGTGGTGGTGGTGGTGGTAGTGATGGTGGTAATGGCGCTATTAAAAGTCCTTCATAAAATGCCATTAAATAACATCATTAATCAATTATGATGGCAATAAAATATTAATACGCTGTCATATGTTATACAAAATCGTTTTTAATATCTTCATCAACGATTTATTTGCTCAAATTAAATGCAAGTTTTATGTGCGAAAAAAACAAAAAAAGAAAAACTTTTAATGCGAACAAACAAACAAGAGTTGTTAACGCCTGTCCATCGCCAGCTACACTTTGTGGTTTTGCCCAGGAGACTTGTGTTTGGCAATTAAACACACATTGAAGTAAAACAGATTCTCCTCAATCCCCGATTTTTTTTATGTTCTTTTTGTTGATTTCTCGAAAAGCAATCAAACCCTTCACTTTAATTCCATGGAGAGAAAATCAAATTAATGTGTGCATTCATTGCTCGAGCATTTCAGCAGAACTCTGAGACGACTTGTTAAACTAAAAGAGATTTCTTGGTTTCTTTTTTTTTCTTTTGCCATATGGAAAATCAATCAACAGAAAAAAAATTGCCGAAAAAAAAATTGGGAAAAATTAAATGAAAAATAAAAAGCCTACAACGAGTTGGTGGTTTGGGTAATCGGAAAATAACGTTTTCGCCTTAAGGCCAAAAGCAAAAGAAAAAATCGAATTTTAAAGGTACACACATTCTTCCTCTTTCCCTTTTTTTCTGTTTCCTTTCCTTTTTTTTTATTTTTTGAATTTCCTTTTCGTTAACATTTAAAACAAAACAACAGAAAAAAAAATCAATTGATGTAGCGGTTCTAGAAGAGACCAATTAATGACAAATTACCAACCACTTAGCCGGGGGAGGCGCAGCAAAAAACGCAAAATTCCTTTCTTTTGTGGTTAAGAATTGCTGTAAAAGTTAATGAAATGAAAACCAAAATGCAAATGGCAATGGAAAGGTGTATTGCCACAAAGAAATAAAATTAAAAAAAGGAAAATCGAGTAACCAAAAGAATTAAATTTGGCCTTGGAAAAGTTAATTTCAGCCTTAAAGAAAATTATTAAAAGAACCGTAAAGTTGAATTTTAAAAAATCTTTTCGTTTTCCTTGTTAATAATATATGAACATACTTATGGTTTAAATTTTTCTCTGGTTTTTCCTTTTTTGATGGATAATATTTTTATTTTTTAAATTAAAGCTAAAGGGTTCGCCAAATAACCCTTTCTCAAATTTCTTTTTTAATATGAAAGTACAAATTAATAATGGAAAATAATTTCATTGAAATGGCTGCCTCGGCTGGCTATGCAGTTACCCACACGATCGGTCCAATTTTTAAGCACGTTAACGATTGTGTGCAGCTGCCAGCTGTATACCACCAATATCTTCACGAACATTGTCCTTTAAAGCGTCACTTGTCTGTAGCTTGTCGTCATAACACTTATCTTTGACTACACCCCACAAATAATAGTCCCAATGGTGTCAAATCGCTGTTCCGAGATGGCCAAACGATATCAGCTAGGTGGCTGATAATGCGATCTTCAAAAACAGGGCGCAAAACATCGTGTGTAGTTTCGACTGTGCGGCATTAAAAGCCGTCTTGTTGAAACAAAATCTTGCCAATATCCTCCTCTTCACTTTTTGAGAGCAAAAAATTCGTTTAACATGGCCCGATAACGATCGCCATTGACTGTAACCGCCACTCCTTGCTCATTTTCGAACCAAACAGTAACGCATTTTGGGTACGTTGGCTTTTCAATGTATGCGTACGAGTTTTCTGTGCCAAGATCAAAATAAGCTTCATCTGAAAAGATAAATTTTTTGCCAAAATCGGTATCTTCTGTAAGTCGATCGCAGGCCCACTTAGCGAAGCGAAAACGTATTCGTTCAGCGGAAGGATGAAACTAATTTTAATTTAGCGCGGACATGAGCTAAGTGTTACCATTCACGAAAAAGCTTTAGTCGAAAAAAAAACGTTAGATAGCGGACCCGATATTAAGTTAAGTGAATTCCCCCGTTGTAAAGCAGAGATACCTTATTTACTCCTTGCACAGTGTACCCGATAAACTACTTAAATTCCTACGAATTAGAGGTCATTCTCAGGACCAGAGATCAGCAATAAGTATTCAAAAAGATGAGTAGAATCGAATCATACTTATAATTTATGATACTTGTACGCATTCATACATATACATAATTGGTCATTAGAACCCATCAATCAGGATTATTGACCTAGTTTCTCACACCACTTATGTTGTGTGTGTTCTTTTTATACATGAGTTGCGGGAACTGCAGTTTAAAGTCGACTCCGAACGACAAATTTTATGAGAAACTTTTCATGTACGCATTCATACTTATTTTAATATCATAGAATAGGAATAGAGGCATACTCAACCTTTGAAGTACTCATCATACTTATACTTAACGTATGCACGTATTATAAAATCAGTAGGATTCGCATGCGAAACTCAAATACTCGCTAGAAGGTTGTCTGTTTTCTTATGTTGTAACGGCAACAACATCTAAGACTGTGAGTCGAATCATTTATAAGTATTATAAGTATTTTTCTAAAGTTATGAATATCTGTATGAGTAGGCTTATGAATGCAACATATTTCAAATGGCATGAGTTTGATGTCAACGTTGTACTCATACTCATTGCAACTTGTATTTATAAATCAGCGTGTTATAGTGAGTATGAATGAATTATAGTACAAAATTTTAATATTATTGACTCACTTACATATAATCAAAATTTTATAAGCGCTTATGAGTAGCGAAAAACGATTCACTGGTGATCTGTGTTCAGGATCAATAAGAAGAGAGGAGCTTAACAAACCTTTCGAGGTCGCAGAGAAATTCGCCATTTGCTAACCCTTGAAAAGAATGACATCCAAATATAACAATAGTGCCAGCTTGTCATACATACATAATTAGTCATTACAACTCTTTAGTCAGGATTACAGGCTAGTTTCTCACACCACTTAAATTGTGTGTGTTAATTTCATCTATAAATGGCGAGTCCTACAGTTTAAAATCATCCCCGATCGACAGATTTTTTTGTAGAAACTTTTCATGACAATTTTTTATTTACTCTTGGAGTTTTTGACAGAAATGAGAGAAAGTCATCTCCGAAATATTTTATTTCATATTTCGTGTAGTTGGAAATATCTGACCTGGGTTTTGAACCGAGGCCTTACGTCTATTGAGCCAACACACTATCTACTAGACTACGAGAATCTGTGCTAATGTCTGAGGTAATGAGAGAAAAACAAGTTAGCCAAAATTGATTGCCCAGAATTATATTTTACGATAACCAGAAGTAAACTCATGCCGTAGTCTAGTAGGTTGGCTTAATAGACTTAAGGCCCGGGTTCAAATCCCAGGTCACACATCAAAACGAAAATATGAAAATATTCCTTTGGCGACTTCCTTTCAGCAGATTTCTGGCAAAAACTCTGAGAGTAAATAAAATTACCATGAAAAGTTTCTCAGAAATCTTGTTTGAAGGGTATGTAATGACCAATTATATCATACATTGAGATATGGAGTAGAAAATATAACTGGATTAGGATTAGACTCCCGAAGAACTCTATGATGTTTCAACCTATTCTGTTTCAACCTGAAACCCAACGGCAATGTAAAAGATCACACGCAACCAAGCTGGTCTTAGAGAAACCGGCAAATTGTTTGACGAACTAAGTAAACAGAGTTGACTTGATATCTCTTCTGGAAAACTTAAATTCCTAATACTAAATATGACTACATACAGGAGGGAGTCTTTAACTTTCATTTTTAAAGTTTTTTTTTCTTAACGGCATTAGATATCTGTAGCACCAAATCTTTAAGCTTTGATTTCCTATCGGAGTGTTTGGCGAACAACAGGCAAATATCGCCAGCATAATAAGATTCTTATATTTTTAGGTTTTCAATTAACATCCCGTAAATTGTATTTGTGTGTCTGGACCCACTTAACAAATTTCCTAAACAAAATCCATCTCTTTTATGTTAAACAAAATTTACAAACACTCCCATTGGATTTGTAAAACGAAATTTAATTTCTTTTAAAAATTTTTTTTTCCATTTCAATCAAAGCACAGCACGATGAATTAAGAAAAAAAAAACAAAACAACGTCTGTACAACGTTGTATTACATTCTTGCGTTCCATTAAAAATCAGTTAATTTAGGCCATTAGAGAGTTAAAATCTGTGATTTTGGTTGCGGCAACCAACAAAATTGAATTAAATTAAAAGAATACCAAACCGGCAGCAAATTTTACCTTCGATTTGTCTTGATTTTCTTTTTCCTTTTTTTTCTCCTTTCTTGTTTTTTTGTTTTTCATTTTGACCTAAATTAAGAAAAAAAGAAACGGCACTTGGCAAATTAATTTCTTTTTTTTCAGTTTTTCGTCTTCTTTTTCTTAGAAAATTACCGTCTTTCAAGGTTAAAAAACACGGGCGCATTTATGCTTAACAGTGGAATAAATGGTGGCGTTGGAGGGCATGTTGCTTAAAAGGAAATTACAATAATTCATGGCCACAAAACACATGCTTTTTTAAGTCCTCTTACATTGCATTAAGCGACTGTGATGGTATATTAAGTTTGTAGCGATGTTTGTTTCACTTTAGTGCGTAATACTGTACTACCTTAGTCGGTAGGATATTCGAACTAAATAAAAACAGAATTGGGCAGTCAAGATTTCGATCTAGCTTCTAACACCGCTTAGATTGTCTGTATTAATTTTAAACATAAATCGCGGGATCTGCAGTTTAAAGTCGACTCCGAAAGACAGATTTTGAAATATCAAAACATATTTCTGCACCCACTTCCTATCAGCAAAGTTCTGGCAAAAACTCAGAGATTAAAATAAAATTGCCATTAAAAGCTCCTCAACAAATCGGCTTAAGTTTAAAGTCGACTTTAAAGAGTATCCGCCCTATTATGGATAAAACGAACGCCCATAAGTGTTGTAAGAAACTAGGCTGTACTCCTGACTAAGTTAAGTTAGATTAGAGGAAGTGTACTTGTCAACTGTGGCAAATACAGTACACGGAGATCGAATTGACCTATTGTACAACGACCTAGCTTTTCACACACTTCTCGTGTTGTGTGTGTTAATTCTATACATGAGTGGCGTGGCCAACAATTTAAAGTCGACTCCGAACGACAGATTTTTTGAGAAGTTTTTCATCGCAATTTTTACTCTCAGAGTTTTTGCCAGAAATTTCCTGCGAGGAAGTCGCCGAAAAAATATTTTCATATTTTCGTTTTGATGCCTGATCTGGGATTTAAACTCGGCCCTTTCGTCTAATAAGCCAACACACTACTTACAAGACTATTGCGACTTCCTCACTAAATTATCAATTACATAACGCAAAAAAAATCTCTTGATTCACGGGTAACTTGAAGATAAATTATGATGTTAAACTTTATATTTTCTTAGTCAAAGGTAATCTGAATCCTTACTAGAGATTTTCTAATTCTTTAGGCGTACTATAAGCCAAGGACTGTCTATTTACAAAATTTATTTAGCACCACTAAATCAGCTTTAAGTGTTTAAGAGTGTAGCGAAGAATTGATTAATTTATGTAGAATTATGTAGAATTGATTAATTTATGATTTATGTGATCTGACTCTTGCGATTGCAATACAGCCTCATGCCAGTGCCATGTATTATTGTCGACTATAACATGACTTGGACAGATTACTGGTGAAGGCATCTTTAAACCCACAAGATAAGGTACCTAATCTGATCTGCATTAATGTGCATTAATGTGATGATAGCTGATAATAAAGGAAAACGCATTAGACTGCGGTGACAGTACCTACTGGTCACTGGTTGATTGGAAATCATGCCTGGCGTTGCTTTAGTATCGGAAAGAAAGAACAGTCAATTCTTTTACGATCATCATTTCCTAAAAGGTAAGTCCTAAATTATCTTGACCTAACGAAATGGACTTGATAAATGATAAACGTTTCCTCTTCTCGTCCACTGTCACAATTCATAGTACTCAAAACAGTGCATCATGCAGAGACTAGCAATGAATCGTTTTTTCGCTACTTATAAGCACTCATGAAATTTAGAATATAAAGAGGAGACAACAATATTGAAATGTAACTACTCTGCTTTGATTCATTAATACTCACTACAGAGTTGATTTGATAAGTTCAGGTTGCAATAAATATGAGTGCAACGTATGGCATCAAACACATGCCATTCGAAATATGTTTGATACATAAGCCTACTCATTTAGACTCATAACTTTTGAAAAATACTTAGAATACTTAGAAATGATTTGATTGACTTGAATCGTTCAACAAAATTTACTTCCTTCGTTGTTGTTAGATTTACAAAAAAGAAAAAAGGCACGTAAGCAAAAAAGATGGAGTAACAAGCAGAGTAAATACATAATCTTATAGTAAGTATTTTAGTATTCGTATGCGATTCATACTTATTTTGTGAATTCGTGTATATGTTAAGTTATGGAGAGTCGAATTTAACAACATCATAGGTGTTGTTGAGTATGAATAAGGTGAGTAAGTACTTCAAACTTTTAATATAAGTAGAGGAGGTTCTATGGTATTAAATTAATTATAAATGCGTACAAGTATCAAAAACTATGAGTATGATTCGATTTTATTTATCTTTTTGAATATGGCAATGTCGTTACGGTTGACCACGTAAACTAAATTCATCAACTAACTAGTTTTGAGGAAAGGCTCAATAATGTTTCTAAGTATCTAAATTTTAAAATCATTATTGGTACTCTGAAAATCAAACCATGATTTTACACAAGGTAGGTTAGTATGTGGGTAGGGTATATGATATAGTCTGATTTTACTAACTATAATTTTGCAATCTTCTGTTTTTGTTCAAATTCAAATGACGTACTTTCCCCATCTACTTTAGCTGGTGTCATCATCTTTTATGGAAAAATCTTATTCATTTTTTAAAATAAAATTTGATTTTTGTTTATTATTAAAAAAGGTCGCCTAAGGTAAAAATCAAACAAAAACAGAGACACACACATACACATACATTTATACAAATACATACATACACAGGCATACATACACACACACATACACACATTCGTGTGTGTTGTACTCCAAATAAATAATATTAAAATTATTTCTAATCACAGCAAGTGATAGAGAGATTTGTGAAGAGAGAGATGCAAGGAGAGCGAGAGGCTGAAAGCAAAGAGTAAAAGTAATTTATTCGTTCAGTCGTTCATTCATTCATTCAATTTTCTTTTATTTGTTTAAAAAAAATATTGTTAAAGCTAATAACAGTTGACATGATTAAATAAATAAATAAATACGTATGTTTTCTAGAGCAAAAACTTAATTTCATGGAATTTTTTTTTTTGAAACAGGTTAAACGAAATGGAGTGTATGGTTTTAAATACTTTATAATTCAAAGAAAATTTACAAAAAAATAAGACTTAACAAACAGATTAAAATTAAAATTAAATAAACTTTTCGAAAAAAAAAAACAAACAAACAAACTTTTCGAAAAACAAAGTTTTTAAATTGAAATATTTTAACCACAAAATTAATCTGTTTCTAAACGAAACTACTGAATTAATAATTTCAAAAATTTCAAATGGTAATGATGATATCATTGGAAAGCGTTTAAATATTCATTCTATTAATATTAAATTAACTGAAAATAAATTACATTTAATAAGCGTAAATAATAGGTTTAAAACCACAGTTCGGGAATTACAGAAAAAACAAAACTTAATTTTTTAGAGCCGGGGCTTGTCTTTTTATAGAATAGAATAGGTCAAATTTTGCCTTGTTTTTGCATAATCTAAACAAAAGTTTGGCGATATGCTTCTTTTGGACTCCACGTTAGAATATGTCCCCTTGATTTTAGAATTCTTCATTTCGATAACATGTTCTATATTTCGAAAACATCCTTAATTTTTACAAATATTATGATGGCACCGTATTGGACACCATTGATAGTTTTCTGTCAACCAATTTTTGATTTAAACAACACCATTTCATAGCTGGTCGAATCCATCATTCGACATTATTATGAGATGTCTTCTGACGATGTTATGTTTCATAAAATTTGCAATAAACGCCCTTAGAATCATGACAAATCCCACAATATTAGACAAATTCTGCCACCAAAATACTTTAGTTTGCTTCGCAATGAAATTAGTTATTTACACATAACTTTCTTGCTTCTAATTCAATATAGCTGTTATAAAATGATTAGCTCATATGCTCAGTTAAAAACCTAACGCACTGGTGTCATCTGTTCCTAGAGTTCAATGGACCCAATGCATTTGCCTATCGGCATTCTATTCTTCTTCCGATAAAAATTTTAAAGGAGAAAGTGTAAACTACACACTTCTTACTTCTCTTGAAAAAAAAATTTACAATATTTGCCATCTAACGTAGCAAAGACATGATTAAAGTCCCTAGTTTTAAGCTCCCGTAGAGCTTTGCATTTACAAAGACGTTGTCGTGTTAATTCGTTCTCCGCCATAGCCTCCTACTACTACCCACATATTCTGGCATACATTCAAAAATACAAAGCCCACTAATCAGAACGTTTAGCACCTTTATGTCCTTTTCACTGATAAAAATGGCCAGAAGATTCTACACGTTCTCTATGTGGTGGTGTTAAGCGATTTGATTTTCATTTTAATCAACGCCCATACCATCTATCAAGTCCTAAAGCACAACAAAAGGAGAATGTATGTATCAAGAATGTATCAAAAGCCTCAACAAAGGATGAAGCTTTAGTTTTGCACTCAGCAGCAATATCATTTACTTGGATGCTTAAGTGATTATTGGAATATTGAGATAGGTTGACGTGAGGTCACCTAAGTTAAGCCAGCAAACGAATACAGCTGATGTGATGAACATAGGCGATATGACCCTACATTGTTATCCATCATATTGTAAAACCTTACCAACCAAAACGGAATCCAAAAAAAATTTTTCTTCGGCGACTTTCTCTCATCAGATTTCTAGCACAAACTCTGAGAGTAAATAAAATTGCTGTGATAAGTTTAAAGTCGCCGTAGTCTAGTAGGTAGTGTGTTGGCTTATTAGACGTAAAGCCAGGGTTCGAGTGACAGGCCAGACATCAAAACAAATTACAAAAAATAATTCTTCGGCAATTTCTTCTCAGCGGATTTCTGGCAAAAACTGACAAAAAAATAAAACCTGCCATGAAAAGTGTCTCAAAAGAAGCTATCTTTCGGAATCGACTTTAAACTATAGGCCCCACCACTTATGCATAAAATTAACACACACAACATAAATGGTAGGAAGAAACTAGGTCAATAATCCAGACTGAAGGGTTGTAATGACCAATTATGTATGTATGTATGTACAGTATGTATGTGATAGGTTTCTCAAAAACTTGCCGTTCAGAGTCGACTTTAAACTATAGAACCGCCAACATAAATGATTGTAGGAAACTAGGTTGTAATCCTGACTGAAGGGTTGTAATGTTGTAAACTAAAAATCGGCTTATTTCCTATACTATTACACTTCAATTGTATTTAGAGGAGCATATGTAAGCATTAAGAAGCGAAATTAATTTCTTACACAGGGCGGTGAATTCACCTTGTTGTTGCAAATTTTTTCAGTATAGAAGTGTGCTCTACATTCCAGCTATTCCACTTGAGCAGTGTATGATATTAAGAGGGAAAATTCAATTGAATCGTTTCAATCGGATCCTGTAAATTATATTTCAACCAGAGTTTCTATGTTTTTTGTGTTATTTAATTTTGTTTATATCGTGATTTCAATCAAAGATCACTAAATTAACTTTTTTTGCTACTCATAAGCACTCATGAAATTTAACTATGTACTCTGATGCATTCATACTCACTGCAACGTTGATTTATAAGTACAGGTTGGATCAAACTCATACCATTTGAAATATTTTTGATTCATAAGCCTACTCATTGAGATTCATAACCTTAGGAATTCTTATGATACTCATAAATGATTCGAGTGACTCGTATTCATTAATTAATCAAAATTTACAGTCTTAGTGGTTGTTGAATTTGCATAAAAAATTAAAAGACGCATAAGCAAGAAAGACAGAGCAGCAAGCTGAACAATTACACAACCTTCTAGTAAGTAATTTCAGAGTTCCTACGCGATTCATAATTATTTTGTACTTTGTGTATACGTGTTGAGTTATGCAGAGTCAAAATCAACAACATCATAGGTGTTGCTAGGGGTATGAATATGATGTGCACACTTCAAACTTTGAATATGAGTAGAGAAGGTACCATGATATTATATATTAAATAAGTATGAATGCGTATAAGTATCAGAAATTATGAGTATGATTCGATTTTACACATTGCTGAACTTTACTGCGTTTATTTGCTTTGGCAAATAATACACAAAACAAGTAAAACATTTTTCATAAAGAATGGAAACCTTGTTATTCATATTAAATGTTGATGTGTTCTTATGCTAAACCTCATAACCAATTAACATTTTGTTTTTCTCTCAGTGTTTCAAAATGTATGACTCAAGGCAATGCATATTTTATTTAAATACGTATTTATATACACAACTCAATGCTCATAATAATAAAAAGAGAAGAGAATATCTTAAAACATTAAAATATTTTAATTGGAAATTTGCTTAAGAGTTCAACGAACAGCATCATGTGCCAGCAAAGAAATGCTCATTTCTTCGATAGAATTTATTATCAGAATAAGCAACCAAACAGAGGACAGCAAATGCATAGTAGAGAACAGAAAAAATTTTAAATTTCAAACATAAAAATAATCGAGATTAAAAATTATTCTAACGAGTACGAGTAGAAACAAAATTGAATATTTTCTCTGCCTAGAAACTCATAAAAATTTATTCATTTTTTTAGTTTCATTTCTAATATTTGGTTTAACCAAGTATTCAATAAATTTTATATTTGAGAGACTATTTATAGAACGTCTATTAAATATTTAATTGTCCTGAACTAATATTAATTTGTTAGGTTAGATTAGGTTAGAGGATGTGTAATTGTCACCTGTGACAAGTACAGTAAACGGAGATCGAATTGACCCATTGCACAACGTCCTAGCTTTTCATACCACTCGTGTTGTGTGCGTTAATTTTATACATGAGTGGCAGGAGGTACAGCCTAAAGTCAACTCAGAGTTTTTGCCAGAAATCTGCTGAATGGAAGTTGCCGAAGAAATATTTTCATATTTACGTTTTGATGTCTGACCTGGGATTTGAACTCAGGGATTCCGTCTAAGCCAACACACTACCTACTATATTACGGCTATTTCTAATCAATCAATTTGTTCATCAGTATTTATTTGTCATCAAAGGCCGTCCTAGCAATAAATGGAAAGAAGGTCATTGCCAATGTCCAGAACTGCGAATACTCTTGTCAATAATATTCGTACTGAAAATTTTCATTCTAGCAAGCCTGAAATGATAGACATCTAGGAACCTACTCTGGATCCTGAATGTTGTGGGAGAGTTTCATGTGTGATATTCATCATGTTTAAGAAAATTTTCGACATCTTTAACCATGATAGGATCTAAATACACTTCGCTGAAGGGGAATACCAGGCAGACGCAAACAATATGTGGCCGAAAAAGTGATCTTTATCGCATTTGCTTAAAGTGCAAGCAAAGAAAAGAACCAAAATAGGGTATATAAACAGCACTATTTCCATGGTGTGCTATCGAATCTAAGGCAGAGCTTCAAATGAAGCCATATGATTTCAAAATAAACAAATACTTACAAGGAAAGCCATGGAAATTACCATGATAAATACGAATAAATTCATATTTAAAAAGGAATATTATAACAAATGATAAGGCTTTAGTTCTGCACTCATCATTAATATCATTGACTCAAATGCTTAAGTGATTATTCGATTGGCCTCTAAAGCTGGAGTCGCTTGTTGAATATTAAAACCAGATATAATAGGCAATTAAGTGGTACTTAAACTAGCCCACGGCCAACAACACTTTAGTTCTGCACTCATCATTAATATCATTGACTCGAATGCTTAAGTGATTATTGGAACCTCAATGAGGAAACCTCAACATGAGGCCACCTAAGCTTCTAACGCTGGAGTCGCTTGTTGAATATTAAAACCAGATAAAAGAGGCAATTAAGTGGTACTTAAACTAGCTCACGGCCAACAACACCTAATCTTGAACCCACACGGCTGAAGTCACTTGCTTTCAGCTGATGCATAAGCCAATTGTGGAGGATTTTCTGAACAAACATCATCATTGAGATTGAGGTACGAACACAAAAATAGTGACTACCCTGAAATATTCTGCACAGGCTACTAATTTCCATTACCAACAATACAACAATTGTCTGGAATCTCTTGGGACACCATCGAAAAGAGCACACATGACACGTCTTTCCCCACAGTTTGAAACAAAGACATAGACAATTCTGTAATGAGGTGAAACTAGATGCAGAGAACGAATAAAATTGATTGTTATTTCAATTTTACAGTACCTCAGTTTGTTGTATTTCAGTTTTAATATTTCGGTACATGGTTTCCATATCCTATAATGAGGGTAACATTTCTTTAATTTTATTAAAGGGATACTGAAACATTGCTGGAGCCTATGAGCTAGCCAGAACATATCCCGATGTACATAAAAATTCTGTAGATTTTTATATTAAACACACAGAACAGAAGGAAATCTATGTCTTTCTATTGTATTTCAGGGACCTTCTTACAATTACGTAACTGGGCCACTACTCTGAAACGATCTAAAGATCTCTTCTCACGCAATGTGCGTACTTATAATGGTGTACACAGGTTACTTGTTTATAATATTAACACCTTTGAGAGTAAGGACAATCATTTTTTTTCTGTAATTGTCTAGGTCTAGTAGCCAAATTCGTTTAAAAATATTTGAAGTATTTTACTTCAATAGCTTGCACTTGGCTTTGATTCACTATATTTAGTAAATAACTCAAGGTTGCTTAGTTTAGCAATTTAGTATGAAATCCAGTTAAGTCCGTCTTCTAGCCAAATAATTAAAATTAATTTTGGCTCTGTCAGTTCTATTAAACACACATTAAGCCTTTCTTATTATAATACCATCTTGGTTATCGTTGAGCCAACTTAAAGCAATGTCATCCTATCATAATGTCTTACCTAGATTTTTTCGTGAGACTTTTATTCAAAATTTATCAAAGGTCAAATCAAAAGATGCGTTGAGGCTTATGGTTCAAACATATTTCGAATGGCATGAGTTTGATGTAAACGTTGTACGCATACCCATTGCAATTTGTACTTGGAAATCAACATTGTGGTGAGTAGGAATGAATTTAGTTTCTTGCAAATACTTTTATTTCTATTTGAGCAGACATTGGCCAACTTTTGGTGCCTTCTCAAACGTGAAACTAACACATTTTGTGACACAACAATCCAGATCCATTAAAAATTCTGAAAATTTATAAATTAAAAATTTATTTGACAAGATGATGTATGTAAATAAATATATCACGACTGTTGTATTATTTACATAATAACTATAGTAATTTTTGGCCGATTTGATCAAACGAAGTAGAAATCTTTTCTCAAAAAGATGAACTTTCAGAATGTCATCACCTGTTTCACACTTTTTCAGTAAAGTTTGCTACTATAGACGGACAAACCTGAAGAAATATGAAAAAAAATTCGCATTTTCCAAGTTTACCTCATCAAATCTCTTATCATATTAAGTCAAATAGTAGATATATGTATACCGTTTGAAGGGTACATCTCTCCCTTTTTCGACAAGATTTAAATTTTTTGAAATCCAGAAATTTGAGCGTAAAGCCTAAAAAACAGTTTTCTGTCAAATTAAAAAAATATGAAGGGTTCAAGAAATATAAAAAAAAAAAATATTTTTCAGATCTATGTCCTTAGCTGGGTGTATTTAATTTTTTTTTTTAACCAGCTCTCAGGGCATTGTACAGGTTTTTAAGAAAGGTGGAAAGAGGAAACGGTAAGGAAACGAGCTGCTGCTGGTGACTATAAAATGGCCAGTGCTATCCTTTCACCATTAGACAGTCTACAGCAATCGTTCCCAAGAAGTCCACCTTTTCTCACACCACTTATGTTGTGTGTGTTAATTTTATACAGAAGTGGCGGGACCTACAGTTTAAAGTCGACTACGAACGACAGATTTTTTGAGAAACAAACAAAGAGAGAAAGAGAAGTCCGAAAAAAAATACTTTTTGTATTTTTTTATTTTTGATGTCTGGCCTGGGACTCACACACTACCTACTAGACCACGGCGACCCCCATATTTTATTTATTTTGTGTACATACATAGTGTAATTAAAATGTTATAACTTTATTTTGCCCTTCACTGCGGTAATTTATTTGCAATATTAACATGATAACAGATGCCAAAAATCATTGAGTAGAATAATTCTGAGTTATTTGTTACAAATAATAGCAAAAATATAAAACAAAATTTTTATTCAGTTTTTAACAGACCTTTTATTTCTATTTTTTTAATATTTATATTTATTTTTGTTTTTGTTTTCTTTTTTTTTCGTATTATTATTGTTGATCTCTTTTTTCATCTATTTGTTGTTCAATACAAGATTAAAAGCAATAAACTTTAATGATTGCTATGAATGCTGAATGCTACCAACAAATATAATAAAAATGGTGCTTCATATAATGATTATGATCATTATTATCATTACCAATATTATTACAGTTATTTATGCATTTCCAAATGTATTTGTATTTGTAGTTTCTCTTTCTTTCATTCTCATTTCTCATCTTTATTTATAAACTGATTGTTAACGTTAATATTTATGAACACACAAAAACAAAAAGATGAGAAAATAAATACACAGAAAAACAAAAACTTAAACAACAAAAATGAATGAGAGAATAATAGTTTAAATGCAAGAGAATTAATTTATTGCTACTCATGCAAATTTTTTGATAAACAAGAAATGAGATGTATGATACGATATTATAAATAATTTGGAAATTGAAGTACAATGCCAATATTGATAGAAATTAAGGATAGGATAGGTGGGGAACAAAGTTCAGCTATGAGTATTCGAAACGATAAATAGAATCGAATCAGACTTATGCAAGTTCTATTCATATTCAAAGTTTGAAGTGTACACATCATATTCATACTTAACAATACGTATGAAGTTATTGATTTCGACTCTCCATAACTCAGCACGTATACACGAAGCACCACAAAATAAGTTTGAATATCCTACGAACACTCAAACACTTACTAGAAGGTTGTGTGTTTGCTCTGCTTACTGCTCTGTCTTTTTTTGCTTATGAATCTTTTTTCTTTCTTTGTAAATCATTCAACAAAATTTAAAGTAACCACTAAGCCTAATGTAAAAGAAAATCCATTCTAAGTTAATGCAAAACACTATGCAACGTATAAGTAATATTTAATTCATTCATTCATTCTTAGTGGTTACTTTAAATTTTGTTGAATGATTCGAGTCCCTATAATATTATACATTATGAATCTAAATCCGTAGACTTATGAATCAAACATATTTCGAATGGTATAAGTTGATGTCAATGTTGTATGCATACTGATTGCAATCTGTACTTATAAATCAACATTGTAGTGAGTATTAATGCATCAGAGTACATAGTAAAATTTAAATATTATTGACTCACTTATAATCGTTTCATGAGTGCTTATGAGTAGCGAACAAATGATTCACTAGTGAACTTTGATACATGCATACTAGGAATGCTAAATGGGATCGATTTTTAAAAATCCCGGGATTCGGGATTTTGTAAATCCCGATCCCTAAATCCTGGGATATTTCGGGATAAATCGGGATCCAAAAATCCCGGAAAATCACAGGAAAAATCCCGAATTTCTCTTAATAATAAAAATATTTTGTTAACAAAATCATTTATGTTCCAATTATATCAGAATTCTATGTCATTAAAAATTAAAATACAAAAACAGCAAGACAAAATTAAGAAAAAAGTCTAAATTAACGAAAATAAAAATTATTCATATATATGCCATTGCATTAGTTTTAAGAAAATTATTTGAATTCCAACAAAAAGATTAAAGCATCCAACATGTGATCTGATAGGCTTGAACGAATTTTATTGTCCACATAGTCTGCCGTTGAAAAACACTTCTCATAATCAATATTTGTGGGTAAAATAGTACCATGATAGCTGTATGCAGCTTATAAATATTCACCTCTACCACCTACTGATGTAACGAAATCTATTTCTTTGGACAGTTGAATATTTAAATCAGTTATCCTATTAATTCGTTTTATAGGGCTTTTGCATTCGTCGATGCCATCAACTAATTTTTTTTCAATGGAAGTTTTCCTCATCTGAGATGCTATTATCGAAGTCAAATGATATAGAATTTTTTTTTCAGGACCTTTTGTAGGGTCAAAATACGTATGAATTCACAATACCGAAAAATCCCGGGACAAGTTTTCAAAAATCCCGGGATTCGGAATTTTATGAATTTCGAAAATCCCGGTATTTCGAGATTCGGGATTTTCCGAGTAGCATCCCTAATGCATACATACTTCTCTGCATACCAGTGAATCATTAAATCCATGGCGTATGATTAATATGGAATTGAATTAAATATTACTCATACGTCACATAGGGTGTTGGATTAACTTAGAATATCTCCATCAAAAATATTTGATTTTCTTTTTACATTGGTTTCCAATTTAATTAAAAATACTTTCAGAGTTCTAATGGAGTTTCAAGGAATTTTTTAAAATCCTAACGAGTAGCCCTAATGCCCATATCTACATTTAAATACATCCGAAGTAGTTAAATTTCAATATTGTTGACTCACTCATTTATATTGAAAACTTTATGAATAAACGATTTATTGCTGATCTCTTGAGCACATATAATAGCCCATTGTGGTATCACTTGAAGCGATTCTCCAAAGATAACTAACAAATTCTGATTCAAAATTTCCCAGTTACAACACAACTTATTAGAATCAAGGAAATCGCCATAGCCTAGCAAATAGTGTATTGGTTTAGTAGACGTAAAACCACGCGGTTCAAGCCCCCAGACCAGACATCAAAATAAAAATATGAAAAAATATTTCTTTGGGAACTTCCTCTCAGCAGATTTCTGGCAAAAACTCTGAGAGTAATTGAAATTGGCATCAAAGTTTCTCAAAAAAGTGTGTAGTTCGAAGTCGACTTTGAATTGTAGGCCCCCGTCCTCTTGTAGATAAAATTAACACACATAACATGAATGCTGAGAAAAGCAAAATCGTAATCCTGACTGAAGAGTTGTAATGAATAGTTATATTATGTGTGTATTAAAAACAAGTTCGAAATCAGACTTCAAGTTCTAGCCCATACAGCTCCGTTAGACTATCGTGAAAAGCACAGAGAGAAATCTGCATCGAACCAGAGACCGACATTGGCATATAAAGTGCACAAGTTTTACTGTATATACCCACTACGCAATAATCCTGGAAAAGGATAAAAATCTTAAGAATATGGCACTGCCTTCCCCCCGATCTGATTGGTAAACTTGTAGGGTATATATATTCTACAGTGCTGGCTCATACATGTTGTTCAGGTGTAAGAGAATGTTCCGACGACTTTGGTATTTTATGTGAGCAAGATGAAGAGGGCGACTAAACCTGCGTTTAAGGGACCAAGTTGTGGAAGTTCTGTTCTTCGATTGGCAACATGCAGGCCGCTTGGAAGGATGTGTTAAAGCAGGCCAAAATCCAATAAACAGGTTGTTAATGGCCAATTCACTAAGTAAGTAATTGAGATTATTACGCTTCCTATCTCATTTAGACTAAGTGAGTTGTGATAATAAAGCAGGATAACTTCTCAGTTCAGAATTTATCGGTGAAAAATAAATATTCTGCTTAACTTACTTTGCTAGTAAATTGAATTGAATACATACATAATTGACCTATACTTAATTGACCCCATTATTGACCTAGTTCCTCACATCATTTATGTTGTTTGTGTTAATTTTATATATGAGTGGCGGGACCTACAGTTTAAAGTCGACTCCAAAGGACAGATTTTTTTTTTTTTGAGAAACTTTTCATTGCAATTTTATTTACTCAGAGTTTTTGCCTGAAATCTGCTGAGAGGAAATCGCCGAAGAAATGCTTTTTGGCCAGACATCAAGCCTAGGGCCCAAACCCTGGCTTTAAGTCTAATAAGCCAACACACTACCTACTGGACAACAGCGAATAGGTATTCTTAATTACAATAACTTTCTCGATTAATTGACCGTCACTGCTAGGATTAGATAGGATTAAGAAATTTTTGCCAGAAGACTGTTGAAATGGCAGTCGTACAAGAAAAAATAAATTTTTTTGTATTTCTTTTAGCGCGATGTCAGAGATGAGATTTGCACTATCGACCCTACATTAGGCTACTTCAATTATATAATGAATTAAACTGATTTTAAGTCGCTTAAGTTTTCTGCATTCAGCACTAGGGATCTCAAACGGGATAAATTTTTAAAAATCCCGGGATTCGGGATTTTGTAAATCCTGATCCTGAAATCTAGGGATATTTCAGGAATAATTCGGAATCCAAAAATTCCGAAAAATCGCGGGAAAAATCGCGATTTTCTTTTGCATTTGTATTCCAATTATATATGTATATGAGAATTATATGGCATTAAAAATAAAATATTAAAACAGCAAGACAAAAAGTAACAAAAAAGCGTAAATTAACGAAAATAAAAATTATTCATACTACGTATGCAAATGCATTAGTTTTATGAAAATTATTTGGATTCCCACAAAAGGATGAAAGCATCTAACATTTGATCTGATAGGCTTGAACATATTTTGTTGTCAGCATACTTTGCCGTTGAAAAACACTTTTCGCAAGCAACATTTTTTGGTAAAATAGTTCCAAGATAGCGGTATGCAGCTTGTAAATATTCAGCTCTACCACCTCCTGATATAAATAAATCTATTTCTTTGGACAGCTGAATAATTAAATCAGTTACCCTTTTAATTCGCTTTTGCATCCTTCGATGCCATCAAATAATTTTTTATCAATGGAAGTAGGGTTTTCCTCATCTGAGATGCTATTATCGAAGTCAAGTGGATCAAAATACATATGAATTCACAATCGCGAAACAACCCGGGACAAGTTTTTAAAAATCCCAGGATTCGGGATTTTCTCAATCCCAAAAATCCCAGGATTTCGAGATTCAGGATTTCCCAATTGGCATCCCTATTCAGCACTATAATGTAGGTTATCGCTGACCGACTGCAGCTCTTTTTCTTACGTTTCCTTAAATAATAAAAAATAATTTTGCAATAAATTCAGCATCTTTAGGGAAATATACATGGAAGTATGTATGTAAGTATGTATGCATTATTTCTGGGAAAATTCATAAAGAGCACGAAGGAAAACAAAAAATTACGAAATATTCTTTGGGGAAAATTTAAATCCTTCATATATGACTTGTGTCTTCCTTTCAAAAAAATAAAAATAAATAAAAATCATCAAAAAAAAAACGTGAAATAAAATGAGAGAAGAAAGGATATGTTTTCCTTTCCAGCTACAACAACAATAATAATAATAATAAGAATAATATTTTAAGTAAAGAAAAGAAAGAAAAGAAAAAAATGAAGAAAACGAATGAATAAAGTAAAGAGAAAAGCGCATTGTATGCACAAACTGAAAAAATTCAAACTGAACTGAAGTGTTTTAGAGTAAATAATTTCAAGTTCGTGCTCAGGATTTTTCTTTTTCATTCTTCTCCTCATTTTTTTTATTTCTTCATTTTTAAAACTGCTAGTCTTGTGAGAAAATATTTAACGTTTTCCTTGGTTTTTTTTATTTTTATTTTCGTATTTGACTTTTAACTTTTTTAGTTTTCATTTTTTCTATTAAACGTTAACAAAAAAAAATCGCTTCACTTACGTTCTTTTCAACTTTTTTTGTTTTATTTTTGCTTTCTTTTACTTTAAAGCTATTATTATTATTTCTTCTATTCATATTGTTGTTGTTGTTGTTGCTACTTTAGTTATACATGCACCTTGCGACGTGTTCCAAATATAGTCGAGTATGTGACATGTTAAGGCAACAAGCAATCGCCCACCCTTAGAACGATAAGCATAAAATATGGGTGGTGGCGGGTTAGTGTTTTAGCCACAACGCTTAGAAACACGTTTAACATGGTTTGGCTTTAAATGGAATAATTTTGCAGAAAATTAAGTCAGTTTAACAGTGAATTTATTTTTATAACAACAACAAAACAACAACGACAACAACAACAAAAAAGGTCAAGTAGTAGAAATTAAATAATTAACCGTAATATTTAGCACGTTGCGGTTTTAGCCCAATATTATTAGGCCATTTTTAAAGTGGCTAAAGGTTTTGAATTTTAAATAAGGGATTAAAAAATAATTTTTTTTTTTAAGAACTGGACACAAAAAAAAGAAAATTATAAAAACTTGACCTCAAACAAAATGGTCATTCACATTCTATTCAAAAAAAAAAAGAAAAGAAGAAGAAGGCCAAGTAAATTTTATGATGCCACTTTTTTTTGTATCAAATGTCTGGCAAAACTTAGTTTTTTGAGACACCTAAATCATAGAAGGTGACAACATAGCTAATGAATTTTCGAAACAATTTTGTCCATAGACAATGAAAGGCTACCACACAGACATCACTCAGAAACAGACTTCACGCAAAGAAAGGTACGACATTAGCCAGCAATCAACAATGATAAGCCTGTATTGAATGACAACTGTTCAATTAACTTACCGAAAATATTTTTAGCAATCTAGGCTAGAGCTCTCACAGCCCTCCTTAAGACCACACAAAAGTGGATACTCCAGGGTAACATCCAAGGAAACTGACTTTATTGTCCACCAGTCAGTTAGTAAAACAATGGCCCAATTTGAAGCTATTAACAAAATACATTACAGAGTGGCTGATATATTTTGCAGCAAAGTAAAGTGCTATAGATTTTTGATTTTATTGTTCAAAAGCAAAAAACGTTGCAAATAAGATCAAATTTTAAAAATCAGTTTAGATTTGTTCAAAATGGCCACCTTTGGCACGTATTATGGCCTTCAAACGGCCGACAAAGCCATCACAGGCTGCATGAAAGTGGCTCTGCGGTATTTTGGCCCATTCCCGGTGAAGCACCGTCTTGAAATGATCGAAATTTTGGTATTTTTTAGTGAGAACCTTACTCTACAAAATGCCCCAGGCGCAATAGTCTGTTTATCGGCCGTTACTGCGGTCCATACCATAACCATCGGTGGAGCTTGAGTTCTGGTGACCAATCGCAGGTGTAAATTGTCAGCTGACCTCTTTGGAAAGTAATACCCGATCATTTTGTTTGTTCACAAATTGCTCAATTTGGAATGGCTTCTCATCGGAGAAACCAAATTCGGTAAATGGCCACTTTAGTGCAAGCGAAGTAACTCCTTGGCTCCTTCCAGTCCAACTTTTTGTTTTGTCCATCGGTGAGCTCTTACACTTTTTGGAATTTTGTTTTGTCCATCGGTGAGCTCTTACACTTTTTGGAACTTCAATGACTTTAATCCAAGCTCATTTTTTAATATGTGTTGCATCCGTTTTCGCGTTATGTTCAGCTCACGAGCAATTTTTCTAACACTGCGGCATGGATTTCGATCATATTTAGCCTTTACTTTTCGGATCATTTCTGGTGTTGTTACCAGTTTTTTTCGTCCAGTTTTTGGACGCAATTCAACACTGCCAGTATCAATGGTAAGAGAAACAAATTTAAATGCTGGAGGACCAAATATAAAGCAATCACACTATTACGCTTGAATTCCATCACGAAAAACTTTTTTTTCCTGAATGCAGTAGATCAAAATGATTTTGTAAGCTTGTAAATAATAAAATGAACTTTCATTGCAATAAATCTGTCAGCTGTCAGGCGAGCGATTTACAAATGATAACAACCTGAAGTTGGTTGTAGTACATATCAGCCACCCTTATATAATGTTACTTTTGAGGTTAACAGATGATCATTCAGTATAACACCAGTTTGTCCATTTTTGTAGGCACTTAGGTAAATATATTTTTATTAACTAAAGCTTCGGATTTTTATCTTTAATACCACTCTGCATGTGCGTTTAATCTTGCCATAATTTGAAGATTAAAAATTTAATTTTACGTAACATAATTTAGACAAAAACGCAGTTTTCATAACCAATTGAAAAGAAATTCGTTTTCCAAAAATAAGAAAGTCTATTGAAAAAGAAATTCAAACTTTAAACTTCGCGTCTATGAACATATTCATGTCAGAGATCAGCAGCAAGTATTCCAAACGATGTGTAGAATCGAATCATACTTATAATATGTGATACGAATTCATGATTATTTTAATATCATGGAACCACTACTCGTATTCAGTACCTATCATATTCACACTTAACAACACGTATGTTGTTATTGATTTTGTCTCTCCATAATTCAACATTTAAACGAATCTCGAAATAAGTATGAATCACATACAAATCATTTACGTACGTATTATAAGTACTTTTCTATAGTTATTAACCTGAATGAGTAGCCTTCTGAATCAAACATATTTTGAATGGTTTGGAGTTTGATGTCAACGTTATATGGATAATCTTTGCAACTTGTACTTATTAATCAACGTTGCATTATAAGTATTTTTTTTAAGTTATGAATCTAAATGAGTAGGCTTATGAAACAAATATATTTCTAATGGTATGAGTTTAATGTCAACGTTGTACGGATACTCTTTACAACCTCCTGTACTTATAAATCAATGTTGCAGTGAGTATTTACGAATTTCGGAGTAGTTACATTTTAATATTGTTGACATACTTATATTCAAAATTTTAAATGAGTGCTTATGAGTAATTGATCTCTGATTGCTACACATATTACGATCTTTTATTTGCATTAAAAATTTTCACTGAAACTCGGAAAACAAAATAAACGGTACGTGAATACTTGTTGATTTAATGGCTTAAAGGGTATTAATTTCTTATTTGTAATTTTTGCTGTTAATTTTAATAAAAACAAAAAATACTTTTTTGTACTTTATCTACATAGATAATGGCAACTATTATCTTTCTTTTATAGTGTTAAAAATGGTATAAACGTCTTTCTGTTGCTACTTTTTTACTTTTCTTTTTTTTATTACTATCATATATATTATTTCTAAAGCACTTTTGTTTTGTTGGTTGCAAATATCTCCCATACCCTCGCATCAAATTTAATGAATGATATCTCATTTTAAAGCTTATATCTAACACTAATGGCGAAAAATAATAAAAAATTGAAAAATTAATATTTTCATTGATAAAAATTATATTTTATATAGAACTACATGATAATACTGTTGTCATTATAATTATATGTTTTTGTTCAAGTGTGGTAATACAGGGTCGCTTAATAGTAATGCAGTTCTTCGTAATATACTATGTATTAAAATCCATTCTGGCAATACCGCTATTTACTATAAAGCCGTTTATTACTAAGCCATTTATATATGATATAAATATTAAGTTGTAAAAAGATGTTTTGGCAATACTTTGCAGTAGTTGTCAGATCAAGAGCGATAAAGAGGGTAGCTTAATTGTAATCCTATTCCACACAATAATATATAAAGTTGTAAAAGCCATTTTGATAAAGTCGTTATTGTCATGACATTGTTTGTTTTATGAAGTGTAGTAATGCGGGGTCTTTTAATATATACATACATATATAGTATCAGCTGATATTTAACAGTTAAAAAGGTTTTAAGAAAAATAAGAATAAAAATAACGTGCAACGTAAGAAAGACAAATGCAATTATAATGTTAATCAGAAATCTTAGCTAAACAGGGGCTAATAAATGGTACCCGGCTAATCGTACCAAATTTGGGAGAACACATCATATTAACAAAAATTATTCATACTGATAAAACTATACCCATGCCCCGAATCAACCTTACACCTTCTGATCCAACCGAGCCTTTCCGAATGACATGAAAACAATTCCCTGTGAAAGTTGCTTTTGCTATGACGATAAACAAAGCACAAAGTCAAACCTTGCAAAGGCTAGGATTGTATTTACCAAAACCAGTCTTTTCACATGGGCAGTTATACGAGGCTTTTTCTTGAATGCGTATGTTTAAAGATATTTTTGTTTGTATTAAGGTTTCGTACGGGCAAAAAGTTAACGATGTCTAACATTGTATTCAAGGAAGTATTATGAAAGCATTTAAACATTATGATTTCTAATATTTTTATACTTTTAATAAAATTTCTATTCGTTATTTTCATTTTATGTTACAAAAATGACAACTAATGGTGCAAAATATTCGCAAGGGTTATATAGTTAGTACTTATTTCAACTTAAATAAAAAGAAAAAAATATTTAATTGAACCTTTAAGTTTTAAAAATATTCAATTGCCTGTACAGAATTTAAGTTTCTGTAGATTTCTTGTTTATTTTTTTTTTTTTTTCATTTCCTGTAATTTATTTTATTGTTTTTAACAATAAAATCAATAAAAATGAAAATAAATGTTTTAAAAATATAAAAACTCAATTATTTATTTATTTTTCTTTTAAAAAGAGTGATAGATTTATAGCAGGAAATAAAAATTTAATTACGAAATTGACTTACCATATATTTTATATTTTATTATGATTGCAGAACCTAATGCATATTCAAAGAATTAATTAGGAAATCTGCATTGTATGTATTTAGGAATATAAGGAAGAAAAAAAAAACTAAAAACAATAAAGAATCGTTAATTATAATTGTTTGTTTTTTATTTCATTTAAAAAAAAATTTTTTTTTTTGGTGTCCAAATCATTGAATAATTAATAATTCCAGCAATTGTTGTTCTTGTTTTTGTGTTAATGATTATTCTGTTATTTAGAAAAGCATAAATATTATCCAATAATGACACAAACGACGTTATAAAAAATTTATTTTTTTAATAATTTTTTTTAATAAAATAAGTGGCTTAATTTCCACTTTTTTTCTCTTTTTGCTGTAAAGCAATTATTTAATTAAATTGATTTTAAAATAAATTATTAAGTTTTTTTCTTCTTTAGAAAATTTTAACAGATACCTACGTGTACAGTGGGTCATAATGTTTCAATATTTTTTGTATTTTTATTTTTAAATTTACTCCCTTATTTAAAATCTACCCTAAGCTTTTGTCTAACAATACTCAGGCTATTTTCAAGCAAAAATCAACAATGAGTACTCAAAAAAGTGGTTAGAATCTAATCATACTCATAATTTTTGATAAATATACACATTCAAACTTATTTAATATGAGGCACTCATCACATTCTGAAGTCGCCGTGGTCTATTAGGTAATGTGTTGGCTTATTAGACGTAAAGCCAAGGTTCGAGTCCCAGGCCAGACATCAAAATAAAATACAAAAAGTACTTCTTCTGCGATTTCCTCTCAGCCAGATTTCTGGCAAAAACTCTGAGAGTAAATAAAATTGTCATGAAAAGTTTCTCAAAAAAATCTGTCTTTCGGAGTCGACTTTAAAACTGTAGGTCCCGCCGCTTATGTATAAAATTAACACACACAATAATAGTAGTGTGAGAAACTAGGTCAATAATTCTGACTGAAGGGTTGTAATGGCCAATCATGTATGTATGTACTCACCACATTCATACTTAACAACACGTATGATATTATTGATGTCGACTTATTTGTCAATTTTATCACACAATTTGCCAATCGCTCAAAAAAATCTATGACATCGTGACAGGTGATGAATCATAGATTTATGCATATGAGCCCAAAAGTAAACAGCAGTCGACTGTATGGGTGTTTCAAGATAAGCCAAATCGAACAAAAGTTGCTCACGCACGATGCACTTTCAAGCCAATGATCGCTTGTTTTTTCGGAAAAACTGAACGTAGCGCAATCGTACCACTAGAACAACGCAGAGCAGTCAATTCTGAGTGGTACACAACCATTTGTCTGCCAATTGTCTTCCCAGAAATCAAGAATCAGGACAATGCGAGCTCTCACATATCGGCTCAAACAACTGCATTTTCGAGCACTCAAAACATCGATTTGATGAGTCATCCGCTGTATAGTGCTGACTTGGCACCAAATGACTTCTTTTTATTCTTGTGCGTAAAAAATAAAATGAGAGGTCAACGCTTTTCTCTACCTAAAGAAGCAGTTGATGCGTTCAGAATGCATGTTTTGGAGATACCTCAATCAGAATAGCAAAAGTGCTTCAAAAATTGTTTCAAACGCCTGCAAAAATGTATAGATCTTAATGGGGAATATTTTGAACAATAAAGCCGTTTTCAAAGATTAATATTTGTTTTTGTCCTCTAATTCCAAAATATAAAAGGCAATAAGTATGAATCGCTTATGATCACAAAAAATACTCACTAAAAGTCTATTTTTGCTTATGTGGTTTTTTCTTTTGTTGTAAATGCCTAACAATAACTAAGGCTGTAAAATTTGATGAATGATTCCAATCACTCGAATCATTTATTAGTATTCTAAGTAATTTTCTAAAGTTATGAATCTCTGAATGAGTAGGCTTATGAATTAAACATATTTCAACGTTACATGCGTACTCAATGCAACCTGTACTTATAAATCAACGTTACAGTTAGTATGAATGAATCAAAGCCTATAAAAAATAAATTTCAATATTTTTCGATTTCAATTATATTCGAGTAGCGAATGTGTGAACTCTGCTGCACACATACTTTGCTTACCAGTGAATCATTAAATCCATGGAGTATGATTAATATGGAATCTAATTAAATATTACTCATACGGCGCAGAAGGGCGTTGTATTAACTTAGAATATCTCCAACAAAAGTATTTGATTTTCTTTTTACATTTGTTTGCAATTTAATTAAAGATACTTCCAGAATTCTAATTGAGTTTCAAGTAATTTTTTAAAATCTCAGCGAGTTGTTCTAATGCCTACATCTACATACATTTAAATACAGAGAGAGTAGTTAAATTGTTGACCCACTCTTATATTCAAAATTTCATGAGTAGCGAAAATACGATTCATTGGTGATCTCTAGTTGGTACTGGGGGAGGGAATGAAAGTGATTCCTAGTGCAGGAGTAGGATATAATCATCGTAATAGAGTAAAAATGGATTCATTTACAATATTTTGGGCATTTAAAAACAAAATATGAAGCAAAGTGACGGCGATAAGCTAAGTATATTGGTCACATTTGTTTCTATCACGACAACAATCCGAAGATCGTTGCGAGACCATGTTGCATTAATTCTTCAAAACTACCGCAAAAACTGGCACATATTACTGATCCCAACATTATTAAGCATATGTTTGGGAAAGATTTGCTTATAAGATCTATAACCTAGTATTAACATAGCGGATCAGTTGAAACAAGGTATTAGGCAAGAATTCATCAACAAATCTTCGGAATTTTATGACCAACTTGCACAATGGATGCCTCTGCATTTAAAAACAGTGAAAAAACTTACTTACTTACTTTAATTGATCATAACAACCCGATTAACGGATTTCGGCCTGTCGTCAGGCGCCTCTGTTTCTTGCGTGCTTACGCCAGTTGGTTACACCTATCGATGGCAGGGCTTCTTCGATTTAGTCCTTTAAAGGCAAACAAGATCGTCCTCTCCGCTGACTTCCGCAGATTTCCGCATCAAATACCCGTCTTGCTAGAGCATACTTCTCTAATCGAATGATATGGCTGAGCTCTTCAATCAGTATTACGGCCTAGATTCTTTTACCACTCATATTGTGTGCGTTGATTTTATACATGAGTGGCTGGACCTATAGTTTAAAGGCGACTCCGAAAGACAGATTTTTGAGAAACTTTTTCAAGGCAGGTTTATTTACTCTCAGAGTTTTTGCCAGAAACCTGCTGAGAGGAAATCGGGGAAGAAGTATTTCCTTTTCTTCATATTTCGTTTTGATATCTAACCGGGGATACGAACCCAGGCTTTACGTCTAATAAACCAGGATTCAACCTACTAGACAACGGCGACAACAGCTGTTGGATATTAATTCGCTGCACAAATTCTATGTTGTTTAGGAACTCATGTAGCTCACTGTTCTGATCTTTCTAGAGACTTGTGTTATACTTTTCATTGAATAAAAACTTTACGTTGCTTGCATGCATTTCATTCCGCCTAACAGTGGTTTCCGTGTTTGTTTTAAAAATATTTTCAATAATACATCATAAGAATTATACATTGCTTTAAAGCTTTTCTGATTATCTATAAATCCGGATAAAAATTTTCTTGAAATATTTCCATTGAATTGGAGTAATCAGCATTTGAATAATCCATGCCTAGTGTCCTATTATACGTTTAACCCACTGTAGATATACTTTTACATAATATAACATACAATTGCATAATTTGCTACAATTATAGCATTAAAGCGTAATTTGCTACAATTGTTGCTATTTTGTTAAAGATTTTAATTCCCACACATTTTCCGTTTCGTATGAATTTCAAAGAGATATTCTTACTTTTTTTGTTTGTTAAAATATTCTCAAAGTTAAACGCAACTACTACTCCTCACCTTTGCTTTTGTAATTTTTACTCATTTATTATCTCTCACTTATTTGAATACAGGTATACATACAGGTATACATACAGTTATAATTTTTAATTATTTTCTCTTTGTTAAATACACTGTTATAGTTAGCGGTGGTGCGTGGTGGGTTAAAGGAGATAGGGTTAATGAGGGCAAACCACCGTGTTCGAATGGAGTTCGGTTTTATTGTATAAAGAATGCCGTTATAAATACTTGAAAAACTTTTTTACGTTTTCATTCCTATACACTTACACACAGCCACATGCACAATACAAATGAAGAATTTTCATCTTTAATGGTGGAAGTAAAGTTTGCTTTGCATTTCATAATTTCAAAGAGTGAAAAAGAGAGAGAGAGAGAGAGAGAGAGAGAAAAGAAGAAATAGCAAGCGGAAGGAGTGCAGTTTTCAAGCATAAATTAATTTATTTAATTAAATAATTATTATTATGCAATACACTTAAGGAAATATGCCAAAATTAGCACTGAAAATAATCAAAAGAAGGAAATTTTGACTGTGGAAACAAAAAAAAAAAAAAATATAAAAAAATGCTGCCTATTTGGGTTAAACTGAATGCTACTATACTACCATTAATATTTTCCGTTGATATTTAAAAATAAATAAACCATCTTATTAACATTCATATATTTGCCGGAAAAAAACGCAGCCAACACTGAAAAACAATAGGGAATAAACGTTTGTTTGAAGCCTTCAATGTCAAGCATTATGTTTCCAAAAAAAAATTTCTTCTTTTTGAAATTATACTTCCAAATCCAATCCCTTAACAAATGTCTTAACGAAATATTGTTACGAAAATGGAAATGGTATTAGGCTTTTAAATCATTTAACATAAAAATTGTAAAAAAAAGCTACAAAAACAAAAACAATGAATTTGTTTACATGATAAACAAGTAAACAAAAATATACCAACTAAACACAATTATCAAAAAGTAATAAACAGATTAACAAAAATGCAACAACAAAAACTGCAAGAATAAATGTAAACAAAAACTACAACAACAAAAGCTACAAGAACATATCTTAACAACATGTTTACATTTAAAAAGATTTCGAGAAAGTTCCCAAGTCATTTGCCTTCAAAAGCATTTATCAGATTGTTTACCCTGAGGTATAAAGGCAAGTCAAACCAAGCAATCTGTCGTTCGGAGTCGACTTTAACCTGTGGAAACCGCCACTTCTGTATAAAATTAACATACACAACATAAGTGGTGTGAAAAACTGTGGGCTTCTTGGGGACGATTTCTGTAGACTATCTAATAGTGAAGGTATAGCACTGGTCATTTTATAGTCACCAGCAGCAATTCGTTTCCTTACCGTTCGCATCTTCCCTCTTTTCACCTTTCCTAAACCTGCACAATGCACTGCAGGTCATCCCCTGAGTGCAGGTTTAATAATAAAAAAAAGCAACGAATCAGTACAAATTCAGTCAGTCTTATGTAAAGACGCTTAGAGTTTGAAGAGTATAAATGTGGTTTGATGATATCCGTTATAAAGATCTATCAAACAATTGTTATCGATTACGCAAAAGAGTGTAAAGAAGAATAACAAACAAAGCAATTGTTGTTGTTTATATCAAGTTGTGAACTAGATGTAAAAGAATTTTATTTAAAACTAAACACATATTTCTTTTTATTTTATTTGCAATTTGGAAATTCATATTTTAAAAGTTTTTAAAAAGTAAAAACCTAACAACATAATGTAATCCCTAGACCTGTAATCCATGAACCAGCCGCCTTAATACAATTTTGATTAGGCAATTATAAGAACAAAACAATTTCTTCCGATTTTAAAAATACTTTCTTTGTTCCCATGCGAAATTAAAGGTCGTATAATTCAACTCAAACTTATAAATAAAGTGTAGTGAAGTGAAATTTAAATGAAAATTAAAATTTTTAATTATTTTTCAAACACAATAAAACCCTTTAAAACCGCAATCACTACCTGTTGATGCCCAAATATTGTTTTAATTATTACAACAGCACGTTTTAAATTTTCCAGCAAGACGTTTTCTTCTCTGGGAATTTTAAATTCTCACAGGAAAAATGCTTCTTATAACGTGAATATTTTATGCAAATTTTACACCAACCGTTAACTAATTTACGTTCAAATACAAATTTAAACGAAATAACTGGGAACTACAAAAACAACAAAAAAAAATTACAAAAACTACAACAAACGAAAAGCAAATATTTTTGCATTTCACAATCGCATAAAGAAGCTTACAAAATTATGCAAAGCTGCAAAAAAATTCTTTCTTTCGTCGTTTTATTGTGGCAAATTTTGTTGTGGCTTTTGCCATCACGTTATGTGAAAGTGAAGGCGAACGCAAACGCGAATGCGAATGCGAACGTGAATACGTATTTGCAATTCCATCCATCAATCACCGCGTCGTTCAACTATTCATCCATCACCAAACGTGTTCGTGTTTGTTCTCCATTATTATTGTTACGATTTGTATAAGTTTCATCGGCAAATAAATTTCTACAAAAAAAAAAAAATAAAAGAAAATTAAGATTAAAAGGAAATTCAAATTTAAGCTCAACAGTTTATTAAAACAGGAAAAAAAATGGAAAAAAATGTGAAAAATCAAGAAAAATTATTGAATTCTATCAAGCAATCAAGCGGAAGGTAATCAACTCAATATATAATTAAACACGCTATACGTACGAGTGTATGCGTGAATGTATATTTTTTTTATAACCGGAAGTTAAATTTGAATTTATGTTTTTAATTTCATAATATTAATAAACGTAAAACAAAAAATAAAAAACGAAATTTATTTGCGGTTTTATGATTGAAGGCCTATTCGTTTGTACACCGTAATAAACACTTAAAGTCTAGTATGTATGTATTTCAGTGAGATAAGTATTTAGAAGCGGATTGAAAAACCACATGAAGCAATTTTTGCAATTAAAGGCCTATTTACTAAGCCAAGGGCATTTAAATTCATTTGACGAATGATAAGATTAGTATCAGAGATCAGTATACATACATAATTGGTCATTACAACACTTCAGTCAGGATTACGACCTTAGCTTCTCGCACCACTTATGTTATATGTGTAATTTTATATATACAGGTGACTGATATATAATGCAACAAAGTAAAGCTGCTTATATTTTTAAATTTTTTTTTTTTAATTTTATTGTTCAAAAGCAAAAAATGTTGGAAATAATATAAATTTTAGAATCAGTTTAGATTTGTTCGAATTGGCCACCTTTAGTAAGAATTATAGCCTTCAAATGACCGAAAAAGCCATGACTGGCTGCACGAAAGTGGTTCTGCGGTATTTTGGCCCATTCCCGGCTAAACGCCGTCTTGAGACGATCGATCCTTTGGTATTTTTTAGCGAGAATCTTACTTTCCAAAATGTTCCAGCCGTAAAAGCCCAACGGAATGAGATCCGGAGATTTTGGTAGTGCTGTAGAAATGTTGCGAAGAACCTTGGTTAACGCGTGCACTCAGTACAGGTGGTGCTGAGTCTTGTTGTAATGTCAATGGTCTGCGGCCGAAATGTTGTTTGCCCAGGGCTTCAATACTATCTTTAAGACATTTTCCCGATGACACTCGGCATTTATTTTGATCCCACGGTCGATGAATGCGAGCCGGGAGCAACATTCGGCCGTTACGGCGGCCCACACTATTACCATCGGCGGTACTTGAGTTCTGGCGGCCAATCGTTGGTGTAATTTTTCAGGTGACCTCTTGAGCAACCAAACCCGAGCATTTTGTTTGTTCACAAACTGCTCAATTTGGAATGGTTTCACATCGGAGAAAACCAAATTCGGTAACTGACCACTTTCGTGCAAGCAAAGTAACTCCTTGGCTCTTTCCTGTCTAACTTTTTTTTTGTCTATCGGTGACTCTTGCACTTTTTGGAACTTCAATGACTTTAGTCCAAACTCATTTTTCAATATGTGTTGGATCTGTTCTAGTGATATGTTCAGTTTACGAGCAATTTTTCTACAACTGCGGCATGGATTTCGATCAAATCTGGCCTTTACTTTTCGGATCATTTCTGGTGTTGTTACCGTTTTTTTCGTCCACTTTTTTGACGCGATGCAGCACTGCTAGTATCGCGGTAACTAGCAACGGTGCGAGAAAGAAATTTAAATGCTGGAGAGCTCTAACGATAGCCACTTGAGGTTTTCCAGCCAAATATAAAGCAATCACACTATTACGATTGAATTCCATCACGAAGACCTTTTTTTCCTGAATGCAATAGATCAAAATGCTTTTGTAAGCTTGTAAATAATAAAATGAACTATCACTGGAATAAATCTGTCAGCTGTCAGGCGAGCGGTTTACAAATCATAACAACCTGAAGTTGGTTGCAATACAGTTTAAAGTCGACTCTGAACGACTGATTTTTTTTAGAAACTTTTCACAGGAATTTTATTTACTCTTACAGTTTTTTGCTAGAAATCTGCCGAGAGGAAATCGCCGAAGAAAAACTTTTTGTATTTTCAGTTTTTTATTTTGTTTTGTATTTTGTTTTAATGTGTGGTCTCAAATCCTATCTTTACGTCTAATAAGGCAATACTCTACCTACTAGACTACACCGACTTCAGAGATCATCAATGAATCTTTTGTACGCTATTCATAAGCACTTATGAAATTTTGAATATAAGTGACTCAATAATATTGAAATTTAACTATGAACTCTGAGTCATTCATACTCACTATAACGTTAATTTATAAGTACAGGAGGTTGCAATGGGTATGCGTACAACGTTGGCATCAAACTCATACCATTCGAAATCTGTTTGATTTGTAAGCCTACTCATTTAGATTCTTAGAACGAATACAAAACAATTATTAAGAAAACTACGAAATAGAACAGAAGTATCAGCTTATAAAGTCACGTTGTTTAAAATTCACTTGAAAAAAATTTTATTTTCTCCTAAACAGAGTACAGAAGAAATTGAATAAAGATTTTTGCAAAGAATAATCACAAGTAAACTAATCTCTGTTAAATAGCAAATGTTTATAAATAATATTTTATATAATTTAATTAACCACTACAGTATATAACATTTCAAAATAAAATCATATTTTTGTAACAATTTTAAGTGGAAATCAGTTTACAACGGATTTAATTAAAAAGTTTATTCAAAGCAAATAACCATATTTACTACGAAAAAGTAAACAACAACAATAGGGCACACAGAGAGAGAACGAAAGAGAATAACATTTTGTTTTTGTATTTTTACAATAAATAGTATATTTTTGCAAAACTACAAAATGTTCAACGAATTAAGCTGGAAATAATAAATAAATGACAAAAAAAAAAAAATTCAATTCAATTGTTTAAATTTGTTCTTGAAATGTTGACAATAAATTTAAAACGGAAATACAGACACTCGCAAATACACATACACACAGTCACACACACACAGCCACAGATACACATACATGTACAGATACACATTCAGAGATAGATACACAGACACAGGCATTATTTTGGCATTTACAGTATACAATATAAGCTGTAATCCAACGGAAAAGTATAATGGATGGATGGATGCATGGTTGGCAGCCTGCCTCTGTGTTCGGTCTGATGGTCGTTCGTTCGGTTGAGTATGTCGGTTAGGTCGGTTGTTCGGTTTTACATTATAAAATGCCATCAGAACAATTCTTTATTGATTTTTGTTTATATTTTTTTATTTTCCTCTGTTTTATTTTTACTTTTATTTTTATACTCATAAAATGAAGACGAAAAACAACTGATGCTCACACCCACATGTTTTCATTTCAATCTTCATTACTCTCACTCTATTAGTCACTTTCCCTCGTATTCTCTGTCTCACTCTAGCACTCTTTCACTCTCTCTCTCTCTCTATCTCTTGTATTTTATTTGTTTTATAAAAGCATTCGTTGTGTCTGGTTGTCTTTATAACGGTTGTAACATTTGTTTGGCTCTTAGACTATAAAATAAAAAACAGAAACAGAAATTCTAAACAAACGGACTAACACGACTAAATGATACCCTATGTCATAGATTAATCAAAATAAAATGAACCAAAAAAAAAATTAAAATGAAAAATTAAATTAGATTTGTTGAAAGATTTTTCAATCAATTCAATTTAATGGCAATTTCAGCCATAATTAAAGCACTCTCCAAACAGCTGCAAGTTCTTTGAATTCAAAACTGATATCCCTTTGCCTTTGTAGGCTTATCACAAGGCACATGGACCCAATGAGCCATGAAAGACATTTAACCATTGGCCTATGTGTGCAGAGATAGTAAACTGCTTTTATCTGTGCCAGCCTATAAAACATATAATAGCTTTCAACCTATACCCTGACACCAAAATAATATAATCTTGAACAATCTGCCACAACCCAATTAGAATTCAGCTGCCTTGTAATCAAATACATGGTAATACAATCCATAATTCTTTCTAAAACACTCAAGTGTCCTAAACTCATCAATTTTATAGAAATTTAATCTTCAAAGCATACATCTTCGCAATGATTTGATTTGATGGTTGTAACTAGATAAGCCTGTGTTGGGAAACTATCCAGTTACCTTCCCGAAAAGGCTAGTTTAAGCCACTTTAGGCTATCAACCAAAAAATGTATAGGTAATGCTCGGCCTCTGAAATAGCATGTTGTGGGGTATAGGTAGATAGATAAGACCCCCAAATGAATCGTATGGACGCACTTAGGCCTCATGAGGCTCATTGTGATACCACAGTTCTCGCTAACTATTCTCTAATCCTGAAACCATCCTAGAGCTTACAATGAAGCGACTCAGACTGCCTACGGCAATGTTCGACAAATCAGTCAGATCATCGATGTAGTAGGCACCAAGACTGTCTCTTCCTCTTTTGACACAGTGCCAGGCATGTTTCTAATAGATGAAAAACTGTATCTTCCTCTTCTCTGTTCTGGCAGCCTCTATAAAAGCGTTCACGAGATGTCCCAGACCAATGCGCTTTGTGTGGACACCCATAATCACGACTGCAATAACCACACTGAGCACGCCTCTCTGGAATTTCAGCAGCCTTGCAGTGCGCCTTCTAACCAGTCGCGGCCAGATCATGCACGCCACTTTGCCCTTATCCGAAGCCGCTCACTTGCGGTTGACAACGTCCGTGATCTCGTCATTAATCAAAGGGACCTAATATACTTAAGAATTCGTCGAAGAGTTCAATGGTTGCGCCGCGTCTGGCCTGCTCATCCTCTCTGCAGTTTCCCAGGATATCGTTGTGTCCCCGGAACCCAAATCGATGTGTACATTATATCTCTTCGTTACCTTATTCAGATGTTTTTGCCAGCCGTCGACCGTCTTAAAGTATATCACATTGGAGCCCAGAGCCATGATAGCTGGCTATATATCAGAAAGTATGGTGATATTTACATTGAGAATATTCGAAACCAAATAATTTTTACCGCAGCCTGTATTGCTCAGCCTGGAAAACGCTGCCATTATCCAGTAGCCTTATAAATTTGGCTATACCTATTAACTCCGAAAAAACCACCACCAACGGTTCCACCTCAGTGTAGATATAAACGAAATTATTTACGAGGTGCTAGTACCATTCCTCTATACCTCTTTATCTCAGATGGTCGTCATGAATTTCATCGAGACCATATATTCAATGTCCCTGAGAAATTCAAATTTCTCCAGGATACTCAGACCAGTGTCTGATCCATGCCATTATCCAGTCGCACAGAAACACTTGCATTGCGAGGTATACACTGATTCACACTGATTTCATACTGTCGAAAAGAAGACTACGACAAGCTTACATAGCTCTTGTAACCTTTCCATTGTTCACTAGTCCATAAGTAAAACCATGGACCAGTTTGGAGCTATTGATAAAATACATTATGATATTACTGCTGAGATTAATAGTTAATTATTCAGAATAACACCATTGTAGGCACTTAAGTACGTATAAGTGATAAGCAATGTGTATACAAAAAGATAAGTAGAATCGAATCAGACTCATAATTTCTGATACATATACGCATTCATACTTATTTTATTATCATGGAAGCTACTCTACGCATATTCAAAGTTAGAAGTGGACACATCAGATTCATACTTAACAACTCGTATGATGTTATTAATTTCGAATCTCCATAACTCAACATACACATACACGAATCGCAAAATAAGTATGATTGGCGTACGAACACTAAAATACTTGCTAGAAGGTGGTGCTAATGTGTCTTTTCTCTTTTTTTTTTGTAAATGCCTAACAACAACTAAGACTGCAAATTTTCATGAATGATTCGAGTCATTTGAATCATTATTTATAAGTATTATAAGTATTTTTCTAAAGTCATGAATCTAAATGAATAGACTTATTTCGAATGGTATGAGTTTGATGTCAACGTTATACGCATACTCATTGCAACCTGTACTTATAAATCAACATTGTAGTGAGTATGAATGACTCAGAGTTCATAGTTAAATTTCAATATTATTGACTCACTTATAATCTAAATTTCTTAGTGCTTATGAGTAGCGAAAAAACAATTCATTGCTTATCTCTGGGAGATATGCACATCGGGTACGCCATCCTAACGTTTTTTTTTTTCAACTAGTGCTTATTTCGTGATTAGAAACACTTAGCTTATGTCTGATTTGACAGATAATTAGCTTTATGCTTCCGCTGAACGAATAAGATTGTATATGCGCGTTTTCGCTTCGCTAAGTGGGCCTGCTATCGATTAACAGAAGATGTCGATTTTGGCAAGAAAAAAGCATCATCTTCTGAGATGAACCTCATTTTGATCTTGGCGGGTATATAAACAAGTAAAATTGTCGCATTTGGGGTACATAAAACCCATACGCCTACATTGAAAAGCCGACGCATGCAAAACGAGTCTCTGTTTGGTGCGGATTTTGTTTCAAAGGCAAAATTTGGACATTTTTCATTGAACATGAACAACGAGTTGCCGTTACAGTCAATGGCGATCGTTATCGGGCCATGTTGAACGAATTTTTGTTCACAGAACTTGAAGAGAAGGATATTGGCAACATTTGGTTTCAACAGAACGGCGGTACGTGCCACACAGCCTAAGCAACACTCGATGTTTAGTGCCCTGTTTTTGTTTATCAGTCGCAGAGCTAATGTCGTTTGGCCACCTAGGTGCTGCGATTTGACACCGTTGGACTATTATTTGTGGGGTGCCGTCAAAGATACGTGTTACACCGACAAGCCAGAGACTATTAACGCTTTTAAAGGACAATATTCGTGAAGCCATTGGAGAAATACAGCTGCACTCAATCGATAATGTGCTTAAAAACTAGACCGATAGTGTAGGCTACCACTTGAATGAAATGATTTTCCATTATTAACCGATAGGATTATACTTTTAAATAAAAAAAAGAAATTTAAGAAAATATTCAGTAGTTCCTTTTTTTTAAAGCATTTTCCAAAAAAAAAACGTTATTTGGCGGACCCATTTATTTTAAAGTTTAATACATAGCCTAAAGATCTGAATTTTTATTCTCTATTATTATTCGATTACGAATTGAATTTTACGTAACGTGACTTACACAAACACACAGTTTTTTTTATAAAACCAGCACTCAGGGGATGACCCCCCCTACTCATCTAGTGCATTGTGCAGGTTTTTTAGGAAAGGTGGAAAGAGAGAGGAAAGATGCGAACGGTAAGGAAACGAGTTGCTAATGGTGACTATAAAACGGCCAGTGCTATACCTTTACCATTAGACAGTCTTTAGCAATCCTCCCCAAGAAGCCAGCAGTGTGTTAATTTTATGCAGAAGTGGCGGGACCTACAGTTTAAAGTCGACTCCGAACGACAAATTTTTAAGAAACAAGAAGAGAATGAATTTGAATTTATTTTTATTTTTGATTTTTGTCCTGGAACTCTAACCGTGGCTTTACGTCTAATAAGCCAGCACACTATCTACTAGACCACGGCGACCTATTGAAATGAAATTCATGTAAAGATCTATTGAAAAATAAACTCAAACTTTACAGTTCGTGTAAGTCTGGAGTCCTTACGTTGATTTAGGATTGATTAAACAAAATAAATAATAAACAAAACAGAACAGAACAATGGAAAAATGAAAACAAAAACAAACACTTATTCAACTCGACAGACGTCTTAAAAAATCTCTGTTCTACCCACACAGATACACATACACACATACGCATACGCACACGCAAATAATTTAACTTGCCACAAGGGCTAAAAGATTGCGATGCACGTCATCTATAGAGCTAATGGCATCTCATCTTCCTATTCCCACTACTCGCTACGCTATAAGTAAAGTAGCAATTCCAAGAAGACTTGTTAAAAACACAGCCAAACAATGTTGGACAAAATTATTCGAATAAAAAAGTTACAATAACAACAGCGACAAAAAAATGAAATATTTTTAGTCTTTTAAGCAGTATTTTGTTATTAAACAATACAAAAAAAAATATAAAACAGCCTTTATTAATAAACACTGAATGGAAGAGAAAAAGAGCAGAACACAAAGAGAGGAAGAAAGAAAGAAAGAAAGAAGAAAAAATACGAAATAACAGTAAATAAATAACAAATAGTTGTTGGCAATATTGAAAAGAGAAAAAAAAACAATTCAAAATAAAGAAAATCACAACACAGTATACAATTGTTTAAAAAATACAGTGAGAGAGAGAAAGAAGGGAGGTGAAGAGTAAAACAAATCCATTAAAAACACAACAACAAAATCAAAAACTCAATTCATAAGCAAAGCAAATAACAACAACAACAAATGTACACAAAAGTATTTACAATTTATTTACACTCTCCAAATGCAGGAGTTTTTTTTTTCCTTTATTTCTCTCATTTCGTTTCATTTCATTTCAATTCATTTATTCCCAGTGCTGCGATTATATTGAGCCAACACCAGTGAAATTCCATAGAAACTCTCAATCATGAACAGTGTGACAAGGATCAAGAGTGAGAGGCAGAGAGTGGTAGAGTGAGATGGTAGAAAGTGATTAAAACAAAATAAATATTAAATGCTTACAAGAGTAAATCGATCAAATTGAATTTGAAATTTAAAAAAAATTGAATGAAATTTTTTCCGTTTCGTTTTTTCTTTTTTTGTGTTCGTAATACAGAAATCATTTTAACAACAGCCGTGCTTTTTTAAAAGAGAATAAGAAAATTTCTTTCTTTCTAATGTTTCTAATAGACCAGCCAATTATGCCACATGCCTCATGCTTAAGATGGCAGATGACTTTGATTGATTGAACGAAAACATCAAACGAGTGTATAAAGCACTTAAATTAAGACACTAAAATACATACTAAAATACATACTAAAATATGTACTAAAATACTGAAATCCAATATCATAAATCAATCAAAAAAGATTAAAACCCTAAGTACTTCAACATCACACACATACATACATACATAAAAGCGAATATGAAGGCCTTACGACGGCATTTGTGCCACGACACATGTGGGGGAGACTAAGTTTCCCTTGGAAAGTATTTAAAAAGCTTAAGATGTGTATTAATATTGGCCTTTTTAAAATTGTAAAATTTACTAATTATGGCTCTAGTTTTCTTTAATATTCTATCGATTATTGTTCAGAAAATTCCCTACAATTGCCTAATACATGGGCTAAGAAATATGCGCAGGCAAGTGAGTTCCAGAGGCTCATAAAAATATTTAGTTTACTCAATTGAGCAATGAATCAGGAATTCAACACTAAGTGTTTTAGCCGTATAGTTGTTTTTTCGAGACAGAAATCTCCCAGACTTATTTATTTATCATACTTTGCTTATTTATCATATTTTGACCCTTTTCTTTGCTTGTACCTTGAGTAAAGGCGGACTAACTTGCTAACATTCACGCCAGAGACCAGTAATAAGTTTTCAAAAAGATAAGTAAAATCGAATCATACTCATAATTTCTGCTACTTAAACGTATTCATTGTAGTCGCCATAGTCTAGTAGGGTAGTGTGTTGGATTATTAGACGCAAAGTCCGGGTTCGTATTCCTAGGTTAGGCATCAAAACGAAATACGAAAACAATTTTACTTCGGCGACTTTCTCTCATTGGATTTCTGACAAAAACTCTGAAAATAAATAAAATTGCCATTAAGACATACATACATAATTGGCCATTAGAACCCTTCAGTCAGGATTACGACCTAGCTTCTCTACAGTTTAAAGTCGACTCCGAACGACAGATTTTTGAGAAGCTTTATATGGCAATTTTTACTCACAGAGTCTTTGGCAGAAATCTGCTGAGAGGAAGTCGCCGAAGAAATATTCTTTCGTTTTAATATCTGACCTGGGATTCGAACCCGGGCCTTTTTTCTAATAAGCCAACACACTACCCACTAGACCACGGCGACTTCAACTTGCCATTAAGAGCTTCTCAAAAATCTGTCATTCGGAGTCGACTTTAAACTGTAGGTCCCGTCATTCGTAGATAAAACTAATGCACACAACATAAGTGGTGTTAGAAGCTAGGTCGAAATCCTAACTGGAAGGTTGTAATAACCAATTATGTATGTATACGTATTCATCGTTATTTTAATATCATAAAACCTCCTCTACTCATTTTCCTAGTTTAAAGTAGTCATCATATTCATAATTAACAGCACAACATTTTCGATGTTGTTGATTTCGACTCTCCACAACTCAACATATACACGAAACACAAAATAAGTATGAATCGTGTATAAACACTAAAATACTCACTAGAAGATTGCGCGTAGCAATGCTTGTTGCTTTGTCTTTTGCCTTTTTTTTTGTAAATGCAACAACAACTAAGACAGTAAATTTTGATGAATGATTCGTGTCACTTGAATAATTTATAAGTATTTTTCTAAAGTTATGAATCTAAATCTGAGTAGGCTTATGAATCAAGCATATTTCGAAAGGCATGAGTTTGATGTCAACGTTGTACCCATACTCATTGTAAACTGTACCTATAAATCAACGTTGTAGTGAGTATGAATGAAACTCGAAGTAGTTAAATTTCAAAATTGTTGGATTCGAGTGACTCGAATCATTCATCAAAATCCATTTACAAAAAAGGAAGAAAGCACAGAGAGTGCAAGCAGAGCAACCAGAGCAAATACACAACCTTATAGTGAGTATTATAGTATACGATTCATATTTATCTTGTGCTTCGTGTATATGTTGAGTTATGGAGAGTCTAAATCAACAAAATCATACGTAATGTTAAGTATGAAGAGTACTTCAAAATTTGAACATGATTAGAGTAGCTTCCATGATAAGGAATACACTTTGCTATGTTCCAACAAAGAACGGACAGACTGTATAGGATGAACAGACAGACGTCAATAGCATCATCATAATGTATTTACTAATGGATTTGAGGACAATGAGGTCAGTTTCCTGAGACATTACACTTAAGTATCCACCTTTGTGTGATATTAAGGAAGTATGCTCGTCGTAGTTTTCTTTTCGGCAATCAGGAGGGGGTCTGGACTACGGAGTAAAATACTCAACCAAAGTATTCGTCGCACTATTTATTTAATAAACCATCTCATAGGCCGAGCATTATCCATACATTCCTTGTTTGGTAGCCTTGTTTGGTAGCCTTGTTTGGTAGCTTTGTTTGGTAGCCTTGTTTGAAGACATACTTATTGCAACCTGTTATTATAAATTGACGTTGTAGTTAGTATGAACGAATCGGAGGACATATATTATATATTCATTTCATGAGTGCTATGAGTAGCGAAAAAACGCTTCATTGCTGATCTTTAGTACATACCTAGGGATGCCAATCCGGGAAATCCCGAATCATGAAATCCCGGGATTTTCGGGATTCACAAAATCCCGAATCCCGGGATTTTTAAAAACTTGTCCCGGGATTTTTCGGGATTTTCGGGATTGTGAATTCATAGGTATTTGGACTCTCTTAAAGGTCCTGAAAAAAATCTTTATCACTTGACTTTGATAATAGCATCTCAGATGAGGAAAACCCTACTTCCATTGATAAAAAATTATTTGATGGCATCGAAGAATGCAAAAGCCCGATTCATATAACCAACTGTCCAAAGAAATAGATTTATTTCCTTCAAAAGGTGGTAGAGGTGAATAATGATAAGCTGCATACAGCTGTCTTGGAACTATTTTACCAGCAAATGTTGATTGTGAGAAGTGTTTGTTAACAGCAGCGTATGTTGACAAAAAAAATTCGTTCAATCCTATCAGATCACATGTTAGATGCTTTAATCCTTTTGTTGGAATCCAAATAATTTTCTTAAAACTTTGGTAACTTTTTGTCTTGCTGTTTAAATATTTTATTTTTAATGACATTTAATTCTGAAAACATACATAATTGGAATACAAATGATTTTGTTACCGAAATATTTTTATTATTAAGAGAAAATCGCGATTTTTCTCGTGATTTTTCGGGATTTTTGGATCCCGAATTATATCCCGGGATATTTCGGGATCAGGATTTACAAAAACCCGAAGGCCGGGATTTTTGAAAATCGATCCCGTTTGGCATCCCTAGTACATACATACCATGGTATAAGAAATATAGAAGGTAGTTTCATTCTCTCTTTATTTTTTAAAATAAGGTTTTTTGAAGTTTCATTTTCTCACAAAGTATGTATGTAGCGTTGCCATATTTTTAATTTTGTTGTATATTCCCTATGAATTATTTATGACAAATGTGTAATTTAGAATTTAAATGTTCCAAAATTTTAAAAAATCGGCATTAGACTTATGTAAACCTTCCTCGGACAATAAATTTTTATATGTATAATTACCTTTGATTCCAATTTAAGCAGAAATACTTCAATATACAATTTTTTCAAAATATTTTTCAATTGAATTGAATTTATTATTTTCATAGAAAATGTGGGAAATTTAAAATTTTTATGGTAGCATTATTTTAACGAAAACGTCATAATCCTTAAGCATGTCAGATGGTGAATTTCAAAAAATAAAGAGAGAATGAAACTACCTTCTATATTTCTTATACCATGATACATACTTCTCTTGCGAGTGTATCATTAAATCGTCAGAGTATGATTAATATGGAATTGAATTGAAATATTACGTATACGCCGCACAGGGGGGTTGAATTAACTTAGAATACTTCCTTTAAGAGTATTTGATTTTCTTTTTACATTTGTTTGCAATTTCATTAAAAATACTTTCAGATTTGCAATTAAGTTTTCAAGTATTTTTTTTTTAATCTCAACAAGTAGCCCTAATGCCCTCTTCTCCATTTAACTACATACAGAGTACATTAAAAATTTCATGATTGCTTATGAATAGGGAAAAAACGCTTCCTTTCTGATTTCTGATATCGAAACACTTGAAGTTGCTATTCAAACTCTGAACAAATTTAGCTTTTACAGATTAAGTTATTCCTTGTTTATCTATTTGCTTTCTGTGCTTAAATTTTTGCCTCTACTTTCTAAAGAGAGTTCGTTACAAAATTGAAAATCATTTTATCGGATCACTTTGTTTATTATAAAATCCATTCAAGTTTCGTATTTAATTGACTAGAAATTTTGAAAATTGTTTTCATTGCAACAGGAACACTTGCTACCATTTGAATTGCAAAAAAAATCATTTTTATTTTTCGTTTTCAAATCTGTTGCAAACTCTGTAACTAATTAAGAGAAATTAAAGGATTCCTTCTGCTTCTGGAGCATTCTCCTGCCATTTGTTTAGATTAAATGCTCTCGTTCGAGCAACAAATTTTATATTTATTTTAAGATAACGGCAGACAGAAGACAGGAGGAGTGCAACGGAAGCAAAAACAAAAATAAAAATTGTCGCACTACACTTAATGTGAATGCATTAACAATTTAACTCTCCATTCAAACGAATGACTAACTGTGACTGTGACTGTGAATGGGACTGACTATCTGATGGACTGGCTGTGCAATTGAGTGATTGCCAGTTCATTTAAGTAAATAAATGGACCACCTACACTTTTAAGTCATTCCAATTAGTAGCAGCAGCTACAGCAGCAATAGTTTTAATAGTTCAACCAATATCTACTAATGTTTTACGACACATTTCTTCTTTAAATAGTTACAGCCATAGAGAGGGTAGTAGGATGGAGCAAAAGAGAGTTGTTATATGAAATGAATTATATATTGTTGTTGTTGTTGTTGTTGCCTTTACAGCAAATAAAAGATATTTAAGCAACAGTTATTTAAGTCCACTTAACTTAACGAAGTTGTAGGTAAGTGTCTGTCATAAATGTTATCATGATAATTATGTATTTGAGAGAAAATAAAACTTTCTATCTGTCTTTTCTTTTAGTTCTCTCTTCAATATTTAATTTAATTTATCAATTGTAGTTTTTCAACACAACAACAATTTACACAACAATACTTACAATAACGGCGCTCAAGTGTTATTGAAAGTAAAATTAAATTATGAATATTAAACAGGCATACACAACAGTACGAGGGCCCTACAGACAGGATTATGGACTATCTTCTCAGACCACACATGAAAGGCGGAACCTACAGTTTAAAGACAGATTTGTTGAGAAACTTTTCATTATCGTGATTCAGTCCCTGCCCCAGACATCTCTAATTAAACGAAATATGAAAAAATATTTCTTTTAACGGGTTTCTACTTGCAAAAACTCTAAGAATGAAAAAAAATTGCTTATGAAAAGTTTCTTAAATCTGTTGTTTGGAGCTGCCTTTAAATTGCTGGTTTCGCCATACACGTACGAGATAAACATGTACGACGGAATAGTGGGAAAAGTTAGGTTGCAATCCTGATCCAATACCGATCTCTGGTCCAATGAGTAAAATCGAATCATAATCATAATTTATATTATTTATACGCATTTATGCTTATTTAAATATCATAGAACCTAGTGTAGTGTACACATCATATTCCTACTTAACAGCACAACATGTCCAATGTTGTTGATTTCGACTCTCCATAACTCAACATATAAACGAATCAGAAAATATGTATGAATCCCGTACGAAGCCTAAAATACTTACTAGAGGGTATGTATTTGCTCTGCTTGCTCGAGTCAATCGAATCAATTATGAGTATTATAAGTAATAATATATATTATTCCTAAAGCACTTTTTTGTCGGTCGCAAATACCTCCCATACCATCGCATCAAATTTTATGAATGATATCTCATTTTAAAGCTTATATCTAACACTAATGACAAAAAATAATTAGAAATTGAAAAGTTAATATTTTCATTAATAAAAATTATATTTTGTATAGAACTGCATGATAATACTGTTGTCATTATGATTATATGTTTTTGTTCAAGTGTGGTAATACAGGGTCACTAAATAGTAATGCAGTTCTACATAATATAGTTTATATTAAAATGCATTCTGGCAATACCGCTATTTACTATACTGCCATTTATTACTAAGTCAGTTGTATATAATATGGATATTAAGTGGTAAAAAGCTGTTTTGGCAATACTTTGCAGTAGTTGTTAGATCAAGTCCGATAAACAGGGTCGCTTAATTGTAATGCTATTCCACATAATAATATATAAAGTTGTAAAAACCATTTTGATAATGTCGTTATTGTCATGGCATTGTTTGTTTTAGAAAGTGTAGTAATACGGTGTCTTTTAATATATACATACATATATAGTATCAGCTGATATTTAACAGTTAAAAAGGTTTTAAGAAAAATAAGAATAAAAATAACGTGCAACGTAAGAATATAAATAACGTGCATTTGAAAAGACAAATGCAATTATAATGTTAATCAGAAATCTTAATGCTAAACAGGGGTACCAATAAATGGTACCAGGCTAATCGTAATAAACTTGGTAGAGCACATCGTATTAGCAAAAATTATTCATACCGATAAAGCTGTACTCATACCCCGAATCAACCTTACACCTTCTGATCCAACTGTACCTTTCCGAATGACACGAAAACAATTCCTTATGAAAGTTGCTTTTGCTATGACGATAAACAAAGCACAAGGTCAAAACCTTCCAAAGCTAGGATTGTATTTACCAGAACCGGTCTTTTCACATGGGCAGTTATACGTGACTTTTTCTCGAGTGCGTACGTGTAAAGATATTTTTGTTTGTATTAAGGATTCGTACGATCAAAAAATTAACGATGATCATGTCATTACCTCTAACATTGTATTCAAAGAAATATTATAAAAGCATCTAAACATTATGATTTCTAGTATTTTTATACTTTTAATAAAGTTTCTATTAATTATTTTCATTTTATGGTCCAAAAATAACAACTAACGGTGCGAAATATTCGCACAGGTCATCTAGTTTTCTTAAATTCTGAATCTAATTGAGTAGGCTTATGAATCAAAACATATTTCGAATGGTATGAGTTTGATGTCAACGTTTTAGTAAGCAAGAATGAATTAGAGTAGTTAAATTTCAATATTGCTGACTCACATATATTCAAAATTTCATGAGTACTTATGAGTACCGTAAAAACGATTCATTGCTGATCTCTTCTTTGAAAGACAGATTTGTTGAAAAACTTTTCATTGTCGTGGTTCAACACCTGGTTCAAACATCGCAAACCAAATGAAATATGAAAAAAATATTTTTTACAACGGTTTCCTCAGAGTAAAGCCTCTGAAAAAAAATAAAAATTAACATGAAAAATTTCTTAAATCTATCGCTAGGCATTGACTTTAAACTGTAGGTTCCACAACTCTTGTACAAAATTAAAACACGCACAACATAAGTTGTGTGAGAAGCTAGGTTGCAATCCAGAGTAAAAGATTATAATAGCCAATAAAGAGGTAAAATGAAACATGAATACTGGAAACGTATTAAATTGTAATGATTATGCAGTTTGAAGTCGCCGTGATCTAGTAGGTAGTGTGTTGGCTTATTAGACGAAAGGCCCGGGTTCGAATCCCAGGTCAGACATCAAAACGAAAAATATTTCTTCGGCGACTTCCTCTCAGCAGATTTCTGGCAAAGACTCGGAGAGTAAAAATTGCCATGAAAAGCTTCTCAAAATTCTGTCGTTCGGAGTTGACTTTAAACTATAGGTATAAAATTAACGCACACAACATAAGTGGTGTGAGAAGCTAGGTCGTAATCCTGACTGAAGGGTTGTAATGGCCAATTATGTATGTATTATGCAGACTGACTGAATGAGTATATGTATGTATCTATGAGTATACATGAGTATATATGTTCTATATGCTTTAGGGAGCATAGGGCCGCAACAAGTTAATTCCAATGAGTACAATCATTAGCGTGCTGTTTGACTTCGTTTTATTGTAGACATTATTTGGAAAGTTCGATTATGATTTGACATTTCTAGGTGTGTGATGGACGCTCAATGCACCTCCTTCCCTGGCTTACGAAGAGTGTGCCCTAGGCCATCTCGCCTTCTTATTTTCCTTTCAATTGTTTGCTGGTTCATATCTAGCCAGAGTTGGGCATTGTATACTATGGAGGGCTAGTCAACTAAGTATTGCACTGAGCCATATTCCACGTTTCCCAACTGTACAGTAATATGGATTTAATTTGAGTTGAAAATTTTGTAAATTAATGAAGTCACCATTGTTTAGCTGGCAGTGTGTTGGCTTATTAGACGAAAGGCCTCAATTCAAATTACAGGTCAGACATCAAAACGAAAATATGAAAAGATTTCAATGGCGATTTTCACTTAGCAAATTTTTGATTCACATTCGTCAGTTGTTGTATTTCTGACATCTCTTTACGTATCTTGTATTTTCCTAATTTCATTTCTTTGCCATGTATGTGTTGTCTTCTTGGTTTGCATTTCGTCAATGAGTTTCATTCTCTAATTTTTGTCTTGTTTACAGGACATGTAAATATCCTGAGCGTTTCACGGGTTGGTTAATGAAGTAGTCAAAATTACGTAGAATTGGAAATAGAATTATTGCTGACCAAGAGTGTCGAAAATTTTCAAAAGATTCCTATATAGCAACTGTTTTGATGATTGGTTTAGAGCATTTACATAAGCATTCAGCTGCTTAGTTACCAAAGCAGAATTGTAAATATCGTAGTGACAGTGGCAGTGGCAGGATATCATCGATTATTAGCTACTTTGCAACATTTAGATGGTGTATAGATAGATTAGATAATCTTTGGCAGATTTATGGGACAAAACTCTCAGAGTAAATAAGATTGCCATGAAAGGTTAGATGACGTGCACCTGTCGGTCAAGACAAGCACAGTAGCCGGAGGTCGAAATTGACCCATTGTACATAGGTTAGGTTAGGTTAGAGGACGTGAAAAAATGTGGAACGCTTCACGATTTTGCGTGTCATCCTTGCGCTGTATCGTTCCAATTTTAGTACATGTTCTGCCGAAGTAAGAGCCATGAAAAATTTCTCTAAAATCTGTCTTTCGGAGTCGACGTTAAACTGTAGATCCCGCCATTCATGTATAGAATAAACGCACGCAACATAAGTGGTGTGAGAAGCTAGATCGTAATCCTGACTGTAATGATCAATTATGTACACAGGTATGTTGAAAATTGTATTTTCAGTGCATCTCAATAGGTTAGACGATTTTTAAACAGGATTAAGTTAGGCAAAAGCATTTTGTGTCTTATTAATGCGACTGGCAACTTTTGCTGATGGACACCACCTGATTTATCGATTATACTGCCTAGTTAACTAAAGAACTAAGTGTTCTGCTTTTGTGAATATTCGTCTTTAGCTGAATGAGTAAGACTGGATACTCTAAGAGGCAATGAAGAAGAAAATAATTCGTTTCCAGAAAATAATTCGTTTAAAAGAAAATTAATTTAATTAATTTTAGCTTGAACACGGATTATTGTATTTAAAGAGGGAGTATATATTTGTAATTATTGGAAAACGCTTGCTACTGGCAGCAATATAATTCTTGTGAACAAAAGACCTTTTTGATGCATTCTCCATGTATCAGATTTCTGCCTTTCAAAAAGTATTTCCTATTAAAACTGGTGTTTTATGTAGAATTAGAAAATCAAAGACTACTAAGATGTAATAATGAAAATATTTATTGCCAAAAGGAAAGGAACTATTCCGGGAATAGTTATGTTATGCTACATTTCTGTGAGAAAGATATCAAGTTTCATTTTTAATTTGTTAAGATTTCATTTGTAATGCTTTCATAATGGCTACAAGGCATCTTAATAGTTTTTGTTTGTTTTATTTTTGTTAGTTTGTAATTGTTTTGATAATCATTAAATTAATGAAAACTAAAATAATGATGATTTAATACAATAATTAAGGAATCAAAATCTATCTTTATTAAGGCCTTCGCCCCAATTAAACAAAAATAATACGATTGAAAGTAATTATTTGCCATAAATTATGTATGAATAAATGCACAATGACAGACAGACAGATAGAGACATACATACATATATACATACATACATAGACAGACAAACAGAGAGAATGAAAAGGACTTAAAAGTACACTCATAAAGTGGTCGTAAATAGTGTTTAAATTAATCATGTTGCTTATATTTTTCTTTTCTTTTGTTGTTGTTGTTGTTCTTATTATTATTTTTGTTTTTATTGTTGTTTATTGCATGTTGAGTAATTAATAAAGATTAAAGACTTTGTTGTTAAACAACTCTAAAATAGTATGTACAGTATTCCCTCGATTAACGTCGTAGAATGTTCCGGAAAAAAGCGACATAAATCGAATTTCAAAAAACTCATACTATCAGATGAATTTTTTTTTGTTTTTTTATAAAACCAGCACTCAGGGGATGACCCCTACTCATACAGTGCATTGTGCAAGTTTTAGAAAAGGTGGAAAGACGCGAACGGTAAGGAAACGAGTTGCTGCTGGTGACTATAAAATGGCCAGTGCTATACCTTCACCATTAGACAGTCTATAGCAATCGTCCCCAAGAAGTCTGCAGTTTCTCACACCATTTATGTTGTGTGTTAATTTTATACAGAAGTGGCGGGACCTACAGTTTAAAGTCAACTCCAAACGACAGATTTTTGAGAAACAAGAAGGCAAAGAGAAGAAATCGCCGAATAGATACTTTTTTTTGCATTTTTTATTTTGGATGTCTGGCCTTGGACTCGAACCCAGGCTTTACGTATAATAGTAGGTAGTGTACTAGACCAGGGCATGTGTACATTTTACAAAAAGAAAACTAAAATAATTAGATTTTTATTCTATGCATTGAAGTTCCTTTAAATGGGAAGTCCCCTGATTTTGTTTATAAACAACGTAAGGCGACGTAAATTGAATAACGACGCAAATCGAAGTTTAAAGAAACAAAATATTTAACGACGTTAAACGAAACAACGTAAATCGAAACGACGTAAATCGTGGGAATACTGTATTTAAAAAAAATAAAAATAAATACAACGACAACAACAACAATGTAAATAAAAATGATTTGATTGTGTCTGTCTGACCTTTTCACACAGAAAATTCGTTTTAATCTGTCGTCAGCATTTGTTGCACGCAACATGATTTACATACAATTTAATTGATACTTGTTGTGACTCGCTTTATCTACTCTCCTCACTCCTCACTCCTATACACATATCCCTACATACACATTCATACAATAGATATTTACAAACTCACGTACACAAGCACAAGTACAGTGTAGTGTATATGTACATAGGACTCACACGCATTTGATTGCGTATCAACAACAACAACTATAATAATGCTAGTGTTTGTCTCTTTCACTTCGGACCGACCAAAATGATGAATTTTCCGCCTTATTTTTACGAACAGCAAAAATTTTTTTTTTTTTGTTTGGTTGCTGCTACAGGCCCAGTAGGGGAGCCAATTTATTTTCAACGTTTCATTTGTAAAGCCATTCATTTTTGTTTTTTGTTCATTGTTTCTTTTTTTCTTGTATTGTGTTACTGTTGTTGTTGTTGTTGTTGTTATCGTTGTTGGTTGTCGTGTTGGCATGCGAATTGCTGGTTTCAGCTTATTTCGGCCAATTAATGAATTTTAAGACACTTTTAGCTACAATCGCATTACCTTACCGACAAAAGGCCAACACAGAAATGTTTTTGTTAAAGGCATTAATTTATGGTCAATAGGTTTGTAAAGTGTTTACATTTAAGCAGGTGGTGGTAAATAAGTTTACATTTGTTATCATACGCCCCCTTAAATGACAGTTCAATAATGTAAAATTCTTTAAATAAACTTGTTTAATGTCCCCCAAAGGAAAATATATTTATTCCAACCATAGTGCACAACGACATGGGTTCGTTTGTCACCAGAGACTCCTGCTCAATTGCCATAAATAATGCATACACAGCTTGTGAAAACGGAACTATAATTTGCATTTGTATGGGAAATGGTAATTTGTAATTAAAAAAAAAAACGGTTAGATTAAGCTGCATAAATTTATCGCTTTTCTAAAACGAATAGCAATTGATAATGAAAAATGTTTGCGTTTCTTAAAGCGCATAAAAGGAATTCAGAATAATTTCACAATTTTTTTTATGGTAAAATAAAGGCTTTATCGAGTGCATATGTGTTGTTCATAACGCTTAAAATAATTCTTTGATGACAATCGAAAAAAATGGAGTTTAGTCGACTACATAAGCATTTTTCTAAAGTTATGAATCTGAGTGTCCCTAGAATCAAACATATTTCGCATACTCATTGCAACCTCCTGTACTTATAAATTAACGTTATAGTGAGTATGAATGAATCAGAGTACATAGTTAAATTCCAATATTGTTGGCTCACTTATAATCAATATTACACGGGTACTTATTAGTAGTCAAAAAACGACTCATTGCTGATTTCTGATTCACATACGTCACATCTCTTTACGTGCCTAGTATTTTCCTAATTTCAATCTGGTTTTGCCTTTGCCATGTATGTGTTGTCTTCCTGATTTGCATTTCTTCAATGAATTTCATTTTCTCATTTTTATCTTGTTCACAGGATATGTAAATATCCTGAGCATTGCATTTGTTAGTTCATGAAGTAGTCACAATGAAATAGAATTGGCTTCGACCATTATTCACGTCATTTTTTGTTGACCAAGAGTGTTGAAAATTTTCAAAAGATTCTTGTACTGCAACTGCTTTTGATAACGCTCAAAAGCAATCAGTTTCTTAGTTACAAAGCAGAATCGTAAATATCGTAGTGATAGTGGCAGGATATTATCGATTATTAGCTACTTTGCAACGTCTAGATGGATTGTACGCAAGATAATTAGATAATCTTTGGCAAAGAAAAATCAAATGCTTACCTACTTAAATGTAGTTCTAGGTATTCAGTTGTTAAATTCGTAAGGATTCGGCTTGTATTTCAGATCTGTTTCTATCCACAATGGCATATGAAATTCAATTCTATTGACTTTTTTTTAGAAACCTTCCTGCGAAGACAATATTAGAAAGGAAGTATGGATTAATTATGAACTCGCCGTGGTCTAGTGGGTAGTGTGTTGGCTTATTAGACAAAAGGCCCGGGTTCGAATCCCAAGTCAGACATCAAAACGAAAAATATTTCTTCGGCGACTTCCTCTCAGATTTCTTGCAAAGACTCTGAGAGTAAAAATGCCATGAAAAGCTTCTCAAAAATCCGTCGTTCGGAATCGCCTTTAAACTGTAGGTCCCGCCACTCATGTATAAAATTAACCCACACAACATAAGTGGTGTGAGAAGCTAGGTCGTAATCCTGACTGAAGGGTTGTAATGGCCAATTATGTATGTATGTCCTATGGTTTTTATAGAAAATCACAATAACTTTACATTGAAAAAGAACTACTAGAACAGCTTACTGTGTCATAGGCTTTTAACTCAGTACAATTGAAAAATTTGAATCCTGGCATCCTTCCATTATCGTGTTAACGTTATGCGCTAAATAACGTGTATAAGATCAATCGTCACCATTGTTTGTCGTGGATTCTGTGTATAGAATAATCAGATATCAGCAATGACAGGTGCTTTTTCGCTACACACAAGTACTCATGAAATTTTGAATATAAGTGATGCATTCACACTTATTTCAACGTTGATTTAAAACATAGGTTGCGTACAACATTGAAATCAAACTCATACCATTCGAAAAATGTTTGGTTCATAAGCCTTTCTCATTTCGATTCATAACTTTAAAAAAATACTTGAAATACTTAGAAATGATTTGAGAATCAAACGACACATAAGCAAAAATACAGAGTAGCAAGCAGAGCAAACACACAAGCCTATTACTTACTTTACTTAATTGGATTTCGACCTGCAGCAACACATCCATCCAGGCGCTTCTGCTACTTGCGCGCTTAGGCCAGTTGGTCACACCAATCGATGACAGAGCTTCCTCGATTTGGTCCTCCCAACGGATACAAGGTTCTCCTCTTCGCCTACTTCCACAGATCCCCGCATCAAATATTCGTTTCGCCGGAGCATCCTCCTCCATACGAACGACACAACCGAGCCAGCGTAGCTGCTGGATATTAATACTCTGTACAACGTCTATATCGTTGAGGACCTCATACAGCTCACTGTTGAATCGGATGAGGAAATCATTACCAACTCGCACTGGACCGAAGATATTACGTAGGACTTTTTTCTCGAATACTTTCAAGGTTGCTACATCAGTGCTTAAGAGGGTTCATAAGTCGGCTCCATAAAGAAGTACGGGTAGAATAAGCGTCTTTTAGAGTATTTATTTTATTTATTATTTCTATTGAGTATTTAACTGATCATAAGCAATTCATACTTATGTTATGTTGAGTTATAGAGAGTCGAAATCAACACCATCATACGTGCTGTTAAGTATGAACATGATGTGTACACTACAAACTTTGAATATGAGTAGAGGAGGTTCCATGATATTAAAATAAGTTTAAATGCTTATAGGTATTTAGGTATTAGAAATATATGAGTATGATTCGACTCTACTTATCTTTTTTTGAATACTCATAACATACATACATAATTAGTAATTACATACCTTTCAGTGAGGATTACGACCTAGCTTTTCACACCACTTATGTTGTGTGTGTTAATTTTATACAGAAGTGGCGGGACCTACAGATTTTTTGTGGGAAGCTTTTCATAGCAATTTTATTTACTCTTAGAATTTTTGCCAGAAATCTGTTGAGAGGCTGCTGCCGAAGAAAGATTTTCTTTAACAGACTCCATATGTTGAGTTATTCAGAGTCGAAATCAACTACTTCATACATGTTGTTAAGTACTGAATATGATGAGTACATCATACTATAAATATGAGTAAAGGAAGTTCCATGATTTTAAAATAAATATGAATGGCTATGTATGATGTAGCCGTAGTCTAGTAGGGATAATGTGTTGGATTATTAGACGTACAGCCATGTCAGGCTATCAAAACGAAATATGAACAAAAAGTATTTCTTCGGCAATTTCCTCTCAGCAGATTTCTAGCAAAAACTCTGAGAGTAAATAAACCTGCCATGAAAAAGATTCTGAAAAAATCTGTCGTTCGGAGTTGACATTAAACTGTTGGTCCCTTCACACACGTATAAAATTAATACACAAAACATGATTGATATGAGAAGCTAGGCCGTAATCCTGATTGAATGCATATTAGTATTAGAATTTATGAGTATGATTCGAATCTACTCAACTTTTTGAATAGTCAAGTTTTTGAATATAAGATGGCCTTGATATTTTCGAATTAACCCATTCCCTGACCTCTGCATCGCTTGTAATGCACAGCAAGTTCGTTTCATACGCTTGGCATCACATATGATTCACACTTTAAAAACCCTTTTAGAGAGAAGTAAAATTTTGGGCGTACGGTATAAAATTTTTTGCATAAGGACAGGGAAAGGATTAAAAGTATGCCGAGCTTTACTAAAATTTACTTGCCAATATTGAAACATATTATTTACACTACAAAACTTAAATTATTAAAATTGTTATCCTTTTTTATTCTGGTTGAATTAAAACTTGTTTTTCTTCATTCTTTGAGAAGTCAAAAACATGTTACACGATTGTATTCCTTTGCCAAATAAATCTTGAAAAAGGTACCTTTTCGTAATACAATAATTACATTGTATTTCCCTTGTATTTTACCAAAAAAAAAAATAATGCAGCAGTTTTATAGCCAAAACTAATAAGCCTGAGAGAGAGAACTTTTTTTATTATTATTACATTACATTCACTAATTAATGTGGCTACTGGACGTACAAAATACCAACAGGATTTATGACCTTTGCGGGGCTTATTTTTAGGGTTAGATAACCAAAATATAGAAAAATTTTATATTTTATTGTATATTCTGTATATGTGTGTGTCTGTGTGTTTTACCAAAAAGCTTAAGGCATTAATATAATAAAACATAATACAAAAAAAAAGAAATTCTTTTTAACATTTTCTTGTTTTATTTTGGATGTAGTTAGGGTTTACATACTGGCTGTGCGTGAGTGTAATTTTTTCTTTTGTTAAATTGCCATTTTAAAATACTTAATAAGTAATTTTGTTGTAATTTTGTTAAAGTCAAACTTTTTAATAAAATAATAATAATGGTGGCTGCTTCCAAATTCCCCATTGACCCAAAAAAAAAGATTCTTTGTAACAAAAAAGAAACAGAAATACGAAAAATATTTAAAACACAAGTAAAACGATAAAAACGAATTGTTTTACTTGTTAAGATTACAAGTAAAAAAAAACAACAAAAAAAAATTAAAAATTATTAAAAAACTTATTTAAATGTCGAACACACTCAAACACTCATACACACACTACACTTTCATTTCACATTTTATTTTTGTTTTTCGCCTGCCATTACTGTTATTTGTTAACAACTTTTTCTTTTTTGGTTGGCTGGTTGGTTGGTGTCTTTAGAAAAACGACGACGAAAAAAAAAAAACTTGAAAATTAAACTTAAAAGTTTTCCTCCCCCTCCCCCAACCAAAAAAAAAACGGAAAGTTTTTCTTATTTTCCCCATTGAAACAGTGTAAAACAGTAGAACACAGTGGCACAGTATTGAAGTTCATTAAACGTAAAACGTGAAAACTTTTTTGTGGCTTGAAAACAACAACAACAACAACAATAGCAACAACAGAACACCAGTAACAGTGTTAGTGGTACTATACGATCATACAAATACCCTAAAGGCTGTTTTCTGTTTTGTTTGTTGGAGTTTCTTAAAAGCTTCTTTTGTTGTGGCACTGGAATTTAAATCAATTTTCATTTCCTCGTTTAAGTATTTCCTATTAATGCTTAACAAAAAAACAAAAAAAAAAAAACTACAATAACAACAACAAATGAAATATATATTCAAGGTTTTGTTTTCAATTCTTTCTTCTTTTTTTTTTTTGTTCCCCACACAATTAAGGGAAATTTTCGGTTTTTAAGTTTGTATTCGATTTCATTGTAAAAGAGTTTTTGGGGTTCTTGGCAAAACAGAAAAAAAACCAAAAAAAAAACTTTTCATCATCAGTTGAAAAACTTAATTGGTTGCGTTTGTTTTGTTTTTTATTATTTTTTTGGCTGTTTAATAACAGCAGCTTTTATGCCTTAAGTTGACTGTTAAACTGGCTGTTAAACAGAGTTGTGTTCAACTGATTACAACGCAATTGCTTTAATTATACGTTAAAGACCGTAATGTAGTGGCTAGGAAGGGTGGTAAAACATCGCTATATCGTTATCATTTAAGCCTGTATTTATTCGTTATCATTTGTTGTTGTTGTTGGTATTGTTGTATTTTACTTCATCTCGGATTAAAATTGTTTATTAAAGTTGTTAAAATAAATACTTATCAATCCATATATTCATCACATATGTACATACTAGGGATGCCAAATAGGATCGATTAAAAAAAAATACCGGAATAATTACCGAAAAATTTCTGTATTTTGGGATTCTTCTCTTAAATAAAAAAAACATATTTTATTAAGAATTTCATTTATATTCCACTTACAACAGAATTTTATGTCTATAAAAATATAATCATAAAAAAAAACAAAACAGAAAATTACAAAAAAAAAAAAAAACGTAAATTATACATATCCTCGGTCCCATGTAAAAAGGCCCTAACTTACATTTTTTCCAAATTGATTTTTCTTGTTATTCCAATGCATTTAATACAAATACAAAAATTTAAGGCGATTTTATCGAAATGCGAGTTAAAGCCTTTCTACTAGGGATTCCAAACGGGATTGATTTTTAAATCTTCCGGGATTCTGGATTTTGTAATGCCGATCTCGAAATCCCGTGATATTTAGGTATAAAATTGTGATTTTCTCTTAATAATAAAAATGAAAAAAATATATTTTGTTAAGAAAATAAAAAAAGTAACAAAAAAGCGTAAATTAACGAAAATAAAAATTATTCATACTATATGCAAATGCATTAGTTTTAAGAAAATTATTTGAATTCCAACAAAAAGATAGGATAGCCTGGATCGAATTTTGTTGTCAACATACGCTGCCATTGAAAAACACTTCTCGCAATCAATATTTGTTGGTAAAATAATTCCAAGATAGCTGTATGCAGCTTGTAAATATTCATCTCTACCGCCTTCTGATGTAAATAAATCTATTTCTTTGGACAGTTGAGTATCTAAATCAGTTGCCCTTTTAATACGTTTTATAGGGCTTTTGCATTTTTCAATGCCATCTCATAATTTTTTATCAATGGAAGTAGGGTTTTCCTCATCTGAGATGCTATTATCAAAGTCAAGTGATATAGAATTTTTTTTTAGAACCTTTTGTAGAGTCAAAATACATATGAATTCAAAATCCCGAAAATCCCGGGACAAGTTTTTAAAAACACCGAGATTCGGGATTTCTCGATTGGCATCCCTACTTTCTACATGAGACCAATGATATTCAAATACATTAGTTTTAAAAAATTATTTGGATTCCAAAATAAGTACATATCCAGCAAGCATTTGGAAGATTGTTTTAAAAAAAATCAAAATTTTTAGAGTAATTTTTGTCATCAAAAACTTATTACACGTTTAAAAAACGGCTCAAAATGGATTCGTGCCAATGAAATACAATAAAAAAATTGTATAGCAATTGGAAATTAATCATCCAGACGTTTAAAATGTGAATATTATTTTCGTTATTTATTATTATATTCTACTTACTACTGATCATGCAGGTGTTTGAAATGTGATGGTAATTACGCATTTTATAATCATATTTTGCGTAGATAGATGATTAAAAACGGCTTCTCTTTTTAAATTTACATTTATGTAAAAGGTGGCTTTGAAATAAACTACAATTTTATTTTAAATGGAAAATTTTTCTTTGTTTTTTAACAAAAAAAAAAATATTTTTTTAAATAAACTTTAATATTCTTTATTTGTTACTTAACGTTCATGCGAACGTGATTTTTTGAAATCGCGGCAGTGTAAACGTAGGACTCAGTAAACCGACTAAAAAACACTTAAAGAGAGTAAAATACATAAATTTTGAAATACGAGCAATAAATGAATTAAATTTTAATCATAAATGACAAAAAAAACAAATACAAACGTGACTGGTAAATGACAATAAAAGTACTCCTAAACATACTGATATACTACTCATAAAACACTCGTATGCGATTAAACAATGACTGAAAGACGGTAAATAAGACTAATAAATAATCAGAAAGCTATTCGAAAATGATCATAAAACTACTAGAAAAATGGTAGAAAATTCCTGTAAACTATTATAGCAAATGACTCATAAATGATTTTTTAGGAAGAGTCGCGGGTAGTCACTTTTTTCTCCTTTATGTTCAGAAAATGAGTGCATATTCTAGCTTTTTTTAATCGCACAGAAGAATCAAAAAAGACGTGAATTTTATTAAAAATTTCCAAAATAAATAATAAGAATAAAAATAATTTTAAATAATTTTTTTAAAAAGATTAATTCATCTAACATGTCATCTAAAAGCCTAGAAGAAATTTTGTAGTCAACATACGCTGCCGTTCAAAGACACCTCTCGCAATCAACACTTGTAGGTAAAATAGTTGCAAAATAGCTGTATGTAGCTTGTAAATATACACCTCTATCGCCTCCTGATGTGAATAAATCTATTTAATTGGACAGTTGAGTATCTAAATCAGTAACACCATTAATTGAATTTAAAGGCCTTTTGAATTGTTCGATGGCATCAAATAAGTTTTTAACAATGGAAGTAGACTTCTCTTTATCTAAGATGATATTATCGAACTCGACTGATATAGAATATTTTTCAGGACCTTTTGCGAAATGCAGGATTAATGCCTTTAATTCGGATTTTATTAAAGTCGTATGCAAGTTTTTATCAAAATCAGTCTATTTGAATTTTTAAGAAAATTTATCAAGACTACAATTGATTGCTCAAATTTCATTTATCATAAATGTTAATACAGTAAAATATCCGAAAAATCCCGGGATTCGGGATTTTTTTTAACTTGTCATGAGAGTTTTTGGGACTGTAAATTCACATGTATTTTGAGTCTGCAAAAGCCCTATAAAACAAATTAATAGGGTAACTTAGGAAAATTTAGATACTCAACTGTACAAAGAAATAGATTTATTTAGGAGGTCGTAGAGGTGAATATTTTCAAGCTGTATACAGCTATCTTGGAACTATTTTACCAACAAATGTTAATTGCAAGAAGTGTTTTTCAATGGCAGCGTATGTTGACAACAAAATTCATTCAAGCATACTAGATCACATGTTAGAGGCTTTAATCTTCTCTTGAAATCCAAATAATTTTCTTAAAACTAATGCATTTGCATATGTATGAACAATTTTTATTTTTGTTAATTACGCTTTTTTGTTACTTTATTTTTAAAGGCATATAATTCTGATATAATTGGAATATTAATGATTTTGTTAATAAAATATTTTTATTATTAAGAGAAAATCGTGATTTTTCCCCTGCTTTTTCGGGATTTTTGAATCCCGAATTATCTCGAAATGTCCCGGGATTTCGTGATCGGGATTTACAAAATCCCGAATCCCGGAATTTTTAAAAATCAATCCTGTTTGGCATCCCTAGTATGTATGTACATATATAGTATGGTTTAATAACTCGTAAATATCCTATTGTTTTCATCTTAGTTAGGTAGGTACGTAAACATATTTTTATTAAGTTGTAACATAATAAGTAGCTTGATCCAGTTTTATTTTATTTTCCAAATGTTTATTAGTACATATGTCCTTATGTGTACATATTAAAAAAATATTACATGTTTGTTATAATGGAATTTGTTTTATTAATAAAAAAAAAGAACATAATATAACATTAAATAGATTATTTCATACTGTAAATAGCATATTTCTCCGAATATGGAAGTAGTATTATTGAAATGATAAACAAAAGTTGCAAAAATAAAATAATAAACTTGTTTTCCTGATCGACGAATAACAAAAATATAGCAACAACATCAGTTTAAAAAAAAGGTGATAAAGAAGTAAACAAGCAATAACAAAATCCAGTATTAAAAAAGAAGCTGATAAAAAGTAAACAGGCAACAACAATATTGCAAGCAACTTGTTTACATATTATAGAGATTTCGCAAAGGCAAAAACGTTCTCTTTCAAGTGCATTCATCAGACTGCTTACTCTGCAATGTAAAAGGCAAAACAGAGAAGGCAGAAGAACGTGGAAGACGCGTGCAATTCAGAAGTATTTAAGACCTCAACATAACATAATTCTTGCGAAAAGCTAGATCGTAATACTGATTGATAAGGATTTTACTGACAATCAATTATCTATTATCCATCTACCGATCATTGGACAATTTAAAATAAGTAAGACTACATACGGCCAACGTTACTCAGTAAGAAATAAATTGTATTCTTACGTTGCTGCAATCAAATGATTGCCACCAAGATCAGCAATAAGTATTCAAAATAATACGGACATGCATCGTGAAAGCCATATGCCTCAAAAAAGATTCGAATTAAGAGACTTTGTTGACGCAACAATGGTAGTTGCTCTGCAAGATGTATTGAACTACACAAGGTTATAACGGGTGATTTTTTAGCTATTATCTTTTTTTCAACACTGATTTAAACACCTCACGCATATTTCGTATTTGGTTTCACTGTCAAACATATTCAGTTTGTCTATAACTTAACTATGAATCGTCTTATAAACGAACAACGCTTGCAAATCATTGAATTTTATTATCAAAATGCGTTCTCTGTTAAGAAAGTTCATCACATGCTTCTTCCATTTTATGGCCGGCTTAATCGACCCACTTTAGCAGATATTCGGGCTGTTGTGACTAAATTTCGCACCAAATTTTTATTGTAGGACATTAAACCACCAACTCGCTTACGTAATGGGCGAACTGAAGAAAATATCGCAGTTATATCGGCCAGTGTTAATGATGACTATAAATGATCGATTCATAGCCGTTCACAGCATTTGGGCCTCTGTTACTTAACAACGTGGAAAATTTTGCGGAAGGATTTTGGTGTGAAGCTTTTCAAAATATAGCTGGTGCAAGAATTTTAGCCGAATGACCAACCGCAATGCAGAATTTTTAGTGAGTGGCCGAAGATCCACTTCATTATCAAAAAAAATTGGGTTCAGCGACGAAGCTCATTTTTGGTCCAAGGGATACGTAAAAAAATCTAGGTCGCCGTGGTCTAGTGGGTAGTGTGTTGGCTTATTAGACGAAAGGCCCGGGTTCGAATCCCAGGTCAGACATCAAAACGAAAAATATTTTTTCGGCGATTTCCTCTCAGCAGATTTCTGGCCAAAACTCTGAGAGTAAATAAAATAGCCATGAAAAGTTTCTTATAAAATCTGTCGTTCAGAGTCGACTTTAAACTGTAGGTCTCGCTACTCATGTATAAAATTAACACACACAACTTAAGTAGTGTGAGAAACTAGGTCAATAATCCTGACTGATGGGTTCTAATGACCAATTATGTATGTGATACGTAAATAAGCAGAATTATCGATTTTGGAGTGAAGATCAGCCAGAAGCATTGCAGAAGCTACCAATGCATTTAGAAAAAGTCACAGTTTGGTGTGGTTTATGGGCTGGTGGCATCATTGGACCGTACTTCTTCAAAGATGCTGCGAATCGCAACGTAACTGTGAATGGCAAGCGTTACCGTGAGATGATATCCAAATTTTTTTTTTTCCATAAAATGCAAAAGCTTGACTTGTATGCCATGTGGTTTCACCAAAACAGTGCCGCATGCCACGCAGCACTCGTAACTGTGGACTTATTGAGAGGCAAGTTCGATAAACATTTTATTTGGCCGCCTAAAGACTTCAATTGATGCATTGGAAGACAACATTGAAGCATTTATTCATGAGATACCGGCCGAAATGTTGGAAAGAGTATGCCAAAATTGGACTAAGCGGATGGACCTGAAATAATCTTCAAACATTAAATTATATGGACCGTCCTATCGATTCAAATAAAGATTTCATGTATTTTTCTGAATTTTTTGTGTTCTTTTTTGAAAAATTTCCCAACACCTCTTAAAAAATCACCCATTACATTTAAAAGTTCACAGGAGACTATTGCTTTAATTTATAAGCTTATATTTCTGAATCCTAGCAAAATGACCAACAACCAATAAGTTTGGTTTGACGACAATTAAAGAGAAATATTTTACCTTTGCATTGGAATATTATTCTCTATTTCCTTAGTTCTTGTAAAAAAAAAATAATCGTTTTTAATATTCGAAAACTTTAGCAGCACACACACACATATACACACGCACACTCACACAATATAATAATTTCTTTCAATTGATTTAAATTTCTATAGAAATTAATCTCCTGGGTAACCTACTTTTATGTACTTTACACTTGTACACCTAGCATCATGTGCTATGTGTGTATGTGTGCGGATATCTAAAAGTGCAAAACTGTGTGTGTGTGTGTGTGTGTATTTGTGTGAAATATCATAACACTTGGGCATTATTAAACATTCATGTTAAATTTTATCTTTGAAAACATTAATTGACATTAATTGAAATTAAAAGTTTTTCATTTCAATTTTCATTTTATTTTCTTTTTATTTTTTATTTTATTTTTCATTTTTGATGTTGTTGTTGTTGTCTTTTTTGGATTTTAATTTTCTGTTTCTTTGAAAAAATTCATGTTCATGTTCTTGTAATGACTTTTACAAATTACAACACAAAGTTCATAGCAGTAACAGCAGCAGCAGATAAGTCGACATGAATTTAATTGTGACAAAATGAAATAATTTTGAAAAAAAATTTACTTTTCTTTATTAATTTTTCTTTTTTGAATTTTTAAACAGAAACGTCACATTTCAACAGATTTAAATAAAATGAAAGCCAAAAAAAAAACAATACAATACGACAATTTAAAACAAAGGAATTAAATGTCACAGAAATAATTATCATCACCATCATCATCATCATTATTATTGTTATTTTTATTTGTTGATTGCCTTAATATTTAATAAAATAAAATAAAATAAATAATAATCATAAAAACAAATGCATATCAAAAGTTAAAAGTAGTTTTTTTTTCTATTTTCCTTATTTGTTGTCTTTTTTTTATTACTTCTTTTGTTTTTGTGAATTTTATATTTTTGCTTCATGAAACAGACTTGAAAATAAACGCAAAGTTTTTGTCAAATGCATTTGTGAATAAACAAATTCCTGACAAAATGATAAAGAAAATCGTATTTATTTCGTTTTTATTCTCCTTTTTTTTTCTCCTCTATTTTTTTGTTTTGTCAGAGTAACAATTCAACCAAAAAGTCAGAAAATATCTAAAAAATAAAGGTATACCATTACAATGTGTTACTCTACTATTGCGTGGGCATTGAATACGAGGGTTGCTATTTATTTACATACATACATACATAATTGGCCATTACAACCCTTCAGTCAGGATTACGACCTAGCTTCTCACACCACTTATGTTGTGTGCGTTAATTTTATACATGAGTGGCGGGACTTACAGTTTAAAGTCGACTCCGAACGACAGATTTTTGAGAAGCTTTTCATGGCAATTTTTACTCTCAGAGTCTTTGCCAGAAATCTGCTGAGAGGAAGTCGCCGAAGAAATATTTTTTCGTTTTGATGTCTGACATGTAATTTAAAAAAATCCAATTCTAATGTAAAGCATCGATTTTATTGTTCAATTATTGTTCTTGCTATACTAAGGCATGAAAAACCATTGCTTTACATAATTGGTCTTAATAATCCATTTGTTGGATTACATACTGCCTTAATACTTCCTTCCATTTGATGCCACTATACTGCCTAAATGGCAGAAGCTATCTAAATATGTATTTGACTGTTTGGCCTTGTCGCTTATGTGGTTAATTCCCATGGCTATGTTTCATAGGAGAGTAGACAAATATCATCTTTATAATCCAAGTCCTCGAGTTGGCGTAAATGACTTCATGCTATTCCTATGCTCTTTTAACCTCTCTTATCCGGTACGATAATTAACAGCTGAAGTAATTGAAGTTATCTCTATTTTACCCCAGCATTTGTGTGAAATGGCCGTTTTAATCTCTTTCTTCTCAATGCTTTCCATATGACAGTTCGTCCAATGGTATTGGAAGGCTTTCTTGAAATATACAACCAGTAGGTACAGTTGAAGTCGCCGTAGTCTAGAAGGTAGTGTGTTGACTTTTAAGACGTAAAACCAGGGTTCCAGCCCCAGGCCAGAGATCAATATAAAATACGAATAATATTTCTTGGCGATTTCCTCTCAGTAAAATTTCTAGCAAAAACCCTGAGAGTAAATAAAATTGCTATGAAAAGTTGCTCAAAAACCTGTCGGAGTCGTCATTAAACTATAGGTCCCGCCACTCACGTATAAAATTAACGCATACAACGTAAGTGGTGTGAGAAGTTAGGTAGTAAACTTGACTGAAGGATTGTAATGACCAATTATGTTTGTAAGTATAGTGGAATACACAATTCAAGATATTGTTTAGAAACCAATAAGATAACAAGCCATTATAAAGAGAGAATTCATTGTCTTCATACCGAAATTTTCCCTGTCATCAACAACAATTTCATATACTTTTAGAGTTTTTGCTAGAAGAGTTTTTGCTATGGTCTGAACTTATGAATTTTCATATGTCGTAAGCCCTTATACTCGGTACTAGCTAACGGCGACTCTTTAATACCATATAAATAAGTTCATCCTAGAACTTAAACCTTAAGTATTATCTTGTTACGATATTATGTTTTAAAAAATGTTTAAAATATACGTTCGTAAATTGTTAATAGTTTTAAATATTCTTAGCAGTACAATTAAATAAGATAATATCTTGTTGTACTATATTTACGCCTGAATGAATAAATAAAATAAATAAAATTCTTTATCATTTGAGCAATTCCGTATGCCACTGTTTACAACTGTATGTAAACAATAACAATTGGTTTTCTTTGCTATGTTTTTGTTACACCTTTTGCATAAATAATAACAATTGCTAGACAATTATTCGAAGAACTTTGTAACGCAGATCTTCAAACCACGATTACTCTCTTCAAACATACAGCGTCTTCACACAAAACTAACTGAATTTCACTAACTTTGTCTTGTCTTTTATATGGCAGAGTAAACAGTCTAAGGGATAATCTTAAAAACGAATGTACATGACTTCGCCTTCACGAAATCTCTAAAATGTTGACATTTTTGTTTACATTTCTTCTAATAGTGTTGTTGTTACAGTTTTGTTTACTTGTTTACCATTTTTTATGTTGGTTTTTGTTGTTGTAATTTTGTTTACTTTTTTCCCATTTATTTTTATGCTGGTGTTTGTTGTTGAATTAAGGGATATTATTAAAACTTCGCGTTAAAGTTGGCGTTAGTTAAAGGTACCTTTAGCTAAAGCGAACGGCAAAGTTACCTTTAACTTATTTTAGTTATTACAACTTACAGATAAAACAAAATGAACTTTTTCAAAAATATGGCAGTGTCCAGAGCAAAGTCGACAAAACTGCTCAATTTAACAAGTTTTTTTAAAGTACAATGGCAACAGCGGACTTCGTTTTTTTTTTTTTTTTGTTGTATATGCTCATTTTGTTTAAATTTGAAATTGCCATATCGAAAATAGTATATGATGTATCAAGTTCAAACATAAAGTGACCTTTAAATGTTAAAGGTAGGATAATCTTCCCTTTAGCTTAATGCTCACTTCTATCTTATTGGGTACTCGTAATAATGGAAAACAATTTATCCGTTAAAATCCTTCCTTTACGGCAAGTTGTAATAATAGCCATAAGTAGTACGATTAGTTGTAAACTGGTTTGTTTACTGTATTTGTTTACTGCATAGAAAGCCTTAACGACATCATTTCTCTTTTACAAAATCTTTAAATACAAATAGCAACCCTTGTATATTAATTCATGCAAGCTGTGATATATTTTTTATTTTTATTTTTCTACTTTTATTTTATTTTTTGCCAAAAAAGAAAAAAATTTGAATAAAAATGAAACTTTTGCTAGAGTTTGGAAACAAAAACTCTATTTTGACAACAACAAAAAAAAAACAAGAACAACAAACTTGTAAAAAATGTATAAAAATATAAGAGAGCGTGTGAAAGAAAGGGAGATAGACTAAAACAGAGAGAGAGAGAGAAAGACAGATGAAAAAAATGAGATGAATGTAAACAAAAACAAAATGTCAAAATCTTTTCATCATACTTTAAGCAGCTTTTGATTAGATGCTTCTAGTTTTCCAAAAAAAACCGAATCTAAGAAGAATAACAACAACAATATCAACAACACCAATCACATCAACAACAAAATAAGCTGAATAAAATAAAATTTGCTTAACTTTAAAGAATAAACAAAAAAAAATGAAATTTTAAAAACAAAAGTAAAAACAACAACAACAATAGTTTCAGTGATATATACACCATTACCAGAATTTTCTCTGAATTGAAACTTCTCTAAATACCTACTTTAAAAGCTTGTTTTAAAAACACATAGAGAGAAACGGAAAGAGAGAGAGAGAGGGATGAGATTTTCTCTCTAAATTGAATTGCATTTAAGAATTTCGATTTAAAATTCCCAACAACACATATGTGTGATGAAATTCCTAATATTTATTGTAATATAATTCCAAACAAACATTTAAAAGAGGAGAAAATAAATTAAAAAATAAAATCGAAAAAGAATTTCAAACTAAAGTAAGTGAAGCAGAAGTTATATGGGGCAGGAAATTCAAGAAAAAAAAAATACAAAAAAATGAGAAACTAAGCCCTTTTAAATATTTCAAGAATTTACAAGTAAATTAAATTTTATAAAGTTCTCTATCTCTCTTTGGTTTTTATTTTAAAATAGTTTTATTTTTTATTTATTTTTTTTTTTTTTTTTGTTTTGTTTTGTTTTGTTTTAAATCAAACTTAAACTAATAATTCCCTGAAAAATTTTTTATTTTTATATTTTTTTAAATTTAATTGGTTGACTTGAAAAGATACAGTGTAAGAGCAGGTATCACTTTATCAAAATGTATGGTGCATGTACTCAAGTATTAATAAATATTTAATGAATAAAATTTTTAACATTTCAAACATTTCAAACATTTTTAATTGGAAAGAAATTAAAAATTAAAACACTAAGCAGACTATACAGTGGTAACCAAAAGGAGCAAAAAAAAATAACTTCAAATGAATTACAAAACTTTTTTAAATGGAAAGTTATGTCATACTTTATTTGATTGTTTTAAACTAAGCGTGGCACTTTAAATACTACCAAATAAATAAATATTTTAATAAGCTACTGGTGAAGCCTAATTCTTATTATAATACTTTAAACTAGAATTAACTAAACGTCCATTGAATATAACAATGGAATGCAAATGCTTACCGAAATTACATTACGATTCGGGTGTTCATGGGCTAAAAACAAACATACGTTACACAGATCAGCAATCAAAAAGATGAGTCGAATCAAAACATACTCATAACTTTTGATATTTATACACATTCGTACTATGTGAATATCATGGAATCTCGTCTACTCATATTAAAAGTTTGAAGAATACACATCAAAGATCAGCAATAAATCGTTTTTCCACTACTCATAAGCACTTATGCAATTTTGAGTATGAATGAATTAACAGAATTGAAATACAACTACTCTGATTCATTTGTACCAGTAGAATTGATGAATAGAATCGAATCATATTCATAATATTATGGAATCTCTACTACTCATATTCATTCGAACTCGCTACAACATTGATTTACAGTATAACTAGCACTGAGTATGAGTACAACGCCTACTCATTCTGATTCATAAATTTGGAAAAATATTTCTAATACTTATAAGTCATTCGAGTGACTTGAATCATTTATCAAAATTTACAGTCTTTGTTGTTGTTGCATATACAAACAAAGAAGAAAGGATAGACAAAGACGACATGCAAAGCATACACACAATCTTCTTGTGAGTATAGTAGTGTTCGTACGCGAATCATACTTATTTTGTGCTTCGTGTAAATGTTAAGTAAAGACGAGTTGAAGTCAATAACATCATGCGTATTGTTAAGTATAAATACGACGAGTACTTCCAACTTTGAGTACGAGTAGCATGAGTATGATATCAAAATAAGTATGAATGCGTATTGCTGATCTCTGATACACATCTGATACAACTCATACTTTCATTCCGCTTTAATGCCTTTCCTCAGTATACATATCAGAGATCAGTAATGTGTATTAAAAAAGATGTGTAGAATCGAAATATACATACTCATACTGAAGTGCACACATACATAATAGGTCATTACAAACCTTCAGTCAGGATTATTGAACTAGTTTCTCATACCACTTATGTTGTGTGTGTGTTAATTTTATACATAAGTGGCGGGACCTACAGTTTAAAGTCAACTCCAAGCAACATATTTTTTTGAGAAACTTTTCATGGCAATTTTATTTACTCTCAGCATTTTTGCCAGAAATCTGCTGAGAGGAAATTATCGAAGAAGTACTTTTTGTATTTTGTTTTGATGTCTGGCCTATGCCAACACAGTACCTATTAGACTAGACGTTAAACTTATTCATACTTAACAATACGTATGATGTTGACGATTTCGACTTTTCACTCAACATATGAACGAAACACAAAATAAACATGATTCGCGTACGAACACTAAAATACTTACTAAAAGGTTGTGTGTTTGTTCTGCTGCTGTTTTGCTTATGTGTCTTTTATTGTAAATCCTAACAACAAGTAAGATTGTAAATTTTGTTGCATGATTCGAGTCACTCGAATCATTTATAAATATTAATAAGTATTATTCTATAGTTACGAATCTAAATGAGTAGACTTATGAATCAAACATATTTCGATGTCAACTTTATACACATACTACTCATTACAAATCAACATTGTAGTGAGTATGAATGAATCAGATTACATATGTAGTTAAATTTCAATATTGTTGACTTACGTATATTCAAAATTTCTTGAGTGCTATGCGTATGTAGAGAAAAAACGATTCATTGCTAACCTCTGATCTATAAACGGAATAAAATCAACAATTAAACTTTAGTGGGTATATACACTAATACCGCGGTTTGCGTCCCCTCGTTCTGCGTCTGCTTCGAAAATTTCTGTGACTTCGAAGTTGCGTCGTTTTTGTTTAAGTTTGCGTCGTTAATATGAAAATATTTGTACAAAGCTGAAACATAAAAAGGGGATTTCCCGTTTAAGTCTAATGTAAATACATACAAACATATGTATTTATGTTGTCTGATGGTTGCAAGTTGTAAGGTCGTTAGTAAATTAAATATTTTTTATTGAAAAATCTATTTTTTCAGCTAAAATTATGAATGTATGGAAAATCGTGCTTCGTTTTGCGACGCGTTTCTTCAGGCCCTGATAGCGACGCAAACCGGGGTATTAGTGTATTAACAGGTAATATCCTGGCCATTTTATAAAGCTTAATATCTTGAAAGGAAATTTCAATGATTGAAATTCCGAACAGGGATCTGGACACACTAAGATGTCTCTTTAACTTTCAATCCGGACGTGGATATGAGCACGCAGAGACCAAAGGGTCAAAAGGAATCCAATTCGATGTAATACCACCGCAGTTCCGCAGTAAGCACAACAAATTCACGAGACGAGGGGGGATTTAGTGGGTGAGTGTTCCACACACGGAGGATGTGATGACTTCCTTTATGGTGCGGTTAGGTACATTTACCCCTCCTCGATGTAAATAATAAAGGAAAAAACTGGGCGAACATTAGGTGCATTAACCTCGTTTTCCTATTACAAAATGAAAGTGATAGTGACAAAGACTACAAAGTTTTGTTAACAACACGTTCGAAATGATCAAGAAATTCTGTATTTGCCAAAAATCTACTCATATAATTATTCGATCATGCACTGATTAGCAAAAATTTTGCAATCTTATATTTATACAGCCGTGAAGATCTTATTTATGAGTTCATTTGTAAGTCATACTTTGTACATCCATATTTGTTTAAAATCAATAACATTGTACGTGTTGTTAACTATGAATACGATGAGTATTTCAAACTTTCAATATGAGTAGAGGATGTTCCATGATATTAAAATAAGTATGAATGTGTATAAGTATCAGAAATTATGAATATGATTCGATTCTACTCATCCTTTTAAATACTCATAGCTAATCTCTGCAATGTATCTATGTTCGTCCAGTGAATCTCTTTAGCTTTATTAAATGACCGCCACATTACCTAGGTTGTTAGTATATAGCCACTAAAATTTGATTTATGATTTTAATCCAAATTGTTGATTTTTTTTTATATAAAATATCAAATATTAGATGCTGAACAGCAAACTATACTAAGAATATATACTGTATTGCAAAATATTTACGCGTTACATACAGTAGCGAGCACAAAAAATGCAACACTGTGCCATATGATCTTTAATAAGATATGTTTCAAAATAACGGTAACTAATTTATCTATTTTCTTTTGCTGTTAATTCTTTCAATTATAAGTTTTCAAAATAACCACAGTTTATTCCAAATTCTGCTTTAAAAAGTTAAATATTTTTGAATTAGTGAAAAAAGTGAAAATTTTTAGCGAGCAAAAAAAATGCAACATAATAAAAAAATAGTTAAAGTAAGTTATTTATTTAATTATAATTGAAAATTTCTTAAATAAGTTATACAACATGTGTTTTGTAATAGAAGCAGCTCTCAGCTGACAGCAAAACTGCAATCATTAAAGCCTTAGAAGAAGGAAAATCCATGCGTGAAGTTGGACACCTCTTTGGTGTAAATCAATCAACCGTATGTCGGATTAAATTTCGATTTTCCTTGAGAAATAGTGTGGAAAGGAAACCAGGTAGTGGTAATCCTCGAAAAACTACCTCTCGCCAAGACCGCCAGATGATTGCACTGGTTAAAAAAGATCCACGAAAGACCGCAGTGGACGTTGCTAATTTCGCAAATGAGCAAATGGGAGTCTCTATAGGCGTCCACACTGTTCGCCGTAGATTGAAAGAGGCTAATTTGCATGCGAGACGACCCGCAAAGAAATTTGCAAAACGTTACAAGGATTGGTCAAATGAACAATGGGCTAAAGTCTTGTGGAGCGATGAAAGCAAATTTAATTTGTTTGGCTCCGATGGGATAAATTTTGTTCGAAGACCGCCTGGACAGAGACATTCTCCAAGATATCAACTTCCAACCGTAAAACATGGCGGTGGATCAATAATGGTGTGGGGTAAGGAACGATATGTTTAAAAAAAATTATTGATTTTACCTCACGTATTTACAGGTGCGTTTTCCCGTGATGGGGTAGGTCCCTTAACTCAAATCGAAGGAAAAAATGGACGCCAAGAAGTACTGTGAAATCCTTGGAGAACACATGCTTCCTCACCTGCGGGAAAAAATGCCTCCTGGTAGCATATTCCAACAGGATAACGATCCAAAGCACTCAAGTCGCTTAGCTCGAAACTTTTTAAGCGATAATGATGTCAATGTTTTGGATTGGCCATCACAGTCTCCCGAACTAAACCCCATAGAAAATCTATGGGAGCTATTAGATCGGGAAGTTAAGAGGAAACATCCGTCAAATAAGAGGCAATTAGATGAAATTTTCAAAAGTGAATGGGAGAAAATATCCATTAACACATTAATAGCTTTAGTCGACTCTATGCCTTCTAGGTTGCAAGAAGACATAAAAAATAAGGGCTACGCCACTAAATATTAATTTTAAGATTTTTTTTTGTAAGAATTACTATTTAATTTAAATAAACACATTAAAATTTATGCTGTTGCATTTTTATTGCTCCCATGAAATTCGCACTCTTTTTAATAAATGACAAAATAATATATCATTAATTAAAAATATTTACATAATGTTATTGATAATAGGTATCTATAACTGTAGGAATTAATAACCCAAAGAAATATTTTGAACTGGTCACCATTTTTTTAAAATTATCGCACTTAAAGATAATTTTACCCAACGGTGCATTTTTTGTGCTCGCTACTGTACATGGATATGCAATAAATTGAAAACTAACCTTAAAAATTTATATAAACAAAATTTAGAATACATGTACATATCGCTCCTTTATTGCAACATAGTCATATCACGAAAAATTACAAATTTGTAGTTACTTAAGCAAAACTACTCTTTTAGTCCTTCTGTACATGTTGAAAAAAAAATCAGTTTTATATCCCAAGCTGAACCGTAGTTAGAGCAAAAACTTAACTCGCATTTTGTCAAGTTCAAGTTTTTTTGGGATATGACTATGTTGCAATAAAGGAGCGATATGTGTGTATGTGAGTAGGTTAAGTTTAAATACTAATTTATATGTTAAATGTCATTTGATCCTCAGGTCAAAAATTAGACCCAAAAACGTTTATTTCTTCTTCATGTTATTCTGGTTATTTTCAAATATTTTAACTTAATTTCAATAAAAACTTTCATTGGATGTGTGCGTGTGTGTGTGTTTGTTTGTTTTTTTTTAACCGAAAAAAGGCCTAAAGGTATAATGAATAAATATACTCAACATTTCGATTCGAATTGTTTGTCTAACAGTCTCTTGTTGCGTGTCGTAAAATGTCACACAAGTTTTATCAAACTGTCAAAAAACTAAATGAAGATAAAAACAAAAATTTTAAAGAAAAAAAAAATTCATCTCCTCTCGCATTCTCTCTCTCTCTCTCTGTATGTGTGTGTGTGTGTGTGCAAGCTACCACATACTACCAGGAAAATGACAGACAGAGAGAGAGAGAGAGAGATAGAGAAAAGGAAGCCAAAAGCTCAAATAAGATTAAAAATACATAGAAAAATCAAAAAAAATTTTAAATTGAATAAGAGAAGACCGAATCTGAATCCGAATAATAGATTTCAATGCAAGTGTGAATAATTAATAACATTTAAAATGTGAAAGCAGAGCAGCAGAAAAACAAAGAGAGAGAGAGAGAGAGAGAGAGGAGAGAAAGAGAACAATGACATTTATAAGGTTTTATTTTTTTTTGGGCAAAATTCCATTTAATCTTGAAATAAATTTTTTTTTTTAAATTTTTTTGTTTCTCTTAATTTTTTTTTCTTCTTGTTGTTGTTGTTGTTTTATTTTTCTTTCTGTTATTATTGTCTATGAATGAATATTTTTGGAACAAAAAGAAAGAAAAAAAAACCAAAGGGAGAAAGAGACAGAGGAAATGAAAAAATTTTGCAAAAGTTTTTAGTTGTTCTTTTAGGGGGATATTGAAGGTATTTGTGAGTGGATGTGTTTGTGTTTGTGTTGATAAGTGTCTGTCTGTGTGTGTGTGGTTGAGATTTGTATTTAAGCATTTTTACACCTCATATGAGTCGTCAACGTTTATATTCGTTTCGCATAGATATGGCATATGAATGCATCTCTTGCCTTTCAGCTTACCAGTTTAGACTCTAATGAGGTCATAAAACAGTATATCGTATATGAGATAGAAGAACTTCAAGAACACTTTTCTTTCTTCTCTTTTGCCTCTCTCTCTCTCTCTCTCTATCTATCTATCTCTGTCTCTCAGTTTGCACATGAGTTTTATTACAGAAAAATGTTTTGCAAGAAAAAACAAGGAAAAATAATACAAAAACTACTCTTATACATGCATACATACATATGTATATACAGACACACACACACAGGCAACATGTGGATATGTATAGTTACAAATACATACAAACATTCATAGATAGTATAAGTGAGAGAAAGTACAAGCATGTGTCTATAAACGTTTCTCAAAAAAAAAAAGAAGAAAAAAAAAATTGTGAAATTTTAAAGTGAAATCGGGTCACACATTAAAAGGTAGTCAAAGCGAAAGTGCACCACAATCTGTCCGTCCGTTCCTCTACCTCTCCTTGTATTCTAGTGTCCGTTTAAGTGTCTATTTGTTTGCCAGTCAAACAGTCAGACAGATAGGCAGGCAGGCAGGCAGCCAGCAAATCAAGCAGTCACTCAGTCAGGGTTCTGTGTTTATTCTGTGTTTATACGCTTGGTTATCTTTTTGGCAGACGTGTGGGTGAGGCAACTGTATACTAAAGAGTATACTAAAGAGTACAGCAAAAATTTAGATTTTCTTTTAATAGCAACTCTATAGCAGAGAGCGAGCAACTGAAATTGCAAAAACATATAAAATAATTTAAGTGGAAATTATGGTTAATTTGTGTTATTAAATCGACAGATTCAGAGACACACAAACACACACACACACAAAACAAACAGGAAACCAACAGTAAAACAGAAATTTTATTTTAATCTTCTAAGGAAACAAAATAAGGAAAAAGTAACAAAGCATTGCTAGCACTTGAAATGCACATGAATAACTCATAGTGTTAAGTACTATTTGTTTTCATAAGGACTCTTGTCTTCATTTTTATTAAATCTTAAGTTTAAGAATGAAAAAAAAAAATAAAAACACAAAAAACATTTGAATTCTTATTCAACTTCCTTTAATTTTTACTTTGTTTCTTTATTTTCCAGAGATGCGCAGCATATACGGTGATGTATCCTCACATTATTGGGAAACACCATATTCTCAACCCTATTTTGATAACTCATCAAGACGGGAAGTTACTTCCATAGTGGGTCAAGCCGCATTGTTACAATGTAGAGTCAGAAATTTAGGCGATAGAGCGGTAAGCTATTCCAGAATTTTGTTTTCTTTCCGTTTTTTTATACAATTTAAATAAGAAATTTAATATGTGGGGTGAAATGAAAAATAAAAAAAATTTATTTTTTCTTTTTGGATTTTCATACATGGACACCAGGTATCATGGATACGTAAACGTGACTTACACATATTGACCGTAGGCATTTTAACCTACACAAACGATCAACGATTTCAATCATTGCATACAGAGGGCTCAGATGAATGGACATTGCGGATATCATCGCCACAACCCCGTGATTCAGGCACCTACGAGTGTCAAGTGTCAACAGAGCCAAAAATAAGTCAAGGATTTCGTTTAAATGTTGTCGGTAAGTTCACGTCTATGAACACATTCGTTCATGCATCAAATACACACACACACATATGCATAAATGCTTTCATATTCACACAACCACCCGTGCACACCAACACCCACACCCACACCCAGCTGCTAATAACACGAGTTCAGGTGAATGGAAATGAATTGCTGTGACGAAAACTAAGAATTGTATTTAAAAGGCCTTTATTTTTGTTTCCTCATGCAATTCATTCATTACGGGGTCGGGTCGAAGGCAGTTATAAGGACATATATATAGTATTTTACTTATATAGGGTAGCCCATCTATAGATTTAAAATTGCAACACCAATTATTTCAAATCTGGCAATTCTAAAGTCATCTATCCTGTCTCCCTCTAAACATAATATCTCGATCTACGCTTGATTAAAGTATATTGACAAAGATTATTGGTTGCAAATTGCACGTGAATGTTGTACAAAATTTGGTTGCAGAGAGGGGCCAACCGTGCCTGGTATACGCAAGTTTATTGCTAAAGTTCGTGAAACTGGTTGCATTGTTAATGCGCCAAGATGTGAGCATGTTCGTACAGTTTGCACATTCGAAAATATCTAATAATATCTGTGGCTAAGAGTGAAGGTTAGAATACATCAACAGCAACTCATTCATGCACCAATTTACGTCGAATTTTGCGAAGAGATGACGCTTTACAAAGTTTAATTGAGAAACTGCGGGCTTCTTGGGGACAATTGCTGTAGACAGTCTAAGGGTGAAGGTATAGCACTGGCCATTTTATAGTCACCAGCAGCAACTCGTTTCCTTACCGTTCGCCTCTTCCCTCTTTCCACCTTTCCTAAAAAAAAACCTGCACAATGCACTGCATAAGTAGGGGCCATCCCCTGAGTGCTGGTTTTATAAAACAAAAAAAAAAAAAAAGAGTTGAAGCCGCATGACCATCCGCTTCTAGCGAAGCACGATGAAGATGATGTAGATTTATTGGAAAAAAAAAACATCTTTTCGGGTTACATTTATAAGCAAAATTGCCGTTTTTGAAGTTCAGGAAACCCACATGTGGTCTCACAAAAGCCAATGCACGCATTACGAGTGCCTGTTTGCTGCGACTTGTGGAGCGTAGGTATCATAATCCCTTATAAATGAGGACGGCCCAACCATTACGATCAATGGAGTCATCTATCGTACCACGATCACCGATCTTCTAGTACTCGTTCATCATGGTATTGATGGGAATAATGTTTGATTGCAACAGTATAGTGCAACTTGGCACACATCTCAAGCCTCAATCGATATATTGCATCAAACATTTGATGGCCGTTTAATTAGCCAAGATCGTGATGTCAATTGGCAGGCAAAAATCTGGAATTTAACACCGTTGTACGGTTTTCTAAGGGGTGCCGTTAAAGAAAAGTGTTATGGCATCAAACCACAAACAATGGTACATTTGGCGGTGAACATGCGTAATGCCATTATAGAGATACAACTTCATACACGCGAAAAAGTGCACGACAATTGGTCCGTTCAAATGAGGTACTGTAAGGATAGCCGCGGCAGCCTTATAAATGAAATAGAATTCCATTTCCAAAGGGAACAATTGTATTTCACAACAAAGAAATAAATTTTACAAAATTTTAATATTTTAAATTTTATATTTCCCAGCCTTTCCAACCTTCCTTTCAAGTTAATAGGTAATTTTTATTTCTTTTTCGCATAGCGACTTCTTGGACATTCTTAATTTATTTCATTGAATTTACACTGAGCGTATGAGTAATATTATTTCAACATACCAAAAATCATACGTCATGTAGTACCCAGGAAATTATTAATTGAAGATAATCAGTTGTAGGAGAATATTTTATTTAGTTTTTGTTTGTAAAATACCAACTTTTGACAAAATTAAATATGTAATGCCACCAGATATTGTTAAAGTTATGAGAATATTGACAGCAAAAATTTTTTCTTTATTATTATTGAACCTTTCTTAATGAAATTTACAATAGTTTTCAAATCTTAAAACTAGTTTTGAACGTTAATAGTTAACTACATATATATTGTATTCAAGTCTTATATTAATACTACACTACATTAGAAATTATAGTCAGTGCAGCCGTCGAACGAGGCTCAATGCGTCACTTCGTTTTAACCTCTAATGACCGTCGAATTGAAGCAAGTCCCTTGCCAATGCGTTGGTGTGAATCGTCAGTTTATCGATGTATTTTATGGCGAATTTTTTAACTTCTTCTTGAATTGTAGGAATGTTGAGGCGTCTATGGATATTGTCGTTACGAATATACCATGGAGCGCAGAAAATTTCTCGTAAATGCTTGTAATTTCGAAACGTTAGATGCGCATGTACTGCCCCAAAGCTGAATGACGTAAGTTCATATTGTCTATATAATGCATTTGTATGAAAGAACCTAGTCTTTAAGGTCTAATGTTGAATTAGGATCAATAATCCAGTGCATTTGAGCGGATTATAGCTTAAAGGCCGCTAATTTGGCCACATCGAGGCCATGTTAGACGCCGGTCTAAGTAGACTTTTAGGTATTTACAGTGATTTTCTACAGGGACCTCAAGCATATTTTTTTTTTGTGTGGTGTGCAATCTTGTCTTCTGTGTGTGAAGGTTACATGAGCGCACTTGGATGAATTCACCTTTATTTACCACTTTTCAAGCCATTTTTCTAAATCGTATATGTGTGACTGCAGTTGTGTTGATGCTACCTTCGGAACCCCTTTTATTTTTTTTTTATAGATTTCCGAGCTAAAGTTTGAAACAACTTCGAAAGACATTCGTAGCCCGGCCTACCAAAGTGCACGATTCGCCGCAAGACTTACTCTCGGCTAGCTAGACGCATACGTACTAAAACCAACCTAGTTCATCACACTTTCAACCATTTGCCCCCCTCCGGGACCACATTCAAATATTACTTCGGGGGGTGGAGAGTCAGCGAATGCTGCCTTCAAATTCCGCTGACCTTGCTCTCTCAGCCAATCTTTGCTGCGTCAATACATACTGTGCGAAAACAAATACTGCGTTCCAATTGTCACATGAGATTAGCATCAGGTTAACTGTATTCCCGGGCGTAACCTGGAATCCTATTGTTTTCTCTAGGCAATTTCGTTGAACACAATATCGCGGGCAATTACGGAAAACATGCCCCGCCGTCCCCTTTTCATTACATCATTTTAGGCATGCCTCATCCACGTCATGACCAAACTTATAGAGATAAACCCTATAACGTCCATTAGCAACTTGTCAGGTGGAAGTTCACCGGACCTTGTCTTCTTTTAGTCCATACGCCTATGCTCGGTATGAGTCTTTGGGTCCATCTTCTCTTGGTGGAATTGGACCAGTCCTGCTGCCATCTATCCATAGTTGAACAGGGTTCGAAAAATCTGTTCTTCTCTTTACGTCATATTTCCTCCTCTCTATATCCACAACTAATTTCAGGGGCATCATCGCCGCAATCACTAACGCTGCATCAGTGGACACCATTTGGAAGGCAGAAACCATCCTGAGAGCTGATATCCTGTAGGCTGCTTCTATTCCTGTTCTCTAGGTCCTCTTCTTCATAGCCCCAACCCATTCGGGGGTTGCATGAATAGCAATCGCTGTCACTACCTTCATTATAGCTGTCTCCTCTCCAGTCTTGGGCCTCCTAGGTTAGGCATTAATCGGGCAAATGCATATGCCGTCGCCGCACATTTTTGGCCGATGTACTACAGGTGTTCCCTAAACGTGAGTCTGTTGTCAATGATAACTCCCAGATATTTAATCGCCTGCTTTGATGATATGCGCTGGTCCCCTACCGTTATGGTAATAAAAAAGTGAAATTTTTTTCCTACTGCTTACAAGGAGTGCATCCGTTTTGTGATCAGCTAGTTTGAGACCTAATTCTGTGATCCATTACCTTCGGAACCTGTGTTGATGTGTATGTATTAGGATTTGTGGGCCTGTCTTCCCTTGGAGACACCTACAGAGATCTTTTTTGTTATAGACAGTTCGTCCTTCAATTTGATCTTAAAAGTTATATCAGTTTAAAAAGTTTGTGTATGTTCTCGGGGAGCAGTCGTATTATTTTCCTCAGTAGACCATCATGCCAAACCTTATCGAATGCTTGTGAGATGTTGATAAAAAGAACTGAACAATATCGTTTCCTTTCAGATAGCAGCATAAATAACTGAACCGCTTCATATTATTCAGGTATTGCTTCATAAAAAAAATACAATACAGTCAACCCTCCCATAACGCGGTGATTACGTATTACATTATATGGAAACCGCGCTGTAATGAAACTCGGATTTCAGGTACAAACCAGGCTAATTCTGTAGCGTGTTCTATGGAAACCGCTATAAGAAACACAGAATTAGTACAAATCACATCATTCGGACCGCGTTATATGGAGATCAAGAAATACAAAAGACAAGATAAATTATAAATTATTTTTATTGAATTCAAGAGTTCATATAAGGATTAATAAAAAAAATTAATTAAATACTAAACTAAAAGACGGGTTTCCAACAAAAATATTTGTCCTCACTTGGTTCATTTTCATTCACTGTTTTTCGATTGTAACTTTTTTCTAACACCACTAAAACCTCTCTATAGGGAGCTAAGCAATTTCTTAACTCTCTTTTAAACTTTGCGCCGCGCACCCTTGAATGATCATTTTTAAATTAAATGAAGTTCTAATTGTTTAGCCCGATTTAGTCTTTTTTCACATCTTGTAAATCGAAATTTGGCACCCAATCATTTTCTTTATTTTCGTTTACCAATGCATTTAATTCCAATTCATTAATTCTATTAATTCCATAACATCTTCCTCTGGTATATTAAACCCTCTTACAATATCTAGTTAATATTCAGTCATAGGCTGTGCGGAAGGATTTTTTAGGGGATGAAGTTGAACGCAAACCGCGCTATAAGTGTACCGCGCTATAGGAAACCGCTTGCTGAGGGTACTGCATTATAGGAGGGTTGACTGTACATACAATAGTTTTTTAATTAAGCATTTGAAGGCCAGTATCGAGATACCTTCTAATGTCTAATGCACAAAACTTGGCCCGATTGGATGACGTGCTGCAAGACCATTCGCTACAGCGAAATGAAAGGAATAACATTCCATTGTCAGACGGAAAAAAAACAATAAATTTGTCAAAATGGTTATGTCAATTGGCCTCAAGGAAGTTGTGATCTGACACCGATGGACAATATTCTGTAAGGATGCCGTTAAAACACCACAGACAATTAAGCATTTGAAGGCCAATATTCGTGAGGCGATTAACAATATTTGAAATCGTTTTTGTTTTATTGCATTTCTAAATTCAAACTTTTAAATAGCTCACCCTATATTATCTACAATGTTACTGATTTTTTACTAAGCATATGTTCTAACTGCCCAGATGATTTAACTTTAGAAAAATTTACAAAAGTACACTACACTACACTCTAAAACACCGAATACACGAAAACCTTTCCACCATAAATTAAGCCCTCCTTTTGGCCTTTAAAATTCAAAGCCTTGCCATGTATACACCTCCAACAAATTACCACAATTCATTCATTCTTTCATTCTTTCTATCTCTCTGTTTTATTTAAAGTATCCCGTGCAAAAATACTTGGAAATCCTGAATTGTTTATCAAAAGCGGCAGTGATATTAATTTAACATGCCTGGCTATGCAATCACCCATACCGCCTTCGTTCATTTATTGGTACAAAGGGAAACGTCTAATGAACTATTCGCAACGTGGTGGCATCAACGTTATTACCGAACGTACAACGCGCACAAGCAAACTATTGATTTCAAAGGCAACATCAGCAGATTCTGGGAATTATACTTGTTCACCTAGCAGCTCAGGTATGTAATTTACTAATCTCATACACAAATATACGTTTGTATCCTATATACACACATACAAACAAACATAATTATTTACAATGTGAATAAATTTAAAGGAATTTTCGTAAACAATTATTGCGAGAATGAAAAATTAAAACGAAAATAATTGTCAAACATGAATTATTATTTTATAAACGAAATTATTTATTAATTAAACCAATTTGGACAATCAGATAGAAATACTTTGGCCGCTTAACAGTAATAATTGCAATTTTCTAAAGAGCATCATTTAGCGGAGCAGCTTACATGCACGTTAATTTGATTAGTGGAACATGCTGCAATTTAATAACGAAACTTATAATATGAGACCATAGATCGATGGTGGCCTATAAAGATCCTGTTTTGGGAGAAAGGGTACGCAAAGACAAAAGCTATGAAAAGGTTTTCTCGGCAGATATTATGAATAGAGTAACTATAGTAGTGTTTGAAGTCACCGTAGTCTAATAGGCAGTGTATTGGCTTATTAGTCGTAAGGCCACGGTTCAAACGCCAGGTCAGACATCAAAACGAAAACATAAAAAAAAATATTTCTTCGGTGACTTCCTCTCAGTGGATTTCAGGCAAAAAATAAAATAAAAATTGTCATGAAAAGTTTCTCTTAAAATCTGTCGACATTAAACTGTAGGTCCCGCCATTTATAGATAAAATTAACACACTCAACATAAGTGATGTGAGAAACTAGGTCAATAATCCTGACTGAAGTGTTGCAATTGCCAATTATGTATGTACTAGGGATGCCAATCAGGAAATCCCGAATGTCGAAATCCCGGAATTTTTGGGATTCACAAAATCCCGAATCCCGGGATTTTTAAAAACTTGTCCCGAGATTTTTCGAGATTGTGAATTCATATATATTTTGACCCTACAAAAGGTCCCGAATTATATCAATTGACTTCGACAATAGCATCTCAGATGAGGAAAACTCTACTTCTGGTAATAAAAAATTATTTGATGGCATCAAAGAATTCAAAAGCCCTATAAAACGAATTAAAATGGTAACTGATTTAGATACTGAACTATCCAAAGAATTAGATTTATTTACATCAGGAGGTGGTAGAGGTGAATACAGCTATCTTGGAACTATTTTACCAACAAATGTTGATTGCGAGAAGTGTTTTTCAACGGCAACGTATGTTGACAACAAAATTCGTTCAAGCCTATCAGATCACATATTAGATGCTTTAATCTTGTTGTTGGAATCCAAATAATTTTCTTAAAATTTTCTTAAAGCTTAAACATTTGCATACGTATGAACAATTTTTATTTTTGTTAATTTACGTTTCTTTGTTAGTTGCTGTTTTTATATTATATTTTTCATGATATATAATTCTGATATCTATAATTGGAGAACAAATGATTTTGTTAACAAAATATTTTTTTTATTATTAAGAAAAAATCGCGATTTTTCCTGTGATTTTTCGGGATTTTTGGATCCCGAATTATCCTGAAATATCCCGGGATCGGGATTTGTAATCCCATTTGGCATCCCTAGTATGTACTCCCTACTATAGTTAGACTCACTCAAGCCTCTGAGCTTCATGACCTACATATTTAAAAGCTTAATTTATACCTTCTGCATGAGCAGAAACACAGGAACGTGAGTTTTCAGATTCCCATCGTTAGAGCTTAAACAAAAAACTGTTTTGTCCTTGATATCAACAAAAAAAACAACTCATATCTCGGAAAACCCCACAGCAATGTCTCTAGTACTACTTGGTACACCAGTTTAAAATAGACATACTGTAACTTCATCAGTCAAGTTTTTCGTCTGCAGACATTTTTTTTAAAAAACGTTTTACCAATGCAGAGATGTCAACGAGGCAAGGCACCATATTTATATACCAATTGGAAACTGCTTACTGCCGCAGTTGTATTAAAAAATTAATATTGCAACGTTTTTACCTTTTAAAAAAATTTAAAATGCGATCACGTAAATTGCAAATAGAATGAAATTTGTATTCATTCTCTATATGCCGTTGTTCACAACTTGATGTAAAGAACAACAATTACTTTTATTAGTTACTCCTCTGTTTATGCCCTTTGCCTAAACAATAACAATTACTAGATAATTATTCAACAGATCTTTGCAACGGAGATCTTCAAACCAGGATTACTCTTCTTCAATCACATCATGTCTTAACACAACATTAGCTCACTCGTGTGCCTTGCCTTGCCTTGCCTTTTATATGGCAGTATAAACTTTCTGATGAATTTTCATGACTTCGACTTCTTGAAATCTCTGTAAATGTAAACATCTTTGTTTACATTCATTATTGTTGTTTGTGTATTATGTTTACATTTATTCTTGTAATATTAGTTGTGGGTTTTTATTTACTTGTTTACCATTTTTTTTTATGCTGGTGTTTGTTGCTGTACTTTTCTTTACATGTTTACCATTTTGTAGGCTGGTATTTATTGTTATATTAAGCAGAATGATAAATGGTAAACAGGTTCGTTTACTGCATTGTTTTGCTTTTGTAGTTTTTGTTTATAATTTTTATGTTAAGCGATGAAGAAACAAAACATACATAATTGGTCATTACAACCCTTCAATCAGGATTATTGATCTAGTTTCACACACTACTTAAGTTGTATGTGTTAATACATAAGTGGCGGGACTTACAGTTTAAAGTCGACTCCGAATGACAGATTTTTTAAGAAACTTTTCATGGTAACTTTTATTTCATTTTTGCCAGAAATCCACTGAGAGGAAGTCACCGTTTTGAACACAAAACTCACAGAAACTCTGGTTAAAATATAATTTACAGGATCCGATTCAAACGATTCAATTGAATTTTTCCACATATTATTCATAAACTGCTCAAGTGGAATGTAGTTTACACCCTTTAGTCCGGATTACGCCATAGTTTCCGACATCATTTATGTTGGCGGAATCTATAATTTAAAATCAACTCCGAACGACATATTTTTGTGAAACTTTTCATAGGAATTTTATTTACTCTTAGAGTTTTTGCCAGCAATCTACTGAGAAGAAATCGCTGAAGAAATACTTTTTGTATTTTATTTTGATGTTTGGTCTGTTACTCGAATCCTGGCTTAATGCAAAACAACAGTATTTTACTTTTTCATTTTCGTAGCAATTGAAAAATTGTTAGGTTTAAAAAAATGGACTTTTAAAAAACAGTACAGTAGTCGTTCACAAATTAGAACTACTTTGTCTTTGAGGCAATATTAATTTCTGGACGTTTTTTTTTGTACACGCTTATCAAATTTCACAAATAAACTGGCCATAAAATATATAAATGCTACAAAACTAACATCAAATACGGAAAAACGTATATAATTTGGTGATTCCCCTTTTTAGTTTTACAGAATAAAAAGAATTTGGGGGATTTCTTGTGCTAGAATAGAAAAAAAAAGAAAAAAACGCTTAGAAATTCGAATTTTTGAGCGTATAATGTATAGCAAAGTACTGATTCTAATTTCTGGAATTTCTAATTACTGGAGATTCGAATTTGTGAACTTCCACTGTATTCCAAATTAATATTATACTGTACACTCAAAAATATTCCAGCAAAGCTGCTGCCGAACACTATAGCATTGTAGAGAGATTGTTGATCACAAAAAAATATTTTCTATAAATTTTTAAAAAAGTATACTCTTTACTATACCTGTGGTAAATCTTATTCATTGCACTTGCTTTTAAGCTCTTTAGCAAATATTAATATGTTAAGATGCCAAAAAAAAAAGCCTCGAATTTAGGAAAAGAAACTCAGCATATTTAGATTTTTTTCTTTTTTTGTTTGTTTTATTTATCGTTTTAATCTGCACTAAAAATCGATAAATCAAGAAAATTTATTTTAAGACTAGTGCACCAGCAACACAAATAAATCCTTGAATTAAATGCACTTACACTTAATACTTTTACCAGTGATGCCAACTCTTAGGACACCAAACGCGTGAATAAAAATGAAAAACGGGGTAAAAAGAGCTAAATTGAAAAAATTACCTTTTTTAGTGCAATATAATATAATTTTTTTAAAAAAAGCGCAAAAAGGGAGCTGTAATTAATAAAGCCTTTTCAAATAAATATAGCAGAATATTTAAACAAAACAATTTATTAATAGATATTATTGCTTTTGCGATCATTTTATATTCAATAGAATTCAAATATAATTTACACTAGCAGATTGTGCCCGGCGTTGTCTGGGTTATAAAAATAAAAATAAATGAAAATTCGGTATCGAAACCAGTTCTTTAAAAAATGCAATTTTTTATATTATTCGGAAACCGGTTTATCAAACAACCCAGTATTTTGAATACTCTTAAGTCCTAAATATAAATGTATGCAATTTGCCCGTTTTTCGCCCCTTTCCCCATTTTTGCACCCCTTTTGGTCCAACTTTATAAACGGAAGACCTGCAATAGCTATTTGGGAAACTTAACCATGCTAAGTCGTTAATAAATACCCTTTGCCTTTTGGGTCAGATTTATATTTGGTAAGATATATAGCTTATAACCCGTACCGATAAAAGCTCGATTAATATTCTAAATTTCAAAAAAATCGGTCTAAGCGTTCAGGCGTGATTGGCTAACAAACAAACAAAAAAACAGACTTACAAAATATTTATAATATACATACATACATATTTGGCCATTACCACCCTTCAGTCAGGATTACGACCTAGCTTCTCACACCACTTATGTTGTGTGTGTTAATTTTATATATGAGTGGCGGGACCTACAGTTTAAAGTCGACTCCGAATGACAGATTTTTCAGAAGCTTTCCATGGCAATTTTTACTCTCTGAGTCTTTGCGAGAAATCATATTTCATTCTGATGTTTGTCTTGGGCATTGTTTTATTAACCTCGATGCAATTAAGAAAACGAAGCACTTCTGCATTCCATTATAAAGAATTTTATTACAGGTATACATAGCATAGTTCTCTCATATAAATTCTGTAGTTACGAACACGGGCCTTTTGTCTAATAAGCCAATACACTACCCACTAGATCACGGCGACTTATTTAAAATATATATTAGGATTTATAATATATATTAGGATTACAATCTTTCAAACTTGGTCATTATTAAATATAATTCGTACTTCTTGGTCATCCTCTTCTTCATTTATAAATCACTTTACTATATGGTATTGAGACTTGTCTCTCTCAAGTGTTCTATGGAAGCAAATGGTGAATGAATTGCAGTATATAACAATAGCGCCGCCTGATATTTCCTTTCCTCCTAATTATTAGGAAAATAAAATTTTAAACTTTTAGCCAAGCTTGTGTTCCCCGGTATTTTTGGTAATTCCATGTAGGTGACAAAGAAGGCAACAAGAAATAGAAGAAAAAAAGTTCTGTCACTTTGGCTTACAATTCGACATTGCCATAGAAACGTAAGATAATATTGCCATACAGAGTTAAAGGAAAAACGGGCAAAAAGGGCTAAACAAAAATTCTGAAAAGCTCTGAAATTGCATGTTTTTTAGTTTAAGGTTAAAAAATTTTTTTCGTGTTAAAAGTGCTTCAAAAAGGGCTAAATCTAGACCGAAAAGATCTATGTTGGCATTACTGACTTTTACTTTTAAATAAATTATGTTGCTTAAGAATGAAGGGGGGGAGAAGGGGACGTTGCATATAACACTTTATCAAGGACTGAAAGGATTAAGCGATTACAAAATATAAAATTATATTCTCTACAACACTATTATAAAACATAAAACCGTTGTTTTTTTTCTTGGTCTTCTTATTTATTTATTAAAATGGAACAAAAAAAAATATAAACAAATTAGGCAGAAAGTTTTTAAAGTAAACAAAAGTAATTTTGCAAATAGAAAAACATTTGTTTATATTGCAACTAAATTGGGTTTTTATTTTCTATGCTTTTGTTTTTGTTTTTCATTTTTATTGTGTATTTTAGATTTTAAAAGTAAATATTGAATGTATTTGCATTTAAAATATTTCAATTAAATTTTTGTTACAGATTCCGCCTCGGTGGTGGTGCATGTTATTAATGGTGAACATCCGGCAGCCATGCAACATGGCAATAATAGTGCTTCAACATTGACACAATCATTACGAAAATCTTTGCGATCCTTATCGTATGAGGCCATTATCTCTGCCTTGATCAATCTATCAAGCCTGCATTATATACTCTCATCTGTAGTTGATTTAATAGTGACAACAAACTGTTGCCTCGTCTTATTGGGCATGTCTGTATCCCATTATTTGCTACTAAACAATGGTCTCCTAATACGTTGTATCACCAGGTGACTGTAATCAAGTGGCTATATTCGGCTTTGCCCGAATCTAATACATTATTGTACGATCATTAATAGTCAATCGCTCTCTTAAAATACATAAATGCGCGCCCCACACACTTTTCCCCTACATCACTCAACCACCATCAACAGGAATGTTTTTTATGTGTACGCTAAACGATGTGATCGTTTTTAATAAACAAAACAAATAAACAAACAAACAAACACAGGACAGAAAACATAACACAATTAAATAATTTTCCAATTTTTATTATTAAGTTTGAATTGAGAGTTTTAAATAGAAACTACAGCAACACTGGCAACACCGGCCAGTAGCACTAGAAGATATCGAGCGGAAGGAAGTCGTAGAGCATAAAACATCTGGATTTCTAATCCCCGAATGCATATGTGTGTGTGTGTGTTTGTGTTTTAGTTTTTAATTTCAAAAGAAATAAAAACAACAACAACAACAATACGAGTAATAAAAGCACAAGAACGAAAAGAACACACAAATATTGTATGGGATGAATGGCGGCGTTTAACACTGTTGCAAATGAAATTAATTGAGTGTATGTGTGTGTGTCTATAAGCGTATGCGTATGTGTGAGTGTGCAAAAAAAGAAAAATTCATAATTAAATTCGTATTGAAAACAAAAATAAAAAATAAAACCAAAAAAAAACAAAAAATAAAAGGAACAGAGAGCGAGAAAGAGCGAAATAAGCACAACGGAAACGGGAATGGTAATCCGAATGTTGAATGGGACACGAGATCGTATAAGCGATGTTGAGCAGAAGAGTAAACTTTGCATTTGTTTATATTGTTCATAGTTATTAATTATTACATAAATAAATAATTAAGTAAATTATAAAACCAAAAAGAATACAAAAAAAACAAATAAATAAAATGAAACCAAAAACCAAATAAAAAACCAAAAAAAAGAAAAAGATAATGAAATAATGAACAAAATAACAACAAAAAAGAGAAAAAAACAAGAAAAATGAGAAAGATTTTAATTATGTATGACATAATATTAAGTAGATAAACGTAAAAATAAATAAAAATGAAAATAAAAACCAAAGATAAATAATAACACAACCGCTGCCTACTATTTTAATCCATTTTTATTGTGTTGTATTGTTTGTGTTGCCTACTCCATTTGCAGGTCATCATCATAGGCGATTGCATAGAATTTTGTTGGTAAATAATTATTTAACTACATACCAGCAATGGCAGCAACAACAACAATAATTTTTGATTATAAAATTATTAGAAAATAAGAATTTTTTCTCTCTCTCTCTCTCTTTCATTTTAGTGTTTATTATAATAACAGCAGTTATTTAAATGAAAATAAAGTCAATTTATGAAAGTTTCTAATTAAACAATGTATAATCATGTTTAATTCTATTATGTTAGCACAATGACAGTGGGTCTAGACCACAGATTAGCTATGAATCGTTTTTTCACTACTCACAAGCTCTTATGAAATTTTAAATAAAAGTGAGTCAACACTATTGGAATTTAACTATGTAGTCTCTAATTCATTCATATTCACTACAGCGTTCATTTATAACAACAACTTAGACTTAATATGCGTACAGCATTGACCACTCGAAATATGTTTGATTCCTAAGGCCTACTTATTCAGATATTCATAATTTTAGAAAAATACTTATAATACGTACATACGTACAGTGGAGAGCACAAATTAATTCATGTTTATACTTTGGACGCTTTTTATTAAATAAAACTAAAAGTAATAAAGAAAAATTCAAAAGTTTTTTTTGTTATTTATTTAGCATTTAGTAATTAACAAAATAAAATTAAATTTAAAATAAAAAGCATCAAGCTCTAAGAATAACATAAACTAACCAACTTGCATGTACTCTATTTTGCACGTCTGCTTTTTATGATATGTTGGCAAAAGCAAAATCCAAAACCACCGTAATTTTTTCATGTTTTTACATTACTTTGACTTTTTTAAGAAAATATTAGTAAAATATTAATTACTTAATCTCGTTGATCGAATATTTTTTGCAACTTATAAAACAAAAACCAATTTCTATTAAAAAATTAAGAAACTCTCCAAATCAACTGAAGAAACGGCTTTGACTGGAAGTGGCTATTCTACTGGGGAAATTTCGAAAAAAAAAACTTAGAGTTAGTCAGTCAGTAGCCACAGACTCCAAAAACGTCGTTCTGTTGTTCCTAAGCCACAAGTCAGAGGTCGTAAAAATCTACTAACACCAAAAGGAGCTTCTTTGGCAATCAGGAAAACCGTTAGACAATGGACGGCTAAAAATTTAAAAATGTTTGCCAGAGAACACAGTAATTCGTTAGTAGATGACAGGAAACATGTGATCTAGTCCGAGGAATCAGAAAGGGAAAAGAATTCAAAGACACCATGTTAAGAAAATGTTGAAACATGGTGAAGGATACATCATGATACGGGGTTGCTTTTCCACCATGTTGCCTCAAACCACTGCAAAGAATCAATAATATTATGAAAAATAAGATAATTTGAGAATTTTGCATATCCATCTTTCCGATTTTGTCGACAAGAGGGGCTATCCTGTGTTTGGCAGCCCCAAACACACCTATAAAATCGTTAAAGAATGGCTTAGTCAGCAAAATTTCCAGTTAGTTGCAGTGGCTGAGAATTTGTGGTCAATCGTAAGAGGCAGTTGGGACACTTTTATTTTCATGCAATTAAAATTTCTCAGAGTACAAACATGTACTGCTTTGTGCACCCCACTGTAAATGATTTGAATGACTTACATATAAGCAAAAGAGACAGAGCAGCAAACAGAGCAAACATACAACCTTCTAGTAAGTATTTTAATTTCGTACGCGATTCATACTTATTTAACTCAAAATCAACAACATTCAAGCTTTAAATGTGATGTAATGTGTTATGTAAGAGTATAATGCGATTCTACACATCTTTTTGAATATTTATTGCAGATCTCTGATCTAGAGTATGAAACATTATGAATTGTTTACATTCATTATTGTTACTTGCTCTAGTCTGACCAACGGTTTAACTTTGGCCCTTAAAATTTCAGCCCAAGTTAGTTTTGAACTGACCCATCAGCAAGTGCAATATGACATCCCTTAATTTTTAATCTAAATAGTAAATAAAGGATACAATCAAAAGTTTTATAATTCTTAACTTCTAAAAAAAGTAGACCACATAGCCACACATTAAGCAGCTTGACTGCATTGGGATTTAGAGAACGTTACATTTTACTTCTTGTGTTATACGATCATAAGATAGTTTGGTTCCTCACTACTAGTACATTTGTTCAAGCTGCCTCTATACAGAGCATACCTTATGCCTCTAATTCGGAAACGTACAGAAATTTGTTTATGTCCCGTTCCTATGACATTGATCTCCCATCAAGTGTTTTTATAATACATAATTCAGTTTTTGAACACAGGATTCATCTTGAGCATTGATTAACAAAGAATCTATGTTGCTTTCGAACCACTTCATTCACTAACCAAGTTTTTTATCCATAAAGTAGTATAACATTCTACGCCTAACGATTTCTGCAGAAGCTACAGAGATGAGAAGGAGGAGCAGACTGTCTCTCACCTAAGGCTATATGTATTTGAATTTCAAATCTTATCAACCTATTTAAATAGAATTTTTTTTTCAAATCCTTGAGAGTTAATGCTTCCTCCGCAATTCTAATTTCCTAGTATTCTTTAATACACTGCACTAGGTTTAAAGCTGATACAAGAAGCTTGTCGAACCGTACATCTATCCAACATTTATTTCTTTTTTGACCTAGCATATTTCACCATCTACGTATTATCCATGAGTGATGGCACATACAGTTTAAAATCAATTCCGAACGAAAGATTTGTTGATAAACTTTTCATGGCAATTTTATATCCTCTCCAAGTCTTTACCAGGAGATTGCTGAAAGAAGTTTATATTAGGTTAGAGGACATGCACTTGTCGGTTAAGACAAGTACAGTACCCGGAGGTGGAAATTTACCCATTGTCCTTAGGGGAGGAAGGAAATAAAGAATATAGGAATATAGGTAAGGGGAGGGAGTATGGGAAACGGAGGAATTACACAGAAAGAAACAGACACAAAACAAAAGAGGGTGAGACCGCCACTACACTTATGAAGTCCTAGCACCTCTCAACCAGCCTATGCTGCTAATAAATCTGTGCAGAGCCTTGATGTCGGCTCTCAACATAGAACTCAAGCTGCCAAGACTTGCCAAGGGTCCTCAACCACAACCTACCAAGGGCTGGGCAGTTGCAGATAAGATGTTCCTCATCGCAACATACCCTGTAATTGTCCGCCTGGGATCTGTTGCAGATCCCCGTCAGCGACCTAATCTCGCAGTGCCCCGTGATAAAACTGACAACCACAGTAGGCCATAAACGTCTAGAAACAGAACAACCCGATCCGTCCCCCCAACGCCTCTGCTCTTCCCTCCTGACACATCCATCGATGAGGCCTCTATGGTGACAGACTGGAGGGTCAGGACCAAATGCCAAAAAGCCATCTGTAAACGAACCTAATCTAGCGAGGCAATCCGCTGAAAGAAAGTCAACGAAGAAATATTTTTTTAAATTTTATTTTCTTTGAGAGGTCTGAGCTGAACATATTACCTACTAGACTATGCGACTAACACCCTACATCTATATTTATTTACTTTGTCTAAGCGGTGTTACTTAAAGATATACTCTTCAAGATTTCGTCAGCATATCGCAATGTCTGTTCGCACAAGACTTATTTAAGTAAATCTCCTTGATGACTCGTCAATAATAGTGTGTTAAGCAATCCTATTGTAACCGTGCAGTACCGAACAATACCGAATACTAGATATCCTCATATCTAATGTCGAATGAAGTCGTAGTAGTCTAGTAGCTAGAGTGTTGGCTTATTAGGCATAGGATCTGAGTTCAAACCTTAGGCGCAAAATATCAAAACAAAAATATGAAAACTTCTCAAAAACTGTTGTTCGGAGTTGACTTTTAACTGGAGGTTCCCCCACTCATACAAAACATTAACGCACACAACATAAGTGGTGTGAGAAGCTAGGTCGAAATCCTGACTGAAGGGCTGTAATGACCAGTTATGTATGTAATGGTACTCGTAGATTTCGCAGTTAACATCAAATTTATTGAACGAATAGAACGCTTTTTCACTATCAGCAAAAACAACATACAGACGAAATACGTTTCAAGCACTGGCATAATTTACTTTGTCGATACATGATCTTGCACTTAGAAATCCAGTGTATTCTAAGCCAAACTTTGTCTGCCTCTATTTTATAGAATATTTTTACTTCAAATTTTATAAACATAGTAAAACTATAGAACAGATCTACACATGGTTATTGAATCTTTATTCTGAACTGCGATAGTTCTTGAACCCCTCCAAGAACTTCTTTTTAGTTTTCTTTAAAGAGTATACGGTACTCCTTTTATTTTACCATTCCTAGCTAAGCATGGTATAGAGATACCAAGATTATATGTCTGTCAGACGCGGGTTCACATCGCTTCAAAGCACTGTCCAAAATATAAAGTTATTTGGGCAAAATATCTGCCTTTCTATACAGAATTCATAGAAATTTATCAAACATTAAGTTTAAAATCATAAAATCCTTGAAAATTATGTAACTAAACAAATGATATAGTTAGACTATGCAAATATTTGATGAAAAACTCTTAATGTGATTTTAAAATGTTCACTAGGGTTAATGTAGGCGTCAAACTGATTCTTAATGCCTCTTATGATTTCTGGCGGCAAATATTTGTATAGTTTGATTCTCTAACAACGCCTGTACAACGCCTTCTAGTGTAACCAATAAATCAATAGAAAATAAAGTTCTTAAACTGTTTGTATCAGAGATCAGCAATAAGTATTCAAAACGATGAGTAGGTTCGAGTCATACTTATAATTTCTAATACTTATACGCCTTCATAATTATTTTGATATCATATTCATACCACTCATACTCAAAGTTGGAAGTACTCGTTGTATTCATACTTAACAACACGCATGATATTATTGACTTTAAATCGCCTCTACTTAACATTTACAGGAAGCACAAAATAAGTATGATTCGCGTGCGAACACTACTAAGCTCACAAGAAGATTATGTGTATGCTTTGCTTGTTGTCTTTGTCTCGTCTTTCTTCGTTGTTTGTATATGCAATAGCAACAAAGGCTGTTAATTTTGATGAATGATTCGAGCCACTCGAATGACTTATAAGTACTTTTTTTGGCATAGGCGTATGAAGCAAACATATTTCGAATGTTGTAAGTTTAATGTCAACGTTGTACTCATACTCTTTGCTACTCATACTTATAAATCAATGTTGTAGCGTATACGAATGAATCAGAGTAGTTGAATTTCAATTCTGTTGATTCATTCATACGAATTTTGAGTAGCGGAAAAACGATTCATTGATGATCTCAAGTAAGCAAAGGAAACATACAACCATTTAGTGAGTATTTTATAGTTCGTATACAACTCATACTTATTCGTGTTTATGTTGAGTTATGGAGCGCCAAAATTAACAACATCATATGTGTTGTTAAGTATGAATACGATAAGTACTTCAAGCTTTGAATAAGAGTAGTAGAGATTCCATAATATTATGAAATTAGGAATACGTTTCGATTCTACACATCGATTCTACTGGTACTGGAATGAATCAGAGTAGTTGAATTTCAATTCTGTTAATTCATTCATACTCAAAATTGCATGAGTGCTTATGAGTAGCGGAAAAACGATTCATTGTTGAACTCTGATTTATATCTATAGGTGTTTAGGTATTGAATTGCATATTTTCAAAACGATTTCTTCTGTCTTCCTTACTTACTTTAACAGACAAAAGTGAAGAAGTCCATTGGTAAAGTATATGCTTATCAGAGATTAACAATGAATTCTTTTAATAAGTACAGGTTGCAATGAGTATGCGACATCATGAGTATGCTGACATCAAACTCATACCATTCGAAATATGTTTGATTCATAACTTTAGAAAAATACTTAACAATACTTATAAATGATTCGAGAGGAAAAAAAGACTTATAAGGAAAAAAGAGTACACATAAGTAGCAATCAGAGCATGCACACTACCTTCTGGTGAGTATTTTAGTGTTCGAAAGCGATTTATACTTATTTTGTGATGCTTCGTGTATTTGTTAAGTATGAATATAATGAGTATTTCAAACTTTGAATATGAGTAGAGTTTTCATGGGTATTAAATTCAATTTGAGTGTATTAGAAATTATAAATATGATTCGATTTTACTTATCTTTATAAACACTCATTACTGACTTCTGTTACCAAGTCACAAAGCCTTTAAAATATTGAACCAAATATTCGACTATTTTGTAAATCTAATTAATTAAAATTAAGCTTAGCTTGGATTATTTTAAAATATTAAATTAGATATGCATTATATGCCCAGGATATGTTTTTATTTCATAGTATAACATCCCCCATGATTGGAGCAGCATGATGCATGCAACCCCACTGTATCTTTGCTTTGTTAATTTTTGAATGCCAATTCACTTTAATTTTTCTTTCATAAGTCGGTTTATGTAAATCATTCCTGCTCGAAAACCCATTCAGTTAAACTTTTTTGTTTATTTTTTATATAAAATTCTCTATTTAAATATGGTTAAGCGCATAAATAATAAAGCGGCAAGTGAGCGGGCGAAATGATAAGGGTAGAGTAGAGTAGTTGTATGGTACCAGCAGTGAAATTATGAAAAGGATAAGGAAAAAAAAATTATAATAATAATAAGACGAAAATTATAAAGGATGATAAAATAATAAAGAGAAGAAACAACAAATGAAAGAAAATTAATCAGTTTCTTTACTTTCTTTTTTTTTTGTTCAATCCATGGTACTGGTTCTTATTTTTCTATTCTAGATATTTAAATAACAATAATCAAAAACAAAAGCAGAAAAAAGGAAAAGAAATATGAAATTTGAAATCTTTATAGAAAGCGCAATACGGAGTCGATTGTGCGGTTCGTTTAAGTTCTTAAAAAGTCAGTGGGTCTCTGTCTTTTTGGGTTTTTACTTATTAATTTATGAATCGTAGTCTTTTTTTCATTATTTTTCTTATTAACAATTCCTTTTTCTTTTTTATTTGGTTTTTGACTTTTTTTTTGTTTTTTGTTAACACGATAATTTTTGTAACTTTTCGAATTTGCCAAAGAAAAGGAAAAAATTTTCAAATTGAATAGACGTGCTGTGTTATGCTGTGCTGTGTTGGCTGAGAGTTAGTTGACCTTGACCTTTACAGTTACCCCCTATAGTTTAGTTTAGTTCAGTTTGAATAATTGCTGCACTTGAGCTGGATAAGCTAGCTGCTCGATATGGCAACTGTATGTAGTAGTGTTAGTGGTACAAAAAAATATGTGGTAGTACAAGCTTTAATAGTTAGTGCTGGTGCTGGTGTTGGTGCTGGTATTGATAATGGCGGCAGTAGTGGTTGTAGTGGTAAAGCAATAGTCGTTTTGGCTGTATTGGTTAGATTACACAAAGAGATAGAGATGAGAGAGAGAGAGTGATAAATTTTATTTATTATAATAAAAAAAGGGGTTTTTCTTTAAGCTTTATTGTACTATAAATAAAATATTTATAAAAAAAAAAACTACAACAACAACAACAACAAAATAATGTATATAAAAAGAAATATGAAATAATAACGGTACATTTTAAAAGGCTTAGTAGTCTCGTATTTAGATGCTGATGAGCAGCAAAAAAAAAGCAGCAGGCCTCAGAAAAATAAAAGACAAAAACAACAACAACAACAACATTTTCTGGGTCAATGGGATTTACAAAGAAAATAAAACAAGAAAAACAAGCTCACCAAAAAAACAACATTTCAGGCTGATAAGATTATAGACATCCTTGTAAAAATATGGTAAATGACAACGAACAAAACCAAAAAAACCTAAAAAAATAAAAAATAACATAAAAATACAGTGTTTTTCTTAAAAAAAATAATAATAAGGAAAAAAATATCTCCAGTTAATAATATTGTTGCTGTAAAAGCAAACAAACATCCAAGTCCAGTATTTTTTCTCCCAATTTTCTTTTTCTTCTTCGTTTAATATTCCGCTTTTTTTATGCGCTCATTCACACCGCATTAGTTTAGAGAAAGCCACGCAGCCAGCAAGCCATTCAGGCCCTTTTTGGGAAATTGTATTTTATCTACTAACCAATAAATAAGATTTTTATACTTCTAAAGAAATTTCAAGTGGCTGAAGTTATCCAAAACCTATACAGGAATACTTAAGTGTCCGGAACAAAAGCATACAAAAGCGTATTCTTTTTAATAATCATTCAAAAGGCATTTTAAACGATGGAAAATCACAGACCCTTTTTGCTTTTAATAATAAAATAAATGTTATACCTTTTCATTGAAAAACGTTTACGAGCAAAGTTTAAAAAAACTACAAAAAGTGATAAAAAGAATTTATTTTTCTTAAAAATTTCTTAAATTAAATTAAATAAATTTATTAACATTAGTTATTTATATGAAGTTATTTAAAGGCTATTAATGTTAATGTAAAATGTGACAGCAAAAATATAAAATATTAGATAACCCGTGCGAATATTTCGCAATGTTAGTTGTCATTTTTGTAATATAAAAATAATTGCCAAAACAGCTTTTTATAACTTAATATGCATATTATTTATAACTGACTTAGTAATAAACGGCATTATAGTAAATAGCGGTATTGCCAGAATGTATTTTAATACATACTATATTATGTAGAACTGCATTACTATTAAGCGACCCTGTATTACCACACTTGAACAAAAACATATAGTCATAATGACAACAGTATTATCATGCAGTTCTATATAAAATATAATTTTTATCAATGAAAATATTAATTTTTCAATTTCTAATTATTTTTCGCCATTAGTGTTAGATATAAGCTTTAAAATGAGATATCATTCATTAAATTTGATGCGGTGGTATGGGAGATATTTACAACCGACAAAAAAAGTGCTTTAGAAATAATATATATGATTTCCTAAACTTTAAGAAAGAAAAATTATAAAAAAAAATCATCTAAATAGAGAGAAATTCAATTTATTTAAACTTTACAAAGCTCAATGGTCCATCAGACCTTTAAGTAAGCATTGGCTTGAATACCCAGTTGCTAAACATTATACAAAAACCCGTTTAAATCAACCTAAATAAGGTAGGATTCACAAAAAAGCTGCTTTATGTTCAAACGAATTAACTAAAGACCTCTATAATCAATTTTACACAATTCTAAACCAGAATTCTAAAGCAGATTCTTGAATCTGGGCATCCTTATGTCCTCCGGAGGCCAAAAATCTTCGGCTTTTTACAGACGACGGACAAGAACAAGCTTTCATGCATTCAGTTGCTTGCCAGCATTCACTTAAACAGGTTCTCATCGCTTCTTTTTGAAATTTTTTTGTGTATCAATTATACACTCAGAAGAAAATTTTAATTAAAATAAGAAAAAAACTGGAATTTCAGATACCAGCAATATTTAATGATGACTCTTGCTATAAATCAATAAAAATTTGTGCTTAAAATATCAATGGCATCAAAAATCGCAATAATTGTTCGAACACTGCTTCAAACAATAATTACTAACAATTTTCCTCAGGGTTATACACATGCTTCTCACAAATACACTCACACATTTTTATTATGTTCTCTTTGTGCCGTCAACGACAGATGGGCGGCCTCCGACACGAGTAGAAAGGCTCGTAAAATTTGCCCAAGGCTGGATCTGGGGCGCACGATGAGTCTAATTAAGCACCAATGAGACGCGAGAGACCGATAACCACGATTTCATCACGGCGCATTCCATTATAGAACATCTCGTTAACGATTTCTGCAGAAGCTGCAGAGATAAGGAGAAGGAGCAGACTGTTCCTCACATGCTGAAAAAAGTACTTGGGTGCTTACTACGTGGATGATCTGGAGGAACTGTCAAGGATTTACATTGGCAGCTAAAATCGCTACATAAGAAGCACCGAATGGTTTCGAAACTAGGGGATAGTGGATAACTGTAGTAACACCAAATGCAAACTTTTTTGGATGGGCAGCCACTCCTACCTACCTATATACAGCTCTCGATCAAATATCGCAATCCTATGCATTAGGTAGCCAAATTAAAATTGACCGGCAGAAAGGTTTTATTTGTTCTTATTAAATCTTAACATTGAGCAATAATTTCAACAACAGGGCCGTCTGAAGCTCGCTAGTTGCCGGCTTTTCCCAACAGGAAGAGATTCTGTTTCATAAGTACAATATCAGTTCGCTTACATCGATTAGTCTCTATGGTAGAGAGTTTTTGATGAAACCACTTTAGATTAAATAATAAACCTTTGATTTTATGTCGAATAATTTCTTCAAAAGATTTATACTTCTCTGTAGTCTCCTTCCATAAGCTCTGGATGTCGGCATTACCATGAAAAATCTTTTCGAATCAATCGTTCGAAGCAAAGAATCTAAGAATTGTTCAAGATAGTTTTTTTTCAAATCTTTAAGGCTTTTTTAACTTATTAAAGAAAGAATTAATAAAATATCCGATAATTTGTAAATTAACAACTCATCTGCGAGGCATTAGATCTATTAACTCAACCATATTGCTTACTGAATTATTTTTCAATGCTCCTTTTTAAGCTAACATCTTCACTTCTCCTTAACTCTTGTTTTTGCAGTAGCTAGGATTTGATGTCATGTTCTATACCAAAGTGTATGATTAGCTATAGTTGTTGGCTTGAACAGTCGTGGGATATTGCAAAGACAACGGTTCACGAATACTTGCATCTTCCGCATATCATGAGTATATGCATGTGGCACCCTGCCACTGCTAATTACTGAATACCTCACTAACCAATAGTTGTGTAGTAATCTGTATTCGGTTACATTTTTGTAATATGGCGCCGACATAAAAAGGCTGCACTTGATGCAGTTGAAAAAACTCTTTCTTTTCTATTTGGCATTTCAACCCGTTGACTTCGTTAATACAAATTTTCTATCCAATAAATTTAAATTTAACATTAAAGAAACAGGTATTTTTATTATTTTAATTCAAAATTGGGATAAATATAAAATCTCCAAACTGGTGACCCCGCAAATTGCGCAAAAATTTTTTGGAAAATTTTTTAATAAAAATTGTTTCTGTACAACAAAATGGAGGACAGTAACACATCTACGACAGCCTCAGCAGTAGCCGGCATGGATAGTGGCATTTCCGATCCACCTAGTGGAAATGTTTCTGCAGTGTATGCCAGATTACCTGTGCCACAGATGTCGAATACGAACATCGAAGCGTGGTTTACAACAATGAGTTTTTGGTTCACGGCATCCGGCATTGTGGCAGACAAGCAAAAAACCGCCATTATACTTGCAGCGTTGGACCCAAATGTGATTTCACAATTGGCAGAAATGATCGCAACGCTTCCACAAACCGATAGGTACGAATATGTGAAGGCAAAAATTATCGAACATTTTGCCGATAGTGAACAGCGTCGCCTGAACCGCCTTTTATCCGACCTCCCTCTCGGTGACAAAAAACCGTCCGAATTATATTTCGAGATGAAACGTGTCGCTGGCAACACACTAGGGGATGCGGCCCTGAAAGGTTTATGGACAAAAAGGTTGCCGGAGTTCGCCCAACCTGTCGTGGCAGCTTCGTCTGGTACTCCGGCAGAATTTACGAAAATTGCTGATTCTATTATGGACGCAGTTGCACCCATTCAGATAAATCGAGTCCAAGCAAATTCACCGAATGAACTTAATGAGCTGCGAGCTGCCGTAATCGAATTAGGTAAAAAATTCGACCAGCTTTCAACCCGCCCACGCTCACGTTCACGTAGACCACCGATGACACGTAATCGTTCGCAATCTAGACCTCCCTACTCCACCAACGCAACAGGAAATGAATGTTGGTACCACAAAAATTATGGCCGCAACGCTAAAAAATGCCGCAGCCCCTGTCGCCATAAGAACCGTAACGTCAACGTGATTGCTTCTGGTGATTCATCGTCTAACCAATGACTCGATGGGCAGGTGAAGGATTTCAGCGATGAGTCCTCCACCCGATGCCAAATTTTTCAACTGCAAGTAAAAGATAAGTATTCCAATAAATTTTTTTTGGTGGACAGCGGCGCCGACGTTTCTGTCTTGCCACTAACTTCGAAGCCTTTTGATGTCCGTCCAACTGCCGTAATGCTGTATGCCGCAAATGGTTCCCCCATTAAGGTAATGGGAGAAAAGCGCATACAACTTGACCTCGGCCTGCGTCGTGATTTTCACTGGTCATTTGTAATAGCAGACGTGACGTCACCGATCATCGGTTCAGACTTTATAAAATTTTACGACTTACTTATCGATTTACGACGCAACCGACTTATCGACAACATCACTGGCCTTATATCCCAGCTTACATCTTCAGCATTATCGGACACAGCAGTCATCAGAACATTTGATTCAACAGAACCCTTTGCCGACATTTTGAAACATTTTGCTGACGTCACCCGACTTTCGCCATATGGTACAATGACAAAATCAACGATTTCACATCGAATAGAGACTACAGACCAGCCTGTATTCTGTCGCCCACGACGCCTTTCGCCAGAAAAGCTAGCCGCTGCGAGAAAGGAATTTGATTTTCTAATGAAAGCTGGTATTTGTCAACCATCCAAGAGCAATTGGTCCAGTCCGTTGCACTTAGTTAGAAAAAGTGACGGTACTTGGAGGCCATGCGGGGATTATCGCGCCCTGAATGCTCAGACATTGCCGGATCGTTACCCGTTGCCATATTTAACCGACTTCACAGCAAATTTGAGAGGTAAGAAATTTTTTTCCAAGATTGATCTGCAAAAGGCTTTCCATCAAGTGCCAATTCATCCCGATGATGTCCCGAAAACGGCCATTAGCACTCCCTTCGGGCTATATGAATTTAAATTCATGACGTTTGGGCTATGCAACGCCGCCCAAATGTTTCAAAGGCTCATCAATGAGGTGTTACGAGGCCTGGATTACGTTTTCCCATACATCGACGATATTTGTGTTGCATCATCTTCTATAGACCAACACCGTCGAGATTTGACCGAAGTTTTTTGTCGCCTTCGCGACAATCATCTCGCCATTAACCTAAAAAAGTGCGAATTTGGTAAAAATGAAATCAAATTTCTCGGTCATTTGGTCAACGCTGATGGAATTCGTCCTTTGCCTGAAAAAATAGCCGTTATTCAAGACTTTCCGAAGCCAAAAGTGGCTCAAGAACTTAAAAGATTTATAGCCATGATAAACTTTTATAGAAAGTTCTTGCCACATGCTATTTCCTATCAACAACAGTTACAACAGCTAATCGTCGGCAATAAAAAGAACGATCGCACACCACTTGTGTGGTCTCCTTCAACAGATGCTGCGTTTGAACGATGTAAAACCGAGCTAGCAAATGCAACGCTTTTAACACATCCTGCTGCCGAAGCCGAATTGGCGATTTACGTCGATGCATCTGACACTGCTGTGGGGGCAGCCCTCCACCAAAAAATCAACGGAAATCTACAACCTCTCGGTTTTTACTCCAAAAAATTCACCAATACTCAACAAAAATATTCTACATATGATCGAGAGCTAGCAGCAATATACCAAGCTGTTTGCCACTTTCGATATATGATTGAAGGCCGATCCTGTTACATCGTCACCGACCATCGTCCGCTTATTTTCGCATTTCAACAAAAACTTGAAAAAGCTTCACCACGCAGAATACGTCAACTTGACTTCATCAGCCAATTCACAACCGACATTCGCCACACGCCTGGCTTACAAAACGCAACAGCCGATGCACTGTCTCGTATCGAATCGATCAGCACCGTTGTGGACTACTCTCGCATAGCAGCTGCCCAGCAAAATGATGAAGAGCTTCAACAATTCCTACAAAATTCAGGTATGCATTCGCTGAAATTAAAATATTTTTCTATCCCAGGGTCCAACGAGCAACTGGTTTGTGACACCACGACGACACGAGTTCGTCCCTACATTACGAAAGATTTTCGTTAACAAATCCTTTCAACAATCCATAATTTGTCGCATCCAGGCGTTCGAGCTACCACGAAGCTGCTCATCGGTAGATTTTGTTGGCCCGGGATACGAAAAGATGCCGCAAGTTTCGTCCGAAATTGCTTGCAGTGCCAACGGTCTAAGATTCAACGTCACACACGATCTTCACCCGTCAAATACGATCCTCCAAAAGAGCGCTTCGAACACATTAATATAGACATCGTTGGCCCCTTTCCAATATGCGAGGGGCAACGATACTGCCTCACCATTATAACTGACATGTCAGCAGATACCATCGTTAAAGCCCTTTTGTCCCAATGGATATCTAGATTTGGCGTTCCTTCACGAATAACATCGGATCGCGGTCGTCAATTTGAATCGTCAATTTTTGCAGAATTGATTAGCGTAATTGGGGCAACGCATTTACGTACCACTCCTTACCATCCGCAAGCAAATGGTATCATCGAGAGGTGGCATCGAACGTTAAAAAGTGCAATATTGTGTCACAGTCCAGCAAAATGGGTACATCATCTACCAACAATTTTACTTGGATTACGAGTTGCTTATAAACCCGACATTAATGCGTCGCCAGCGGAATTAGTTTATGGTGCAACCCTAAGAGTTCCTGGTGAATTTTTTCATCAAACAACATCAACAAATAGCACCAGCGACTTTGTCAACGAGTTTCGAACAACAATGCAAAAGCTCAGATCAACAGATACCGTTGCCTCGAACATTTATCTCGAAGAGTCTTCAATCGTCTTCACACGTTTTCGTCCGAAATGATTCGATTAGACCATCACTTACACATCCATATGATGGCCCATTTTTGATAGTTAAAAAATTCGACAAATTTTTTACTATTTCTATACGCGGCCGTCACTCCAACATCAGTATTGATCGGTTGAAACCAGCTTTTGTGTCTAATTCAGATATTGATGATTTACCTACCGCAGTTCCTCAACACAACATACCTGATACTCGTACAATTCTACCTAATAATTCAACTAGTCAACAAGTTCCTAATGAAACTGATCTCAACTCTGGTTTAGCTTCAACAGATTCTAGCCCTGCTGTTAACTCGTCACATGAAATACTGCCGCCAAAAACAACTACAAGTGGTAGACGGATCACGGTACCTGTAAGGTTCAGATGAGAACCCAATAGCTCAAACCTAGTATATTTCCGTGACCCTGTTCCAGCGAGGGGAGTGATGTGGCACCCTGCCACTGTTAATTACTGAATACTTCAATAACCAATAGTTGTGTAGTAATCTGTATTCGGTTACATTTTTGTAATATGGCGCCGACATAAAAAGGCTGCACTTGATGCAGTTGAAAAAACTCTTTCTTTTCTATTTGGCATTTCAACCCGTTGACTTCGTTAATACAAATTTTCTATCCAATAAATTTAACATTAAAGTAACAGGTATTTTTATTATTTTAATTCAAAATTGGGATAAATATAAAATCTCCAAATGCATTACAACTATCGAATTCGCACAATTAAAAAAGGCTGAGTTCCAGATAGATTTCAAGGTAGATATGGTAACTGTGCGCGTTAAGCTGAAGGGAGGATCATCCTACCGATAACTTTTAAAGTTAAGTTTATGTTTGAACTTGCCATATTATATATTATTTTTAATATGGCAACTTCTAACATAAACAAAATGAACATATACAACAAAAAAACGAAGCCCGTCGTTGCCACTGCGTTTAAAGAAACTTGTTTAATTGAGGAGTATTATCAACATTGCACCGGCATTGCCATATTTTTCTTTAAAGTTAACTTTATTTTATCTGTAATTTGGATTAACGAAAAAAGTTAAAAGTGATTTTAAAGTCCACTTTAGGTACAATTACCTTTAACTAAACCCAAACTTTTACGCCACGTTGTAATAATGACCCTAAAAATATTAATTGCCTCCTTTAAAACACTTTTAAACTGAAGAATCAAAGCCAATCTCATATCGGTTCTACGCTAAATAAAAACTAAAGGAAACATTGTACAAAAGTAATATTTCTAAGGTCTTTTCAATGGATGTTATGACCACCGGCTAAACCTAAGCGTAAACTGAGTTATGAATATAAAGAAAGAGGCAATTTAATATAAACAAACCCCTCAAGATAATCGAACACTTTCTTCTAGTAAAACGCTTATCTATGGCTTATCTGTGATACACATTCCTATATGAATACGAAAACACATCCAGAATTTCGATTTACTTATGAGACCAATAACCGACAAGCAAACTCATATGTCAAAGGAACAAAACCTTCAGTAGTTAATTTACATATTTTTTGTATTTTATTATATTTATTATGTGAAGTTATTATAGCTTATTTCTAAAATATTACAAAACAATTTATTGTAATAATGTAATTGCCAGCTAGATTTTAACTTATCAAAGCTGGAGAATGTTTTAGGCAAAAAAAATTTTGTAAACTTCGTTTACTACCGTATTTCAGATGCGACTTTCAACTAAAAGCAAAATACCAACATTTTCACTGAAGTCATTTCAAATTAAACCATCAACATAAAATTTAGGAGTTAAAAACAAAACTCACTACAAAATATTTATAAAAGGCAAGTTTTTATCTACTCTGACATAAGATCTTGCAGAGTAATTAAAAACTTTAAAGTTATTAATAAAATACATAACTCACAACAAAATGTTTATAAAAAGCAAGTTTTATATCTACTCCGACATAAGATCTTGCAAAATAATTAAAAAGAAAAAAGGAGAAAAAATAAAAGTTTTAAATTAAAATTAAAATGAGGAAAACAAAATTAAATATTTATTAAACTGCATTTACACGTAAACGTTTAAAATGCCAACCCAACAATAAATAATATAATCAAATGGCCGTTGTGTTAGGTTTAGAAGCAACCTTCTCTGTGGTAGCAGCTGGGACAGTTGTTTGTTCTACTTCCGCACCAGCATCTAGTTTCTTTGTACCTTCCTCAAGTTGTTTTGATTCTCCGGTGGCTGCTATTTGCTCTACTGCCGGCTCTTCAATAAATTTATATGTTATGGGTGCTGGTTGCTTGGGTGGTAACCAGTCGGGTATGATTTTATCATGTAAACGCCATTTACCATATTCATTTGAGATGTGCTTTTCGAAAACAACATATTCTAAGACATCTTTGGCTAAAATCTCACTACCATGCATTAGACGACCGAAACGATCATAAATAGCCAACAATTGTTGCGTATGAAAACGTACAGTGACTTGTGCAAAAAGATTTTCTTTGGAAATGACATCAGTTACACGAGCATGTACCACACGGGGTGGTTCTAAGGACTTTAAGAAACTCCAATGTATTGTTTTGTCCTTAACATTATGCATCATCTCGGGATAAGCACGTTCACTTACAAATTCACGCAATTGGTGCTTATTTTTGTTGGCCATCAATTTATGAGCCTCGATGTACACATCTTGAGCTATGCTAGGAAAGTTATCGGTTTCGAAATCTTCTTCATAAGTGCGTATTTTACGCACAGCCAACATTGACTTGGATTTCTTTTCCAAAAATTCAAACTTTTGCTTTGCACCGGCAGCCGAAATTATTGACTTTTTGCCATCTCCCTCTGGTGGTACATAAGGCTCAAATATACCGCCTGTACAACTAATATGGAACGGTCTCTCCAACCAGGGCCTAGGTGGCAAGAAACCTCGTTCCTTCATTCTCTTCTTTAGCTCTCCTTGCGGCAGTTCTGAAGGTTTCTCATGAAAGTCCGGTATATCCATTTTGACGAACTTCAATTTACGCAAACGTTTGAATTTTGGTGCCCAATGTTTAGTTTGACGATGACGAACTTGTTGAGTTTGCACTAAGGATTGGACACCAGGTGACAACATACCCGGTTGCAGGCACTAATTTTTGTGGGTAGAAATAAACACACACATGTAATGACTGAAAAAGCTTGGAACATTGTAACATTTGTTTAAATTACCTGCAAGAATTTAATAGCAGTTTCTGCTTGTGGATAAAAGTTCCATATTTACGTAAGTTTTTTGTAATAATTTTTATATTATAAGATAATTTTATTCCCCAATCGAATACTTTACACAATCAATTTTCCTCTTGTGGATCACCTTCTTATTTTTATTTAAGGCAATCACTGTAAATTGATAGCACAAGCGTGCAAATGTGTGGTAATGTATTTTTATGAGGAGTGTTACCCAAAATGTTATTGGAATTAATACAGCCGTTAAGGTTTTGTTTTAATATTCTTGCAAGCAATTTTTCACAAATTATTTACAATTTATGCGAATATTTTGAAATAAATTTGATTAGTTTTGTAGTATTAAAAATTTTACAATAAAATTAATTAAAAAGTAATTGCTTTTATATACATTTATGTTAAATTGAAATATTCAGCGCTTTTTTATTCAACGCCTGTTTGTTCCACTTCAAGTGACTTCTCAAAATTAGTTGCCATTTCTGGTGGCAACACTAAAATTTGTGAAAACATATGTTGGGACTTTTTATCACAAAAATTGTTTTGTGTTCGCTTGCCAACTATTGAAAATATTTTTGGGTAATTCAATTTTTTTGAGCTGTTTAACTTTAAAAAGTAAACAAATTTTTTTTATAATAAGAAAATAAACAAAACATGAGCCAAGTATTCAACAGTAGATGGTTAATATGTAGAATATGTTTAAAAAGTGAACACAAGAAGTTATACAATATTTTTGAGCCCATTGTCGAAGAGGAAATCTTGGATTTGGGCACAACACCACTGATGGACAAAATTGAATTATGCGGTGCCATAAAGGTAAACAAAACAAAAATTTCGGTTATAAATTAAAATTTGTATATACCTACAGTGTTTTTGTTTTTTTTTTTAAACCTTACAGCTTCAGCGACAACATAATTTACCTAATCAAATATGCAATCGCTGTGTTTTATTGCTGAGGGCGGCCTATAAATTCCGAGATTTATGCCAACAGTCCCAAAGTCAATTGAAACAATTTTTTACTACCATAAGACAAAAAGTAGAGCAAGATGAAGAGGAGGAAGAAGAGAGCAATAAGAATAACAACAGTGGAGTAGTTAATTTTGAATCAGATAATGACTGACCAGAAACAAGATGATCAGGATGAGAACAATGTTATCCTGAGTGAAGCCGATTATGTGGTGGAAGAAAGTATAACGGAGTATGATTCATCGGAAGAACATCCCGATAGTATAAATGCCAAAGCCGAAGATTATATACAAGCAATAGATGATGAGGATACCGAATTTCCCGGTTTTAGTGATGACGAAGAACGCCAATATGTGTTAGAGGAAGTTGACGCCAAACAATTTGTTTCCGAAGACAATGAAGATGACATTACAACCTATAAATATGAAGAAGACATGCACAGTAATAATATAATAATTGAAGAACAACCGCGAAAGACCAATAACCAAATGTACTTTAAGCGAATTAGTGGAAAGAAACTACCACCAGCCGTAAAGAGGAAACGTAAAAATAGCCAAGGATGAAAGCTTTAATGGCATCTATAATTGTACGCTTTGTGATAATAGCTACACGGATAAGACCAAATACAATAACCATATCAAAATACATGCAAAAGACAAGCCCCACGAATGCGAGTAAGAGTTTTTTTTAACAATCAATAAGATTTTTCTAAACAAAGTAATAATATATCCAATATTCTTTTAAAGAATTTGCAAAAAAGCGTTTTTCGACAACACCCCAACTGTCACGGCATATGAACTCTCATACAGGCAATCGACCTTATAAATGCAAGTACTGTGAGGCCCGATTTGGAGATCCTTCAACGAAAATCAAACACGAAAGGTATTATTTTAATATTTCAGGCCCTGAAAAGTCGCATGTTTCCTTTAATATTTCCTTTTATAGAATCCACACCAACGAAAGACCATATAAATGTAATTTATGCCTTAAAGCCTTTGCATATTCGAATGTCTTAAAAGTTCATATGATGACTCATACGGGCGAAAAACCACATATGTATGTAATTATTTTCAAATCAATTTCAATATTTCAATTTAAATTGATTATAAATTTTGTATCTTAGGTGCGAATATTGTGGCAAAACCTTTTCGCAACAACACCACAAGAATGCTCATGAAAAACGTCACACATCGGCTAATATGGTGATGATAAATAATAGCTCACCTGACATTGAATACATGGAAGAAGATGAACTAAAAGAGTACAAAATTGAAGAAATTATTTAGTTTAAGCAGATACACTTACAATTAAAACATTACGATATAAAAATTTTAAATAAAAATTATAAAGAAAACCAACTACTTTGACTTAAAGGAATTTTAATAGATGATAGATAGATAGAACAGTGATGCAGTTAAGTGCCAAAATTTTTAATTCCTGGCAATGCTGGTGAAAAATTCGTTTTAGTTTTTCAAAAACAAAAAAAGTTCTTTAACTTTAATAATTCGCACATTCTTTTTCCGTTTCCGGTTTATATAAACGTTCTAATAGGAACTTATTATATTGCGTGTGTTGGTTGGTGTGGGTGGGGATGGATGTGTTTGTTGTTGTTGGGTGTGTGTTGTTGATCTCCTTTGTTGTTGGTTTGCTGTGTCATGTATTGTTTGTGAGAGGGGAAAAGTGCATTACACGTTTATATTATAAATTTATATTTTTTTGAAGTGTGGTGAATTTTGTTGTGGTGAGTTTCCAATATGGTGAATTCTTACAAACTGAATTAAATACAGTTGAAACTCACCAAAGTGGCGTTCTTCGAAATTGTTCTGGATTACCATAGATATATGTATTCTATATCGTGAATAGGATAGTGCGTGTCTAGAATAAGCAATTTTCACCATTGTTAGCGGAGACATTGCCCGACATCTCTGATTACCATTAATCACTGCTTTACAAAGGGTTGGTTTGTATTTGGATGAAGGATAATTAACCTCGATTAGAGAGAGACTTAATAAACGAAAGTACACTAAATGAACGAGTAAAATTACCAATTGATGTAAAAAGATATTCTTTTAGTTATATTTAAGTATTTAAAAATTTCGATTTTGCAACACCGATCTAAGCCGCCATCACAAATATGGTGAATATATTTAAAAAATTTTCATTGAATTTTCTAATCGAGGGGAAAATTTATTTATTCTGGACACAACCTTTTTCCATAATTAACTTTGCACCCTTTTTGGACCCATTTTGGTCCAACTTTAGAAACGGAATACCTCCAATAGCTATTTGGGAAACTTAACCAAGCTAAATCGTAAAAAATTACCTATTAACATTTTTTCTCCTTTGTCCCATTTTTTCTCCCATTCTGGCTAAAATTTTGAAATGATTTATAGCCTATAGTCTGCACCGAAAAAGCCAAATCTATATCCTACATTTAAAGAAAATCGATCCAGGCAGACTTACAGAAAGATTTATAACATATATTAGGATATTTATTTGATTTATTTGTTTTTACTTTCCAACACTGTTTTTAACTAAACTTTAAACTTTACATCTGGCAACAACATTGAAGAGGACAATTATGTTGTGCGAATTTGACATTAGACACATTGATTAATTTGACATTTCAACAACAACAAGCAACAACAAAAAACAAGCGCGAGAGGCGTCATTTTTTTGGTAGAGTGAAATTAATTTTTTTTTGTTAAGCAAAACTTAGATAAATAAAGAGTTTTAAGCAAAAAATCCCTAAAAAATATCCTTAAAATTCTTCATACAAACAGAAGAAGAAAGCCTAAATAAAACAAAACATTCAAAATAGAACGAAAATGAAGTCCGGTCTGAATGAAAAATGGTTGGTGTGTAGAATTTGCTTAAAGCAGCCCAAAGAAGAAATGCAAACAATATTTGACAAAAATGCTGAAAAAGATTTGACGCGTATGATATTGGAATGTGGCGGAGTACCAGTGAGTGTTAATATGAATTGAATTAGTTATTTAGGCAAATAAATTAAATTTTTTTTTATTTTCGTTGCAGATAAAACAATTTGATCATTATCCAGACAAGATTTGCAGTAAATGTTACAAATATTTACAAGTGGCCTACAAATTCCGATTAACCTGCCAAAGGTCTCACAATCACTTGAGCAAGTTCATTGCGCCGGTGGAAGTTGAGAAGCGTAACGATAATGACCTGGACGATGATACAAATTCTCTGGGTAATGCTGTCACTTATACGGAGGATGGTTATGTGGTGGAAGAAAACAGTGAAGATTTGATGGTTAAAATGGAGCAGGAAAATCCAAGTGCAGTTGTAAAAGAGGAATATACTGTACATATACAAGAGGAAGATGAAGATTTTGTAGAAATCTATGAACCAATGACAGAAGAGGAGGAGAAAGAAGTATTTCAATTGGCCGATGATACCTTTGATAATGATGTAAGTCATGCACACTTCGGTATTATGGGTAATTGATTAATTTCAATAATTTTACAATTTTAGAGTATGCCCGATAGTCAAGACAATGCAGAGTACCTTGAACTGGAAGAAGATTTAGAGCTGCCGTCATCAGATACTGAGGAGTTTATTAGAGAAGAAACCAAAACGAAATCTAAAGTCACGCCAAAACGCGCAGCAGTACATGCCTCTACTAGCCGCAAAGCAGCTACAGCTGCTAAACGAGTTAAACGAGAACCCAAAGAAAAGAAGTCCAAGGATACCTCTTATATATGTGATTTTTGTGGAAACAAATATCCTTCACAAGGTCGACTAACAGAGCATATAAAGCTACATAAAGGCATTAAACCCCATGAATGCGAGTAAGTACAGCTGGTGGATTGCATTTCTTTTCAATTTATTCTCAAAATTACTCTCACTTGCAGAATTTGCGGTCACTGTTTTGCACAGGGCCAACAATTGGCCCGTCATATGAATACGCATACTGGTAATAGACCGTACAAATGCAGTTACTGTCCCGCAGCATTTGCTGATTTATCAACTAGAAATAAACATCACCGGTAAGCCAAATAAAAAAAAAACTTCCTTGTTAATAATTTCTAATTGAAACAATTGTTGCAGAATCCATACTAATGAGCGGCCCTATGTTTGTGATGTCTGCGGCAAGAGCTTTACCTATACGAATACTTTGAAATTCCACAAAATGATACACACCGGAGAGAAGCCCTTTGTGTAAGTTTTTAAATGCCACATAAACGTATTATTATGCATTATAATATAATTTTTATTATTATTGGTTTAGCTGCGACATTTGTGGTAAAGGTTTTCCTCAGAATTACAAATTGCGCAACCATAAGTTAATACACGAAAAAAAGGGCATCAAAATGGAGGTAGTTGAAGTTAACAAAATGGATAGCAGTCAGGAAGAGGCTGTCTATCATCAGGATGTGCATGTAGAAGCTGCTGCTCAGCAACTGTTGGAAATCTAAGAATATAAATAATATAAACTTTATTTTTTAATTGAAAACTGCTCTACTTATTACAAAATAATAGCATTCATTCAATTTTAATTTTTCTTTTATTTTTATTATTTTAGTTTAGCTTTAACTTTATACAAAAAAAAAAATATATATAGTTTAATATTTAAAAAACAAAAATAATAAAAAAAAATTTCTGTAAGTTTTCTGGACCTTTACTTCATACATTTAAGACGTAAAATAACCAAATCTCAATGAGTTAATAAACAAACGAAATAAAAAAATTCTTTAAAATGCTGATGTCTTATTGACAATTATTGTTTCAATAACTTGGCGTGATAGGCAACATGTTCCCCAATAAAGGAAGCAATATAATAGTAGCCGTGATCATAACCCTCACGTAATTTGTAAATAGTTTGTAAATGGTCATTGGTAGCGGCAGCAGACAATAGGTTATCGGGCAACAGTTGCTTTTGCTTAAGGAAATCATCTTCGCTGCCCTGATCTATAAACAACTCCAAAGGTGTGCCTGTATAGTCCTTAACCAAATTGGTGGCATCCCATTTTTTCCAGGCCTCTTGATCATCACCCAAATAGCCTTTGAAAGCCTTCTGGCCCCAAGGACATTCTATGGGATTTGTTATGGGTGCAAAAGCAGATACGGATTGATATTGTCCAGGATTTTTTAAGGCACAAATCAAGGCACCATGACCACCCATGCTATGGCCAAAGATGCCTTTTTTATTGGGCAACACAGCAAAGTTTTCGTTGATCAATTTCACCAGCTCTTCGGTTACAGTATGAAAACATCAGATAATTCTTCGACCAAGGCTCCTGGGTGGCATTCACATAGAAACCAGCGCCAGTGCCAAAGTCATACGAATCATTTTCACCTTCAATATTTAAGCCGCGTGGAGAGGTATCGGGATTGACAATTACCAAACCATGTTTAGCTGCATACTGCTGTACACCCGATTTATGTATGAAGTTTTCATGGGTACAGCTAAGACCACTTAAAAAGTACAACACCGGACATTCGGTTTTATCCTCCAAAAGGCAAGGTGGCACATACACACCAAATTTCATTTCACAACCCAAAACGCTCGACTCATGGCTGTAGACACGTTGTTCACCCTCAAAACACTTATTGGTCGATAAAAGTTTCAAAGACATGTTGGAACGCAAGTAAGTTATTGAAAAAAAAAATATTTTCACACTCCCTTCGACAGAGAAAGTTCTTTCTTATCGGATGGCAAAACCGCTACCGGTAAAGAATTATCAAAATTGATGGAATTTTTTCTTACAAATACACTGAGAGCAAAATATTGCCATATTCTTATAAAGGGCTTGAGTACAAGGGAAAGTAGCCAGATGTATTCTAATTAAATAATCTATTTAATAAAGTAAGTACGTCAAGGCATATTACTCTGAACGTATTTGGCTTTTTCACATAAAAAAAATTCAATAGTTTTCATGTTTACCAGTGTTGGTTAACACTTAAAGAATTTAATCTGGCATCTCTAAGCATAAACGTTTACAGGCCCAAACAAAACATGTGAAATTGTAAACAAAACGGAGTGAATCTGGAAAATAAACAATATTTGGCGAAAATGTCTCAGGAAACTGCTAGTGGAACTAGTTTCGGTTTTAAGAAACGTAACATCAAGAAACCAGCTTTTAGGAGGAAACAAGAATCTTCTGAAGACTCAGGTATTTATAGACATTTTTATAATGTAAAAAACAAAACAAAAACTACAATTTCTTTATCCTTAAAGATGCCGCAAATAACAGCGATAAGGAGCAACAAAACAACAGCACAAGTACAGCTGTTGTTCGAGCCGAGCAGAGACGTAAACGTACAAATCCCAATTTCCAAAGTACAAAAAATTTATCAGCTAAACGAAGACATCAAAACGATAATCAGGCCTCCTCCTCCAGTGGGGAAGAAAGCGAAGATGAAAACAAAGTCAGTGTGTCGTATAAATCGAAAAGGACCGCTTTACCTAGTGGACCTCAAGACCAAGGGGCCACTTCAATTAATGAAGTTGACACTGAATTGGATCGAGATGCCCAGGCGATACATCAAAAAGCTCTCAAAATCAATGAAGAACTGGAAGGCAAAGCAGATGATAAAGTCTATCGTGGCATTAACAACTATGCTCAGTATTACAAGAAACAGGATACAGCTGCCGGCAATGCTAGTTCTGGTATGGTACGTAAAGGTCCTATAAGAGCACCGGCCCATTTACGTGCCACCGTAAGATGGGATTATCAGCCGGATATATGTAAAGATTACAAAGAAACTGGTTATTGTGGTTTCGGTGACAGTTGCAAATTCTTGCATGATCGTAGTGACTACAAGGCCGGCTGGCAATTGGAAATGGACTATGCTGCCCAACAACGTGGTGACTGTGAATCGGATGAAGATGACAGCAAATATGAGATACATTCCGATGAGGAAACATTGCCTTTCAAGTGTTTCATATGCCGCCAGAGTTTTGTTAATCCAGTGGTTACCAAGTAATTCACAATTTATTAAGTCATTTTAATTTTTCTTTTAATTTGGTTGAAAATTTCCTTTTCTATTTAGATGTAAACATTATTTTTGTGAAAAATGTGCTTTGGATAATTATAAAAAGTCTCAACGGTGTTTTATATGCTCTCAACAGACGAATGGAATCTTTAATCCAGCCAAAGAGTTAATAGCGAGATTTAAAAATCAACCTGATGCAGCAGCAGGCCATCATCAAAGTGATAGTGATGATGGGGAAAGTGATTAACAAATAGATTTAATGGATACAATTTTGTTTGTTTAGTTAAAATAAATAAAATATTAGAAATTTATGACTACTGCATGCTTTTGTTTAAAGATGTCTTTAAGAATTGTATAGCATTACGATTAGTTTCGCTATATTGAATGCAGCTTAATTGAACTTAGTAATCAAAAATGATTAAATAGATGATAGTTTGCGAATATTTTGGCCAGGTCCAGAAAATTTGTGAATAAGGAAAGTTTTGAGGGCACTGTATAGCATAAGCGAAGAAGAAATCAATGAATTTTTAGTAATCCGTTGCGTTTTTTATGGGAGGACCTCTTACAGGAGGTTTATGTTATATAATATAGTATATAATAATCTCTTTCTTTTGTACATCATGGTAAATTCTATAAAATTTTATATAATGACCACCATTTATAGACATTTACTTCAAATACTTAGCCAGAGTAGAGTACATTTTACAATAAAATCGGTCCCAAAAATGATTTCAGTGCGACCTTTGAATAAAGCCATAAATGGTCCTTTACATTCAGTGATTTTCATTCTCTTGGGACATACTAACAAATATTTCCTTATAACAATCAGGAGTTTATATCTATCATTCGTATATAAATTCACTTGAATTTGGAACACATACCTTAAACTATGCATGCTTTTTTACCTTTTTACATTTTTATATCGTTATTGTTGACAACAATGCTGTTAACAAAATTGTAAGAAATTTACACAATTTTCTTAATGCATATCTTTATGTCAAGTGTCGTTGGCAATTGTTACGATGTTTTCTGTCCTTCTGCATTGCCAGCTTTGGTGTGTAATTTTCAAAACCGTTTTCCTAAGAATTCTCTATGAATGGGTCTTTTGAGTAAGGGTCGTCGCCTATTAACATTATTTTATCGTTTTGTAACAGAATAGAATATTTAACAATTTTCATTCATTCGTTTGTTTATTCATTCGTTCATTGAAGAGATAATAATAAACATGAAATGTGTTCTCTCCTGTTGAACATAAGAAACGGAAATGCATAACAGCAACACTATTAACAATATCTACAGTAGTAGTCAACACAAACAAGTTCCTGCCATGCCATGCCATATATTTTATACGTTCATTCATTTACAACAAGACATGACATTTTATAACAAAAACAATAACAAATACACGGAAACTATAGTTTATAAAATACGAAACAATATTCTATATACAAAACTAACAAAACACACCCATACACACACACACTTAAGGATGTATGTAACGGCATTTTCGTGATTGTTATTTTTTTATTGTATTTATTTTTGTTACTAAATATGTATGTGTGTATGTATGTATGTATTATGTATTGTTGGTTTGGCCTTTATAGTAGGTTTGTAGGATATGCATGAATTTGTTTATTATTATACTGTTATTGCGTCCCACACATTTACTCTCCTGCTCTCTCTCCCTCTCTCTCACTCGATACTGTATTGTAAAAATTTTCATTGGGATTGTTTATGTCTAACTGTGCATGTGTTTGTATAAATAAGTTGCTATTGCTGTTCGACAATTGTTGCTTTAAAGAGAATGGAAAGGAAAAAGGAAACTAAGAAAATACCCGTTAATGCTGTTATGTTAAAAATTATGCAGAAAACACACACACATATACATGTGCACATACGAATAAAATTTTATTTACTGGCCCAGCCAGCAATTTTTAAAATTTTTAATCAAATTCGAGTCTTTTTTGATTCTTTTAACGCGATTAAAAAACTAGAATATGCGCTTATTTTCTGATCATAAAAGACTTTTTATGGCGACAGAAAACAGTGACTACGAGCAACTTTTCTTAAAAAGTCATTTATGAGCCATTTTCAACATTATTTTAGAGAAATTTTCCACCCTTTTTCGAATTGCTTTCTGATCATTTATTAGTCTTACTTACCTTCGGTTTATGATTCTTTTTCGAATCGTTTTTCAGTTATCGTTTAATCGCATACGAGTCTTTTATGAGTAATTTATCATTATGTTGAGGAGTCCTTTTATTGTCATTTATCAGTCATAAAATAAATAAAATAAGTAATATAAATAAAATATATAAAATAAATAAAAAAAAAAAATTAAAATAAATCAAATAAATAATATAATATGAAAAGAAAAGAAAAGAAAAGAAAAGAAAGAAAAGAAAGAAAAGAAAGAAAAGAAAGAAAAGAAAAGAAAAGAAAAAAAGAAAGAAAAGAAAAGAAAGAAAATAAAGAAAAAGAAAGAAAAGAAAGAAAAGAAAGAAAAGAAAGAAAAGAAATAAAAGAAATAAAATAAATAAAAGAAATAAAAGAAATAAAATAAATAAAATAAATAAAAAAAAAAAAAATAAATAAATAAATAAATAATAAAATAAATAAAATAAATAAAATAAATAAAATAAATAAAATAAATAAAATAAATAAAATAAAATAAATAAAATAAGAAAATAAAAAATATGATCATAAAATTCGTAATTTTAATTACTTCTCAAACACGTGGCTGATCTTTTCTTGATTAAGCGTTTTTCAATCTTCAGTATAAGTCGAATACAATAATAAATAATGGAAATAATAGTCACATTTTAAGCGTCTGGATGATTAATTTGTAATTGCTATGCAATTCTTTTTATTGTATTTTAAAACTCATTGGCGCAAATTATTTTTGAGTCCTTTTTTAATCGTGTAACTGACTAATCAGTTTTTGATCACCAAAAGCACTCTAAAAAGACTCAGCAAGATAAAAAACAACATTCCAAATGCTAGCCAGGTTGCCAAAGCATTTGAAATGAAAATAAAAGCCAGAGAATCCAGCAAATAATTGCGAAGATACATTGAAAATTTATAAAACTACGTAGCAGCCAGTGTATTTTAGAGTTTTTAGGAAATATTTATTTTTATCAGTTTCTTTGTCAATAAACCTCACTGAAGGGTTGTAATGACCAATTATGTATGTTTTTAATTATACTACTCCTAAAATTAAACTCCACATTATTATTTATTGTCACATGAATTCCCAATTGAAATGAATTTTTATATGATTTATTACTGAAACTGTCATTTGCAGTCAGTAGAGTTTTATTAGATGAAATTAACGTTAATTTTTGTTTGTTTTCCTCTTTCAATAATTTCATTATCATCAATATCATCATTTGCACAGTTTCATCATTAAATTGTTGCCATCATGAACACTTGTGCTATAAGATTCACATTTCATTTCCATCGACACTGCATGGGGGGAGGTGAGTTAATATTCTGGCAAATGGAAAATTGTAGAATAAAAACGTTTTGCCAATTAAAGAATACATTTGTGATAGAAAATCAATAATAATGACAAATTAAAGTTTCACTTAAATCAAGAGAAACTGAATTGAATTGGATGAATTTAAACTAGGTCATAAGGTGTTCAAAGTCAAGTGTGAATTATTAACTTAGAAAGTCTTCACACATTTTTTTTATTATTAATAAAATAGCCAAGTCCACATCATAATGCTGCTAGACTTTCGTTAAAACTCAACTGTATTGTATTAGCGAATGCAAATACCTCAGCATCTGAGCAGGATGTCCTTGAGAAAGTCTATAGAACATCCTTATAGCCTATCTACCTAACATATAGATTTCCACGTACTACTCTCTTCGAGATGTTTGTAAAGATCGCTTGGCCCTTCAGATATTTACATCTCACCATTGCTTCCTCCCATTATAGCACTAAGGACCCGTTTTCGTTTTCTCTCCAAACATTGGCATGACCAACTTTCTAAACTCAGTAAGACCTCTTTGAGAGTCACACCTTTGATATTGCCAAACAATAGCTGTAGAGTGTTTTAGTGATAAGTGATTCACTTTGAGGGGCACAGTTTTGTGCATTTTCCAGGCAGCCCTTTACAGTTCTGCGACTCCAAAGCTTCTCACTTTATTGTGACACCAAGTTTAAGAATCGTAGTGATTACAATAGTTTGGGAATAGAGAAACTCATGACTTCATAATAGCCTTTGTGTGTTTGCTTTATCCCCTCCCATCCAGGCTTTTATATAGTCTGATCTCAATTTCGTTAGGCCTGGACCGAACGAAATTCTCAGGTTTATATTTCCTAGGGAGAAGTACTGTGTATTAGCTAATATCGTCCGCCTAAACTTTTCTGTTACCATAATTCCTACGCCATTTGTATTGCAAATAACTTCCTTTCCTTTGATTTCAAAGAACGTTCGAATTTTTGTCGTTACAACATCCATTTCCTTGCTGTGCAACTATGTTTTCCTTAGACAAGTCTTTGATACGTCTACTCTTTAGCATATTAGTTGTACTCCCTTGTTCTGGATGTCAAGTTAAACTATGGCTTCTCTAATTGCCTTAAGTTTGGTATAATTTGAAGGCCATCTCAAAACTGACTGATAACCAGGCTCTACGAATTAATTTTCCATGTACATAGGTATTCAGCTTTCCTTTCGTGATCATATATCTCAGATCAAGTATTCTCTCCTTAGTTTACATTAAAAACGATAAATATCCTATCGCCCAAATTTTACTTCGCTAACATCTCTTCACGCTTTAGGTAAAAATTTTTTCAGACATATTTCTCTAAAGACAACCACCCGTAGCGTCAGAGCTCCTCAAGTACTACAAATGGAAAGTTTACAACTGAATCTGGTCCAAATGATTAATAATCATTCATATCTTGTCTATGCTGTCTTTTCTTTTTAATAACGAAATTTACAATTTAAATGCACAAACAAGGAGTACGTTTTTTATCCTAGGCATACGAAATTAATTGAAAAGAAATGAAATCTAAAAAAAAGTACTACAGATCGGTAAAGGTCTCTACCTATTTCACCTTAAAAATATTGTTACGGTATTTTGTTTTTACATCCCTTAACAAAAAAATTTTAAACAAAAGATATAAAAACAAAACAATGCACTAAGCAAACCTGTTTACAAATTATCGTACTGCATGATATAATAACAAACAACAGCATAGAAAAAAAATGGTAAACAAGTAAACAAAAACACAACAACAAACACTATAAGAATAAATGTAAACAAAATACACAAAGGTAGCACGTTTAAAGAGATTTCGGGAAGGCAAGGCCATGAACATTCGCCTTCATCAGAATATTTATTCTGTCATATAAAAGACAAAAGCAGGCGCGTGAGTCAGTAGAGTTTAGTCGGTCTTGCGTAAAGACGTGGTATGTTTGAAGAGAGTAATGGTGATCTGAAGATTTCCGTTTTGCGCGTATCTGTCAAATAATTGTCTAGTAATTGTTATTATTATGAAGTCATTGTAGTCTAGTAGGTAGTGTGTTGGCTTACTAGACGTAAAGCCTAAGTTCAACTCACAGGTCAGGCATCGAAATGAAATATGAAAAATAGAAAAATATTTCTTCGGCGCCTTTCTCGCAACAGATTTCTGGCAAAAACTCTGTGAGTAAATAAAATTGCCATGAAAAGTTTCTCCAAACAATCTGTCGTTCGGAGTTGACTTTATATTGTAGGTCTCGCCACTTATGTATGAAATTAACACACACAACATAAGTGGTGTAAGAAACTAGGTCAATAATCCTGACGGAAGGATTATAATGACCAATTATATATGTTATGTATGTATGTATGTATGTATGTATCTTTCAGACTGAAAATTACTGTCATACAAAAACACAAAACAGCAGAGTCAGTAGAGTGTCGGTGCGGAAAGAAGTTATGTCATTGAAAGATGGTGATCAGAAGTTTCGTTTGTGCGTGGTATGTTAAGAGAATTGTCTGTAGATGTTTTGGGAAGTCATATGTAGTCTAGTATGTATTGTGTTGGCTTACTAGACGTAAGCCTAAGTTCAACTCCCAGGTCAGGCATCGAAATGAAATATGAAAATAGAAAAATATTTCTTCGGCGCCTTTCTCGCAACAGATTTCTGGCAAAAACTCTGTGAGTAAATAAAATTGCCATGAAAAGTTTCTCCAAACAATCTGTCGTTCGGAGTTGACTTTATATTGTAGGTCTCGCCACTTATGTATGAAATTAACACACACAACATAAGTGGTGTAAGAAACTAGGTCAATAATCCTGACGGAAGGATTATAATGACCAATTATATATGTTATGTATGTATGTATGTATGTATGTATCTTTCAGACTATTTACGCTGCCATATAAAAAACAAAACAGCAGGCAAGTAAGTCAGTAAAGTCCAGTCGGTCTTGTGTAAAGACATGGTGTGTTTGAAGGGAGTAATCGTGGTTTGGAGATCTCCGTTACAAAGATCTGTCGAATAATTGTCTAGTAATTGTTATTGTTTATGCAAAGGATGTAAACAGAGAGATAAAAACCAAATCGATTGTTGTTGTTTACATCAAGTTGTGAACAATTTCACACAGAATTGTGCGAATAATAAAGAATTTTAATTAAAAACTAAACACAAATTTATTTTTATTTTATTTGCAATCTACAAGCTTATATTTTAAACATTTTTAAATAGTTACAGTATCGCAAATCAGGCTCTACCTTTTTCATTTTAAAAAATATTGTTTTTCTCTTTAAAATTTAAAGCAAGAAGGACAGGGGAGAAAGATCATCATATTGAAATCATTTGCATTAAATCTCGACAATATACAGGAGAATTAAGTATATGAACAGTATTATTGTGATAACAATTTAATGGTAATGCAGTGGAATAAACGAAAATCCTCTCTATTGAGTACATGTATTCTAATATTTTTCATTGTTTGTTATTGTAGTTTGATAGGGTTCTTGTTTTTGCTTGCTTCATTGTATGGTTTCTAGAGTTGTTGTTGTTTTAACAATATCCTTTAGCAACAAGAGAAAAAAAGGAAAAACGGCAAATACTTTTTAAAAATTTATATTTTAACACTTTCACTTGAGTGTTAACAAGTTCCGTTTAACATTTTCCTGCCACAACAACAACGAAAACAAAAACAAAAAAAAACATCCAAAAAACAAAACCAATCATCAGGTTTAAATACCTTCTGTTCTATACTTTGGTGTTTTTTTTTTTGTCTTTTTTTGTTTCATATTCGTAACGGTTTTTCTTTTTGGTTTGTTTTAACTTTTGCTCACAGAATAGAAATGGAAATGAATGCTGTCGGAAAAAACTGCATATTTTTGTTTTGCTTTCTTTTTGTTGTTGTATTTATAAAATTTTCCTCTTCAAGTGATAAACGACAACAACTTTTTGTTGTTGTTGTTGTTGTTGCTGTTGTTGTTGGCTCAAATGTTTGTTTGTCCTTTTCGGTTTTACTTTTTGTGCTTCTTTTTTACAGTTCAGCTTACAACGTTGCTTGTTGGCTCGTTCCTTGATTTTTTTTGTTAGATTTTGTTTGGCTTTTGGCCAATATTAGCAGTTGAAGGGGAGAGAGAAGAGAGATAGGGAGACAGAGGTGAGCAACAAAATATTGTTTGTAATGTTTGACTAGAAACTTAAATAACTATTAAAAAATAATAATAGAAAAACAAAAACAAAACAAAAAAAAAACGAAAAAAAGAACAAGAAAATGTTGTCGATGTCCGCTTGTATTTCTTGTGAACTAACGTTGGCCTTATTGTTTTATTATTATCTATGCAATGCGGGGCTATGCCCGGCTATGCATTCTCCCTTGCACTATATTTTTCGTTTCTTTTTTTTATTGTTGTTCTCTAGAATGCTTTATACTTGCTGGGTGTTGACAATTTCGTTATTTTTATGTCACAATATTTGCATTCAAAAACTGAAAATTACATACCCATCAACACACACACACACATACATTTGCAATAGAAAGTTTTATTTTTCCATCTTGACCTGTTTCCCTTGTAGTAACATTGTTAGTGACAATTTAACTTAAAAACACTTGAACGTTTTTAACACAACTATTCCTAGAGTAGAGATATTTTATGGTTTTGTTCTCGATTTTAATTACAGATCGTCTTTTATGGTTTTGTTTTTGTAACACATAATAATTAAAATTTATTTGTTGTTGTACAATTGAACCAAATGATTTGGAAAAAAAAACATTACCAAACTATTCACTTGCATTTGTTTAACATCCATAGCGTATAAGCAATATTTGATGATTTGAATTAATATTACGTATACGCCCTAGAAATTAAAAAAAAACGAAAATATGAAAAATATTAGCTGTACCCTGCACGTGTTGCTGCGCCACCAAAATGAAATAAATTTTAATGAAAGGCATTACACAAATGTCCAATTAATTTTGAATCATTTTATTGATTTTGTAGTCGAGTTGTCCTGATGATTCAGATGAACGGACCTGTGTAGTAAGCATTCGATCAGTTTCTAATTTCACTTCCCTTAGTTCAAGTGGTTCATGCGAACGGATCTCTGCATGTACTCGAAGATTTTCCAGTCACAGTGCTTGTCTGATTCTGAGGCTCGTAATGCTCTTTTCTTCCGTGCTTGGGGTGTAGGTCGACCAATTGGTTGTCCTTCATTTTGAATAATTTTCAGTGACTCCATCCATCGGACTCTCCGTCGGCTCATACGTTACAACTTTGTTAAAGAATCCACAGTTTAAGATTTAATTCATTTTGAGTAATTTTCAGTGGCACCACCTATTGGAAATTGGTCATACTAACTTAGAAATCTTCGTCGGCTCATGCGCAACAACTTTGCTGAAGATCATAATATAATTAAATGCCTAGTTTAAGATTTAATTCATTTTAAGTAATTTAAAAAAAAGTCGGCGCAAAAGTGGGCGTGGCAAAATTTTCTCTTGATGAAAACTTTAAATGGGCAAATACAAACATTTGAAAGAAAAATTACTCAAATCGATAATTTTCAGATTTTAGATAAATAGGAAAATGTGGGCGTAAAAGTGGGAGCGGCACTAAATCTAAATAATCCGAACAAAGCCTAAACATATGGTTTGAATAGGTGAACCCCTTCTTGAGTTATAAAATGACAACGAAAAGTGGCATTATTCTGGCAAAAACTCTCAGAGTAAATAAAATTGCTATGAAAGGTTTCTCCAAAATCTGTCGTTCGGAGTCGACTTTAAGCTGTAGATCCCACCACTCGTGGATAAAATTAACACACACAACATGAGTGGTGTTGAGAAGGTTTGTAATGGCCAATTATGTATGCATTATGTATGTATGAAAATATTCTGTATAAAGTCTGCACATCAGAGATCAGGAAAGAGTATTTAAAACGATGAATAGAATCAAATCATAATCATAATTTCTGATACTGATACGCATTCATACTTATTTTAATATTATATTCAAAGTTTGAAATACTCATTATACTTAACAACACGTATGATTTTATTAATTTCGACTCTCCACAACTCAACATATGATTCACGTATAAACACTAAAATACTTACTAGAATGGTTGTGAGTTTTCTCTGCTGGGTGCTCTGTCTTTTTTCTTTTGTTGTAAGTGCCTCACAACTAAGCCTGTGAATTTTGTTGAATGATTCGGCTCACTCGAATCATTTATAGGAGTATTATAAGTATTTTTCAAAACTTATGAATCTAAATGAGTAGGCTTATAAATTAAATAGATTTCGAATGCTATGAATTTGATGACAACGTTGTACGCATACTCATTGCAACCTGTTTTTTGTTGTTTTTGGCCGGAGGTGGGAATCTTCGAAAGATACTTTTTGTTCCAACAAAAGCATGCACGATTCACTATCACTGGTGTCCTATATTTTTCAACCACTCTCCCCCCGCGGCGTTATATCGAATTTCGTCTTCGTTCCTCCAACCTTCGGAGTTCCATCATTACTTTGGCCATTTTCTGGCTGTATTGGCTTCATAGAATCCTAGAATTCAACATATCTTTCATAAGTCTTGCAGTGAGTGCGAATGATTCTCGTAGTAGTTAAATTTCAATCTTTTTGACTTACTTATATTTAAAATTTCATGAGTGCTTATGAGTAGCGAAAAAATGATTTTTATTCCTGATTTCTAAGACGAAATAAACAATTCGATAAAAACATTACTAATCTCTTCACTGGGATTTGTTTTACATCCACGATGTATGAGCAACATTTATTTTTGTATTAATATTACGTATACGCACCATATAATTCAATGTATTCATGGATAATACATGGATCGAGAGTATCAAGAGCTTCAAACCTGTTTTTCGCTGCTTAGTAGTTGCTACTCAATCGATTGTTGCCAGTTGAAATGCATTAACACAGTAGATGTTTTGAAATTTGTTTTTTGAAGATTCTTATCCTTAAGGCTTTAAAGACTATTAAGAGTAAGTTCCGTAGGATCTTGATTAACGAATGATATCTAAACCTATCAAATGTTGCAATGAAAAGTTGCAGTAACTACCGAATGCTGGTTTTGGAATAAAGACACTGGGAGAAGTGGTCACTAAAAGGTGCAGATGCTTTGAGTAGAAAGAGATTAACACTCACACAACCTAAATGGTGTGAGAAACTAGACCGTAGTCCTGTTGAAAAGGTTGTAATGACCAATTATGTATGTATATAGACATATAGGTATAGGTCAGGGGGTGCCGACGTTGTGTAGGAAACACTTCTCTACTCAGCTGCAAGACGGTGACGACACCAATACCGTCTCTAGAGATGATGGTCCGAACCCGATCGATGATGACTACGTGGAGATTCCGCCGCCTAGCCATGAAGGCAATTATGCGTCTTAAAAACAATAAAGCGGCAGGTCCTGATGTCCTCCCCACTGAATCGCTTAAGACCGGATGTAATCAATTGGTAGGTCGCAAACACCAGTTTATTTACAAAATATGGCTAGAGAAAATAGAAATAGAGGGTATAAGCCTTCTCCCTATCGCATATAGGGTTCTTACAGGCGTATTGTGTGAACGACTTGAAGCCACTCGTCAAAACACTGATTAGTACCTTATCAGTGCGGCTTCAGACCTGGCAAATCCAGCATTGACCAGGTCTTCACAAATCATGGAAAAGACCCACGGAAAACAAGTCGACACACAACATCTTTTTGTCGACTATAAGGCTGCTTCCGATAGCGCCATAAGGGATCGTATTTTTGCTGCAATATCTGAGCTCGGTATATCTGCGAAGCTGATAAGGCAATGCAGAATGATGTTGAGCAATTCCTGCAGCTCCGTCAAGATAGGAATGGACCGCTCCAAGTCTTTTGATACTGCGAGAGGTTTCAGACAAGGCGACCCCTTATCGTGTGACCTCTTCAATTTCGTCATAGAGAGTGTTCTGTGAAAAGTGGGAGGTGCAATGCAATGGCACTATTTTTCAAAAAAGTGTCCAGTTGCTTGCGTACGCTGACGAAATCGACATCCTTTAGTGCTATTGAATGGGAGTCTACTAAGATGGGTCTAGCAAAACATAGTATTTGTTATCGACAAGTAGAGACGTGCGGCTTATTGATTCTCAGATTACGTGCGATAACTATACTTTTGATACAGTCAAGGAATTTATTTATCTTGGTTCCGCCGTTACTACCAAGAATTATATCAGTTTGGAGATCAAGCGCAGAATTACTCTTGCCAACAGCTGTTACTATGGTCTCAATAGGCAATTGACGTTATGGCGCAGAAGCATGGACCGTATTAAGCACTGATGCAACAGCCTTTAGAGTATTCGAGAGAAAAGTAATACATAAGATCTTCGGTCCAGTGCGAGTTAGCTATGATTTCCGCATCCGATCCAACAGTGAGCTGTATGAGCTCTTCAATGACATGGACGTTGTACAGCGTATTAATATCCAGTGGCTGCGCTGGCTCGGCCATGTCGTTCGAATGGAGGCGGTTGCTCCGGCGAGACGGGTATTTGATGCAGGGATCTGCGGAAGTCGGCGAAGAGGACGAACTTGTATTTGTTGGAAGGACCAAATCGAGGTACATCACCAACTGATGCAGGCGCGCAAGAAGCAGAGGCACCTGGAAGGATGTGTTGTGGCAAGCCAAAATCCGTTAATCGGGTTGTTAATGGCCAATTAAGTTAGTAAGTATATAGGTAATGTATGTATAGACTTTATATAGCATACATACATTGTAATGTAATTTTCTTAAAAAATAATAACAATAAGATCTTCTATTACACATCCGTTAAGTTTTTACTTTATTTTGTAATGAAATCCCTTAAAGAAACTTAAAATAATAGACGCGCCTTTAAAGCCAACCATCCTCCATACTTATGGAAATGAAAAGTAATAGTTTAACTAAAGGGTATAATATTAACAACCATATGGCATATAGAATTATATACTTACACACACATAGATATGTATATACACATACAAGTATAAGATCTTTCATTCAGAATTCAAAGAGTATTATATTCCATTCCATTTCATTTCATGCCTCCCCATTGACATCCGCATCCGTATCCACATCGGCATTGGCATTGTTTTACTCTTTGACGAGATGAATGCTCGTGTGTAATTTGTAGTGGGGAGTAGAAGTTGTATTTAAGTTGTTAACAACATTTTAAGGCCAACAATGATTATTGGTTATACGAGTGGTACCGTCATCATACTATTCTACTAAAATATTCTCATCCATTTAAGCTTAAACATATAATTGGATTCTCTTTTCTTATTTGTAAGGCACACACACATACACGCACACATACACACACACACACAGAGTGGTGTATAGTGTTTCGCTTAAACCGTTTTAGGAATTCAAGGTTCCTTTTTAAAGGCTTAAAGAGAAGTAGCCTGTTTTGAAAATGGCTTACAATATAAAAGAGTTCGACAGGAGTTTGAAATATTTCCAAATCGTTTGATTACAATGTTAGATGCTCCATAACTTTACTTAAGAACTTAAATTTGATTCGGTGACTGATTGTCCAAGTCACGGCGGTCTAGTAGGTGGTAGGTTGGCTTATTAGACGTGAGGTTGCGATTCAAATTCAGCGTCTCAGCGGATTTCTGGCAAGAACTCTGAGAGTATATGAAAATTGCCATGAAAAGTTTCTCAAAAAAATCTGTCTTGCAGAGTCGAATTTGAACTATAAGTCCCACCACTAATGTATAATAATTAATGCACACAATATAAGTAGTGTGAGAAACTAGGTCGTAATCCTAACTAAAGGGTTGTAATGACTAATTATGTACGTATGTATGCAACAGGCAACAAACAGGTTCTAGAGGGTTTAGTTTGTCATCTTAATGCAATCGTTTCATGTACCCAGGTGATAGACACTAGGAACATTGTTTTAAAATCCAATTTATTTGTATTCTTTGCTTTTATTAGGAGCTACTTATTTGTCCCACAATTAACACAATTGTTACCACATGATTTTGTTGTTTTTATTTTACAATTTTTTCTTCCACACACATACACACACACACACATACTTTGCTTGCCATTGACAAGTTGACAAGTGTTAATGGCTGGAAATGTTAAACGGAAATGGTCGCATTCTGTCACTGTATTTCGCTTCTCTTCTCTTTGTTGTTGTAGTTGTTGTGTTTTGTACCCTTGTGGCTGCAATAAAAATTTATTGGATTTTTATTTACAATGAATTTGATCTTAGAATTGTTATTGTTGTTGTCTTGTTAACGGCAACAACAATATTCATTAATTTTATTGTTATTGTTGAGGCAAGCAGCGAACATATTTTCATTTTGTTAAATACTGTGATTAACATAAACGATACCACCTTTACGAGTTGATTCTTCTAAGTCAGCCAGTTTAATCAGAGAATTTTAAGAAATTGTTTTGTTTTTATTTTTATATCATAAAAAAGGTCAAAACAAGAGATTATTAAGATGGCTTATAATTATTGCCACTTAATAAGGTGATAAGATTGACAAGAATGTGTATATGAAATATAATGGAGAGTCAAAGATGGTTTTAAAAGTGTTTGGCATTTCAATTATTTTTATAAAACAGGAAAAACTAATTCAATTACTTTCTTACATACATACATAACTGGTCATTACAACCCTTCAGTCAGTATTACAACCTAGTTTCTCGCACCACTTACATATGTTGTGTGCATTAATTTTATCCATAAGTGGCGAGACCTACAGTTTAAAGTCGACTCCGAACGACAGATTTTTTTGAGAAAATTTTGATGGCAATTTTCATATACTTTTCAGAGTTTTTTCCAGAGATCTACTGAGAGGAATTCGCCGCAGAAATATATCCATATTTTCGTTTTGATGTCTGACCTGGGATTTGAACTTGGGCCAACTACTAGCCTACAGCGACTTCTTAAGTAATAAGTTGTAGTAAATAGAAATCCATTTACTCTAGCATAGAATACTTATTGTTACGTTTTTACCTTTTAAAAACGTTTAAAATATGAGATCGTAGATTGAAAATAAATTAAAAATAAATTTATAAATTTGTAATGAGTTTTTAATTAAAATTCTTTATTATTTAGCACAATTCTGTGTGCCACTGTTCACAACATAATGTAACAACAACAATTACTATTTTTTCTTTTGTTATTCCCCTCTTTATACCTTTTGCATAAACAATAACAATTACTAGACAATTATTTGACAGATCTTCAAAACACAATTGCTTTCTTCAAATGTATCGCGTCTTCACACATGACTGACTGAACTTTTACTAACTTAGTTGCCTGCTATACGGCAATACGGATGGATCTTTATAAATGTAAAAATAGTTGTTTCGTTATTGTTGTTTATGTACATATTTTATTTATATTTATTCTTGTAGAGTAAACAAGTATATAGATTGTTTTTATTTTTGTAGCTATTGTTTATAATTTTAATGTTAAACAATGTAAAAGCAAAACATCAGTATTTAGATTTTTCCACTTTCGTAACATTATAATTGAAGCACTGTAAGTGGCATTAGATTGATAAGATTTTGTATTCTTGTACGGTTTTTGTATCAACATTTATGCAACTGGTATCTTAGACTGCAATCCGCTGTATGGAGACTCAGTTAAGGGGCTTAAATCTACTCTACATAACGATAGGGACTTATTAGATTCTTTCCCTGAGTTAGGTGTTAGTTTGCTTACTTTCTTTTCAGTTTAACAGAGTTTCGTTCGTTTAACTTTTTTTCACTAATAAGGGGGACATTTGCTCTACATTTTGTCCCATTTTCTGGATGGCTGATACCCTCTTACCTCTCATGAACAGGCCCCCAGATTTTCAAACAGTACACAGAAGGGGGTACGTTGCACTCTTTATTTAACTCCGATCCTGTTGATTACGACCTCTATTCTATCAGTTTCTATGTTATGTATACGGCGCTGTATCATCAGAAACCTTATCTAAATGTTGATTGAATTATTGGATTACTTCCTTTTCAGTTGACCAGATCTTCGTTCGTTTTAAAACACCAGGCTCACCAATTAGAGGGGAATTTGCTCTACATTTCGTACCATTATCAGTCATCTAAGGACCCTCTTACCTTTCATACACAGAATGGGGATACATTGCACTTTGTTTTTAACTTCGATCCTTTTGATTACGACCTCTATTTCATCAGCTTCTATATTAGGTACGTCGCTATATCATCACAGACCTTATCTTAAAGTTGTTGGAATTATTTATGGTCGTGGACTTAAAAAACTGTTCGCGGCAACATAGCCCTGTAAATTTGGACTTTTTTGTGCAAAGAAATTGGCTCCAAGTGTTTTCGATGGCATTTTGCGCGCTTAATACGAATCTGGTTTCAAAAATCAGCTTTCAGGTTTTCGATAAAAAGGCGGTTGAAACATTATAGCGTTTTCGGCCATTTTTAAAAAATGGTAGAGCTAAACACTGACGTGCTTCCACCATTGGTATTGTCAAAAATTAACAATTGATCTTTGCTTTTTAAAATGAGCCTAAAGGTAAATTGATTGCATACACCCTTAAAGTAAGGGGTGGGTTTATGTCAATCAAATTTACTTGAAAATTATTAATCAGGGGTTTTTGGGGTCGCTTATTACAGATCTTCATTCAGTTTTTAAAAATTCAAAATGGCGGATACAATATAGGTTTACAAAAATCAATCGGACCGCCATATTGTATCCGTCATTTTGAATTTTTAAGATCTGAATGAAGTTCTGTAATCAGCGACCCCAAAAACCCCTGATTAATAATTTTCAAGTAAATGTGACTAATTTTTAAGGACCTCCGTAATTTGTTTCTTTTTCTCTTGCACCCCTTGACATAAACCCACCGGTCCGATTAATTTTTTTAAACCTCGAATACCATATTGAATCCGCCATTTTGAATTTTTAAAATCTGAATGAAAATCTATAATCATCGACCCCAAAAATCAGACGTGATGGAAAGTTTTTAAACCTAGAATCGTGTTAAGGGGGCAAAATGCCTTCAGAAACAATTTGCTAAACATATTTGCTAAACCCATGCAGGGCTGTGCAGTCGTTCTGCGTTGTAAGGCCCCCATGATCCTTAAACATCCTCTAATATCTTCCACTTTTTGATAGGAAATAATAATTAATCTGAGGGCCATAGAAAAAACGGCCTGACAAACAAGAAGTTAGATGGATGGATTCGATGCACAAAAAAAAATCATTGCTATTGAATCTCATCAAATTTGATCAATTTTAGCAGATAATTGGTTGAGAAATTATGTTTCCAATGAGAGCACAATTGTAAACACTGGTCAGTAAATAGGGTAATTCGTTTGAAAGGTTCAACCCTACAGCCGTTAATAAGTAATTACCGCCCGTTCCTGTTAATGGCGAATAAGTTTGCTGTTGTTATGCCTTCAGACAAGTTTTTCGTAATAAAAAGAAAAGGCTTAATTTGACCACAATGCTCCTATTATTTACTAAATTAGTCATTAGAACTCTTTAGTTAGGATTACGACCTTGCTTCTCAAACCACCTGTGTTGCGTGTGTTATTTCTCTCCCTGATTCTATCCATGCAGGCGGTTCTGTAGTATAACGTCAACTCTGATAGGTAAATTTTTGAACAACATTTCACAGCAATTTCAATTTATTTGTTACATTTTCTCTCAGCGTATTTAATACTAAAAGAATTAATTTGAAATTGTCAACGAGAAGTCAATTGAGTTTTTAATAAATTTTCTCGCATACTTACATACGTACATACTTGAATTAATTAACAATCACAACAACAACCTTTTCAATTAATTAAATCAAGTTTAACGTTAACATTTATTTCATGTTTGTTGCTGTTGTTTATTCCATTTTATTAAAAATAAATTTTTTTTTATTAATTTAATAAAAAAAAAACATACACACACACTTTAAATTAAAAAAAAAGGAAATTGTTTACCAGTGTGAGTGAGTGGCCATTTAAAATGATTTTTAAAAAGTAAAGAGAGAGAGAGAGAGGGAGATAGGCAGAGAGTGAGAAAGGGAGTTTATATAACAAAAAACATGCAATAACAGTAGTGCTATAAACAAAGAAAGAAAAAAATAACAGAAATCCATAATAACAACAGCAATGGCAACAACAATAGACAATGAAACAATTTCTTGCCAAAAATTGGCAATTTTCATGCACTGCAGGAAAATGTAAAATTGAAAAACACAACAATAATAACAACAACTACAACAGTAACAACAACAATACAAAAAAAAAAAAAATTGCTGAAAAATGTATTGCAACGCACTCTTGCCTTGGCTATATACAACTCCAAACCACCCTGTTAAGAGGAAAAACGAAGTTTAAAATGATCCCTCTAGCCCACTCTCTCCCCAAGTGGACCAATAATAAATTAAAAAAGAAAAAATTGAAATTTTTAAGTGAAAAAAAAGGGAGAAAAGGGGTGAAAGGAAACTGTAAACAAATAAATATATACGTATGTATGTACGCACACACACACACAAACATTCTACCATTCTACCTGTCAATATATTGTTCAACGGCAATATCATGGAATACAAAAAAATATCAGACAAAAAAGAAGGAACCAGTTTTCGTAAAGAAAAAAAAAAATAACAGAAATCCATAATAACAACAGCAATGGCAACAACAATAGACAATGAAACAATTTCTTGCCAAAAATTGGCAATTTTCATGCACTGCAGGAAAATGTAAAATTGAAAAACACAACAATAATAACAACAACTACAACAGTAACAACAACAATACAAAAAAAAAAAAAAATAATAATAAAACCAATTTTGGTCACATTCACACAATCTGAACAGCGAAGCGTTGTAGTATGATGACCAGAGAGCGAGGAAAAAAAAAATGGAAACTGTAAACAAATAAATATATATGTATGTATGTACGCACACACACACACACAAACATTCTACCTGTCAATATATTGTTCAACGGCAATATCATGGAATACAAAAAAATATCAGACAAAAAAGAAGGAACCAGTTTTCGTAAAGAAAAAAAAAAATATAATAATAAAACCAATTTTGGTCACATTCACACAATCTGAACAGCGAAGCGTTGTAGTATGATGACCAGAGAGCGAGGAAAAAATGGAAACTGTAAACAAATAAATATATACGTATGTATGTACGCGCACATACACACACACAAACATTCTACCATTCTACCTGTCAATATATTGTTCAACGGCAATATCATGGAATACAAAAAAATATCAGACAAAAAAGAAGGAACCAGTTTTCGTAAAGAAAAAAAAAAATAATAATAAAACCAATTTTGGTCACATTCACACAATCTGAACAGCGAAGCGTTGTAGTATGATGACCAGAGAGCGAGGAAAAAAAAAATGGAAACTGTAAACAAATAAATATATACGTATGTATGTACGCACACACACACACAAACATTCTACCATTCTACCTGTCAATATATTGTTCAACGGCAATATCATGGAATACAAAAAAATATCAGACAAAAAAGAAGGAACCAGTTTTCGTAAAGAAAAAAAAATTTTTCTTACTGAAAATTGAAACTGTAGCAATAAACAAACATCCATACATACATACATACATACATTGACATATACTAGCTTCTATGTACATACATACGTACACTTGCATGTACATATATGCACCCAGCCAGCAATAAAAATTTGGAAATTTTCATTCAAATTCGAATCTTTTTTGATTCTTCTGCGTGATTAAAAGGCGCTCCTTTTCTGATCATAAAAGAAACTTTTATCGGGAGAAAAAAAGTGACTAAAAAATCTATATCCCACGGTGGTGGGGGTGGCAATTTACTTTAGGCCACATATCAGATGTAAACTTGTACGTAACATACATACATAATTGGCCATTACAACCCTTCAGTCAGGATTACGACCTAGCTTCTCACACCACTTATGTTGTGTGCGTGAATTTTATACATGACTAGCGGGACCTAAAGTCGACTCCAAACGACAGATTTTTGATAAACTTTTCATGGCAATTTTTACTCTCAGAGTCCTTGCCAGAAATCTGCTGAGAGGAAGTCGCCGAAGAAATATATTTCGTTTTGATGTCTGACCTGGGATACGAACCCGGGCCTTTCGTCTAATAAGCCAACACATTACCTACTAGACCACGGCGACTTCAAATAACTTGTACGTAAGGGTTATGTAAATAACGAAAATATTTCTAACACTGAATACCTTTTTTCTTGAAATACTTGACTGTGGAAAGAAATTGCTACTAGGAACTGTCTACAGCCTAGGGATGCCAAACGGGATCGGTTTTTAAAAATCCCGGGATTCGGGATTTTGTAAATCTTTCGCAATCAACATTTGTTGGTAAAATAGTTCCAAAATAGCTAAATTGCTTGTAAATATTAACCTCTACCACCTACTGATGTAAATAAATCTATTTCTTTCGACAGTTGAGTATTTTTTTTTTATTAAACCAGCACTCAGGGGATGACCCCTACCCATGCAGTGCATTGTGCAGGTTTAGCAATCGTCCCCAAGAAGCCCGCAGTTTCTCACACCACTTATGTTGTGTGTGTTAATTTTATACAGAAGTGGCGGGACCTATAGTTTAAAGTCGACTCCGAATGACAGATTTTTTTGAGAAACAAAAAGAGAAAGAGTAGAAATCGCCGAAAAAATACTTTTTGTATTTTTTTATTTTGATGTCTGGCCTGGGACTCGAACCCTGGCTTTACGTCTAATAAGCCAACACACTACCTACTAGACCACGGCGACCCCCAAAATCAGTTACCCTGTTAATTCGTTTTATAGGCCTCTTGCATTCTTCGATGGCATCAAATAACTTTTAATGGAAGTGGGGTTTTCCTCATCTGAGAAGCTATTATCGAAGTCATGCGATATAGAATTTTTCAGAAAATTTTGTAGGGTCAAAGTACATATGAATTCACAATCTCGAAAATCCCGCGACAAGTTTTTAAAAATTCCGCGATTCGGGATTTTGTGAATACCGAAAATCCCGGAATATCGAGATTCGCGATTATATTAATGGACAAGGAATTAATGCTGGACATGGAAGCTATAGGGTTGGGACTTATAAACGAGCTCATGCCTACATATTTTACATCTTCTTCCGTGACACTACTTGAGCTTTTCTGTATTGATAATCGTTCCCGTGTGGTGTTATACGATCAATTATCTGCATCAGTTTGAGTATTTAAATCAGTTACCCTATTAATTCGTTTTATAGGGCTCTTGCATTCTTCGATGGCATCAAATAACTTTTTATCAATGGAAGTGTGGGTTTCCTCATCTGAGAAGCTATTATCGAAGTCAAGTGATATAGAATTTTTTTTCTCAGAACGTTTTGTAGGGTCAAAGTACATATAAATTCACAATCCCGAAAAATCCCGGAACAGTTTTTAAAAATTCCGCGATTCGGGATTTTGTGAATCTCGAAAATCCTGGGATTTCGAGTTTCGGGATTTCTCGATTGGCATCCCTACTACAGACCTAGTAAGAACATTGCTATTTAGCTCCTGATTGAAGAATTATCCAATCTCGCTCTTGACTACTCTAACGTTATTTTAATTAGTGACTTCAATGCTAATATATTAATGGACAAGGGATTAATGTTGGACATTTAAGCTATAGGGTTGGGACTTGTAAACAAGCTCATGCCTACACATTTTACATCTACTTTCGTGACACTACTTTACGATTAATTATCTGCATCAGTTTTCTCTAGACATGATCTAATTTTTATGTCTTAAGACTTTAGAACGTCTACAAAGGAGAAGAAGATAACATTTCTCGATTTAAGGAACATTGATCATCTCTCTCTTGAGAATAAACTGGTTCGCATACCTTGGGACCAGGTTTTTGCCATGCCAACCGTTGACAAACAGGTCGATTTTTTACAGAGTAATATTCAGAATTTGTATGACGAATATGTTATGGTCGCCGTAGTCTAGTAGGTAGTGTGTTGGCTTATTAGACGAAAGACCCGAGTTCCAATCCCAGGTCAGACATCAGAAGAAAATTTGAAAATCATTTTTCGGTGATTTCTGGCAAAAACTCTGAGAGTAAAAAAATTGCCATGGAATGCTTTTCAAAAAAATGTGTCGTTCGGAGTCGACTTTAAACTGTAGGTCACGCCACTCATCTTTAAAATTAACGCACACAACATAAGTGATGTGAGAAGCTAGGACGTAGTACAATGGGTCAATTCGACCACCGAGTACTGTACTAACCTATGGTGAAAGCTAGGAATGTAGGTGGTGGAGTAAAGCCATCGTTTTCAAGGAAAATTAAAAATTTGATCAATGATAGAACCAGGACATACGGACGCTGGAAAAGGTATAGGATACCGGAACTTGAAGAGATTTTTAAGAATTGCAGACGTAGGGTTAATTATAAGATAAGACCCGCCAAGTGCAAATTCTATGAGGAAAAATTTTCAATTTTACAATTATTATCGCAAAGGAAATGGAGGGAAATTAGGAATATGGATGTTATGGACAATGATAATATGACGGACCCTGTTGTGGATGTGAACCAATTGAGCGTTGATTTCTCTAGTATCCCTATGCCTGAATCTAATATTGGTTACTACAACTCTACGGATCCAGGTTTTGAATTTTCGAACATCACCCTTTTGGACTTACGTGAATCATTTCACAGCATTAGATCTAATGCAACTGGCTATGATGTAATGCATCCAAAATTTCCAAAGATTATAATGTAATAGATTATTACATATATTTAACACTATTTTGACGATATCAAAATTTCCTTCAATATGGAAGCATGCGAAGTTTATCCCCATACCAAAACCTGACAAAAGTTACAGAACAATTGCAATACTTCCATACTTGTCCAAGATTTTTGAACATATCTATCTGCTTATGTAATAACTCACTACTAACTAGCAATGCAATCTTGTTTCAGACCGAAACACAGATGCGTTACAGCTTTAGTGGATGTTGTAGAAGAGTCTAGGTCGAAAATGGGTCAAAACATGGTGTCTTTTCTGGTACTTCTAGATCACACGAAAGCTTTTGTTACTGTTGATCATGACTAGGGGTGCCAAATGGGATCGATTTTTAAAAGTTCATCTGAGATGCTATTATCGAAGTCAATTGATATAGAATTTTTTTCGTGACCTTTTGTAGAGTCAAAATACATATGAATTCACAATCCCGAAAAATCCCGGGACAAGTTTTTAAAAATACCGGGATTCGGGATTGTATGAAACCCAAATATCCCGGGATTTCGAGATTCGGGATTTCCCGATTGGCGTCCCTAATCATGACATTTTTAATTTTTTACCCTTTGTCTAGTAGTTTGATGATCATTTATTTGTCTTCGTTTATGATTCTTTTTCGAGTCGTCTGTCAGTCATCGTTTAATCGCCTACGAGTCTTTTATAAGTAAATTATCAGTATATCTAGGAGGCCTTTTATTGTCATTTGTCAGCCATGTTTTTATAAATTTGGACTCCTTTTTAAGTAATTTATAATTATAATTTAGGTAATTTATTACTCGTATTTCAAAATGTATAGATTTTGCTCTCTTCAAGTGTTTTTTTGGCGGTTTTCTGAGTCCTACATTTCACGTTCGTATAAACATTAAGTAACAAAGAAGGAATATTAAGTTTATATTCGTGATATACATGCTTACATCAGACATCAAAGTTAATTTAAAAAAATATTGTTTTTTGTTAAAAATCGAAGAAAAAATATTTATTCAAAAAAAATTTACTTTTTATGAATTTTTTTAAAGAAAATTTACACAAAGATAATATAACAAAAGCAGTTTTTAATCATCTAACTGTTTAAAATATGAATGATTTATTTCCGATTGCTATACAATTTTTGGAATTCATTTTACTCATTGGCGTGAATCATTTTTTGAGTTCTTTTTTAATCGTGTAACTTACGTTTTTGAGCACCAAAAGTACTCTAAAAAGACTCAGCAAGGTGATTTTCGTAAAAACAATCTTCCAAATGCTAACTGGGTAGTTAGTTTATATCTGTTTATGTATTTGTGCCGTACCTTGAATGGCAACCATTAAGTCATTTTAGCTGAAGAACTGTGATGTATCCACATGCATACACACACGTGCAGTTTTTTTTTTAGTTTTTTGGGTGTTTTTTCTTTCTTTCAAATCATCAGATCAACATTTTTCTTGTTGTTGTATTTATTGCGTTATATTTTGTTGTTGTCTGTGCTCTCAGAGGGATTTATAGTTTTTTGCATTTGTGCAACGATTGCATTGGCGAGGAGAGGAAGAAAAAATAAAATAACAGCTACTGACAACTAATGAGCGAAAGAAATTCTTTTCATGGTTATGTTGTAGTTGGTAAAGTCATTTCATTTTGCAACAAGACTAGTATTTATACATTAAAGAGGATTTGTAGGCCAAAAAATATCAGCTTTTAACGGAAATGATGTTTCACGTTTTATGTTACATAAGTAAACTTTTTATTATTATAAATGTGTTCCTCATTTTGTGGTTCATATTAGTTGTTTGCAAGGAAACTAAATTCAGAAAATATGTTCTCTCTCATGTCCTAAAAAAGGCAGACCCTACGATATGCGCCGATACAGAGATATTAGCCTTCGCACTATCGCATATAAAGATCTTACAGATCTACTTGCCTAAAAACTGATTGGACTTTATCCTACCCCGACTCACGGATGCCTGGTGTGGTAGGAATCCCTGACTAGGACAATGAACTTAAACCTGATAAGCAGGTTACAACGATCTGCTTGCATAATTATTAGTGGTGCCCTGCGCACTGCTCTTACGATCGCTCAGGAGATGATCTTATACCTTCTACCGTTTGATCCATACTGCAGGGGTGAGGCGGCTAGGGCGACTGGAAAATGACATGAATCAAGCATTGGTCATACAAAGATACTCAAAGAAACTGCTGTTGTCGGAAGCATACACTATATGACACTGCGAAATGACTTCTTAATGAATTCTAGGACATCCATTCCTACAAGGGAGGACTGGAGAAAGGGTGTGGCGCATCTCGTGGAGAATGCTGCGCTAATCTACACCGATGGCTCCAAATTGGAAGAAGCCGTTAGAATTGGTATCTATTCGAAATCAATCGGAATATCCACATCTATAAGGCTACCAGATCACTGTAGCGCCTTTTAAGCGGAAGTGTCGGCAATTTAAGCTGCGATGAAAATTATTGTGAACAAAAATATTCGCAAGCGAAGGGTCACTGTACTTTTCAATAGCCAAGCGGCCATCAAGGCACTGGATTCTAGTGTAATAAACTCCAAGCCGGTAAACAACTGTCGCAGATATCTCAATGAGATGGCGAACCGATATGATATTTGTATAACATGGATACCGGGACATAGAGATATTCCCGGCAACTGCAGAGCGGACGATTTGCCCAGAAGGGGCCAACTAATGACTTCTATGCATTCTATGCAGCCTTTGGGTACCTGTAGGTTTATAGTTGGCAATGCAATCGTGAACTTTAGCAACAGTAGGTAGGTAGCATATGATAAGGGAGGAACGACGCAAAAAATTTGGTCGAGGCTAGATAAGAGGCGCACGGCGACTCTTCTTAAACTGTAAAGAAGCAGGCTCAACGCTGTTGTCGAGGTTATTACTGGGCATTATATTATAAGAACGCATGCGCCGCGTATTGCTCTTGGACACCGCGCATATGATTTCTGCAAAAGCTATGGAGATGAGGAAGAGGATGAGACCTACTGTGTACGTGCCCGGCATTTGGTCAGAGGAGAAAGGGACACCTGGGTGCCTACTATATGCAGGACCTAGATGAACTGTCATGCATGGATATTGGCAGTCTGAGTAGTTTCATTGGAAGCTCCAAATGGTTCATGGAATAGTGGAAAATGTAAAAATGTGGTATCACAATGGGGCCCCCCTTATGGGGGGGACAGCCACTTCTACCTACCCAGCTACTTATTCACTATTGCGATTGAATTTTGAATTCATAATTAGATACTCATGATTTGTCAGCTGGTGTTACATCAGAACACTAAATAGGATCACTAAGACGTCATTCAATAGTCCAGTTCAGATCAGTTTTTGAACAAGTTTCATTGACTTGCTCATGGTTAAATACTGTATGTTTATAAATCCACTTTGTTTTGTTTACTATTTAGCTGATAACAGCTGCAATACCTAACACATAACACAACGCATACAATTTCGTTGTTTTATGTACGGCCGTATGAATATATGCGTATTTATAGATTCTGTATCATATTTTTTTGTTTTGTTTTTGTTATTGCTTTTTCGAATGCCTGTATACATGTAGGTATGTATGGGTGTGAGTGTGAGTGTGAGCGTGAGTCTGAGTGTATGTGTTTTTTTCATATATTTGATGTATTGTTTCCTCTATTTGCATGCTTATATGAATTTTAATACAGCAGGAGAGTACTAGAATGCGAATGTTTGCCTATGTGTGTGTGTGTGTGTGTGTGTGTGTATGCATTTAGGTGCATTCATGTGAAAGTGTGTATTTATGCGCCTCACCGAAAAAGGTGTCACTGAATTTATATCACTTTTTTTCGTTATTGTTGTTGTTGTTTTAGAATAAATTTTCGTTTTTTTTTTGTTTTTCAGTGCTCAACATAGCATTTATTTTCTATTTAAAAAAAAAGTAGAGTACAAGAGGAGAGGACAAAGCGTTTGGGATTATTTTTCTGAAAAAAAAAACAAAAGAAGAAGAAGAAAAAACTTTTTGAAAATTGTTGCTGATGTAGCTGTTGCAGTAGCTGTAGCTGTTGCCGTTATTTCTAAACGATGTCTGCCATGGATTTGTTTTCGTTTATAAAAATATGATTGTAATTGTGATTGTATATACTATCTGTGTGTGTGTGTGTGTGTGTGTGTAAACTAAACACGAGTATTTGTTTTAGTTTTCTAAACAATTTTGTTTCTCCCCATTTGTCCAGTTTCCACTTTAAAACACGCATACAACACACCTTAACAATTTTACTTTATTTGTTGTTGTTGATTGTGTTGTTGTTGCTGTTATTTTTTGTTTTTGTTTTCAATTATATCAGTGTTGATCACCTATAATAATAACAAAAAACGGTTTTTTGTTGTTTTTTTTTCCTTGTGTTGCATTGTTGCTGGCTGGCATAACGGAAAAAATTCAAATTCAATTTCTAGTGAAATTGCGGGTACAAAAAAAATTGTTTCTAAAACGAAATTCGTTTAATAAAAATCTTTTTAAAATAAATTTGTTTTACTTTTTTATGGAGGACTTTTTTCTTCTCTTCTCTTTTTTTTTCTTTGCTGCAAAAAAATCGTTGTAGCATGTTGCTAATTTTTATTTCGAATTTTTTTCCTTTCTCTGCTGCAAAGTAAAGCGTAACGCAAAACGAAAATTCAATCAAATTTGTACGTGACATGACTGTGGCACGTTATTTTACATGGTATCAATACACAATTTTTTTTTTCTCGAAATGGTAGCAAAAAAGGAAACAAAAACTGTTAAAAAAAATTCTGAAAGGAAAAAACTTTTTATTGAACACGGTGATTAGCAAAGCGTTGAAACGTACGTGAAACAAGTTTTCAAATGACCAGAACGAACCGAAAATAGAAGCTAAAGACAAAGTAGGCCTTTTAATACCCTAGAGGTTGTCTGTAATTATCAAGTCATTAAATAAGGACATGATTTTCTAAATAAGAATAAAGATTTGTAATGAAAATGTGCATGAGTTCGAACAAAAGAAATCTTCGAATTGAATTTTAACACATTCGCTGCCAATTCTAAATTATATGAAGTCATTCCAATTGCCAATTTATATTTTGAGTATTATTGCTTACCAAAACAATCAGATCACATATATTATCATACATAATCATTTACAAGCAGAAAATTAAAGACGAGTATGCTCGTCGTTGGCAATAGAAAGGATATCCTTTTTTGTATTGGCGTACGTTTTAGTAGAAAAACAAATAATAACTCATGCAGATTGATAAAATAAAGAAAATGGAATAAAACAAGGTTAGAGGACGTGCACCTGTCGGTCAAGATAAGCACAGTACCCACAGTCCCATTGTGCGAATAAAACAATGTATCTCGTTTTATTTGTGAAAATTGACAACAAAAAAAAAAAGAATAAGACAAGAAAGATTGGCATAAAAAAATTTGCTAATTCAAAAGTCTGCATGTTATAATTTATTTAAGTAGGACGAGTATACTCGTCTTTGACAGGGTATCCCCCACTGCCAGCCAAGACGAGTATACTCGTCTTTGGCAGCGAATGTGTTAATATACATATGAATGAGTGCGATAATACATTGTAGAAGTGAAAAGTTTATGCTAAGCATAAACAGACATGGACAAACATTGCTAACCTGGTATTTGCTGTGGCTAATATAGAATTGACCATTAGTAAGGGTTTGTTGCGTAGTACTGGTAGAGAATTATATACTCTCCTACTCCTTTAATTAAAGCCATAAAGTAGTTAGTATTAGCTTTTGTTTTGACCGAATAATACTGTGCAGTAGGAACAGTATTAGACCAGAACCATCGACATTGGCTTCTAAAAAGCTCTTTTTAATAATAAGAAAAAAAATTCGCCTCAATATAGTGTGAATATGAACGAATATGACATTCAATTTAATTTGATTTTTTTTTACAATCTTTATGTGCATAAAAAAATAAGTAATGTCTCATAAGGCATTGAGAAAGTTTTACTACGTTTAAGCATCTCTGTCGGCTTCCCAAACCGTGAACATTGCCGTATATTTACTGCATAAAAATCAATCCAAAAGGTCCTTCACCACCAGTTGTTCCGCTTTCAAAGCAATAACTCAGTTGACGACGGCCTAAAAATCTTCAGATCTAATTCTATCAAATAACATACTTAAGGTGCTAGGTTGTATTAACTAAGTTATCACCAAATCGTGTTTCCAAGTGCTAATAGTCATGTAAGAGAACTAAAAAAATAAAATCTGGAATGCATCTCTCTCGACGCTCTAAGGCCTTGAACTTTCGTATATTTATGGCATAAATGGCTATCCAAAAGCGGGTCATCACCACTAGTTGTTCTGCATTCAAAGTAATAACAAACAACAAAGTAATAACACGATAAAATTATCGATAAGCTTATGGAACAAGAAGAAAACTTTTTCCTGTGGGCTAAAAGAATTATAAGTATTCCTTCTACTAAGGGGAGTGGCGTCGGTTTAAAAATAGCCACCTAAAGTAGCAACTAATTGACAGACGCCCCTGAAGAATACCCTTTCTGAAAGGACTTATTAGTGCTCCTTCTACTGCGGGGATGGAGTGACAACGGTCTAAAAAACGCCACCTAAAGTGGCAACACAATAAACAACAGAGGCAACAGAGAGATAGCTTTTCTGAAGGGAATTATCAATACTCCTACTACTGCAAGTGGGGAGTGGTGTTGGTATAAAAAATCGCCACCTAAAGTAGCAAGTAATGAAGCCGCCGTGGTCTAGTAGGTAGTGTGTTGGCTTATTAGACGTAAAAGCCAGGGTTCGAGTCCCAGGCCAGACATCAAAACAAAATACAAAAAGTATTTTTTCGACCATTTCTTCTCAGCAGATTTCTGGCAAAAACTCTGAGAGCAAATAAAATTGCCATGAAAAGTTCCTCATAAAATTTGTCGTTCAGTACTCCTTCTACTGCAAGAGGGGAGTGGTGTCGGTCTAAAAATTCGCCTCCTAAAGTAGCAAATAAACGACAGGCGCCACCAAAGGATACTCTTTCTGAAACGAGAAAGTTTAAGATACCTGAAAAGAATCACCAAATTTGGTTAACCTTAATAACAATGTCTAACCTATCCACTTCAATTAGGTTAAGATCTGTTCGCATTTCTCCATCAGTCATGAAGTTGGATTTACAGTCTACAGACTAAGTATTTACGTAAATATTGTTACATTTGTACCTTTTAAAAATGTTTAAAATATGAGATCGTAGATTGCAAATAAAAATTTGTGTTAAAAAATTTCACAACTTTATGTAAACAACAACAATTGCTTTTGTTTGCTATTTCTTTGTTTATATCTTTTACGTAAACAATAACAATTACTAGACAAGTGTTTAACAGATCTTTGTAGCGGAGGTCTTCAAACTGTGATTACTCTCTTCAAACATACTGCGTCTTCAAACAAGATTGATTGAACTTTACTAATTCAGTCGCCTGCTTTGTCTTGCCTTTAAGATGGCAAAGTAAACAGTCTTGAATGTTTTTGAAATCACTGAAAAATATAAACATCGTTGTTTACATTTATTATTGTGGTGTTTGTTGGTATATTTTTATTTACTTGTTTACCATTATTTCATGCTGGCATTTATCGTTATATTAAGCAGTACGATAATTTGTAAACAGGTTTGTTTACTGGATTGTTTTCCTTTTTGTAGCTTTTGTTTATAATTTTAATGTTAAACGATGTAAAAGCAAAACACCAGCATCCAGATTTTTCCATTTTCGTAGCAATTTTATTTAATTTAGTAAAAGGCATTAAATTTATATAAAATCGACCTACAGTAGGGCATGTCATGTAATCAAATTGACGCCACTTAACAAAAAAAAAAACAAAAAAAAAAACAGAAGCCAACATTTAAATAAGCGGAAGCAGATCCAAGCGGGGGTAAAAAAAAATTAAGGCCTAAAGCCTACTATAAATAAGAGAAAGAAATTAGAAAGCGTGTGAGAAAAAATTGTTAACAATGTTTTGATGACTTTTTTTTCATTCCGCCATTACAAATTGGTTGTTGCCATTATTATTCTTGTTGTTGTTGGGCTTTTTTTTATTATTAGCAAATCATTATTACAACAGCTGCTGTAAATGTCATCGTTTACGCTGATATTGTGGTCTAATCATTGTACCACTTGGCTGGCAGGTTGATTTGCTGATTTGCTGTTGCCTTTTTTTTGATTTTTAAACCTCAAATCATAATATAAACGTTAATAGCTCTAAAACAACAGCAGCAACAACAGCTAATCCAAATAAAAAAAGAGAAAAGTACATCATTAAAGAAAACAAAGATATAGAAAGAGATGGAGAGAGAGAAAGAGAGAGAGAGTGTATTAAAACAAAATATGCAATAAAATGAAAACACAAGCACGTCTCTTAAACAAAACGTGTTTTTATTAATATTTGAATCCACCAAAAACAAATCAACACATGTATGTGTTTAAATAAATGTGCATGTGTGCGAGTGTGTGTATGTAAGTGTATATACTTGAGACTTTTCAATACAAACATCAATAAATTATTTGGTAGTGTTTGTTTGTTTTTTCTTTTCATAGTTATTGTGGTTGTTGTTGTTGTTATTGGTGGAATAATGATTGTGTACTTTTTAATAATTTTTACTCACCCTAACTCACTCTCTCCCTCTCTCTCTGTCTCTTTCCTTTCGCTTGTATTGTTTCGTTAGTGAATCGAGTTGATTGACTGTTTTTATACAGCAATTGTGGCGGCATTAAGGACTTTATTATCACATTTTTTTTTACTCCATAAGAACGAATGAATATATACAGTGGGAAGCACAAATGAGCACATGTTTGTACTTTGGAGGATTTTTATTGAATAAAATTAAAAGTGATAAAGAAAACTTCAAAAGTTTTATTTTTGTTATTTATTTAGCATTTCATATTTAACAAAATAAAATAAAATTTATAATAGAAAGCATTAAACTCTTTTACGAATAAAATAAACAAAGACAACTCGCGTGTACTCAATTTTGCAAAACAACCGTTATTTTTTAATGTACTACTTTGCACTACTTTTTTCAATTTTATTGTTAAAAAGCAAAAAATGTTGGAAATAACATTAAATTTTAGAATCAGTTTAGATTTGTTCGAATTGGCCACCTTTGGTACGAATTATGGCCTTCAAACGGCCGACAAAGCCATCACAGGCTGCACAAAAGTGGCTCTGCGGTATTTTGGCCCATTCCCGGCGATTCTTTGATTTTTATTAGTGAGAACCTTACTTTTCAAAATGCCTCAGGCGCAAAAGTCCAATGGATTGAGATCCGGAGATTTTGGTGCCTGCATGAGCGGTAGAAATGAAGCGAGAAACCTCCTTTTAAACCATTCTTGGTTGACGCGTGCTAAGTGCGGTGATGTTGAGCCCTGTTGGAATGTCCATGGTCTGCAGTGAAAATGTTTGTCTGTCCAGAGCTTCAATACTGTCTTTAAGACATTTTTCCGATAATATTCGGCATTTATTTTGACCCCACGGTCGATGAATACGAACGGGGAGCGACCATCGGCCGTAACGGCGGTCCACACCTTTACCATCGGCTGCGTTTGTAAATTTTCGGTTGACCTCTTTGGCAAGTAAACCAGATCATTTTTTCCGTTCAAAAACTGCTCAATTTGGAATGGCTTCCCATTGCAGAATATCGAATTCAGTAACTGGCCACTTTCGTGTAGGCAAAGTAACTCCTTGGCTCTTTTCAGTCTAACCTTTTTTTGTCCATCGGTGAGCTCTTGCACTTTTTGGAACTTCAATGGCTTTAGTCCAAGCTCATTTTTCAATATGTATTGCATCCGTTCTCGCGATATGTTCAGCTCACGAGCAATTTTTCTACCACTGTGGCGTGGATTTCGATAAAATTTGGCCTTCACTTTTCAGATCATTTCTGGTATTGTTACCGTTTTTTCGTCCACTTTTTAGACGCGATGCAACACTGTCAGTATCACGGTAACGAGCAATGGTACGTGAAACAAAAGATTTATTTACATTTAAATGCTGGAGGGCTCTAACGATAGCCACCTGTGGCTTTCCAGCCAAATATAAAGCAATCACATTATCGAGCTTGAATTCCATCACGAATAACTTTTTTTCTGAATGCAATAGATCAAAATGCTTCTGTTAGCTTGTAAATAATAAAATGAACTGTCACTGGAATAAATCTGTCAGCTGTCAGACTAGGGGTTTGCAAATGATAACAACCTGAAGTTGGTTGCAATACATATCAGCCACTCTGTATTAGTGAAATATTAATTACTTGATCTCATTGATCGAATATTTTTGCAAATTATTGAACAAAAATCTACTTCTATTAAAAAAAATTAAGAACCCCTCGAAAACAACTGAAGATAGTATTGTAGCCTTGACTGCTAGTGGTTATTCTTTCAGAGAAATTTCTTAAAAACTTGGAGTTAGTCAGTCAGAAGTCATCAGAGTCCAAAAACATCATTCTGTAGTTGTCAAGCGTTAAGTCAGAGGTCGTAAAAACCTACTAACTAATGTAGATGCGTCTAATGGTAACAAAAATGAAAAGGGACAAATTTTTAACACTAAAAGGGGCAATCGGGAAAACCGTTAGTAGATGGACGGCAAATAGAGCTCTTAAAGATATTGCCTATACCTCAGCAGTCAAAAAGAAAAATCCTGCAATTTCCGCTAAAAATGTAAAAGGGTGATTAAATTTTGCCAGAGAACATAGAAATTGGACAACGACGATGGGTTTTACGTGGGTGTCTGTCCGCGAGGGCCTAATCCCACTGTGCTCTCCGCACACTCAACGCCCCCAAATGCAACAGACTGTTACACCTGAGCACCAATTCGAAACCATGTATTTGGACATGACTTCCCCTTGGTTAGGAGCAGAGCCTATCTAAAACTCCTTCCGATATTTGGGTCACGGCATCCGATTGAAAAAATGCAACTCCACACACAGAAATTGAACAGTCGATGACTGGAAACATGTGATCTGGTCAGACGAATCAGAATTCAACCGCTTTCAATCTAATGGTAAGCAATATTGCTGGCGGAGCCGTGGGAAAAGAATTCAAAGGCACCATGTTAAATAAATGCTAAGTTATGGTGGAGGTTACGTCATGGTATGGGGATGCTTTGGCACCATGTTGCTTCAGACCACTGCAAAGAATCAATAATATAATGAAAAAAGATGATTATTTGAGAATTTTGCAGAATCATCTAACCGATTTTGTCGACAAGAGCGCCTATCAAGCGGAAGAAGTACTTTTCCAGTAGGATGGTGACCCTAAACACACCTCCAAAATTTTTAAAGAATAGCTTAGTGAGTAAAATTTTCAATTAGTGCAGTGGCCAGCACAAAGTTCCGACTTCAATCCAATTTGTGGTTAATCGTGTAGAGGCAGTTGCGATAGTACCGATCAGCCCTAAACAATTTAGATGAGCTTTGGCAACGGATTTATCAAGAATAGACAAATATTCCTAAAGAAGTAATAGAGAATTTGGTGAAGAGCATGCCCAGTCACATAAATGAGGTTTTATATAACAAGGGTATTTGGACTAAATATTATATTGTGCTAAATTGTGCAAAATTGAGTACATGTGAGTTATTTTAGTCTCGATTGTTTTTCTTCTTACAATTTCAAAATTTTTGTTTTAAATTTTATATTATTTTGTTAAGTACGAAATACTAAATAAAAAACGAATAAAAATTTTGATTTGCTTATCACGTTTGTTTGTAGGCAATTAATGAGTACAAATATATACTCATTTGTGCACCCCACTGTAAATGTGTGTGGAAGTTTAAGTTTGATTGTAAGTGTTTAACTGTTGTTATTATTTTTAACTAAATAACGGTAAAGACAAAGTAGGTAAATACCAGATAAATAGCAAAAAAAAAAAAGGAGAAGAAATATACGAAAGAATAATATTTTCAACACGTAGTTATAGCGCGATTTGTACCACGAATGAATAATAAATGAACCCACTGCTGAACTTTAATAAAAATTTTAAAAACTGTTAAGGATGCAAAGAAAATACAATTTTAAAGAAATGGTTTAGGAAATGGAAATGGTTTTGAAGTCGCCGTGGTCTAGTGGGTAGTGTGTTGGCTTATTAGACAAAAGGCCCGGGTTCGAATCCCAGGTCAGACATCAAAACGAAAGAATATTTCTTCGGCGACTTCCTCTCAGCAGATCTCTGGCAAAGACTCTGAGAGTAAAAATTGCAATGAAAAGCCTCTCAAAAATCTGTCGTTCGGAGTCGACTTTAAACTGTAGGTCCCGCCACAATTAACGCACACAACATAAGTGGTGTGAGAAGCTAGGTCGTAATCCTGACTGAAGGGTTGTAATGGCCAATTATGTTATGTATGGTTTAGGAAAGGTTTCGGCGAAACTGGTGTTACGGCAAGAAGTCTATTTTCTAACAAGTGATCACATATTTGGTACTGAAAACTTACAAAGTCGTACACGAAATTAACATTTTAGCAGAAGAAAATTTTTTTTATTCACCAAAAACGATTTTGACTTCTTTGAAATAATTAATCTCGAACGATAAGAGTGCATTAGCATTTTATGCTACGGCCATTACTAGTCTCCTTCATTTTAAACAATCAAATTCGGTGAACATGATATGCGATTCTTAGTTGTGAGTGTAATTTGTCCAGATAATTAATCCCAGGCTATATTTTTCGAGTATGAATTATTTTTCTATGATTCTTGTACCAAGCACCCACATAATCGCAAAATAAAACTTCCGTTTGACTGTTGCAACGACAATGATTTCGAAGAATTTTTAACCGGTTCGCGTGGCCGGTTTAAAGGTTTCTATATCTTTCAATAAAGAAGGTTATTCTGTATGGAAATGCATGAGTAGACAGGCAAAAAGAAATAATAATCTCTTAGCACAATAGCTATCTGCGCAGTAGATATTAAATTATTAACATCGAAACCTATCAATACTTTTGTGATAGTTGTCTTCTGTTATTTCATAAACGACCTTCCTTTTTGTTAAATTTAAGCGCATTTCAATCAAACTTACTGGCATATAGAAAGCCTAATGCCCGAAATATTTCATAAACTTCTTTTCATTTCAAGAAATCAATTGAATATCTTCAGGACTACTGCCTAAACCTTGATTTCATTTATAAACAGTTAGTGACCACATTCAAAACAACCTTTTTTCCGATATCTAACTACCTGTAAACGGTTTGGTTTGTGTGCAAACAATTACCTGACCAAAGATTGGCGACCACATTATCTCCAAACATTTTTTTTACGAGTCCAGTAAACAAAGACTGCAATGTGTGACTGAAAGTCCGAATTAGTTTACGTTAAGTTATGTATTACGTTACGTTTTTACTTTATAACAATGTTTAAAATATGAGCTCGTAGAATGCAAATAAATTAAAAATAATTTTGTGTTCAATTTAAATTCTTTATTATTCTTACAATTCTGTGTGCCAGTGTTGACAACTTGATGTAAACAACAACAATTGCTTTTCTTTGTTATTCCTTTGTGTACACCAATTGCATAAACAATAATAATTATGTACTAGACAATCGTTCGACAGATCTTTGTAACGCAGTTCTTCAAACCACAATTACTCTGTTTAAATACAGCGCAGCTTAACACAAGACTGACTGAAGTTTTACTAACTTAGTAGCCTGCTTTGTCTTGCCGTTTATAAGGAAACATAAACAGTCTGATGAATGCTCTTTAAAGCGAATGTTCATGGCTTCAACTTCTGTAGATAACTATAAATGTAAACATCGTTGTTTCATTATTGTTGTTTGGATATGGTAGTTGAGATATGGTATTCATTCTTAGAAGTTGCTGATTAACATTTTGTAGCCATTTTGTAAGAGACTATGCTGTGGCAGCAATTATCTCTAGAATATAAGGAAACATTCAAAGACAAACTATGTACACACATAAAAGAAAAAGAGCTCTGCTGAAGGGCCAAATGGATAATCCATTTTGGATATAAGGCATTTCATGTCTATGTTTTAGACAGAATATGTTGTGTTTAAATGCTTACATTTCGGGAAGGACCAAATTGTTATGTCGTCTAGGAATGTTGAGTTATCAACAAAGCAAAAAATTGTTTAAAGCCATATTTAACCTGCGAGGACAATATTAAAAAGGAAGTGTGGTGGAAAGGTAGAAAGTTGTAAATTTAGTCACTAGTATTGAGGCATAGGTGTTATTTAAAGGATTCGCCCACATATTAAAAAAGGAAACGGAGATGCAAAATAATTAGTCATTAACAGCCCTTCAGTCAGGATTACGACCTAACTTCTCTAACCGCTTATGTTGTGTGCTTTAATTTTATACATGAATGGCGGGACCTACAGTTTAAAGTTGATTCCGAATGAAAGATTTTTGAGAAGCAATTATATTTACTCTTAGAGTTTTAGTCAGAAATCTGCGTAGAGCTTGTCACCGAAGAAGTATTTTCATATTTTTGTTTGGATATCTGGCTTGGGGTTTGAACTCGGGCCTTACGTCTCCCTACTAGAATCTGCCTGGAAATAGTTCAACATAATTACACTCACTGTGCAGGAAGTAAATATGAGAGTATAAAGGTTTTCGTTTAAATACATGTACAGAATTTTGTATTCACTAAAACCTTTCAATACTTTTCATTTTAAACACTTGAAAACTAGTCAAAACAAAACTCAGATTTCGATTTCCATGAATAGAGGTTGAAATTTTTTTTAAAACCAATACCACCAAACGAAACCCCATCATAATGTCTCGATATTGTCAAATGGTTAGATTAGATGGTATGGTATGGCATGGCATGGCATGCCATGACATGGTATGGATTTCTAGAAAGCAGAGCCAGTCATATGAAACAAAGGCTTCCGGGCAACATCACAATCGAGAACACCTGTCTGTGTGCAACAACATCCGCTGCAGCAATAATAACGTAAAGGAATGATGGCATTGCTTTGATTGTCATGTCATTTCATTTTTTCATTGTTGTTGCTGCTGGTGGTGTTGTTGTTGTTTTGATTTTATAACTGTCTATTTGTCTAACTGTTTATATATGTATTTATGGGTGTGTGTGTGTTCATAGATTTGTCTGGGATATCTATTCATATCTGCGAGTATGTGTGTTGTGGCATGTGGTTGAGTAAATTTGTCCCTCTCTTACTCTTTGCAGTGTCTAATACAAAAACCAGTTTGCAAAATCAATATTCAATATTCGACAATTTGCCGAATTTTACTTACAAACCTACAGCAACAACAACAACAATATAAATTATTTTCGGTTTTTTACTTCGTTTTATTTCAACACAATAAAATACGGAAATAAGCATTACGCACAGTGGCCTAAAATCAGTGAAACAAATATTAAAAATCTAGATGCTGGAGTTTTGCCTTTATATTGTTTAACACTAAAATTAAACCAAAATCTTCAAAAACAAAAAAATGCAATAAACAAACTTGTTTACAAATTATCATACTGCGTAATATAACAATAAATACTAGCATTAAAAAATGGTAAACAAAAATACACAAACAACACTACAAGAATCAATGTAAACAATGACGTTCAAATTTATGAGATTTAAAGTCGACAGAGTCATCATTGGGAGGGTTGGGATGCATGCATACAAGGTAAAGTTTCTGACTGTGGCCAACATGGCGACCACCAGGACGATCCTTGTCTTGCTGTATTCAAGTTGACACGCAGCCTCCTCGCGGCCCCTCCTGGATGGCATTCTAGTACCCGCTAGATGTTAACTAATGCGTGCAGCGAAGTCCAATCCCCTGGACGTTAAATTTGGGTTGTGCGTAGGGCTTGGAACCCACCACGTAAAAACTTTTCTCCAATGAAATCTAATATATATAATTCCAAAAAGATCCCCTTTAAAGTTGACGACCACGGCAAACGTTCAAAGGACAACGATTTAAGAATAGCCACTTGGAACGTCCGCACCCTTCACAGGGTGGGCGCTTCCGCCCAGCTGGCGGATGCCCTCAAGAAATGTAGGACTGACATCACTGCCATACAGGAAATGCGATGGATAGGGCAAGGATGCAAAAGGCTAGCATCTTGCGATGTGTACTACAGCTGCCATGTTGATAAGCACGAATTTGGATGCGGATTTGTGGTTAATAAGAGACTTCGCCACCTTGTCTCTGGGTTCACACCTGTGAACGAAAGAATAGCCACAATCCGCATCAGGGCAAAATTCTACAACATCAGCCTGATTTGTGCTCACGCCCCGACGGAAGATAAGGACGATGTGGTTAAGGATGCCTTCTACGCTAAACTCGAGGACGTATATGATAAGTGCCCGGCCCATGACGCAAAAATTGTCCTCGGGGATTTTAATGCAAAGGTCGGGCGGGAAGGTATCTTTGGCCCCACTGTCGGACAGTTCAGCCTCCACGCGAACACTACCTCCAATGGTATGAGGCTGATCGATTTCGCCGCGGCGCGTAACATGGTAGTATGTAGCACCAGGTTTCAACATCTCGACATCCACAAGGCCACTTGGATGTCCCCCGACCGATCAACATCCAACCAGATCGATCATATTGTGATTGACGGAAGGCATGTATCCAGTGTACTAGATGTGCGCACATTTAGAGGTCCGAACATTGACTCGGACCACTACCTTGTCGCAGCCAAGTTCCGATTGCGCATTAGCGCCTCGAGGATGGCGCGCTCTAGTACATTGCGGAAGCTGGATGTCAGGAAGCTGCGATCACAAGGGACAGTAGAGGCGTTCTCCGCTCAACTCTCGGATAAGCTCCGTCGATCCCCATCTAATCTCAACGACATTGGAGGACTGTGGGCCAACATCTCCCACTACTTGCGCACTACTGCGGAAACAGTCCTTGGTTTCGAGCGCCCACCACAACGAAACCAATGGTACGATGAGGAGTGCCGCGAGGCAACTGCAGCGAAAAACGCCGCATACAAGAAGACGTTGCAGTCTGCTGCTACGCGAGCCATTGTCGAGAATTACAGAGAGAAGAGAAGGGATGAGAGACGCCTTTTCAGACGCAAGAAAAGGGAGCAGGAAAGGCGTGAGCGTGAGGAAGTCGAGATGTACAGATGTAGGAATGACGCTCGAAAATTCTATCAAAAGGTTAAGCGTCTGACCGAGGGGTATAAGCCCGGAGTGTCTTCCTGCAAGGATGAGAATGGAAACCTGGTTACAGATCCGCAAGGGGTGCTGAGGTTGTGGAGGAAACACTTCTCTACTCTGCTGCAAGGCGATGACGACATCAATACCGCCTCTAGAGATGATGTTCCGGACCCGATCGATGATGACGGCGTGGAGATTCCGCCGCCTAGCCATGAAGAGGTTAAAGTCGCGATTATGCGACTTAAAAACAACAAAGCGGCAGGTCCTGATGGCCTCCCCGCTGAATTGTTTAAGACCGGATGTAATGAGTTGGTAGGGCGCATGCACCAGCTCATCTACAAAATATGGCTAGAGGAAAGTATGCCCAACGATTGGAACCTCAGTGTCCTCTGTCCCGTCCTGAAAAAGGGAGACCCTACAATATGCGCCAACTACAGGGGTATAAGCCTTCTCCCTATCGCATATAAGGTTCTTACAGGCGTATTGTGTGAACGACTGAAGCCACTCGTCAAAACACTGATTGGACCTTATCAGTGCGGCTTCAGACCTGGCAAATCCACCATAGACCAGATCTTCACACTGCGTCAAATCCTGGAAAAGGCCCACGAAAAACAAGTCGACACACACCATCTTTTTGTCGACTATAAGGCTGCCTTCGATAGCCCCATAAGGGATCGTGTTTATGCCGCAATGTCTGAGCTCGGTATACCTGCGAAGCTGATAAGGCTATGCAGAATGACGTTGAGCAATTCCTGCAGCTCCGTCAAGGTAGGAATGGACCTCTCCGAACCTTTTGATACCGTGCGAGGTTTCAGACAAGGCGACCCCTTATCATGCGACCTCTTCAACTTCGTCATGTTGTTCTGCGAAAGGCAGGAGTGCATCGCAATGGCACTATCTTTCAAAAAAGTGTCCAATTGCTTGCGTACGCTGACGACATCGACATAATAGGGCGTACCAAGCGAGATGTTACTGCTGCCTTTAGCGCTATTGAACGGGAGTCTAAGAAGTTGGGTCTGGCAGTAAATGAGGGCAAAACAAAGTATATGCTGTCGACAAGTAGAGACGTGCGGCGTATTGATTCTCAGATTACGGCCGATAACTATACTTTTGATACAGTCAAGGAATTTATTTATCTTGGCTCCGCCGTTACCACCAAAAATGATGTCAGTCTGGAGATTAAACGCAGGATTACTCTTGCCAACAGGTGCTACTATGGTCTCAATAGGCAATTGAGTAGCAGAGACCTCTCTCGTGCGACAAAATTAATACTCTACAAGACGCTCATCTTACCCGTGCTTCTTTATGGCGCAGAGGCATGGACCCTATTAAGAACTGATGCAGCAGACTTGAGGGTATTCGAGAGGAAAGTCCTACGTAAGATCTTCGGTCCTGTGCGAGTTGGCGATGATTTCCGCATCCGATCTAACAGTGAGCTGTATGAGCTCCTCAACGACATAGACGTTGTACAGCGTATTAATATTCAGCGGCTGCGCTGGCTTGGCCATGTCGTTCGAATGGAGGAGGATGCTCCGGCGAAACGGGTATTTGATGCGGGGATCTGCGGAAGTCGGCGTAGAGGACGACCTTGTATCCGTTGGAAGGACCAAGTCGAGGAAGCCCTGTCATCGATTGGTGTGACCAACTGGCGTAGGCGCGCAAGAAGCAGAGGCGCCTGGAAGGATGTATTGCGGCAGGCCGAAATCCGTTAATCGGGTTGTTATGGCCAATTAAGTAAGTAAGTAAGTAAGAGTCATGAATGTTCACCTTTAAAACCATTTATCAGACTGTTTACTTTGCTATATAATGGGCGATTTTTTAGCTATTAACTTTTTGGCAACACTGGTTTACACAGCTCAAGCATATTTCGTATTTTGTTTCACTGTCAAACATCTTCAGTTTGATCTATAATTTAATCATGAATCGTCTTACAAACGAACAACGTTTGCAAACTTTTGAATTTTATTAAAATGCGTGCTCTGTTAAGAAAGTTCATCGCGCGCTTCTTCCATTCTATGGACAGTTTAAACGATCCACTGAAGCGGCTATTTGCGCTATTGTGACAAAATTTTGCACCAAATTTTGTTGCAAAAATTGCTGGACATTAAACCACCAACACGCTTACGTAGAGTGCGAACTGAAGAAAATATCGCAGCTGTATCGGCTAGTGTTACTGATGACCATCAAAATACACCTGATGTAAGAATTGATGCCGAATGACCTACCGCAACGCAGAATTTTTGGTGGGTGGGCTCTTGGAAAGTTGGCCGTAGATGCACTTCGCATTCAATCATTCGCAGCAATTGGGCCTCTGTTACTCAACAACGTGGAAAATTTTACGAAAGGATTTAAGTGTGAAGCCTTTCAAAATACACCTGATGCAAGAATTGAAGCCGAATGACCTACCGCAAAGCAGAATTTTTGGTGAATGGGCTCTTGGAAAGTTGGGCGAAGAGCCACCTCTTTATCGAAAAATTGTGTTCAGCGACGAATCTCATTTTTGGCTCAATGGATACGTAAATAAGCAGAATTGTCGATTTTGGAGTGAAGATTAGCCAGAAGCATTGCAAAAGCTACTAATGCATCCAGAAAAAAATCACAGTTTTGTGATTGGCATCGTTGAACCCATGGTATAAGAAATATAGAAGGTAGTTTCATTCTCTCTTTATCTTTTAAAATAAGGTTTTTTGAAGTTTCATTTTCTCACAAACTATGTATGTAGCGTTGCCATATTTATAATTTTGTTTTATATTCCCAATAAATTATTTATGACAAATGTGTAATTTAGAATTTAAATGTTCCAAATTTTTAAAAAATCGGCATTAGGCTAATGTAAACCTCCCTCGGACAATAAATTTTGATTTCAATTTAAGCAGAAATACTTTAATATACAATTTTTTCAAAATATTTTTCAATTGAATTGAATTTATTATTTTCATAGAAAATGTGGGAAATTTAAAATTATTTGGTAGCATTATTTTAACGAAAACGTCATAATCCTTAAGCATGTCAGATGGTGAATTTCAAAAAATAAAGAGAGAATGAAACTACCTTCTATATTTCTTATACCATGGTTGAACCGTACTTCTTCAAAGATGCTGTTTATCGTGACGTAACTGTGAAAGGTGAGCGCTACCGTGAGATGATATCCAAATTTTTTTTGCCCAAAATGCAAGAGCTTGACATGCATGACATGTGGTTTCAACAAGACGATGTCACATGTCACACAGCACGTGTAACAGTGATAGGCGAGTTCGGTGAACATTTTATTTCACGTTCGGGACCGGTCAATTGGCAGACTAGATCGTGCGATTTAACGTCTTTAGGCTATTTTTTGTAGGGCTATGTTAAAGCACATATCCATACTGACAAGCCCGCTTTAATATACGAATTGGAAGACAACATTGAAGCATTTATTCATGAGATACCGGCCGAAATGTTGGAAAGAGTATGCCAAAATGTGACCAAGCGGATGGACCATTTAAAGACGGGTCGCGGTCAACATTTGTATGAAATAATCTTCAAACATTAAATTATATGGACCGTACTATTGATTCAAATAAAAATTTCATGTATTTTTCTGAATTTTATGTGTTCTTTTTTGAAAAATTTCGCTATAGCCCTTAAAAAATCACCGCTTATAAAAGTTAAGGTAAAGCAATCGAGTGAGTTAGTAAAAGTTCAGTCAGTTTTGTGTGAAGGCGCGCTGTGTTTGAAGAGAGTAATCGTGGTTTGAAGATTTCCATTACAAAGACAAGTCGATTAATTGTCTAGTAATTGTTATTGTTTACGTAAAGTATGTAAACAGAGGAATAGGAAAGCAATTGTTGTTGTTTACATAAAGTTGTGAACAGTGGCTTAACTAGAATTCTGTGAATAATAAAGAATTTTAATTAAAACTAAAAACAAATTTATTTTTATTTTATTTCCAATATTCTTACACAAATTTTAAACATTTTTAAAAGGTAAAAAACTAATAATTTTTTTATTTTTAGGGAAGTTTTATTAGCTTTGCTTCACTGTTTATTAGCCTGGCTACTGCTTTGCACCATCAATAATAACAGCATCAAAGTTTTTCTCTCTTCTTTTGAAGTAAAACTTTTAAAAATACCTTTTTGTAGCCCGTGTGTATGCTGATGTTGTTGTTGCTGTGAATGTTTTTATATTGTTATTAAAAAATATGAAACTTTTAAAAGAGAAGGATGAAAAGAAAAAAAGAAAACAATCTACAATATATTGTAGATTTTATGAAACATTATAAAATACAGGCTTTTGTTAACCTAATTTAGACGGCATGGTGGGACAGGAAGTAGATAGGGAAGAAAAAAAGTTAAGAAAAATGTAGAAAAATTATCTAAAAACCGGTGGAAAAAAATAAATAATTTTAAAAACTTAAAATGGAATTTAAAAAGTGTTTCCCGGCTATGCCTTTATTGCTCGTTACACCTTTTTTTTTGCGTTCTTCCTGTAAACACCATCTTTTCCTGGAAATGCAATTGTGTGCGTATTTTATTTCTCATTCTTTTCTCTCTTTTTTATTTGCTGTTGTTGCTGCTTCAATAACTGCGATTTTGTTTTCAATATGTTGACACCATTAACGTTTTTCTTACATGGAATTCATTCCATTTATTTGGCATCATTTTTGTCGTTCTTGTTGACTTTTGTAAAACTTTAATTTTGTTTTCCTTTTCATCAATTTCCGTTAAACTCTGGATTTCATTTTTTTTAATTTTATGGTTCCTGCCTTTTTAAAACAACTTTTCATAAGATTTTATTTTTATTTCTACGTTTTATTTACCTTGTCCAACCAAATACACCGTATTTGATATGTTTTTTCTTATTGTCGTTTCCAAAATTAGAAGAAATCAATAAAAATGTGGAAATTATTTACAAGAAATAAAATTTTGAAAAGAGAGTGGTCAGGCTTGTTCATCATGGCAATGTAAGCTTATATGCCTTATCATTCATCCATGTAAAGTTCAACTAATGACCCGGCAATCTAAAACGCCTTTGATATACTGATTAGATGCTAGAACAAGAAACTTTTAAGCCTGATTTTTATCTTCAGCGATAAAGTTCATTGCCCACTTGGTGTTTAACAAGCAAAAATGTTTCCCAGTTATTCTCGGCTAACCTATTGGATTCAGGAAAAGTGAGTATTAAATAGCTTGAAGCCGAAGTGTTTTGAAAATGTCTTTAGGGACAGCGTGAACATTCATTTAGAGCGCTATGATAGTATGAATTTTTTTGAACGGCTATTGAAATTGCATGTGTTTACGAAGAAATGCGGTAACGACCGTTTTAGCACGACTATTTGTCAGTTTATTTTAAATAAAGAGTATGTTGCCGGATTTTTAATCCACCAAGATCGCGCCATTTGACGTTGTTATACTTTTCTTGAGACTTTTCTTATCCTTACGTGGATAATATTTTACAGTACAGTAAGACACCGCTTAACGCGTGGGATATATTCCAATAGTTAACAGCGCTAAAGCTTTAAACGCGGCAACTTAACGCGTGCATATGTAAATACTAGAGATGCCAAACGGGGATCGATTTTTAAAAATCCCGGGATATTTTGGGAGTAATTCGGGATCCAAAAATCCCGAAAAATCACGGGAAAAATCGCGATCTTCTCTTAATAATAAAAGTATTTTGTTAGGTAAGGCTAGGTTAGGTTAGAGGATGTGTACTTGACAATTCTGACAACTACAGTACTCGGTGGTCGAATTGACCCATTGTACTACGTCCTAGCTTCTCACACCACTTATGTTGTGTGCGTTAATTTTGTACATGAGTGGCGGGACCTACAGTTTAAAGTCGACTCCGAACGACACATTTTTTGAGAAGCTTTCCATGGCAATTTTTTACTCTCAGAGTTTTTTGCCAGAAATCTGCTGAGAGGAAGTCATCGAAAAATTATTTTCAAATTTTGTTAACAAAAATATAACAACAGCAAGACAAAATGCAACAAAAAAGCATAAATTAACACAAATAAAAATTATTCATACTACGTATGTAAATGCATTAGTTCTAAGAAAATTATTTGGATTCCAACAAAAAGATTAAATGAACGAATTTTCTAGTCAACATACGCTGCCTTTGAAAAACACTTCTCGCAAGCAACATTTGTTGGTGAAATAGTTCCAAGATAACTGTATGCAGCTTGTAAATATTTACCTCTACCACCTCCTGATGTAAATAAATCAATTTCTTTGGACAGTTGAGTATCTTAATCAGTTACTTTATTAATTCGTTTTATAGGGCTTTTGCATTCTTCGATACCATCAAATAATTTTTTATCAATGGAAGTGAGGTTTTCCTCATCTGAGATGGTATTATCGAAGCCAAGTGATATAGAATATTTTTCCAGGACCTTTTGTAGGGTTAAAATAAATATGAATTCACAATCCCGAAAATCCTGAAAAAACCCGGACAAGTTTTTAAAAATCTCGGGATTCAGGATTTTGTGAATCCCGAAAATCCTGGGATTTCCCGATTGGCATCCCTAATACATATACAATAACACGTAATACTGAAACAGCGTTAAGCGGGGCCTTACTGTATTTGTTAACCAACATTTGTCAAGTTTTTGTCGGGCTATGCGAAAAAGTAATTCTTTTTTATTTATTTATTTATTTTTTATTTGCCTATGAAATATTCTTACAGGCAAGCTAATATTACAAACTATGACATTAAATTTAATTTACATAAACTAAGAATTTAAATGCTTAATTATATTATTTTTTATGACATTATTCGATAAAGAAAAATCAATCAGATTATACAATTTATTAAATTCGCTGCATGTTCTTCTTATTGGATCAGCACCAGCATAGTTGGTTCTAAAAAATTGTATTGATAATAGGGTAAAATGACGTGGCGGACGTTGAGGAACATTAAAAGTGATATCATGGATTAAAAAACTGGAGCCAATATCACCAGTGATTGCACTGAATAAGAACGAGATATTTAACATAGTTCTGCGACTTTTAAGTGTGGGAAGTTTGATTAATGCTAGTCTGGCAGAAGAAGACAAAATATCAGAAATTGCTTTTGTACAGATTCGATGATATCGGAATTATTTTTATATAGAGGATCCCATATTAGGGATCCATACTCTAGTATAGGCCTCACAAGAGATGTGTAGAGCAATTTAGCAACATAAGGATCATTAAATTCTTTTGCCCACCGTTTTATAAAACCAAGTACGCTTCTTGCTTTATTCACTGTCATAGCTCTGTGCGGAATAAAATTTAGTTTGTTTAGTTTCAAAATTACTTCATTGACTGTCGCAAATAGTCCATGGGTTATTTAAATGGCCTTGTCTAGTAGGTAAGGTATTGGCTTATTAGACATAAAGACCCAGGTCTCATATCAAAATGAAATTTCAAAAAATATTTCTTCGGCGACTTACTCTCAGCAGATATCTAGCAAAAACTCTGAGAGTAAATAAACCTGCCATGAAAATTTTTTAAAAAAATCTGTCTTTTGGCATCGACTTTAAACTCTAGGTCCCGCTACTCATGCATGAAATTAATACACACAGCTAAGCGTTGCAATTTTTTATATTAAAAAACTTTATTTTTGAATAAAAAGTACTTTTTTTTCAAAAAAAATAACTTGTTTTCTACGAAAGTCCCAACATTTTTAAATGAAACTCCGGGGCCCAATGCCTTCTGTTTGTGTTTTCCTTGCTTCTTTTGCCCGGAACTAATAAAACACGTAATACTTTATTCAAAAATATAAATATTTCGTGTTTTTATTATTGAAAAAAAAATTTAGATTTAATTTTGTAGAAAAAAACTTGTTTTATTAGAAACCAAATTTAATGAAAACTTTTTCGCTAGGTCGTATGCCTAAATGAAGGGTTGTTGTAATGACCAATTATTCTATGTATGAATGGTCTGGCATGTTTTATAATGTTCTAAACATCGATTACATCGACATCATATCTTTAACTGTAAATCATTGAACTTTTGAAACTTTATTTTGTTTTTCCTTTTAGTACAGAAAAACCAAAAAAACAACGAGAATTTGTTCTACAATTCTACACTGAAAACTACAATTAAAAAAAATTATAGCAATAACAGGCATGAGAGAGAGAGAGAGAGAGAGAAAAGGAGAGAGAGAGAATGTTTATGTTGTGTTGCCTATTGACAAACCAATAATTTTTATCAACAACATGACAATATCATAATACTTCTTACATTGTTGAACTTAAACACTTAAGCCCACACATGTATTCGCACACACACACACACACACACACTCACTTACAAGCACTTAAAAATGTTTGTGTATGTAATTCTAGAAAGAAAAAAAGGGAATTGAAAAAAAATACCACAAATCATGTATGAAAAGTGGCAACATTTTTACACACAGGACCACCACACATAAGAAATAAAATAAAGAAGAAAGAGAGAGAGAGAGATGGATAGTAGGGGAGAGGGGTGGATAGAGTGGTAAAACGACAATACCGGCAAATAAAACATTGTCTCTTGAAGAGAAAAGGCCTTAAAGTCTTTTGTGTAGAGGCAAAAAACTCATTCAACAACAAGAATAAGAACAGGAAAAAACAAAGACAAAATGTAAGAGAGAGAAGAGAGAAGGACATTTATCAACATTATTACGAATGTAGCATTGTTGTTATTGTCAACTTATAGTGTGTGTACCTCACACACAAGTCTATATGCTTACTTCACACATACATTGACACATACATGTATTCTGTATATGGTGTTGCATGGGGGAAAGTAAAAAACGAAACAACGGAAAAAAGGTCAAAGTTAACGTAGATAAAATTGAACAAAAACAAAAAAAATTTAATGGAATGGAGAGAAAGAAAGTGAGGAACAAAGAGCATATGAGAATAAAAAATACGGAGTGTGAGAATCAGAAAGGAAGCATAAAAAGCAAATATCCGTTTGCATTGTATTCTTGGCTTTTCCATTTAGGCTGTTCACTTTTTGAAAGGGTACTAAAAGACTTTAAGCTGTAGATCGCCGGATTTAATGTCTAAATCATATTTAACAGTATCCTGATATAAAATGAACAGCGTAAAGCAACAATAAATATTCCAAAACAAGGATTAAGAGTCTTAAGAACAGACTTTATTAATAAAAAAAAAGTCTAAATTATAGTGCAATTGCTATTCATTACATTTTTCCTATTAGAAATCCTTTTTAAATTTTTCTTTCTTCCTTATTCAATAATTATTTTGTTTCTTTCCATTTTTCAGTTCATTTGTGTATAGTTTTTAATGGCAAATTGCCAACATTTGCAGGCGGTATGTTGTTGACTAAAACAAATAAATTGTTTTTCTTTTTAATTCTTATGTTTTTTTTTTTATCATTCCTCCCTTAGAATTCTATGAATGGCAGGACATGGTTGAAATATTTGTTTTGTTAACATCTTCCTTAAATTGGAAAAAATAAAATAAAAAAACAACATAAAATCTAACCAACGTTTGGCATATTTTGATTTCCTTTCAAAGGAATGCTAATAATGCTACCATATTTTGGGGGCTATGGCTACAAGTAAGACAAATAATAGCAACAACAATAGCAACAACAACAATAACAATAGTTATCTACAAGGACAATATGGTGACATGGTTGATAGTCTTATTTCCTTATCGTTTGAAAGCTGAATAAACAGATGTTGTTGAATGGAAGAGAGAAAAGAAGAAGAAGAAAAAACAAAAACAGAGAAAAAATATTTTAAATTCATAAAGTTTTACAAAATCGTTGTTTTGCCTTTAAATTAATAAAATAAACAAGAAATTAATGAAAGAAAACTGAAGAATTTTGTAACTATTTATGGGTTCAACTAATTAATGTCCCAAAATTATAAACCATAATTCATATAATTGCTAACAGCCAAGTATGACCCTTATTAATATGAAAATTGAGCAAAAATTAACAAAGAAAAAAAACTCCAAAGCACCATGATGGGAAATTCTAAAGCACATCTACTCAAATAACCACAATCCAAAAAATATTCACAACAGAATTTGAATAATTTGTACGAAAAAAACAAAAAATTAAATAAAATAAAATAAATTCCTACAGGAGTATAACGAATTCAAAATGCTTATTTTGGCTAAAATATTGCAGAAAAAGAAGTCTTTGAAATGTTTTATCGAAATATATTTAAAAAAAAAAAAAATTGTAATTCTCGAAAAATTATCTATAGGAAATTCTAATTGTGACCAAATTCTTTATAGAAAATTTTATTTATCGAAAAATTTTCTAACGAAAATTGTAGTTATCGAAATATTTTTTATACAAAATTGTAGTTATCGAAAAATACTCTTTAGGAAATTATAGATATTGAAAAATTGTCTATAGAAAATTTTAATTATTTTTTATGAAAATTGTTTATAGAAAATTTGTAATTATCGAAAAATTTTCTAATCAAAATTCTAGTTATCGAATATGAAATTGTAATTGTGGCCAAATTCTTTATAGAAAATTTTATTTATCGAAAAATTTTCTAAATTGTAGTTATCGAAATATTTTTTATACAAAATTGTAGTTATCGAAAAATACTCTTTAGGAAATTATAGATATTGAAAAATTGTCTATAGAAAATTTTAATTATTTTTTATGAAAATTGTTTATAGAAAATTTGTAATTATCGAAAAATTTTCTAATCAAAATTCTAGTTATCGAATATGAAATTGTAATTGTGGCCAAAATTTTTATAAAAAATTTTATATAACGAAAAATTTTCTAACGAAAATTGTAGTTTCGAAATATTATTTATAGAAAATTGTAGTTATCGAAAAATACTCTGTAGGAAATTATAGATATTGAAAAATTGTCTATAAAGAATTTTAATTATTTTTTGTGAAAATTGTTTGTATGAAATTTGTAATTATCGAAAAATTTTCTAATCAAAATTCTAGTTATCGAATAGGAAATTGTAATTGTGGCCAAAATTTTTATAATAAATTGTATTTTACGAAAAATTTTCTACTCAAAATTGTAGTTATCTAAATATTTTTATAGAAAATTGTAGTTTTCGAAAAATTGTCTCTATGAAATTGTAATTGTGGCCAAATTTTTTGTAGAAAATTTTATTTATCGAAAAATTTTTTACCGAAAATTGAAGTCATAGAAACTTGTAGCTATCGAAAATTTATCTTTATAGAAAATTGTAGTCATCGAAATAGTGTTTATAGAAAATTTTTGTTATCGAAAAATGCTCTATAGAAAATTATAGACATTGAAACATTGTCTATAGAAAATTGTAACTAAGGTCAAATTTTTTATAGTAAATTGTAATTATCGAAAAATTTTCTAACGAAAATTATAGTTATCAAAATTTTTTTATTGAAATTTGTAGTTAACGAATTTTTTTTTTTTATAGAAAATTGAGTTATCGATGTATTGTTTATTGATAATTGTTGTTATCGAAAAATTCTCTCTAGAAAATTCTAATTATTGTTTTTTATTTTTAATTTAATTTTTTATAGATAAATAAAAAAGTAAAATTTTTTTTATAGAAAATTATAGTTATTGAAAAATTTTCTGTAGAAAATTGTAGTTATCGACAAATTGTTTATCGAAAATTGTAGTAGTTATCGACAAAGTTTCTGTAGAAAACAGTAATTATCGACAAATTTTCTATCGAGACTTATAGTTATTAGCAAATTCCTTATGCAAAATTACTAACAAATTAAATTTTCTATACAAACTTATAGTCATCGATAAAGTTTCTACACAATATTTTTTTTTAAACATTTAAATTTTTCTTTAAAAGATAGTAGTAATCAACAAATATTTTTATCAAAACTATTTTTAGTTATCGATAAATATTTTGCAGCAAATTTAAGTTATCGCTAAATTTACATTGAACTTTTAGTTATCAAGAAAAGTATTTGCAAACATAATTAGTTAATTTTCTATATTAAATTTAAGTTATCGAAAAAGTTTAATTTACCGCTAAATTTTCTTTTGACTTTTAGTTATCAAGAAAATTGTTTGTAAACAGTATTTGTTATCTGCAAATTTAATGTAGAAAATTTTTGTTTTTGATAAATTTTTTTATCGAAAAATATTCCATAGAAAAATGCTGATATCGAGAAAGTTCTAGTATAACATTTTTAATTAGTCAAGTTTAATGAAAAACTTCCATAGAATTTTTTGGCGACTGCAAAATGGCATTCTGTTTCCAAACTATGGAAACTTCTTTATGATATGATTGTGATAGCTAAAATATCGATTACTAGACTTTGTTATATTTAAGAAGGTAGGGTATTGAAATTCTTTAAGAAAAACTCAATTAAAATAAATTAAAACAGTCAAAGGATCTTGGCCAATGGCAACTTCCACTATGGAAAGTTATTTTGTATTTCATTTCTATCCGTTGCTGTTGCTGCCAGTATTGTTCTTCTTGTTGTACTTGTAAAGCACAAAATTATACGCATTCTTAAGCAACAAAAAAAAAAAGCCAACAGAAGAAACAATTTTTCTTTCGTTCTTTTCAAGTCATTTAAATATCTTTGAGCTGAACTGAGACTGGAGTTTAATTAACCCCTATTGGCTTTTGTACGACTTTTAAGTGCACTTGAAAGCAACTGACTCTCGTCCTTCTCCTCCTTCTGCTCGCAACATCCAACCAACCAACCCATCAACCAACCAAACAATTTATTTGATAGCATTTCCACTTTATTGATGCTTATCTTAGCTTTTTTTCTCCTTTATCACTCTCCATGACCAACTCAAACGAATTGCATCCAGAATGAGATGAGAATGAGGGTGGATGTGGGGTGGTGTTGGAGTGGTGTCGGAGAAATGTTTTGCTTGGAAATGCAATAAATTTTAAAGCCAAAGGCCATTTAACACTAAATTAGACATAAATTTGTGTAAAAATTCGTTTTCATTTCATTTTCGTTTTCGTTTCGTTTACATTTTCGTTTTTTATTGTTTTGCAAGACTTGAATAGAAACACATTGTGGCTGCCGGTATAACTGAGTGACTCTACGATACATTGGCTGAGTGAGTGAGTGGATGAATGAGTGTGCGAATGACTATCATAACGATTCATTAAAGTGTCAGCATTTCGAATGAATTGCATAGAAAATAAAATGGCGGGGATGAAATGAGCATGAAAAACGTGAAATTATGATTAAAAAGGATATTCAAGGACAATACAATACAATTCAATGATGATGTTGATGATGCAGATGACGATGTTCAATTTGCAACCAAAAACACAACAACAACAAAAAAAAAAGAGAACAAAACTGTACACAAAAATGCAATACTAGATATTCAAATGGTGGGTGACAAACGAAATATGAGTTCTGCTGCTAGTTTTTCTGACAGGGGACACAAATGTTTTCAATTTTAAAATTTTTAAATTGTTTTAAAATTTTTGAAGAACTGTTCTTCAAAGTTTCCTTAAGTAGAAATAATTTTCCGATAACTTCAATAGACAATTTGCGAAAAAATGTTTAAAATATGAGCTCGTGGATTGGAAATAAAATAAAAATAAATTTGTTTTTAGTTTTAATTAAGATTCTTTATTATTCGCACAATCCTGTGTGCCACCGTTCACAACTTGATGTAAAGAACAACAATTGCTTTTCTTTGTATTCTTTTGTTTACACTCTTTGCATAAACCATAACAATTACTAGACAATTATTCAAGTCGTCTTTGTAACGGAGATATTCAAACCGCTATTACTCTCTTCAAATACACCGCATCTTCACACATGATTTACTGAACTTTTAATGACTCACTCGCCTGGTTTGCCTTGACTTTTATATGGCAGAGTAAACAGTCTGATGAATCTTTTTGAATGGCGATTGTTCGTGGCTTCGCCTTCCCGCAATCTCTTCAAATATTGTTACGGAAGTGGAAATGGTGTTATTAAAATGATAAACAAAAGCTCCAAAAACAATACAGCGCACTGTTCACGTGATCAATAAACAAGTCAAAAAAAGATAGCAACAAAAATAAAGCGCTTGTTTGCTAGATCGGTGAATAAACAAGAATAAGTAATGAAAGTTGTAAATAACAAACAACAAAATGAAGCGAACAAAGAAAGTAAACAAGCAACAACAATGTGCAGTATAAAATAGCGGATTGGCAAATAAACAAACAATAACTAATCTGCCAGGACGAATGTAAACAAGAAACAACAAAAATGAAAAGAAGTTGTTTACATTTTCAGATTGTTCCGAAGGCCGTCATCATCCTTTGAGAGCATTCGTCACACTAATGATCCAGTGACTATAAAAGGCAAGACAAAACAAACAAGGACAGAGTTTGAGTTGAATCAGTCGTGTGTGTAGACGGCACGTTGTATTCGGAATTTGAATTGAGCTTGTCGTGTATAACGACGTTACGTGGGTTGAATTGATAAATCAATCGATTGTGGGAAGACACTAGATCGAGCTATAATCCGGTCAGACTTGTGTGGAGACAAGTTGCGTCTGAAGGAAACAGTTGTTAGTGTTGTGCTTACAAAAAGGTTGTGAGTGAAGAATAACTTAACAAGTGTTGTTGCTTACAAAAAGGTTGTAAGCAGAGAAATATCACGAACGTGGAATAAGCTCGAAGCAGTGACACAAAACCTGTGCAGATAATAAAGAATTCATTCAAAATTTAACACATATTTATTTTTATTTTATTTACAATCTACGAACACATATTTTTAACATTTTTAAAAGGTAAAAACGTATCAATATCAACATCGTTGTTTACGTTTATTACTGCAGTATTGTTGGTATATTTTTGTTTACTTGTTTTTTATGCTGGTTGTTACATTAAGTAGTGCGATAATTTGTAAACAAATTCATTATTTTGTTTTTGTAACTTTTGTTTATAATTTTAATGTTAAAGGATGTAAAAGCAAAACACTACTTTATTATTGCATATGCAAGCGTTATTGCAATTGTAACAAAGCCAATATTGGTTGGATTTGATATACGGATAGGTCAAGGATATTAAAGAGTCTCTCCAAGATGTAAAATTTGCAACACACCAATCAGAAGTAGAATAGATACATAACGCAACAACAAGCGACAATGGTGCTGCTTCGCATTTAGACTAATTTCTATTCTATTTCTATTTTTTTTTCCAACAGCCATAAGAGAATTAGAACTAACAGTAAGAGGATTAATGATGTTTTTTTTTTCCGTTGTGCCGGAGGTGGTAAATCTTTGAAAGTTACTTTTATTCCAACAAATGCATGCACGATTCACCATCATTGATGCTTACGTACTAAACCCACCCCCTACACACTTTAACCACTCTGCGCCCGCGGGACTGCCGTAAGGTATTGCTTCGCGGGGGCTGGTTGCGCGAAAGTTTTATCATGTTATCTCAAATTTCGCCTGCATTCTTCCAACCTTTGGAGTACTATCATTATTTCGGCCATTTTCTGGCTGTATTGGCTTCATAGCATCCTAGAATTCAACAGCTCCTCCATGAGCCGGTTTGGTCCTAATCTAGTTTCTCCGGACCATCTAAATCTGGCGCAGCATGTTAGAATATGCTCCGCATTTTCCTCTTCATCTACACAGTTTGGGCATATACGGGAAGTATCATGTTCAAATCTGTGCAGGTACTTCCCAGAACATCCATGACTCGCAAATGTTTATCAAGGCGGCTTCTGTTTTATTTGCAGCAAGTGTCAAACCTGCCTCATTCAGCCATGCTCCAATATTTCGAATTGCTGTGTTAGTTTTCTCCTGTATTTCTTGTAATTAATGATGTCAATACAATAACATTTTAAGAACGCTGTAATATATTTTAATGGACTGTTTTCATATTTATTTATTTATTTTACTTATGCTGTGCCGCTGCCACCTTTAATACAATTAAGTGACATGCTGCTTGCGAGAAATGCAATTATTAAATTACTGTGCCGCAAACGTCACGTCTATTGTGTTTATAGCATAGGATAGACAAGGTATGTCGTGCGTACACATCAGTTTCTGACTGAACTTATATTTTAATACGAGCGCATATGCATTTCATTGATCTTTCCATGTAAAATTTCACTTAATGCCTTTTAATTTGAATTCTTCTAGTGAAGTGATACTGTGGCTTGTATAACTGTATGTGTGTTCATATGTGTATGTGAGTGTGAAACGGTTTTAAAATGTTAACAAATTATTAACAGGCAGGTTATACGTGTTTTACTTATTGTAGTTGTTGCTATAATTATACATGCATGTGTCTTTGTGTAAGTGTAACAAGGCGGTTGTAACATCACCAATTATTATCTGCTGCCCATTTAATGTTAAACATACTCTCACGCATACACATACACATGTTCTTTGCTAGCAAGCCATGCTTTTCTCTTTCACACAATCCTACAACATAAATGAGTTTAACCTCAGGATTGCCGGTATCGATAATGTTGTTGGGTGATAGTTTTCTTATACTTTCTCATTTTCTTTTTTTGTAGTTGTTGTTGTTGTTTCGTAGACACAGTATATTTTTAATACGACTAAAAGCATTGACAACACTGCAATGGCATTTGTTGTTGTTTAATATTTTCTTTGTTGTAAATTAAAAAAAATTTAACGCGGATATTTTATGTGGGACACAAAAACCAACTTACATACATACATGCATACTTTTGCTGTGAGTAATTGTCATGCATTTCGCTTTCTCTTTCTTTCACTTAGCATGAAATGTAGTTTTTGTTGTTATTTTTATAATGATGGCCATGGCAATTTTTTGTATTACTCCACTGTTTTTGTTGTTGAACGTTTATTAATTGTACATGTTTTACTGCCGCAATTTACATTTAAATCAAAAAGAAAAGAAAAAACCTGTCTACGAATTGCTTAGCAACAGTGGTGTAGTAAAAGAAAAATTTTTAGGATTTGCTTTCACTCCAGTAGGCCTTTTCGTAACATACACAATTGCCATGTGCAAATACTAATCGTAACGTGTATGAGTAATTTATGTACAACCAGTGATAATTAATTATTCCCATTTATTTTAACAAATAATTTGTATTTTATTCTCTAAACAGTTAAGTTTTCTACAGTAATCGATAAATATTTTATCGGAAATTGAAGTCGCCGTAGTCTAGCAGGTACAGCCAGGGTTCGGGCCCCAAGCCAAACATCAAAAAAAAATACAGAAAGTATTTCTTCTGCGATTTCCTCTCAGCGGATTTCTAGCAAACACTGAGAGTAATTAAACCTGCCATGAAAAGTTTCTGTAGGTCCCGACACTTACATATGTATAAAATTAACACACAGAACTTAAGTGGTGTGAGAAACTAGATCAATAATCCTAACTGAAGGGTTGTAATGACCAATTATTTAATAATTACAATACAATTACAAGTTATATTCTAATTCTATACGATCTGAGTAATTTCGACCATACGCTCGGTGTTGTGTCATAGACCAGAGCCTCTGGTGGGAATCTAACCCACGACCCTAACGCTAATAGTCTAGCACACTACACACTAGACTATCAAAAAATATTCCAAAGAAAATTCAAATGTCTGCAATTGTAAAGATTTCGTGAAAGCGCCTTTAGGAACATTCATCAAACATGTTGCTCTCCCATATAAAAAGGCAATGCAAAACAGGCGAGTGAGTCAGTAAAAGTTCAGTCAACCATGTGTGAAGATGCGGTGTGTTTGAAGAGAGTAATAGTAGTTTGAATATCTATATAAAATATAATTTTTATCAATGAAAATATTAATTTTTCAATTTCTAATTATTTTTTGCCATTAGTGTTAGATATAAGCTTTAAAATGAGATATCATTCATTAAATTTGATGTGGTGACATGGGAGATATTTGTAACCAACAAAAAAAGTACTTTAGGAATAATATATATGATATCTGTGTATAATATAAAGATTTGTCGAATAATTGTCTAGCAATTGTTATTGCTTATGCAAAGAGTGTAAATAAAGGAATAACAAAGAAAAGCAATTGTTGTTGTTTACATAAAGTTGTAATCAGTGGCACACAGAATTGTGCAAATAATAATAAAGAATCTTAAATAAAACTAAAAACAAATTTATTTTTATTTTATTTGCAAACTAAAAGTTCGTATTTTAAATATTTTGACAAAGTAAAAACGTACCAAATATTCTTCAATCGCAAAGTGCAAAACGTAGATCAATATGACTTGCAGAGCCAGACACTTTATTTAGCTATTGTTTGACAAACTTTTGCTATATTTTATACAAAGTAATTTATACAACTTTATAACAACTCTAGAACCCTTCTAGAGTTGTTTCTATTTATGCTGGTATATGTGTGTGTATGCGAGAGAAAGGACATTTATTTTTTTGCATAATTTTTTTTTCTGAACCAATTGACTATATACAGAATCCATTAATATAAAATCCTTTATAAAAATTTTTTTTATTAATTTTTAGGGAAAACATCTTTAATAGGCCATAAATTACAAAATAATTGCTTAAGATATGACCATACAAGGTCAAACAGAATATAATTTACATTTAAGAGAGATTACCTACTCAATTGACCTTCAGTTTAAATTAGCCACTTCAATTACAATTAAAAGAGGGAAAATTCTTAATGATGTTCATCATCTTATTTAGTTAAAAAGGAAATTCATGGAAAATTATTACAAGAAAGCAACAAAGACAACTTTTTTGTTGTTATGACCGAAATAAAATACACGCCACAATACAAAATGACAAAACCTGAGCAGGCAGAGTTATTATTATGGCAACCAAGTTCCAAATGCTTGTGGATTTCTTTACAAATGCAATCCATTTAATCGCATTGCCTGGTTTTGTTACTCTTAAAATATTTTAAATTGTTTCTCTTAGATTTAAGAGCATTAAGATCCACTTGTTACTTGCTTTCTAGCCTGCGCTTAGCATCATTTTCCAAATACATTTCCCATACACATGTGTTAATAATTTCATTGTTATTGTTGTTGTTGCTGTTGTGGTGTGGTTTATATGCCGTAGCTTAATTTTTTATTACAAATAAGAAGAAGAAAAAAAAGCAAAATCCTTAAAACAAAATTTATAGGCTCCTTTAAGCTTAAATTTGAACTTAAAGCCTTAGTTCACGAGAAATTTCTTTAAAAATTTTATTTCTTTTCAAAAGTTTAATTATTTTTTTTAGGAGCTCTTGGTTTTGTTTAATAAAAAATAAATTCTTTCAATTAATTTTGTACTGAATTCGTGCTCTGTGTGTGTAGATAACCTTGTCCTTTCATTTCATTACAAACCGTTTGATTAGTTTCCGTTTCCTTGATATTAGAAATTTTAGAAATTGGTGTACACGAGGATGTGGCTGTTATGCCTCAGGGATTTTCTGGTCATAAATATTTCAAATTGCCGCTTAAGCGGTTGACTTTAGCAATTTATTGTGTTTCCTTTTTGGTTTTAGAATTCGGTTTAGTAGAATTTGCTACTGGAAGAAAAATTTTTTTATTTTTAATTTTTTAAATGTAAACGGAGTCAATAATTTTAATTTACAAGACACATGTACGTTGGGAATATTTTTATATCAACTCAAATATGCTTTACATTATGACTCTTTTAAAGAAAGTAAATTTAACCCTTTTCGAACCAATGCCTCTTTTAGAAAAATAAGTAATCAAGAGTTCTTCTGTATGCTTGTAAAGGCGAATCCCTGTCAAGGTTAACAAATACGTATCAAAACTTTCTTTAACGAAAATTCTGGGATAGTCATCATTATTTATTTAATTTTTACTTAATTGGTTAATTCAGTCTGGATTATTGATCTATTTTCTCGTACCACTTAAGTTCTGTGTGTTAATTTTATCCATAAGTAGCGGGACCTACAGTTTAAAGTCGACTCCGAACGATAGATTTTTGAGAAGCTTTTCATGGCAATTTTTACTCTCAGAATCTTTGCCAGAAATCTGCTGAGAGGAAGTCGCCGAAGAAATGTTTTTCGCTTTAAAATCTGACCTGGGATTCGAACCCGGGCCTTTCGTCTAATAAGCCAACACACTGCCTACTAGACTACGGGGACTTCAGTTTAATTAATTAACTTCAGTTTAATTAAAATTCTTTATTATTCGCACAATTCTGTGTGCCACTGTTCACGACTTGATGTAAACAACAACAATTGGTTTTCTTTGTTATCCCTCTCTTTATACCCTATTTGAATAAACAATCGCAATTACTAGACAATTATTCGACAGATCTTTGTAACGGAGATCTTCAAACACACAGCGTCTTCACACAAGACTGACTAAGCGCCACTAACTCAGTCGCTTGCTTTGCCTGGCAACATAAACATTCTGATGAATGTTCTTAAAGGCGAATGTTTATGATTTCCCCTTCTCCAAACCGATTTATTATATTGTCCAAATCTTTATAAATGTAAATAATGTTGTTGTACTTTTGTTTACTTGTTTACCATTTCTTTTATGCTGGTGTTAAAGAGTACGATAATTTTTAACGACGAATGTTCATGATTTCGCCTTCTCAAAATCTTTATAACTGTAAACAATGCTGTTGTACTTTTGTTTACTTATTTACCATTTCTTTTATGCTTACGTTAGGGAGTACGATAATAACTAAGCAGCTTTGTTTACTGCTCTATATTGTTTTTATAACTTTTGTTTATAATTTTAATGATAAGCGATTTAAAAGAAAAACACCAATATTTTGATTTTTTTTTTAATCTCGTAACAATATTGTTATTTCACATCAAGTATGCTTTGCCTTATAACTTTAAACTAAACTAGGAACTAAATTTAGCCCCTTTTTGAACTATGGTCTCCTTTAGAAAATTTAATCCTCAAGTGTTTAGCTATACGGCAATAGCTTACAATGACGAATCCTTGTCAAGGTTATCAAATACGTAGCAAAACTTTCTTCACCCTTATTTATTTAATATTTACTCAGCATTACAACATACCTTTTCACACCACCCATATTATGTGTGTTACTTTTATCCATGAGTGGGATACTCTCGTTCTAGCATCGTTTTCGAACGACTTGCTGAACGGAAGCCTGAGGAATAATATTTTTTTGTTTTTTATTTTGTTCGAGAAGGCTAAAGCAGGGTTTTGAATCACGAATTTCATCCATTCGCTATGCATTTGAAATCGTTTTGTAAGTAATCGACTTTCTCTAGCTTGTCATCGTTAACTTTAGAAATAAATCGATTATGTTGTGTGATGCAACCACAATTCCCACATGGAAATATCGTTCAAAAAGCTTTTGTCGCCACTATTCCTGTGGACCCATAAGGTAGGAAGGGTTTTTATATAAATGTTGACAATTCTATAGTGTTCATATGGCAATTTCTGAGAGGTAATACACGGTAAACAGTGCGCTAAAATCCTTAACAGCCATGTAGTTATTTTTTTGACTTTTTTTTTTGTCCTAGTTTCGGCTATACCTAGGAACATATTTTTTAAGAATCTATTTCGATTTTTGCTTTCAGGTGTTCTTAAGTCCTCAAATTATGGTCGCCAGATTTTGTGTGTATCTTTTTAGGCAGCCGTACCACCGGCAGACTTTGCCGGAATGGAAAAAATCAAATGATTGAATATAATCAAATGTTCTGTTAAACATATGAAAAAGATTTATTTGTTTAAACAAATTTATCTTAAAAAAAGGTTGTAAAGATACAATTAGGAAGTACAGTTAACCCTCCTATAACGCTGTATGAAAAAGATTTATTTGTTTACATAATTTTATCTTAAAAAAAGGTTGTAAAGAGACACTTAGGAAGTACAGTCAACTCCTATAACGCGGTAATCTCAGAATGCGGTTTCCATACAAAGCGGGGCTGAAATTGCAACATCCCTCCTATAACGCGGTACTCTTATAGCGCGGTACTCTTATAGCGCGGTACTCTTATAGCGCGGTTTGGGTTCAACTTCATACCATAAGTTCCTTTCGCACAGCCTATGAATATGAATGGTAACTTGATATTGTATGAGGACTTAATATAAGTTCTATTTTCGACGCAAAAGCTCAGCCGGGATACAGTACTGTGTAAGACAATAGCAGTTGGAATTTCAATTTAAAAAAACAAATGAATGAAGATGAATCAAGTGAGGATAAATATTAAAAAATTACATTATTTTACAAATCTTTCTTAATTTTGTTGAAAACCGGTCTTTTAGTTTAGTTTTTATTTAATTTTTTTTTTATCAATCCTTATATGAACTCTTGAATTCAATAAAAATAATTTATAATTTATCTTGCCTTTTGCATTTCTTGGTCTCCTTATAATGCGGTACGAATGATGTGATTTGTACTAATTCTGTGTTTCTTATAGCGCGGTTTCCATACAACGCGGTAGACGGTTTCCATAGAAAGCGCTACGAATTAGCCTGGTTCGTAACTGAAATTCGAGTTTCTTGTAGCGCGGTTTCCATATAACGCGGTAGGCATTCACCGCGTTATAGGAGGGTTGACTGTATACTAAATGTGTAATTAATTTTTTCTTAACACCATCCAGGTACCATGCCTAACTTATAAATGTTCGATAAACTATTGTTGTTGTTCGATAAACTATTGGTAGGTTAAGGGCCCTTCTTTGAGAGCTTGAGTTCTGTGTCGAGAGGCGACATTAAAGACTCTCCACAGATTGCTTGGTCTGGTTGAGGGGTGCTAGGGCTTCAAAAATGTAGTCGCGTTCTCACTCTCTTTTGTTTTGTGTCTGTTTCTTTATGTGTAATTCCTCCGTTTTCCATTTTCCCTCCCTTTACATTCCTATATCCTCTATTTCCTTTCTTCCCTAAGAATAATGTACAATGGGTCATGTACCAATGTTCCTCCGGGTACTGTGCTTGTTTTGACCGACAGGTGCTCGTCCTCTAACCTAATCTAACCTAACCTAACAAGTAAAAGATATTAAAGATTTCCAATTATTGGAATATAAACGAATTAAAAATATAACTTTTATTGTCAATAATAACTAGAAATTTATTTCCGTTTCCTTTTCCTTTGTTTTGTTTAATTTAAAATTAAATTCTCTCTTAATGGTGTTTTAAAATTTTTTTTTTTGAAAAAGTTCGAGTTTTTTTGTTTTCATTCTTTTTTACACTTAATGGCAACAATTTAATGACAGTCACGCCAAGAGCCTAATTAAAAAGGAAACACAAGTAAACAAATAAGAAATCTAGGTGTTGTTAATATAAAAAAAAAAAAATTTACAGCAACAGCAATACCAACAATAATAACACAATAAATATTTTAACGCTCTACTAAGCAATGCCAATATTTGCGTAATAAAATTACAATAAAACCAAACAAAAAAAGAGAAACATTTTTAATAAACAATTTTCATATTGAAAAAATTAAATTCAATACAAAAAGAAATTCAATACAAAAACGAAGGTTTTTTTATTTTTAATTTGCCACAGGTGTGATACTAACGAAAAACAAATAAAAAAAATATACCATCACCCCATCTAACCACAATAATAAAGCATCAGAACACACATAATCGAATACACACTACATGAGATAGAAAGGGAGTAAAATAAAGAGTACGATAACAAATATACGAATACGTACACATATGTGTGTGCTTATAAAAGACTCCGACTGTCATTCATTCGCATGTGTTTGTTTTCTTTTTTATCAAATTAATCATGTGACAATACTTTCTGTCATAAACACTTTGTTTATGCTTCTTCTTCTTCTTCTTTTATATACACATAATTCTTTTTTGGCACTTTTTCTCATTCTTGTCCTCTTTGCCTCTCTTCCTTTTCGTATTTTACTTTTATTACGCGAACATTAGACAAACAAATGCGCACACACAAAAAGAGTAGATTGTAGTCATACACAGTATTTAGCAATCGCGCTTTAAAAACAAAAAGAAATCAAAGAGATTGGGGAAAAATGTGAATAATTAAGCAATTGATTGATTTTCATTTTATCTTATTGTGTCAATATGGAATGGAAATGTGAACATTTTTATTAAAAACGATAATAAATGAAGTCCAGATACCATAATCAGTTCAAATAGGTTTTTGTGCACTTTTTTCCTCCAAAACTCGCCCATAAAGAAAATTTTTTATAATTTAAAAATATTTTTATACTGTAGAGGAGTTCATTGTTAATAATTTAGTAATGTTATTGTAAATAAATGAAATTGAAATATCATACTCAGGTTTTATTAAAATGTTCTACGCGCTCCATACAAAACTCTCTTTATATCCTTTTGTTCCTTTTAAAGGACTATTACTTTTGAAAACAGAAAAATTATAGAATGTCAAATACCGATTAGTAAACAAAATTATGCTAAAATAATAGCTGAGCAGATGATGCCAGATACATGATGCATTAAATCGTCAAATATTTGAGAAAAAGTCGTATAAATCGTCAAAGACTTTTATGGAAATCGTGAAAAATTCCTCCGATAAAGTAAATAAATAAAATGAAAGATTTTTTAAAAAAACAAAAACATACAAAAACAATGTTAAGTAAATATTAGAGAGTCAGAAAATCAGTAAGTGTGATTAATGTTTGCTAGAACTGACACAGTGCCTTGATTTTGTAACACGGTGCAATAAATACTTCACATCATCTGACCATATTATCATTCTCACCATTTACACGGTGCGACAGTGAAAATACACCCGAGTAATTACATAGTTCACGTTGTTCAGTTAGTTGTGTAAAACTCAAAAATACCCTTTTTATATTTCTCGAACCCTCTAAACTTGTTTTATTTGACAAAAACTGTTTTTTTCTGACTTTACGCACAAAATTCTGGATTGCTCAAACATTTCGGATCCAATTTCTAAAATTTAAATCTTGTAGGGTAGAAGAGAGATGGACCTTTAAAACAGTATACATATATACATTATTCGACTAATTATGCTATAAGTTTTGATCAGGTAAACTTGAAAAATTCGAATTTTTTTATATTTTTCAAGTTTGTACATTTATAGTAACAAACTTTACTTAAAAAATATAGGATAAGTGACAATATTCTTAAAGTCTGTTCTCTTGTGAAGAGATTGAGTCTTCACTTGAACAAATTGGACAAAAATTGCCTTAGTTATTTTATAAATAGTATAACAGCTATGTTATATTTTTTATATATGTCATCTCATCGAATGAACTTTTAGTTTAAAAATTTTCAGAAATTTTAATGGATCTTGATTTTTTAATGGAGAAGTCGCCGTGGTCTAGTGGGTAGTGTGTTGGCTTATTAGACAAAAGGCCCGGGTTCGAATCCCAGGTCAGACATCAAAACGAAAAATATTTCTTCGGTGACTTCCTTTCAGCAGATTTCTGGCAAAAACTCCGAGAGTAAAAATTGCCATGAAAAGCTTCTCAAAAATCTGTCGTACGGAGTCGACTTTAAAACTGTAGGTCCACATTTTTCTGAATGCTGGTTGCCCCAAGGGTCATGTTTGTCTCCCGTCCTTTATAACCTATATATGTCTGATTTTCAATAAATGAAGAATTATGCTAAAGTGTAAAAAAACTGAGGCGATATATTTTACGAGGAGACGGAAGGAATGTTATATATCACAGACCAATATTATAATGAATAATAACTCATTACAGTGGAAAAAAAGGTAAAATATCTTGGAGTTATGCTTGATCCTAAAATGAAATTTAAGGACCACATACCTTATGTGATAAATAAAGTTAATGTATTAACTCGTATACTGTATTCTTTTATTAACCGGACATCTAGCCTTAACCTTTATAATACGAAACAAATTATAAAGTTAATCAAGATCCATCAAAAATTCTGACCATTTTTGAACATTTGATGAGATGACATTAATAAAAAATATAACATGACTATTTATATAATAACTACGGCAATTTTTGTCTGATATGATCAAACTAAGTACCAATCTCTTCACAAGATATTGTAATTACAGAATGTCATCACTTATTTCATAGTTTTTAAGTAAAGTTTGCTACTATGGCCGACCAAACTTGAAAAAATATGAAAAAAAATTCGCATTTTCCAAGTATACCCCATCAAAACTCATAGCATATGAAGTGAAATAATAGATATATGTGTACCATTTTAAAACTCCATCTCTTCTCTTTAGAAGAGAAGATTTAAATTTTGGAAATCGGGTCAAAAATGGTTCACTAATCCAGAAATTTGTGCGTAAAGTCTAATCAAAAAAAGTTTGGAAGGTTCACGAAATATAAAAAAAAAAATATTTTTTAGATCTACTCAACAAAACTCACGAACTACATTATGTCACTAGCCGGGTGTACTTAATGTTCTTTATTTTGTCGCATAGTCTTACAAGCGACCGTGAATGGAATAGAACTCTCATATACGAGTTCGCCCTTAACGTCTATTTTAAGGCTTCTCGACCGTTTGCATGAGAGGCCGCAGTAGTTCGTTAATTATATATAGTGCGTCCAACTCTATTACTTCATTGGAGCATCATGGCTTGTGTTTAACTGTCCTATCGCTCGAGCGAAATAAGGGGACTTGTTTCAGAAAGAAGTCATGTATTCCTACATAACACTCGTCTTTCTTGGTCAGCACATCCGTATTTGGTCGATTGTCCAGTGTATTGCAGACTGCATTATAGACAAAATTCGTTTGTTAAACGGACTATTCGTAAGTAGAACTCCCTTCCTAGAGAGGTCTTTCCTGTTACTTATGGTATAAAAATATTCAAACCTAGTGTTCATAAACACTGCTCCCTCCTTCCTCATTTACATAATATATTTTCCTTGTTCCAAACACAACGCCTTCAATCAATGAAAAATATAATGGCACTTGCTTTTGTGCTTCCGATGGTAATATTAGAAGCTATCATCGAATTTTTAAAATTATCTGCAACAGCAAATGATAATTTATGCTCAACTGCGATGTTTTGTTTAGGAATTGTAATTATTTGGCTTTTAATGGATTAAAATCGCATAAAATACAGAAAATAACTTAAAATTATAAATCTTTACTCCTTACTAGCATAAATATCCAATAGTAATAGCAGCAAAGCAAATACAAAGCTTAAGGAGGCTTTTAATGTACTAAAGTAAAGAAAATGATAGAAATTTTTAATTGCTAAAAATCGTCAAAAGAAGGATATAAATCGTCATGTAGTCAATATGATATTTTTGGAGCAAGAAATCAAATCATCAAATGACGATAAATCGTCAAATCTGGCAGCTATATAGCTGAGACATGCTCTTAGCAGTTTACGTTGCTAAAGCAGAAGCAAGTTTGATGCAAAGGAAAGAAAAATCGTACATTAGAACAGATGAAGATGTTAATTACGAAATAAATTCTTTTCCGACGTGATTATTTATGGAAATACCTCTTCAAAATGGAAAAACCTGAGAGGTCCTACATTAATAGACGTTGAAAAAATGAGAAAATAAATTTTGAATGAAGAAATTTTGTGCCATAAATTTTGAAATAGTAGTTAATCGTATACAATATGGCATCAAAAAGAGGAAAAGAAATTAGCGTAATACGCTAAGTATATTTGGAAAATAAAGAGGGCTAAGCTGAACTTAGAATTTTGACGACTTCGTGAGGTTAATCTACAAATTATCGTGAAAAGAATTAGTTGAAGCTCTTTCCAAAGTAATTAATACTGGAAAGCGGATTGAGATATGCCCAAAAGTACGTAAGTTTTTAGCAGAATCACTACATACCGATACAATGACATCTGATGGTCCGAAAGGATAACACGGTGCAATAGTGGAAATACACTCGAGTACTCACATAGACCACGTTGTTCAGTTAGTTGAGTAAAACTCAAAAATACCTTTTTTTATATTTCTCGAACCATCACAAAACTCACAACCTACGTCATTAGCCGAGTGTATTTAATTTCTTTTATTTTGTCGCATAGCCTAATTGGTCGTTATAACACTTAACTTAGGATTACTACCTCAACAAAAAATAAAATCAACAATCAGCAATCAAGTATTTTATTGTGACGCAAAAGTCCTCTTAAGTTAAATCAATCAATGGCGGTTTGCTGCAAACTATTCCCTCTTTTATTCGTCCCACTGGCTACTTTCCGAATTCGATCATTTTAAAGCTCTTGCTTATGAGTTATTTCATTAAATAAAAATAAAATCAGTACTATTATTGATGTTAGCTCTTGACATTGATAATTTCAATGTTATAGCCTTGAGAATGATGTCCATGTATTCTGCAGAAGCGAATTATTTAGGCATAACAATTTTGTGCCAACAATTGTGAAAAAAATTTTCTGGAAAAACATTCTTGTCTAGCAAAGCCAGTCTAACGTTTCATTAATGTCCTGGAATCAGTTTGGGTGCCTTACCAGCCGGCCAGCCAGCCCATATTCAAAAATTACGTTTATAAAAATCACTCTATGACAACGTATATAATGTCAACAACACACATTGCTGTGAATATGGTATAGATTTATCATATTTAGTGTATCTAATCAACATTTTTATAAAAAAAAACATTGAAAAAAAAGGAAATAAAATATAAAGAGAATATGAAAATATTAACAAAAATGGTATCCACCTTCGGACTTTAGAAAATAAATAAGGAAAACGAAGAAGAAGGGGAAAATTTTTAACAAATTGTTACGTTTTTACCTTTTAAAAACATTTAAAAGAAGAGCTTATAGATTGCAAATAAAATAAAAATAAATTTGTGTTTACTTTTTATTTAAAATTTTATATTATTCGCACAATTTTGTTCACAACTGTATGTAAACAACAACAATTGCTTTTCCTTGTTATTCTTCTGTTTATAGCCTTTACATAAACAATAACAATCACTAGACAATTAATTATTAAAGAGATTTTTGTAACGGAGATTTCCAAACCATGATTACTCTCTTCAAACGCACACCAGACTGACTGAACTTTACTAACTCAATTGCCTGCTATGCTTTGCTTTTTATATGACAGGGTAAACAATCTGATGAATCGCTATAAATGTAAACATTATTGTTTACAATCATTATTGTTGTTTGTGTATTTTATTTCCATTTATACTTGTAGAGTTTGATATTGTATTTTTGTTTACTTGTTTACCATTCTTTATGCTGGTGTTTATTGTTCTAATTTTGTTTACTTGTTTACCATAACACTAGTATAAAAACGTTTGTTGTTATATTAAGCAGTGGGATAATATGTAAACAGGTTTGTTGACTGTATTGTTGTGTTTTTGTAGCCTTAGTTTATCATTTTAAGATTTTTCCATTTTCGTACCAATATAGACTGTGACCTAATATTCTCACTTAGGGCTCAAGTTAATTGTGCATTTCATGTCATAAAGTGTTGCAACAGCACTGCTCTTTTCACATTTTAATTATAAAAACTGATGAAAATTCACTAAAGCAATGCAAATATCACAAAGGAAACATTATTATACTCCTGGTGGTCGTACCTAAACCAAGTTTTATTTGTGTTGCTACTGCTGCCTTACTTTTAATTTTATTTTATTTAATTTTATTTAAACCAAGTGTTTCTAATGTAAACCATTTTTATTAAATAATTCTGAATTGAACAATAGAATAGAGAAACATTTTATATTTCATTGGAAATCAGTTGTTAGCACAAAATTTTTCATAGAGGACTCTTATGATTTGTGTTTTTCTTTAATGTTCTCCTCCTGGCCTATTGTTATTTTATGCAAAAATATTTTTCATACACCAACATAAACACTAAAACACCAACACTGAAACGCAAACACAAACGTAAGTACAAGTAAAAATATTGCAGGAGTTTCAGTCATTCCGAATGTGACTTGTGAGTAATTGTGTCGTGTGAAAATGAAATGAGTGTGTGCGTGTCAGTAGATCAGTGTCTAGGTGTGGTAGTGTTTGTGGGTGATTTTGTGTTGATTTCATTTAAAAACACAAGTCTATCATTTATGGAATGTCTACGTGCTCGTTGTCTCACACACACTCCTCTCTCTGCTTGACATGTGTGGGAGGTGGTTGTCTTAAAAGTGTCAGTGTGTTGAAAATATTTGTTATGGAAAAAATATTTGTTGTTATTGCTGTCATAAAAAATAACAAATTATTGTGTTGAATATTTTATCAACTTGTGTTGTGCTATGTTGTTGTATTGTGTTGTATTGTATAACGTATTTAAATTATGTAAAAATAAAACAACAACAAAAAAATATTTAAGAAGTAAGAAAACATTTTAAATACATGCCTGCATAGGCATATACAGACACATTTGAAATTACAAATTCACACACACACATACAGAGTAGTAGTAGTAGTGATGGAAGACATTAACTCTGGCTTACATAATGAAATCAATCTTATTTTAACAGGAATTTTTAAATAATAAGGCGCAACCTAAAGTTTCATATAACATCGTAGGCGTATAAGTAATAATTTGCTTTAAACAACCTTTGAAATATTAAGTATACGTAATGGAGTACAAGAAAACAAACAAAATTAAACAAAATGATGAAGAAATTGAAAATTTCTTAGAATTTAAATTTCGTAAAAGAAAAATATAATCAAAATGAAACAAATGCCGGAAGAAAATTGATCAAAATCATTAGAAACCCCAATAGTATACATGCACATGGAAATTGTATTTCCATTTCATAAGAAGTGAAGTAAATTATGTTTTCCACAAATTTTATTTTTAAACCACCTCGATGGCGTATAAGTAATATGTTGCTTTAAACAACCCTTTAAATATTAAGTATACGTCATGGTGTGCAAGAAAACAAATGAATTTGAAATTTTGCAAGAAAATTAATCGAAAATTATTGAAATTTAATTTTCGTAAAACAAAAATATAATCGAAATGAAACAAATACTGCATGAAAATTGATCGAAAGTTAGTATCGGAAATATTTCGGGAAACTGTACTCCGTTAAAGGTTTTTCTTTTTTAGAAAAATATGAACTTTTCTACACAAAATTTCTTTTATTATGATTGATCTTGATTTCTTAACAGCGATATCGGGTCAGGCAACCAGGCGAAATACATGGGTATTGTCCCTGGAAAGGAAATAGAAAGGCAGACAGTCTCTGGAAGATAGGGTAGAAACTTCTCACCGATTTTGATTCATATGTGTGTCTTAATATGCAGATTACAAATACAGCATCACTCCAAAAGTGGCACAATTGCTTTACAGAAGCGTTACTTGACCCATGCTAGTATTGTGGTGGACATTTATGTAAAGGAAATAAAAGGAAATCCAATGCAATCAATCGATTTATGCTTAAGCAACGTTTCCAAAACAAAAACAATTGATAGGAAATTAGGTCAGGTTGGGTTAGGTTCGGCTAAAGGACGTGTATTTATTCAACTGGAGGTCGATTTGACCCATCGTACAACGTCCTAGTTTTTCACACCACTCTTGTTGTGTGTGTTAATTTTATAAAGGGTGATTTTTTAGTTATTATCTTCTTTGCAATATTGGTTTAAACAGCCAGTTTCGTGTTTTGTTTCACTGTCAAACATCTTCAGTTTGGTCTATAATTTAACCATGAATCGTCTTATAAACGAACAATGCTTGCAAATCATTGAATTTTATTATCAAAATGCGTGCTCTGTTAAGAAAGTTCATTGCGCAGCTTCTTCATTTATGGTGAGTTTAAACGACCCATTGAAGCGGCTGTTCGCACCAAATTTACAGTGTTGAGATATAAACCACCCACACGCTTACGTAGAGTGCGAACTGAGGAAAATATCGCAGCAGTATCGGCCAGTGTTAATGATGACCATCAATTATCGATTCGTTGCCGTTCGCAGCAATTGGGCTTCTGTTACTCAACAACGTAGAACATTTTGCGAAAGGATTTAGGTGTGAAGCCTTTCAAAATATAGCTAGAATTGAAGCTGAATGATCTACCGCAACGCAGAACTTTTAGTCAATGGGCTCTTCGAAAGTTGGCCGTAGATCAATTTCTTTATCGAAAAATTGTTTTCAGCGACGAAACTCATTTTTTGCTCAATGAATACGTAAATAAGCAGAATAGTCAATTTTGGAGTAAAGATCGGCCAGAAGTATTGCAAAAGCTACCAATGTATCCAGAAAAAGTCACAGTTTGGTGCGATTTATGGGCTACCAGCATCATTGCACCGGACTTCGTCAAAGGTGCTGCGAATCGTAACGTAACTGTGAATGGTGAGCGCTACCGTGAGATGATAACCAATTTTTTTTGCCCAAAATGCAAGAGCTTGACTTGCATGGCATGTGGTTTCAACACATGTGTGCATGCAAAACAGCACGCCTAATAATGGACTTATTGAGAGGCAAGTTCGGCAAACATTTTATTTTACGTTCGGGACCGGTCAATTGACCGTCTAGATCGTGTAATTTAACGCCATTAGTCTATTTTTTGTGGGGCTAGGTTAAAGCTCATGTCTATACATATAAGCCCGCTTGAATAGACGCATTGGAAGACAAAATTTTAGCATTTATTCCTGAGATACTGATTTCATTGTTGATGCGCCACGACGTGAGCGTGCTCCTACAGTGCGTGTACCCCAATTAGTCGAAGCTGTGGCGGAGTATAAAAAATTCATTATTAATCAACTCGTGAGTGTTCGGTCGATGGTGGTTTAATTACCCGAAATGTTGTTGTCATTTTGCAGCCAAGAAGCTGTGCTTTGTTACCGTTGGACTATTTTCTGTGGGGTTTCGATGTAAACCGGGTTTGAAAAGTTTCCGAAAAATATGTTATTTGGGGCCGACTATAAATCCCGTTACTCATGATTTCAGCTGCAGGAATATAATAACCAATTTAGTACGTAAATTAGTTTTCTAAGCACATCAGGGCCCTACTATGCTTTTTACACTATGCCTTTTAAATTCCTTTTTTTAACTTTCTTGATCAAACGTATCCATAGCACATGTGGACATAAAGGAAAATATAGAGCGAGACTGGGCTTCTATATGGAAGAACGATAAATTAGACTATGACTTCGGCAACCTAACTATAATATGCTATGCAGTTGTGTAACACCAGGGGATAAATGATCTGGCAAGTGATAATTTAAAAAACTTGACAGAGGCAATAATGACCGCGTAAATGGACCTTGGATAGCCCTAGAATTTAAAACGGCATTACAATATACCTCCAGATATGGTACAGTATGTATTACCTGTGCAACTAGTGTCATTGAAAGTGTAGCAATTAATATTTTGGTCATAAGCTTAGATAAGTCAAACACTTTCACTGCCATGAAGATCACGGTGTGTAAATTTGTATAAACATCACCTCTACTATTGCAAGTAAAACTTTTTACATGGAATATGGATTTTTAGAAGGATTTTAATTAATTTTTGAATTAAAATAAAATAAAAAAAACTTATAAAAATATACGCCCGCCTAATACAACTAAACCCAATTACATATACAGACAAACACTCATTCTTTCTCTCATAGTCTTCCATGAAAATCTTCTCTTTTACTTTTTCTAATGAAAAATATTCTTATAAAAAATTCATACTCTCTTGTACTATTTGTTTTAGTACGAGACAGAGAGAGAGAGAGAGACATAGAGAGTATAAGAGAGAGTGTGGCAGAGTAAATGATGAGATTCATGTGTGAGTATGGGTGTAAAGTATTTTTGAGTCCTATATGTATATGAATATCTACAGATGTGAAGCATATTTTAAGGCTGTTATGAATTAAAAGTCCAATTTGTGTCGAAACTATGATGTACACACACATACATAGGCACTCACACACACACACACACACACATTAGAAATTTCAAAGAGTATAGAGATAAGAAAAAAACTTAAAAATGTGGGTCAATTACAAGCAACTACAACTGATAATTGATAAGAGGACTTAAATAATTATTTTATAGTGTCTGTAGCATTATCATTAGAAAATGAAATTTTTAATTAAAATTACTTTTGCGATAAAAACTTTAGGAAAAGAAAAGAGTCCTTATTATCATTATTTTGTCCTATTATGCTTTAAATGTATTAAGACCATAAAGTAATTGAGCGTTAAAGATGATTATAGTTTTATTTTATGCTTTAAACTATAAAGAAAAGGTATCTTGTAATATTTTCTTATTAGTTGTTATCAAACAGGATCTTTGTAATTAACACTAGCGTACCATTCTTTTATAAAACACACATACATACATATATAATTGGTCATTACAACAGTTCAGTTAAGGTTTCGACTTAGCTTCTCACACCATTTATGTTGTGTACATTAATTTTATACATGAGTGGACGGGACCTATAGTTTAAAGTCGACTCCGAATGACAAATTTCTTTTGAGTAGCTCTTCCTAGCAATTTTATTTATTTTCAGAGTTTCTGCCAGAAATCTGTTGAGAAATAGTCACTGAAGAAATATTTTTTTCATATTTCGGTTTTGTTGCCTGTCCTGGGTCTTTCGTTTCATAAGCCAACACGCTACCTACTAGCCTACGGCGACTATAGTGTTGTTTGTATATTTTATGTTGGATCTTACACTTTGAACATGTGCTTGTTCACAATTTCATAAATTCTCGTATAAAACGTTACATACTGTTTGGATTTTATCTTTTGGAAAACGTTTAAAATATGAGCAAGTAGATTGCAAATAAAATAAAAATAAATTTGTGTTTAGTTTTAAATAAAATTCTTTATTCTACGGACTAATGTGTGTGACATTGTTCATAACTTGATGTATACAACAACAATTGCTTTGTTTGTTATTCCTCTTTACATTCTTTTGCATAAACAATAACAATTACTAGACAATTATTCGGCAGATCATTGTAACGGAGACCACGATTACATTCTTCAAACACATCGCGTCTTTACACATGACTGACTGAACTTTTACTAACTCAATTGCCTGCTTTGCCTTGCTATTTATGTGGCAAGATAAACCATCTGATGAATGTTCTTGAAGGTGAATGTTAATGATTTTACCTTCTCGAAATTTTTAAAAATGTAAACATCGTTGGTTACATTCATTATTACAGTTTTGTTGGTATATTTTTGTTAACTTGCAGAATAGTAAATTCTTTCATGGTGATGTTTGTTGTAATATTAAGCAGTACGATAATTTGTTAACAGGTTTGTTTACTGAATTGTTTTGTTCTGTTTTTTTGTAGCTTTTGTTTATAATTTTAATGTTAAGCAATCTAAAAGTAAAACGCTAGTCCTTAGATTTTACATTTTCGCAACAATATTTTGTGTTGGTCTCTACAGTGTAATGTATGAACATATAGAACGTTGCATACTTTTCATAGATCTAATAATTGAATTAAATAATAAAGATTTCGATTTTTTTTGGCATTGAAAAAGGAAAGGCCGACTCAAGGTATAGTCATGGGCAACTCATAGCTTCAAAAATGAAATTTTTACCTACAAATCCATGGTCAAATAAAAACGGTTCATATCCGAATTAGGAAATGGTTAATGGTAACAGCTTAGGTGCTATAAGTTTGTCTTACAGATTTATCGTTATCTTTAGTGTTGTCCATAAAATAATGCTTTCAAAAAGCTGCTTTCTTGGCTTAAAGTTGCGAACTTTTTCAGTGAATACTTGCTTGTGATTGAAATTTCCGGGTCTAATCCACTGGATTTGTCAGTTAGCGATTTTTTTTGCATGCAATAATTGAAGTGAACCGTGAGTGGATAACATTTGAATCTTTATGCAGGGCTGTAATAGAGTGGGTCATTTCAAATGTTTTAAATTGTGGCAAATTTATTTCTTTTTTTTTTATTGTGAAATACAATTGTTCCGTTACATTCATATGGCTACCGTGGCTGCTCTGACAGTAACTCATTCGATTAGACCAATTTTTACTTCTCCGAGTCTATGGATTAGTATGTCAGTAATGACATGACGATTGTTGGTCTTTAAATGTTTAATTGCCTCTGGTTTGTCCGGATTATATATTTCTTTAACGGCATCCCACAGAAAAACGGTGTCAAATCGCAGTTTATTGCAGCCCAATGGCTAACACCATTTCGACTAATTAAACGGCCATCAAACGTTTGACATAAAAATCGATTATTTCATGAGATGTTTGGCAAGTTCCATCATTCTGTTAAAACCAAACATCGTTAACACCAAATACCATTAAGAGCTGGTACAAAAGAATTGATTATCATGGTGCGATAAATGTTCCCATTGACTGTAATGGTGGCAGCGTCCTTATTATCAAAGAAATATGGGACAACGATCCACCTGCTCTACAGGGCGCATTAAATACTCACTCGTAATAAGTGGATTGGCTGCTATAAGACTACGTGTGGGTTTTTTGAGCTCCAAATACAAAAAACAAAAATTTGTTTATTAACGTGCCCATCAAGATGAAAATCAGCTTTTTTTTATTAAACCAGCACTCAGGGGATGACTCCTACTCATGCAGTGCATTGTGCAGGTTTAGGAAAGGCGGAAAAAGGGAAGATTCGAATGGTAAGCAAACGAATTGCTGCTGGTGATTATAAAATGGTCAGTGCTATACCTTCACCATTGACTATTAGGTAGTGTGTTGGCTTATTAGATGCAAAAGCCAGGGTTCGGGTCCCAGGCCAGACATCAAAACAAAGTACAAAAAGTAAAGTATTTTTTCGGTGATTTCCTCTCAGCAGATTTCTGGCAAAAACTCTGAGAGTAAATAAAATTGCCATGAAAAGTTTCTCATAAAATCTGTAGTTCGGAGTCGACTTTAAACTGTTGGTCCCGCTAGCCATGTATAAAATTAATTCATACAACATAAGTGGTGTGAGAAACTAGGTCAATAATCCTGACTGATGGGTTCTAATGACCAATTATGTATGTATACCTTCACTATTAGACAGTCTACAGCAATCGTCCCCAAGAAGCTCGCAGTTTTTCACACTACTTATGTTGTGTGTGTTAGGTTAGGTTAGGCTAGGTTAGAGGACGTGCACCTGTCGGTCAAGATAAGCACAGTACTCGGAGGTCGAAATTGACCCATTGTTATTGTCCTTAGGGGAGGAAGGAAATGGAGGATATAGGAATGTAGGGAAGGGGAGGGAGAATGGGAAATAGAGGAATGTAAAGAAATGTATAAAGAATGTGTGTTAATTTTATACAGAAGAGGTCCCAGTTTAAAGTCGACTTCGAACAACAGATTTTTGAGAATTTTTTCAGGAAGAGAAAGAGAAGAAACCGCCAAAAAAAAATACTTTTTGTATTTTTTCTTTATTTTTGATGTCTGGCTTGGGCCACGAACCCTGGCTTTATGTCTAATAAGCCAGCACACTAGCTATAAGACCACGGCGATCCCCAAAAGTTGATTTTGTTTTTGGCAAAACAGCATCATTGTCCAGTTTGCCGTTGGCCCATCTAACGAAGCGAAAACGAAGCGAAACGATGCAGTGTTATCAGAAATTTCATGGCCTAAATCGTCAAAATCCAAAGATTTTTGCGTAAAAATTCTTCAAAATCGTCAAATCACTTTACAATATCGCCAAAAAATCGTGAAACACAAGTTTTAATTATTTTGGTTTTAGTTTTAATTGTTTTATTTTAAAAAAATAATACGATTAATTCAGTTCTATTAACTAAATTTATTTTATTGTAAAAGTTTTATAACAGTAAAAAATAATGTTCATATTGAGATCAGAATTCACAAACCTATATATAATATAAGAACTAGTTAACATATTTGCCAAATACTTATTTAATGCATATCTGATGATATCTGATGATAACAATTTAAGCAAATCTGAACTCATCTGTGTGTCATAACAGCTAGACTTTTTAAATAGTCTTTTGTGTAAAGAATGCCTTCAAAGGAATCGTTTTGTAAACGATTACGCACTTTGGTTTTATTTAAATTTACTTGACTAAATATTCTTTCAACATTTGCCGAGGAGTGTGGAAAAATCATTATATTGCGAACAAAATTTGTTAAAAAGAAGCCAAAGAAGAATCAGATCGTTATTCTTCCGATATTTTTTTCCAAAATTCTGTAAGGTTTGTCTCTTTTCCTTCAAAAATAGTTTTAAAATCTAAAAATTTTAATTCCTTAAACTCTGAATCTATACTTTGTTTATCACCTTCTTTTAAAAAAATTGGTAAAGCCTTTACATCATCTAAAATTGAATTAGATTCACCACTTATTAATACGTTTGGATTAAATATACTTAACTATTTAAATTCATTTTCAAAATCAAATCTTTTAAAAATCTGGTCAATTAATTCATTGTAAAATTATATGCAATTATTCATTACTTCTTGTACATTACTTTCACAAATATTTGAATATGTAAGAATTCCTGCAGCGTAAATACCTATATAAACCTTTTTACTATCCTAAAAATTTTTACTATCTTTATAATTAATTAAAAAAATGTTGCTATTTTTAATAAGATTTGGTTTTAAAAAGTTGCTCATTACAATTTTAAGTAATTTTTCCATCAGTAAATACAAGGTATGAATTTCTGTAGCTTAATTCTGAAAACTTTTATTTATATTATTTATAATACCAACCATGTATTTTAGAAACGATAAGTTAATTTGATTTGTATGATTTAAATTTTTGAAAATGCTTTTAGGCGTGTCGATTTTGTCGATGTTGACCGCAAAGAAAAAATAAATTTTAAGGGGTTCATACACACATAAATCGCAATTACCATATACTTTAATTTTACTAAAATCGTCATTTTTCAACCTAAAATCGTCAAATCGCCATTTTGGTATTTTGGGGCATAAAAACGTCAAAATGCAGAGAAATCGTCAAATCTGGCAACATTGTACGTATGGTCAAGCGGTTTTAACACATCATTCCGAGATTAATTCTTAAAATCCGATGTAAACTGGCCATGACAAGTTTCCAAAAAATCTGTCTTTCGGGGTCAACTATAAGTTCCGTCACTCATGATTAAAATTACACAATATAAGTGGTGTGAGAAGCTATCATAATTCAGACTGCAGGGTTGTAATAGCCAATTAAGTAAGTAAATTAGTTTTTCAAGTACAACAGGGCCATGCTATGCCTTTTAAATCCTTTTTTGACACCCTAAAGCCAAAAAATCAATATCCCCCTTTTAAAGCTCTCAGGCGTATGAGTAATAATGTTTATAAGCTTTTCAACCAATTAATTATTGCTTATACGCTGTGTAATAATTTTTAAGTAGAAAAATTAGTTGCTTTTGTTGTTATTGTTTAGATTATTATAGCTGCTGTTTAAACTTAATTTGTCCATAATAAGAAATTATTTGGAGTTTTAATTCAAAATACTGTTAAAAATTACTCTGCACTGTTTGTTGCTTGTTTGCCATATTATGGTTGTAGTATAACAATCCTCAGCTGCTTTTATAAGCCTTCACCACCAGTTGGCTATTAAAACTTTTTAGTGCACGTTACGTTACGAAAATGCGTCAAGAAGAGGAAGAAAAGAAAATAAACCAAACCAGCACCTTGTCTCTGTATTATTCTTATTATTATTGGTGTTGCTGGTTGTTGCTGGTTCTTGTTGTTGTTGTTGTTATTTTAAATCGTTTAGCTACACTTTTCAATACATTTTCGCTTATGCCAGTGCTGTTGTTATTGGCTTTTTAAACAGAATAAATGAAAGAGAGTTTTTGTGTTAAAATGGGTTGAATGTGTATGTGCTGGACAAGTCATGTCTCACAAGCAGGAGTTTTAATGGCACCAACTTAACAGCAGTAGCAGCTATGAAACAAAAACAACAACTATGAAAAACATAGTGTTGCAACTTTATCGCTAACAGTAAATCTTTTTATAACTTAAAACAACAACAACAACAAGAACAACAAATCAACCAACCGCCATTTCAACCATCTAAACAAACATGCAGTCAACGAAAGTTTAAATTTTTTTCTTCTTTTTCCTTTTTTTCACCAAAGGCTATGAAACGAAAGAGGAAAAAAAAAAAAACAAAGAACAGAACAGAAGGAAATAAAATAAATGGCAACAAATGCTATACTTTTCTGTTCCTGCTGCTGTTGTTATTGTTGTTGTTTTTGTTTTTCTTGTTATTGCTGTTGGATTTTCATTTTTCTGCTGCATAAAACTGATCGCTAAACTTTTAGCGAATGGGCCCTAAGCTGTAAAAATAAGGGGGAAATAACATAGCGTAGCGAAACTAAACTAAACTGAAGTAAAAGTTGTAAAGTTTTATAGAGAATAACCGCATTAATAGCGTCAAACCGTAAAAACAAAAAGACAGTAGAACAACAGTAACAGCAACTACAACATTAGGAACAAAAAGCAAAAAAATTAAAAAATTTTTTTTTTTATTTTCAATAAGAACTTGTGATGATGGACTTCTATAACGGATGTACTATATAGAAAATCGTCTTGACTTTCAGTATTACGCTCAAACTATGGAAAGTAGACCTGAAGACAATTGTTCCTAAAAAATAATTTCGATTTGAAATTTTCAACTGATTGCTGAAATCACACATTTGAAAATCATTACATACATACATACATAATTGGCCATTACAACCCTTCAGTCAGGATTACGACCACACCACTTATGTTGTGTGCATTAATTTTATACATCAGTGGCGGGACCTATAGTTTAAAGTCGACTCCGAACGACAGATTTTTGAGAAGCTTTTCATGGCAATTTTTACTCTCAGAGTTTTTGCCAGAAATCTGCTGAGAGGAATTCGCCGAAGAAATATTTTTCGCTTTGATGTCTGACCTTTGAAAATCATTATCTATCTATATTAGTGATTACAGAAATCAGCATTAAGTTGAATGGAATCGAATCGTACTCATAACTTCTGATACTTATACGCATTCATATTTATTTTAATTAAATGGAACCTCTTCTATTCATATTCAAAGTTTGAAGTACTCCTAATATGCATCACTTAACATTACGTATGATGTTACTGATTTCAACTCTTCATAACTCAACATATACACGAATCACCATCATGATCCGCATACGAGCACTAAAATGTTTACTAAAAGGTTGTATGTTTGCTGTGCTTGCTGCTCTTTATTTTTTGTAAATACAACAACAACTAATACAGTACATTTTTTTGTTTGATTTGGGTGACTCGAATCATTTATACCTAATTATTATTAAGTATTTTTCTAAAATTATGAATCGATATAAGTAGGATTATGAATCAAACATCTTTCGAATGGTATGAGTTTGATGTCAACGTTGTACGCATGCTCTTTGCAATCTGTTTGTTATAAACTTACATTGTAGTGAGTATGAATGAATCAGAGCAGAGTAGTTAAATTTCAATATTGTTGACTCAATTATATTCAAAAATTCATGAGTGCTTATGAATAGCAAAAAACCAATTCATTGCTGATGAATATCATATGCATGATCCATTATACAGGACATTAGGAGTCTAAGTTGATTCATCATTAATGCTATGAATGGATGTAAAACTAAAAGAAATGTATGAAATCTTTATCATGTACAAAAAAAAAAAAGACAAATTCAGATTCATGTTCAGTCTACAGAATGAATGATTTATCATTCGAGACATCAGCGTACTAAGTTACTGCATCAGAAGCAACGAATAGTTGCAGGACTATAATAAATGAACCGTGAAGGTTTTAATCATGCCTGTTTAGAATACGATACAATTTACAAAATAAACTTGCGTATATATTCGAAGTCGCCGTGGTCTAGTGGGTAGTGTGTTGGCTATTAGACAAAAGGAACGGGGTTCGAATCCCAGGCCAGACATCAAAACGAAAAATATTTCTTCGGCTACTTCCTCTCAGCAGATTTCTGGCAAAGACTCTGAGAGTAAAAATTGCCATGAAAAGCTTCTCAAAAATCTGTCGTTCGGAGTCGACTTTAAACTCATGTATGAAATTAACGCATACGACATAAGTGGTGTGAGAAGCTAGGTCGTAATCCTGACTGAAACGTTGTAATGGCCAATTATGTATGTATGTATGTTTTTGAATTTATGAACTCGCTGTAGTCTATTGTGTAACATGTTGGCATATTAGACACGAGGCCTGGTTTCAAACCAACAAAACAAAATCTCAAAATAATATTCCTTTAGCAACTGCCTCTCAGTAGATTTCTTGCAAAAACGTTCAAGTGTAAAATAAAAATTGCCATGAAAAAGTTTTTTAAAAATCTGTCGTTCGGATTCGACTTAAAACTGTTGGCCCCGAAACTCATGTATAAAAATTAACACACACACACACAAATATAAATGTTATTAGGTCGTTATCCCGACTGAAGGATTGTAATGATCAGTTATGTATGGATGATCATCTATATTCCATATACAGTACAAAGAATGAATATCAGATGAATGATCCATCATTCTTGAGATTAGAAGACAAAGTTGCTTCTAGAATAGAAGAAATGGACGAAATCTTGTTCATCTACGATACAATAGACGAATGCCTATCAAAACCGATTGCTGGCAAAAACTTTCAAGAGTAAATGAAATTGTAATGAAAATTTTTCTCGGAAATCTTTCATCCGGAATTGACTTTAAATTGTAAGTACCGCCGCTCATGTATAAAAATTAACACACAGAACCTAGATAGTGTAAAAAGCTAGATCATAATCCTGATTCAATAATCTTGTGTTTTTCTTTGAATTTATCAGATTATGAATTATGAGTAGCAAAATAAAGGATTCATTGCTGATCTCTGAGTGTTTATAGTAAAGGTGTTCTTTGTCTAACTTTCAAAAAATCCAATTATATTCACAGTTTTAGTTATTTTAATGTCATAGAATTAAGATAGAAATCGTCTTTTCTCTCAAACGATACGAAAAGAAGAAAAGAAATCACTTTCTTCATGTTGGCGATTACGATTTATTAAGGACGACTTGACCGATTTCATTGAAATTTGAAACAACGATGTTTACATTTATAGAAATTTCGGGAAAGCAAAGTCACGAACACTCGCCTTCAAGAACATTCATTAGACTGTTTACCCTGCTATATAAAATGTAAAGCATGAAAGGTTAGTAAAATTCAGTCAGTCTTATGCGAAGATGCGGTGTGTTTGAAAAGAGTAATCGTGGTTTGAAAATCTCCGTTATAAAGATCAGTCCTGTATTTGTCTAGTAATTCTTATTGTTTATTCAAAGGCTATAAACAAAAGAATAACAAAGAAAAGCAATTGTTGTTGTTTACATCAAGTTGTGAACAGTGGCATACAAATTTGTGCGAACAATAAAGAATTGTTTTAAAATTAAACACAAATTTATTTTTATTTTATTGGCAAACTACGAGCTCATATTTTAAACAATATTTCATAAGAATTCATTTTGATTTTTGTTTTCAGCCGCTCCGAACTCTTCATATCATGGTTGTTGGATTTTGAGATGACCTTCTTCCAGCTGCTGTACTAAAGCCCCAGAATGGAAGAAATCAAATAATTGAAAACAATGAAATATCTTCTTGAACATATAAAAAAGGATTTATTTGCGGAAAAAATACCTCTAAGAAGTCAACTAACCATTTAAGGATAACCCAATTGACAACCGATGGTTGGGCTCTGAAAGGGACTATCAAAACACATTGAATTTTTTAGTATCAAGTTTTCTAAAGGTGTGAGAAGAATACCTTTTGTTGTAGGGAAGTTCAAATAGTGTATCTGTGTTATAAGAAATAAAATAAAGAAAAAAACTCTGAGAATAAAGTAAAATTTCCAGGAAAAAATTCTTAAAGCTGTCTTTCAAAGTCGACAGGAAAACAGTAGATGCTGTCACTAATGGATAAAATCTTATACACAAGAGTGGTATGAGAAACTAGGTTGTAATCTTGACTAAAGGATTGTAAAAACCAATTAAATACGAAAGTAACGATAAATCAAGTACTCAAGCTTTAAAATTCTTTATGATTGCTTTGGAACGAGCATTTTCATGCTAAAATTATTAAAGTTTTAATGAAACAAATATTTTAAGGACATTATGTATAGTCTTTTACTTCCTAGAGTTAATAGTTTTATAACAACAGAATTAAAATAAAGATGGTTACGCTAATGACTCTTAAGAGAAACCATATTGTTGTTATGAACTATTGCTGTGGCTGTTACCGTTGCTGTTGCTATATTGCCACTGCATCAGTATTAAAATTGAAACTAAAACTGGAGGAATACTGCAACCAAAAACAATAACCTTTTTAGTACAGTAACAGCAGCACCTGCACCTGTGCACAATACTCCATAATAGTTGCAGTCGATGCGTTAGAAATTGTGAAGGTCTTTTGGAATTGTTTTTAACACCTTCTCAACGACAACAGACCTTAAGAAGTAAGCTGTTAAGGTGATTGTGTTATTATATGCTGCTTGTGATAGGTACGTAGAATTTACGTTACGTATACGCTGTTACGCTTACACAAAGTCTAACAAATACGCATATTAGATAAGAAAGCTTAGCAATACCAGCAGCGTACTATGTGCTTAAGGGATATATTTAAAATAAACTCACACATACACATATACATACACTTATGTATGTATAAGAAAATACATACACATGCTCATACATATTTTAAGTTAAAATGGAAGTAAAAAAAAGGAAGAGAAAACGAAAAAAAAAAACACAACAAAACATTCTTAAGTAAATGAACAAATAGTTACAGGGTGTTACAATGACAGCTATTACTTTGTATGAAATTTTTTTGTAATGGAATTTAAAAACTTTTTCAACACAATTTTAAAGGCACCAAATTATTATAATTTTAATAAAAAAATAATTTTCCTTTTATTTTCTTAAAATATTCACAATACTTTCGGTTTTTAATCACAAAAAAGTAACAGTTTCCTTGTAATTTCTTGAAGATCATATGTATACACTCTCAAACGGTACTACCCAGCAAGCATTTTTAATACGAGTATTTTTTGATTCTTCTGTGAGATTAAAAACTAGAATATGCGCTCATTTTCTGATCATAAAAGACAATTTTGTCGGGAGAAAAACAAATTACTACGAGCGGCTCTTTTTAAAAAGTGATTTATGAGTCATTTTCTATATAAGTTTAGAGTAGTTTCTAGTAGTTTTATGATCATTTTCGAATCGCTTTCTTATTATTTATTAGTCTTACTAACCTTCGTTTATGATTCTTTTTCGAGTCGTCGTTCACTCATCATTTAATCGCATATGAGTCTTTTATGAGTCATTTATCAACATGTTTAGGAGTACTTTTATTGTTATCTTTGGACTCGTTTTTACGTAATTTATAATTATAATTTGAGTTATTTATTAGTCGTATTTTTAATTTTATTTTGTTCTCGGTTTTTCTTTTATTCGATTCAAAAAATCGATTTCAAAAATCACGTTCGTACGAACGTAACAAAAAAAAGAATACATATACAGTCAACCCCCCGCTATATGGAAACCGCGCTATATGAAACTCAGATTTCAGATACAAACCAGGCTAATCCGTAGCGCGTTCTATGGAAACCATCTACCGCGTTGTATGGAAACCGCGCTATAAGAAATAGAGAATTCATACCGCATTATATGAAGACCAAGAAATACCAAAGGCAAAATAAATCATAAATTATTTTTATTGAATTCAAGAGTTCATATAAGGATTGAAAAAAAAAATGAAATAAAAACTAAACTAAAAGACCGGTTTCCAATAAAATTAAGAAAGACTTATAAAATAATGTAATTTTTTAATATTTATCCTTACTTGGTTCATCTTCATTCATTTGTTTTTTTAAACTGAAATTCCTACTGCTATTGTTTTGCATGGTATTGTATCTTGGCGTAGAAAGTAAAACTTACAATATCTGTTTACTATTCATTCATGGGCTGTGCGGAAGGAACTTATGGGATAAAGTTGAACAGAAACAGCTATAAGAGTACCGTGTTATAGGAGGGCTGTTACAATTTCAGTCCCGCGTTATATGGAAACCGCGTTCTGAAAGTACTACGTTATAGAAGGTTTGATTGTATACATAATTGGTCATTACAATCCTTTAGTCCAGTCAGAATTACGACCTAGCTTCTCTACACCACTTATGTTGTGCTCATTAATTTTGTACATGAGTATCGGGACATACAGTTTAAAGTCAACTTCGAACGAGAGGTTTTCGAGAAACTTTTCATGGCAATTTTATTTAATCTCTGAATTTTTTTTTGCTAGAAATCTTCTGATAGGAAGTCGCCGAAGAAATATTTTCATATTTTCGTTTTGAAGTCTGAGCTAAGATTTGCACTCGAGTTTTTCATCTAATAAGCCAACAAACTACCTACTGGACTACGACGACTTCAAGAGAGTAAGAATATTAAGTTTACATTCGCGGTGTACGTATTTATGTATGTAAAATAATAATGAAAACACTAGACAAAATAATGTTTTAAAGTTTATTTTATTTATTTCACAAAGTTCATTAATTTTTAAATTGAAATTCAAAATTAATAAAACTTTTGTAATGAATAATAGAATAAAAGTTATTTTAAGATAAAATAGCGTTTAATTGATACAAAAGCGAGTGATAAGAGATTGACGACTGATTAATTCTACTGACTACTGGCGGTTCAACTGACTATTAACGACTTATTTTCAACTTCCTTGTTTGTTACATGCACTTAGCATTTTACATATATACGCCTGGCTCTTGCTTTACATGTATGCACATCAGACATCAAAGTTTATTTAGAAAAAAAAAATAGTTCTTTTTCATTAAACAACAAAGAAAATTTGTCTATTTAAAACAAAATTGTACTTTAAATCATAGCCATCTTTTACATAAATGAAAATTTATATAGAAAAGATATAAAAAAACACTGTTTAATCATCTATCTGCCTAAAATATGATAACAAAATTCGTAATTTCAATCACTTTTCAAACACCTGCATGATCGTTTTTTGATTCAGCATTTTTTAATTGTCAATATAAATAGAACTAAATGATCCGTGTGAATATTTCGCCCGGTTAGTTGTCATTTTGGTAACATAAAATTAAAATAATTCATAAAAATATTAGAAATCATAATATCATCATACATATTTACATACATACATACATATGTTTATAATACATCTTTGAATACAATCTTAGAGATAATGACATGATCATCGTTAACTTTTCCCCGTACGAATCCTTAATACAAACAGGAATATCTTAAAACGTGCGCACTTGAGAAAAAGCCACGTATAACTGCCCACGCGAAAATACCGGTTCTGGTAAATACAATCCTAACTTTTGAAGGTTTTGACCTTGTGCTTTGTTTATTGTCATAGCAAAAACAACTTTCACAGGGAATTGTTTTCATGTCATTCGGAAAGGCACAGTTGAATCAGAAGGTGTAAGGTTGATTCGGGGTTTGAGTACAGTTTTATCGGTATGAATAATTTTTGCTGCTATTATGTGTACTCTCAAGTTTGTTACGATTAGCCTGATACTCATTTATTAACCCCTGTTTGGCATTAAGATCTCTGATTAACATTATAATTGCATTTGTCTTTTCATATGCACATTATTTATATTATTACGCTGCACGTTATTTTAATTCTTATTTTTCTTAAATCCTTTTTAACTGTTAAATATCAGCTGACACTATGCACATCGCTCCTTTATTGCAACATAGTCATATCTTAAAAAATTAAAAATGTATGGTTACTTAAGCAAACTGCTATTTTAGACCTTCTGTACATGTTGAAAAAAAAATCAGTTTTTTATCCCAAGCTGAACCGAAGTTATAGCAGAAAGTGTTTGTGGCAATTAGATAATAGGACTTATGTCTTGAAAACTTAAATGACATTTTGCCAAGTTCAAGTTTTTTTGAGATATGACTATGTTGCAATAAAGGAGCGATATGTATATACTGAAAGACACCGAATTACTAAACTTCATAAAACAAACAATGCCGTGACAATAACGACATTACCAAAATGGTTTTTACAACTTTATACATTATTATGTGGAATAGCATTACAATTAAGCGACCCTGTTTATCGCACTTGATCTAACAACTACTGCAAACTATTGGCAAAACAGCTTTTTACTACTTAATATGCATATTAAACAGCTTTATAGTAGATAGCGGTATTGCCAGAATGACTTTTAATACATACTATATTATGTAGAACTGCATTACTATTAAGCGACCCTGTATTACCACACTTGAACAAAAACATATAATCATAATGACAACAGTATTACCATGCAGTTCTATGTAAAATATAATTTTTATCGAAGAAAATTTTAATTTTTCAATTTCTAATTATTTTTCGTCATTAGTGTTAGATATAAGCTTTAAAATGAGATATCATTCCTTAAATTTGATGTGATGGAATGGGAGATATTTGCAACCTACAAAAAAAGTACTTTAGAAATAATATATATGATTATGTGGAATAGCATTACGATTAAACGACCCTGTTTATCGCACTTATTCTAACAACTACTACAAAGTATTGCCATAACAGCGTTTTACAAATTAATATGCATATTATATATAACTGACTTAGCTATAAATGGCATTATAGTAAACAGCGGTATTGCCAGAATGGGTTTTAATACATACTTTGCTATATTCTGTAGAACTACATTACTATTAAGCGACCCTGTATTACCACACTTGAACAAAAACATATAATCATAATGACAACAGTATTATCATGCAGTTCTATATAAAATATAATTTTTATCAATGAAAATATAAATTTTTCAATTTCTAATTATTTTTGCCATTAGCGTTAGATATAAGCTTTGAAATGAGATATCATTCATTAAATTTGATGCGATGGTATGGAGGATATTTGCAACCGACAAAAAGAAGTGCTTTAGAAATAGTATATATGATATAGTAATAAATAACGAAAATAATAGTTACATTTTAAACATCTGGATGATTAATTTTCGATTGTTAGACAAATGTTTTTATTGCATTTTAAATCGATTACAATTTAGTCATTGATGCGAATCACTTTTGAGTCCTTTTTTAATTTTTAAACACTTTAAAACTCTAAAAACAATCTTCCAAATGCTAGCTGGGTATGTACAGTCCCCTATAAATATGCATTAAATTCTGTGTGTTGAAAAAATTGTTGGTAGTTGTTGGTGAATAAACAACATCTGTGTGACTTTTAATAACTCTGTACACTTACACCACACTGCAAGGTTACTAGCATTCCTATACAAAACTATGCTATAAACAGTGTTTATGTGGGTAGGGAGGGGAGAATAGAAATGTGTATGTATGTATGTATGCGTTAGGTTTCTGCTTCATATTGTGGTTTGATATTCAATAAACGCAAAAAACTTAACTAAATATTGGTCTGGTTAAGTATGTGCAGCATTAGTTTTACAGTTTATATAATATTATTGCTATTGGTGTTGTTGTTGTTATTTTACTATTATTATTGTTACTGTAACTTAACTTTTATCATACCTTAACGCTACTCAGTTTATAGATGCTTGCATACTCGTACTCACACATAGAAATATATTTACAGTATGTATATGGATTGTATTTTGTGTTATTTCTCGGCTTCTCTCTCTCTTTCTCTTTCATTTTTTTATGTTATTTTCTCTTTTTTTTGTTGCATGTGTGTGTGTGTGTACATTTACCAACAAGTTGCTGGAATGTATTGCAGCAGTGGCAAAATAAAAAGTGCAAAAGCGAACGAATTTAAAACAATCAAGTTTTATGCAATTTACTTCGCTTTTTTTTTCGTATTAAAATTTATATGCAACTGAAAGGGAAAAATGCAGCAAATAGATGCACTGGTGTAGAGGGTGTTAAAAGGAAAAGGAATTGTAAAGCATCCAGAATTCCAAGTTAACAGAAAGCAAACACCGGGATTTCGTTGGTATAAAATAAGAGGAGTTTAAATTGTTGTAATCCAATGAAATAAACCATATTGTTTTAAAAATATCAATATTATCGCCTTTGATTTTTAATAAACTTTATTACTGTGTAACAAAACCTTGTACAAGCTTTAGATTTATAAGCCATTTTCACTTTTTATCTTCTATGCAAAGTATATTAGGCAACAGCAGCAGCAAACACATTCAGAACAAGTGTTCTTCACTTGTTTCTTGTTATGTTTTCCACAAATTTTATTTTCAAATAACCTCGATGGCGTATAAGTAATATTTTTCTTTAAACAACCCTTAAAATATTAAGTACGTATACTTAACATTGCGCAAGAAACAAACGAACTGGAAATATTTTAAGAAAATTAATTGAAAATTATTGAAATTTAATTTTCGTAAAACACAAATATAATCGAAATGAAACAAATATCGCATGAAAATTGATAGAAAATTAGTAACAGAAATATTTAGCGAAACTGTACTCAGTTAAAATAACTAAATTTAATTGAAATTAAAGGTTTTCAGAAAAATTTTAACTTTTCTACACAAAATTTCTTTATTATGATTGATCTTGATTTCTAAACAACGATATCAGGACAGACCACCAGGCGAAATACTTGAGTATTGTCCTGGAAAGTAAATTGAAAAGCAGATAATCTCTGGAAGATAGGGTAGAAAAATTTCACCAATTTGGCCACATTTGGCCCATGCTAATAATGTGGTGAACATTTATGCAAAGGAGAAGTCGTCATGGTCTAGTAGGTAGTGTGTTGGCTCATTAGACGAAAGACCTGAGTTCGAATCACAGGCCAGACATTAAAAAGAAAATTTGAAAATAATTTTTCGGTGACTTCCTCTCAGCTGATTTCTGGCAAAAACTCTGAGAGTAAAAAAAAAATGCCATGGAATGCTTCTCAAAAAATGTGTCGTTCGGAGCTGACTTTAAACTGTAGATCCCGCCACTCATGTATAAAATTAACGCACACAACATAAGTGGTGTGCGAAGCCAGGACATAGTACAATGGGTCAATTCGACCACCGAGTACTGTACTTGTCAGAATTGACAAGTACACGTCCTCTAACCTAACCTAACCTTTATGCAAAGGAAATCTAAGTTTAGAATAATTTGGACAGCTTCAAACATGTATTGTGAGTGGTGTGATGAGAACAGCAACTATGTTCATGAAACTGATAGACTTACGAGTGCGTTAAAAGGCATTTTCTACGTCGTAAATGTGAAAGGCTTACAGATCGAATCATTGAAGTATAATTAGGGTATCTAATGCATTCGCGCTAAACACTCTGTTAGCCACCAAGCTGCCTTAAATAGCAGTCAATTTTAGTTACTGCAGTCTAATAGATACTGTATTGGCTTATTTAACGGAATATAAAAAAAAATATTTCTTGGCCAAATTCACTTTCAGCAGTCTTCTGGTAAAAAGTAAACGACAAATTCAGTGAAAAGTTTCACATAACGTAAGTGGTGTAAGAAACTAAATTGTAATCTCAACTGAAAGGTTGCAACCAGCAATTAGGTAAGTAAGCAAATAGATTTATGCTCTATAACGGTGGCACATTATTCTCTCTTATTACTCCTTTTTCTATCTCAGAATTCCTAGGGTCAGACTAAGCCTGGCACGAGATAGAGCCTCGAGACACCTAGTTTTGATAGCATACCAAAATTTCGTAAGCATAGCAGCCTGGCAACTGAGGGCTCTGATCAAACAGCTGTTTTTAAATTTCCTCTTAAGAAAGGCTGTGGAACTTTCTTTGAAGCACTTAATCGTTAAATAACTTAAAGTAATTCTCATAAATCTGGGAATTGTTTCTAAATAACAGATCTCCAACTTTTATCATATTGTTATGAAAATAGGAAAAATCTACAAAAAGAAAACAATGCAGTTAACAAACCTGTTTACAAATTATTGTACTGCATAAAAGTAATGGTAAACACGTAAACAAAAATACAACAACAAACGCTACAATAATAAATGTAAACAAACAACATTGGTCATTACAACCCTGCCGTTAGGATTACGACCTAGCTTCTCACACCACTTAAGTTGTGCGAGTTAATTTTTGACAAGTTTTTCATGGCAATTTGTTTTACTTTCACCGAAGAAATATTTTTCATACTTTCGTTTTGATGTTAGGCCAAGAGTTTGAACTCAGGGCTTCAGTTTAATAAGCCAATGCACCACCTACTAGAATACGGCGACTTAGTAAACTAACAACACAAGCAACAATAATGAAACAACAATCTTTACATTTATGGAGATGTTCAGAAGGCGCAGGCATGAACATTCATTAGACTGTTTACGTAAAAGGCAAGACAAAGCACAGGGTCGCCGTGGTCTAGTAGGTAGTGGGCTGGCTTATTAGACGTAAAGCCAGGATTCGTGTCCCAGGCCAGACATCAAAATAAAGTATGCAAGAAGTATTTTTTCGGATATTTCTTCTTTTTCTCTTTTTGAAAGGTTTCTCAAAAATCTGTCGTTAAACTGTATACACACGACATAAGTGATGTGAGAACCTGCGGGCTTCTTGGGGACAATTACTGTAGACCGTCTAATGGTGAAGGAATAGCTCTGGCCATTTTATAGTCACCAGCACCAACTCGTTTCATTACCATTCGAATCTTCCCTCTATCCACCTTTCCTAAAACTGCACAATGCGCTCCATGGAGCGCATGATTAAGGGTCATCCCCTGAGTGCTAGTTTAATAATAAAAAAAAGACAAAGCAGATAACTAAGTGGGTAAAATATTAGTCAGTCTTGTTTGAAGACGTGGTGTGTTTGAAGAGAGTAATCTTGGTTTGAAGAAATGCGTTACAAAGATTTGTTACATAATTCTCAGGTTATTGTTATTGTTTATGCACAGGGTATAAACAAAGGAATAACAAAGAAAAGCAATTGTTGTTGTTTACATCAAGTTGTGAACAGTGGCACAATTAAAACTGAACATGAATTTATTTTTATTTTATTTGCAGTTTACGTGCTTTTATTTTAAACATAACAATAATATCTAACTTCCCTGAAAGCTAGGCGGCAATCAAATCCTCTATTGGTTACAAGCAAACTTCATTGAAATAAGGCGTAATTTTGCGTAAGGTTAATGAAGTTTAATGGCCGTAGAGATATTCCAGGCAAAATGTTGTTGCTTTCCAAACCACTGTGTTTAAAGAATTTTAACGCAAACTGTCCATATATACTTGCAACATTTAAATGGAAGCACATTCTTTGCCAACATTACATTTACTATAAAAACTGCAACTGCAACAGCAATACCAATAGCAACAAAAACTATGCCAGCAGAAATAGCATCGTACAGGTAACAATATATGAAAATAAGAAGAAAAAGAAGAAGCAGAAATAAAGGAAAAAACAATAAATGTTTGTGCAACGTAACGAACTTTATGCCACGCAATGCATTCAATAAAATTTAAAAAATTAACCTGCCCTCCTCGCCTTTCCTCTTTCCCATTTTCTGCTGGCAACAACCCACACGACTATTAAACGCTATGTACAGCATCAACACTTAGAGTTAAAACAACAATAACAACAACTGCAATAACGCAGTTTTAAGAAGAAAAGAATTCAGCTGCCAGATGCTGATACTATTACTGTTGCCGTAGATGTTCTGGTATTTGATGGTGTTGATAATAATGCCTTTATTGTTGTTGTTTCGTGTGGTTTGGTGTTGTTATGGTTGTTGTTGTTGGTGCATTTAACTGTTTTATACCACACAGTGTGTTGAAATTGAAATTATACCATTGGGGAGTTGTCTCACCATCCCCACCACACTCTATTGCTGTGCTTCTCTGTGCAGTAAAACAACAACAGCAATGTCAGCCCCACAATAAGTGCAACTATCAAGTGTCACATTTTCATTTGTGTGATGTTATGGCACATGTCAGATTGTTGTTGTTGCAATATTGCATGCTGCAAGGATGTATTACTTTTTGCATTGTGTTGATGCAATTGCATGCATTGATGTTGACGATGATGACGACGAAACACCTTTAAACTGCATTTAACCATAACGAATGCACACACACACACATTTATATATTATGTGGATCACGGAAATAGATCTCAAACTAGCTGATCACAGAACGGATGTACTGTTTGTAAGCAGTAGGAAGAAGATGGAATTTATTACCTTAACGGTAGGTGATCAGTGCATATTATCAAAGCAGGCGATTAAATATCTGGGAGTGATAATTGACAACAGGCGTACGTTTAGGGAATACCTGACGTACTTCGGTGGAAAATGTACGGCGACGACATGTGCAATTGCCCGAATAATGCCTTACCTAGATGGCCCAAAACAGGAGAGCAGACGGCTACTAATGAAGGTAGTGACAGCGATTGCTATGTATGCAGCCCCTATGTGGGACGGCGCTTTGGAGAAGAGGACTTATAGAGCAGGAATAGAAGAGGCCTACAGGAGATCAGCTCTCAGGGTGATTTTTGCCTTCCGCCGGTGTTTACTCATGCAGCGTTGGTGATTGCGGGGATGATGCCCCTGAAGCTTGTAGTGGATATAGAGAGGAGGAAACATGACGCAACGGGAGGAATAAATTTTTCGTACCCTGTTCAACTAACTGATGATACTATCGATAGATGGCAGCAGGACTGGTACAATTCCACCAAGGGAAGATGGACCCATAGACTTATACCGAGAATAGGTGTATGAACCAGAAGAAGACACGGTCATCTCTTTAAGTTAGGTCATGACGTGGACGAGGCACGCCTAGAATGCCGTTATGAAAGGGAGACGGCGGAGCATGTTTTCTTTACATGCCAGCGATATGTTGTTCAACGAAATTGCCTGGAGAGAACAATAGGATTTCAGGTAAAGCCCGATAATATAATAAGCCTTATGTTAACCTCATGTGACAATTGGAACGCAGTATGTGTTTTCGCAAGGAATGTATTGACGCAGCAAAGATTGGCTGAGAGAGAAAGGTGAGCAGAATTTGAAGGAAGCCCTCGCTGAATCTCCACACTTCCGAAGTAAGTGATTGTGGTCCCGGGGGGGCAAATGGGTTTAGTACGTATGTATTTAACAAGCCGAGTGTTAGTCTTGCGACGAATCGAACTAATGCCTTTCGAAGATTCCCAATCTTTAGCTTGTAAAGCTATAAAAAACTCTCTTTCTCTTTTCTTTTGCGATAAGGAGGGAAAGTGCTTTACGCATTCATGAAGGTCGTCCGACTAAAACTCCGCCTTGTCTCCTCACCGGGGAATCATTCCACCTCAGAATCACGGTTGTATTACTTCGAGGTGGGTCCCTTTTCTGGCATGTGATCCACTTACATCATCGTTAGCCTACATCCGCTTTTATTCTGCTCCGTCTAGATCAGATTTTTTCCTTCGTAGGACGTACTGCACAAATTGTTTCACTGCGTTCCAGATTTCGCTACTCTTCATCATTTTCGTCATCATGACATTTGTTGGACTAATGACGTCAATTTCAGCTTCGAGTCTTTGACTGCTTTCGATGAAGCGACAGCAGCTGAAGAATGTGTGTTTGGCATCATCTAACGTTTCTTTCTACTCGCAGATACCCATGCGATGCAGGTACTCTCTAAAATATCCGTGATCGGTCAGCATCTGAACTGTATAGTAATCTACTTCACCATATTTCATGTCTTTCCGCACTTTCAATTCGGGAATTAGTTTGTATGTCCATCTTCCAAGCTGTTCATTTTAGCAGCGAGATTGCTATCTTGGGAGGACTTCCTGCTTTATCGCTTCTATGTTCTGTGGCTGGATCGTACTATGACTGGCACTGAAAATTATCTTGCGCTCAATTGTTTCCAAGTCTATGTAAACCTTTCCGGCTATTACTAGGACAGCTTGCATTGATACTATGCGATACGAGGATACCACGCGTAAAGCAGTTATTCTCTGCTTATACAATTGTTTTCTAGCTCTGATTCGAGTTTCCAAAGCGGAAGTCCAGACCCATAGAGGAGTATGCTATTTCCAGGGTCCACCAATGTTTGCCATCAGTCTACTTAGTTGAGTTGTTATTCTAGCTGCTCTCGCTGTAGCAAATTCTGTTTGTTTTGAATAGATCAGTTTTCAGTCCAGTCTAACTCCAAGGTATTTAATCAATTTCTTTGTGGGAATAACCAAGTCGTCTATGTTGATTTCGATCGGAATGTATCCATTTTATGGAGCTGCTTCTACTACCCAGGGCGTGAGATCGAAACCAGTACCTAGTCCGCATCATGACTTGTCTTAATCTACGTTGGACTTTGTATGTGTTTCTGCCCATAATGACTGATACAATGCCGTCTGCGTATCGGACTAGAAAAGTATGTTCCGACTTCTCTATTCTTAAGATTTCGTTGTAAGTCTTGTTCCAGAGATCTCGAAAAATGATTCCCGGTCTAGGCAATTTCGAATTTCATCTACTACTTCCTTAAGAGCTTCTATTGTAGACTTTCTAGGTGGAAATCCATGTTGTCTTGTAGAAAGGCCTAGGCTTTATGAGCCTCTCACAGGATTTGCCCGTAGAGAGTCTAACAATCATAGGGGTCTATACGATGATGGTGATGCTGGATCTCCCTTACCCTTACTGATAAGAAAAAATTTTTGTTTCTTCCTAGCGTCTGGGAATATATTCTCCTTAAGACAACTGTTATACATTTCTAACAGCAACTCGGTGTGGTTCTCCTTTAAAACCTCTGTTGGAACTCCTTTGCGTCCAAGTGCTTTTTTGTTTTGGAGGTTGCGACCAACTATTTCTAGCTCTACTGTTGTCAGAAAGGGAGTATTGAAACTGGTCTCTATTCCGCTGTCATCTTCTCTGATTTCGTGTCGTGGAAATAGTGGGCTCTTATTATGTGAGTGCGTTTCATGGTAATAAAGGGCTAGCCATTTCGTGGTTTCAAAAGTATGGGACTGGAATTCGACATCTGTCAAACTAAGTTTTTTTCTTTTCAGTTGAAAGTCTGGCATTGACATAAATGGATCGCTTAACTATCACAAAACGCATAAAAATGATCAAAACCTACTACAAAAATAGTGATTCTGCCACAGCCTGGTATCGGCAATTTTTCAAACAAAATTTTCTTCAGCGATAAAGCACATTTCACATTCGGTGGGGTAAGTTAATAAACAAAATTGTCGCATTTGGGGTTCTGAGAGTTCTCAAATAATTGAAGAGAGGCCATTACATCCAGAAAAACTCACTATTTGGTGGGCTCTTTGGTCTGGAGGCATGATTGGACCTTACATCTTAGAAAACGACGATGGAACGACTGTCACCGTCAATTCATAGCCCTGTGGTCATATGATAATCGACTATTTTTGTGCCTGCTATTGAAGAATACGACTTGGAGAATATGTGATTTCAATAAAACAGTGCCACATGCCACACAACTCGAACGAATATGGTTTTATTGCAAGAGACATTTCCTGGCCACGTAATTTCTCGTCCTGGCGATATCAACTAGCTACCAAGATCATGCGATTTGACACCATTAGACTTTTTTGTGGACCATGTTTATGCAAATAAACCTTCCACTTTTGAGCACTTAAAAAATCAACATTCGTCAAGTTATGGCTGAGATACCGCCCAATATGTGGACAAAAATTACCTCAAAAGAATCAATTGCTTGCAACAATTCGCGTGGACGTCTTTTAATTGATTTTTTTTATTTATAAAAACCAACACTCAGGGGATGGCCCCTACTCATGCAGTGCATTGTGCAGGTTTAGGAAAATAGGTTATAGGAAGGTGGAAAGAGGGAGTAGTGTTTGTGGACATTTAACTTAAACTTACCAATATTGCAATTGACGGGAAAAACCTTCGCAGGAAGATCATTCCACAAGTGAGCAGTGCGGGCAAAAAATTAATTCTTCCTGTAATGCATTGTGCGGTTCACTGGACAATCAACGACAAAAGGATGAGCTCTGCGAGAAGCTCGAGTACAACGTTAAAATATGTGATTATCGGGAACCAAGCCCCATTATAGTACCGATAGAACAATGAAACACACGCCAGTTTGCGACGATGCTCCAACGTATCAATAGAGTTGGATACCCTACTGACATTAATAAGCACCTTCGCCCTCTCCTGTACGCGGTCGAGAAGCTTCAAAATAGACTTTGAAGCACCGGCCCATACATGAACAAACAGCTATTGGGCGGTAGTTTTCACGGGTTATTAGCCTCACCTTCTTAGGGATTGGCGTGACATTAGCAAGCTTCCAACATGAAGGAAAAATACCGGAACGATACGACAAACAGAAAAGCTTAACTAATGAATTGGCCAACGTCGAAGAGCACTGTTTCAGGACCAGTGCTGGTATACCATCCGGCCCAGAAGACTTGTTTATGTTGAGATCCGCAAGAACATACTACGCATAGTCACTGATATTCTTTCAAGTTCGGGTAGTAGTTGAGTTCTCAGCCGGTAGGTGAGAGTTACCTACAAACAATCCAACATTCGTCTTCTCAATCGGGTCAGTAAATGTTTTGTCATTCATTATAAGAGTTGGAATTGAACTAGAACAGTAAATGATGTAGTGAAAAAGAAATATCATGAAAATAATATTTCATTTGTGTTTTATTTGCCTTTACTTTTGAAACCACGATGTGGCTAACCCGTTGCTTGTTCACTTTCTTTTTCTTCGTTTGATTTCAATAATGAAAGTTTGTAACAGTTTTGCTGTACATGTTTTCATAGCGAGAAAGTGAAAGAGAGAGAGGGGAAAAGGAGGGATAGTAGGAGTATATGAGGCATGTAAGTAAGTGGTAAAAGTAAACAAGTGTTGCTTATGCTTATTATAGTTAAACAATGTTTCCAACACCTTCCACTACTGTTGCTGCTTTGTTGTTATAATTGTTGAAATAGAAACTTTTGTGTTTATGTTGTTGTGTTATTAATTGTTAATGGTTATTGGCATGCTATTTACATATACACGCACCCTTACACATACACTCTTATGTATAATAATACTCTTTTGAATTTTTAACTCTCTCTCTCTCTTTCTTTTCTTTATTTTTTTGGAGAATATTTGTTGGTTGAATAAAACTTTTGTCAAATGCATGTCAATTTATTTCTCAGCTGACTTTTCTTTTCTGTCCCCGCCCTTCTCACTCTTACTCTCTCATTCTCTCTCTCTCTCTCTCTATCGTGTTATTTGTAGTGAGGTTTGTTATTTATTTGCTTGTTATTGTTGTTGGTTGTTTACTTTAATTGTCTCACATTGACTGTGTTTTCCGTTGTTACAGTTTCCAGTTTCTCAATTTGGTTTGGTGTGCCTGGTGTTGTTTGGTTTGTTTGCTAGTGGTGGCGGTTGTGTTGGTGGTGATGGTGGTGTATGTAGGTGTTGGTTTTTCTCTGTTTGTTTCATGACTAAAACTCATTTTTTATGTTGAATTTGTTGTTAAAAATGAAATTAATAACTCACAGCTTAATATTCCCCTTTTAGCTGGAAGCGTTTTTCTATTTTCCTGTTTCTCTTAAAGAATAGAAAGAAATTTTCCTATTGGCTGGCCAACTTTGCAAATTAAATGAAATTTTGTTTCAATAAATTTTTCTATTTTAATCACTGTTGCCAATTTGACGTTTTTCCCGTCAAATCTGACGTTTTTGCAATGCCAATTACGGGAAAAAATGCTTTTTAGCGGTTAGCGGAAAATCTGGAGATTTTTACAGCGCTTTAGCGTTTTTTTTTCAAGGTTGAATTTTATGATACAAGTAAGAAAAAGTGCAATTCGAGAGAGAAAATAACGGTTAGTAAAAAAAGTACAAAGCAAACATCGAAAACCTAAAGTTGAAATCTGTTTCAAATGAAGGTAAAGCTTGTTGTGTTTAAAATAAGAAGGCAAGAAAAACAAAAAATATCAAAAAAGTAAGTACACCTAATCTTGTAATAGCACGGTCTAGAAAATATTAATAATTAATATAATTAATTCTGTTTTTACATGGTGATATTTGGTATAGCAAGGTTGAGAAAAGTTTATGAAAATCTCAACGTAATCTAAGATCTTGAATGGTTCGCTACTATGACTTACACAAAGACAGACATATTTGGTCATTACAACCCTTTAATCAGGATTACGACCTAGCTTTTCATACCACTTATGTTGTGTGCGTTAATTTTATACATGAGTGGCCAGACCTTCGGTTTAAAGTCGACTCCGAACGACAGTTTTCTAGAAGCTTTTCATGGCAATTTTATTTACTTTCTGAGTTTTTGCTAAAAACCTGTTGAGAGGAAGTCGCCGAAAAATTATTTTCGTTTAGCTATCTGACCTGGAATTTGAACTCGGGCCTTCAGTCTAATAAGGCAACATTCTACCTACTATACTACGGCGACTTCAAATTGAAGTTTATTAAATGCAGTGCTGTCCAATCGGAAACTGAAAATGATAATCTTGTTTTGCGTAGCTATTCTGAACCAACTTTACGTAAGCGATTACGTATGAAATCCAATGACGATAGCAAAAACAACTTCTGTTATTTTCATCATCACATTGACTGCTTTTAATTTTTTATTTATGAGCTTTTAATGATTTTTAGTTTGTTTAAATTACCTTTAAGGATTGGTTAATGTATCATTTGTTAATCAACTTATATTATTTTTTTGATTTCCTGAACTACAATAATTTTAAATTTAAGTTACTTTTTTATATGATCTGGATAGCTTTTAATTTTATGAAATAAAATATGTATTAATGCTTATAAAGATTTTATTTAGTTTTTTTTATAAAGATTCTCGTATTAATTTTTTCCTACGAATTATGTTTTTGCATTTTTTGAAGGATATGGAACAAATTCCCTTCTTTTCTAAGTACTTCATGTCATTTTTTACACGGGTTTTTCTGGAACGTATCTACCCTGTAAAAACAGAATTAATCGTACATGACAAGAAACGATGAAATTTTTACAATATTATGTGAATATAATTTTAAAATGTACATTTAAATTGAATTTTCTTTTTAAAAAGTTATGACACCTCAGTATCCACAAAAGTTTCGAAACGAAAGTTCAGAAGACTGGCACTATCTGTTGGAAAATACCTAATTTTGTTTGTAAATCATAAAACATAATTAAATAAACAATTCAATAAAAAATATGTGTAATTGTTTACATTTTATTCCTTTAACGATAATTTAATATTTTCAAACTATTTATTTGACGGGTTTCTGGCGGTTTAAAAATTGAATTTAGCGATTTCTGGCGATTTTTAAAGCCCAAATTGACGGGAAATTTGAAAATTGGCAACACTATTTTTAATGAACTTTTCCTTGTATTTTCTTTATATGGCCACCTTGACGACAAAGAATAATTTGTTTCAAAATGTTAATTAAATATTCAGGTTTCTATTGTTGTTATCGTTGTTGTTGAAGCTATATTTCTTAGTTCTTTTCAAAGTCTTTATGTTTTCTTATAAATACACCTTCATATCCATACATACTCATACAAACACTCACACTTATATATATGCAAACGCACACATTTATATTATTTTCAATGGTTTCATACGAGAAAGTGAGGTTGTAGGGAGGTAGAAAAGAAACGAAATGCTTAAGAACAATTATTTACTTTTGAAATTAGCTGACTGACACTAATTGCACAGATTTTATTACAATTTTAAGTTGTTTTCCTTTCTTATTTTCCTGTTAAAAATAATACTCAAAACACAATATTTGTGTGTAGCAGCAGGAAATATATGGCAACGGAGAGAAATAAATTCTATTTCGCTACATTTAAAATAGTAAACTATTGTTCAGACAGTCATTAGTTAAATTAACGTTCATTTCAAATCATTAGCTAATGTAATGAGAATTTCTGTTTTTTATTTTTTTTTGGGAAAAGGGGTTAAGGAAGAAAAGCTAAAAATACAATTGAAAATTACAAAAGGAGTTTATGGTGTAACACCGTAAGCATAGTAAGTATACAACAAATAAGATTAGCTTGTGATAATTTATGAACTAAAATTTTTTAGAATTTGTAAGCAGCAGGACCTATTTCAGACAGTAAAAGATAGCTTTATGCTTTTGAAAAAAAAAACACTTAAAGCATGCAGACTAGCTTGCATAAGTCAAATGCCAAATTTATGCGATGTGTTGTTGTGTGATGTGGTGGTCCAAACGTCTATAATCAATGAAAAGGTTGGTCTTCACATCCCTTAATTGTGTGACATAATTTGAAGTCGCCGTGGTCTAGTGGGTAGTGTGTTGGCTTATTAGACAAAAAGGCCCGGATTCCTATCCCAGGTCAGACATCAAAACGAAAAAATATTTCTTCGGTGACTTCATCTCAGCAGATTTCTGGCAAACACTCTGAGAGTAAAAATTGCCATGAAAAGCTTCTCAAAAATCTGTCGTTCGAGTCGACTGTAGATCCCGCTACTCATGTATAAAATTAACGCACACAACATAAGTGGTGTGAGAAGCTAGGTCGTAATCCTGACTGAAGGGTTGTAATGGCCAATTATGTATGTATATATGTTGTTTAAAATTATCTTAAAAATTAAAATTAAAATTATGAGTCTCTTTTGAGTTTATTCAGTGTTTTTATTTCTCCAAATTGGACATCAAATTGTCGTTTAGACTCTAAGGTCACTGCAGTATTTTTCAGGTCCACTGAGGCCATAGCTCAAATCTCTAGTCAGATATCTCCTATAATACGAACTTTGAAAAAAATTTTTCTTCACAAACTTTCTCTTATCACAAGTCTGGCTAGAACTCAAAGAATCAATGAAATTGCCATGAAAATGTTTCCCAAAAATCTATCGTTTGGAATTGCCTGTTAATTGGAGTTTTCGCCACTCAATAATACATAGCATTGCAGTGAGAAGCTGGGTTATAATGACCAATCATGTATGTATGTACATATATATGTATGGTTATCGGTTATCCCAAGGTCTATGAGTTTCTAAGCATACTTTGAAACGAAACTAAACCAAACCAACCACTACGTGCTCCTCTACAAGAGCCTACTTTGAAAATAACATTCAAAGTGCCTGATATGTATTGCAACCAACTTCAGGTTGTTATCATTTGTAAACCGCTCATCTGACAGCTAACAGATTTATTCCAGTGAAACTAAAATATTTCAAGCGATTAAACTGTTTAAAGTCTGTACGTTCAGCTAGTTTTTTATTTTCCTTCAGAAAGTTTATTTCAATATGTTTAATCATTTTTAATTTCCTTTGTTCTTCACATCATTTAAAGATATTGTTACGTTTTTATCTTTTTAAAAACGTTTAATAAGAGTTATTTAATTGCAAACAAAATAAAAGCAAATACGTGTTTGATTTCAGTTCAGTTCTTTATTGTCCACACTATCTTATGTGCCATTGTGTTCAAACTTGTACCACAATAATCTGATTATACGTTATTCTTATCATACAGGTATTCATTAGATCTTTACAATGACGATCTTCAAACCACGATTGTTTTGTTCACATGCAACTTCACACAAGGCTGACTGAATTCTTACTGACTTACTGACAATAATTGCTTGTTCGCTATTTTCTGCTTATACGTCTTTCTGTGTAAACGCCAACAACTGTTTTTTCACACCCAACTTCACACAAGACTGACTGAATTATAACTGACGGACCGCCTGCTTTGTCTTGCCCTTTTATATACGCAATAGATCAGTTCGGCTGTTGTTCTTGAAGTGGAACGTTTGGGTTCTCGCTTTCTAGAAAATACTTTTGCAACTACATTGTTTGTTGTTGCGTACGTGTTCTTGTCTGTCCCAGTTTCTATCATACCATACTGATGCTATTGTTGGTTTACTAAAGGAAAATTTTTCCAAAAAAAAAAAACACATAAAATTCAGAAAAATGCATGAAATCTTTATTTGAATCGATAGTACGGTCCATATAATTTAATGTTTGAAGGTTATTTCATGCAAATGTTGATCGCGACTGCGCCTCAAATGGTCCATCCGCTTAGTTCAATTTTGGCATACTCTTTCAAACATTTCGGGCGGTATCTCACGAATAAATACTTCAATATTGTCTTCCAATGCGTCAATTGAAGTGGGCTTATCTGTAGAGACAAGAGCTTTAACATAGCCCCACTAAAAATTATGCGTTGCGGTAGGTCATTCGGCTTCAATTCTTGCATCAGTTATATTTTGAAAGCCTTTACACCTAAATCCTTCCGCAAAATTTTCCACGTTGCGAACGTGCTGCGAACGGCGACGAATCGATAATTAATGGTCATCATTAACACTGGCCGATACAACTGCGATATCTTCTTTAGTTCGCACTTTACGTAAACGTTTTCGTGGTTTAATGTCCAACAATGAAAATTTGGTGCGCAATGGGTCGATTAAACTGACCATAAAATGGAAGAAGCACGCGATGAACTTTCTTAACAGTGCATGCATTTTGATAATAAAATTCAATAATTTGCAAGCGTTGTTCGTTTGTAAGACGATTCATGGTTAAATTATAGACCAAACTGAAGATGTTTGACAGTGAAACAAGACACGAAACGTGCGTGCGAGCTGTTTAAGCCAGAATGGCCCCTAATCATGCAGTGGATTATGCAAGTTTAGAAAAATTGGTTATAGGAAGGTGGAGAGAGGGAGTAGTGTTTGTGAATATTTGATTTAAACTTACGCCCTACGTCAATATGCTAACGGCAAGGAAACGAGTTGCTGCTAGGTGACTATAAAATGGCCAGTGCCATACCTTCACCTTTAGACAGTCTACAGCAATCGTCCCCAATAAGCCCGCATCATAAGGTTATTTGGTATCAAGGGTGAAGGATAAAGATAAAATTATCAAACCATGTTCGCTATATTAAGTAACTTTTCCATTTGCGTAACAATATTTTGCCTTTTATATCTAAAAATTCATAAGTTTTTATACGAAAATATTAAATTTACAAAAGAATTAAATTTTTACTTAAAAATCATGACTTTCATATTGAAATTATCGTATTTCTTTCACTGTTCCGATGAGTGTCTGTGTGTGCGTATTTATTTCAACAAAATGTTTGTAATTCGTTACACAACAGCAAACAAGAAATTTTATTTGTTTAACACACAATACACATACGCATACACACACATACCCTCTTTCCCTTTTCTCTGACTTTACTTACTCGTGCTTTTTTTCTTTCTCTCCCTCTCTCTCGTGAGTATATAAAAATAAAACAACATTTAACACATTAACACATGTTTCTAATAGTGTTTGGTGTCGTGTTAGTTTGTTAATTCTATGGAGAGTGTGAATCTGTGTATGTGTGTGTGCATACAACAGTTTCGATTATTAAACACTAACAGTGAACGGATGTACATAACAAAAAAAAAACCTACAACAGAGTGAGCGATAACAACAAATTCGTTTAATAAATTTTTTTTATTTGGTTAGTTTTTGTAAGAGAGAATGTGAGAACAAAACACAAGCAAGAGAATAGAAGACGAGAGTGCAGACGACAGTGAGAGAAAGAAGGTGATAAAATGTTGATATACAGCCACACACACACCATAAAATAAAACAATAAGTGAACAATGACAACGACAACAATAACAAACATTCATTTGTCCAAAACATTTCCGATTGCCATTAAAACTTGTTATTTTTTTTGTTTTTTGTTTTTGTTTTTTTGTTCTCTTACAATACAATTACAGTTCGTTCTTGTTGCTTTTTGTTTGTGTTATTGTTACTCCACTCGTATAGTTTGCGTTATTATTTGTTATTGTTGGTGCTTGTTGTCGTTTTTTTTTTATTTTTGTTACTAAAGTAATGAAAACCAATATTGTTTACTGTGTATGAGAGAATGGCGAGAGATCCGGGAGAGGAAGACAGTTTGTTTAAACGAATATTGGTAATAATAAAAGAAATACTCATACATGTACGGAAATACAGACATGTAGGCTCAATTGGTCATAACGGAATAACCCAGTGAACATTATTTTATTATATAATATAACATGATTGATCGTTATAACTTTGGGATTACAACATAGTTTCCAACAAGACTTACGTAGTGTATATTAATTTTATCCATAAGTGGCGACTCCAAATGACAGCTTTTTTAAGAAGTTTTTGGCCAGAAATATGGTGAGAGCAAATTGATGAAGAAATATTTGTTCGTATTTCGTTTTGTTGAAGCAGTCTGACCTGGGGTTTAAATCGTGGCTTCACGTCTAATAAGAGGTGAGAAAGAAATAAACAATATTTAACGAACATTAAAAAAAGAGAAAAGTAAAAGAGTAGAAGAGGGAAACTAACCTCATTAACTCTTCAGTTAGGATTACAATGCAAGTTCTCGAACCACTTGTATTGTGAGCAGGGATGGGAAATTGGTCTTAACAAATTGTACTAACGGTTACAAAAAATTGTAGTTTTTTCAGATCGATTGTACTAAATTAACTTTTTTCTTTTTTAAACTTTTTTTATTATTAAATTAATAAAAATATAAATCACAATTCATTTCATTGTGTGTAGTATTAATGTAAAAGAACAAAAATAACAGTAAATTTTTCAAATTGTTAGCGCAGTTTTGACTTTAGTCTTTGCAAAATTATAGCACCAGTTTCATTTTTGTTCAATAAGATGGTTTATTTACCAAAAATATTTATACTTAAAACTTAGTAAACCACCCTTATTAAAGTAAATAATTTGTCTTTGATATTCTTATAAAGATTACGTAATATTTCTCCGTCTATTTTCACCCACTCTTCGATCATTTTTAATTTCAAATTTTCAGCACGGGTAAATTGCCTGTTATTTTGAATATAATCTTCGGACAAGAATGAGGAATTCGTTTGGGAAAACGTTTTCAATAATATTCATATCAGGAGAGCAACCTGGCCACGATAAAACCTCAATAGATTGTTTACGGAACCATTCCATCCCCTGTCTGCTGACATGAATTCTGGCATTGTCATGCTGTAAAATATATTTTTTCATTATTTTCTATTAAGAAGAGGAGCAAACTACAGCTAAGAACATGGAAACTGAAATTCGAGGCAACCACTTAAAGAAATAACCCCCCAGCAATAGACTACATCCCCAAAATTTGAATTTCTAAGGTTCCGACAGTAGTATCGATAGCCATCTGGTCTATCTAAGTTCCACTTTTTTTCATCAGAGAACATGACCTGAAGACAATTTATTGTTTGTTATTATTGAAATGCTGGTGGTGCTATAATTATGAAAAGCACTTTATAATACGGTAAACTTAACTACTAATTAATACTTAACTATAAAGGGAATAAAAAAGTTTATGAGATCTAAATTTTAAATCACTATTTATGATAAATTTTGTACCAGCAAACTATTTGTTATTGCAAAATTATAGCAACACTAATTAAATGACTGCAATAAATCCCTGGTTTGGATTAAATTAGAGACAGTCAAAGGAAACAGTCCATTTGGTATGAAAATATCCTTCCTACATTTGCAGATGAATGTGGAACGGATAATATTCCTTTTATAACTCTGGATATGTCAAGTTAGCAACGAGTTGCCATATGCAAATGAAACGAAAACAAAAAATTATACACTGATGAGCCAGAACATTTAAGTGATGTAATAAAGTAGAGAACATTTTTCAATAGTGCTAAATAAGCCATTGAGGTGCTATGGTGTTTTTGGCTTCCAAATAGAGCTAAAAAAAAGTTCAATTGTACCAACTTTTCCATCCCTGATTGTGAGTATTCATTATATCGATCAGTGGCGGCACTCCTAGTTTAAAATCGACTCTGAACGACAGATTTTTTTTATGCGAATCTCTTCATAGCATTTTTTTTACTCTCAGAATTTTTGCCAGAAAGCTATTGAGAGAAAATTGGCCTAAAAATAAAATTAGAAATACGAAATAAGGAATATTTGTATTTCGTTTTGTTGGAAATGTCGTTCCTGGAGTTTTTACAGTAACCTCATATCTAAAAAGTCAACACACTACCAACTAGACTATGGCGACTTATGGAATTAGAAACTGAATTATATTCGATCAGATTGTTCTTGTGAGAAACAATTGAGTTACTACACCCGTTCATATGATGTTCATTGAAATCGAATATGAAGAGTATGGAGAACAATATTCTGTTAAAGTCAAATTGTATACCCAACCAAATCTGTAGACATATTTTTCTGAAAGAATAAGAAGTTTTGAGGGAAAATGATTTTCAAAATATCTTATTGTGGTAATAGGCTTTTATTGAAATTTATGTGAGATTTGGTTCAGTTTAGTTTCGTTTCAAGGGAACATATAGGAACTCATTGAATAAATACGTTCCAGTTCACAATATACCGAATAGATTTGTATTTCATACACACATACCTGATTGGTCATTAAAACCCTTCGATCAGGATTACGTCCCAGCTTCTTACATTACATATTGACGCCTCCACTCTACAACGTTCTAAGTGTACTAAGGACGTTTTTAATGTTCTTGAATTTTGAAATTCTACGTTTTTTAACTTAAATACTGTCAAAATTTGGTTAAGATGAGCCTATCCGTTCCGAAATTAAAGGGAAAAATCTACTTAGAATACACATATAGTTTTAAGGGGCGTGGAAACTTTGAGAGCTTATAACTTAAAACACATTTTTTCGGCTCAGAATGTTATAGAACGGAGGCATCGATAAGATGTGTGCGTTAATTGTATACGTGAGTGGCGAAACCTACATTTTAAGATCGACTTCGAACGACAGCTTTTCAAGGCGATTGTTTACTCTTAGAGGTTTTGCCACAAATCTGTTGAGTGGAAGTCAGAAAAAGAAATATTTTTTCGTTTTGTTGGATATATCGGCCCTTAAATTCGAACCCTGACCTCATGTCCAATAAGCCAACACTCTACCGACTAAACCACGGCGATCTCTAGACTAGACTTCAGACTAGACAGCTTTTCAAGGCAATTATTTACTCTTAGAAGTTTTGTCATAAATTTGTTAAGAGGAAGTCAAAAAAGAAATAATTTTCGTTTTGTTGGAGATATCGGCCCTAAAGTTCGAACTACCGACTAAATCACGACGACTCCTAGACTAGTCTCCAGACTTGTTGGCTAATTCTAGAGGGATAATATTTCTAGGGCCATTATTATAACTTGCTGTTGACTAAAAGGACGATTTTAACGGGCAAATAAATTGTTTTTCATTATTATGAGTACCCAATAAGAGCGTTAAACTAAAGAGAGAATTATCCAGCTGGTAACTTTTAAAGTGATCTTACGTCTAATAAGCCAACACACTAGCAATTAGACCACGGCAACTCTTAAACTAGACTCCAGACTAGTCAGCTAATTCTAGAGTGAGAATATTTTTAGGGCTATTATTACAACTTGGCGTTAACTAAAGGGCGGATTTTAAGGGGTAGATAAATTGCTTTTCATTATTACGAGTACCCAATAAGATAGAAGGGAGGGTTAAGCTAAAGAGAGGCTCATCCGGCCGGTAACTTTTAAAGTTAAGTTATTGCTTAAACTTGCCATATTATATACTATTTTCAATATGGCAACTTCAAATTTAAACAAAATGAGCATATAGCCCGTCGTTGCCACTGCGTTTAAAGGAACTTGTTTAATTGGGCAGTATTATCGACAATGCTCTGGTACTGCCATATTTTTGAAAAAGGTTAACTTTATTTTATCTGTACGATGTAATAACGAAGGTAACTTTACAGTTCCCTTTAGCTACAGGCATCTTTAACTAAACCCAAGTTTAAAGGAAAGTTGTTATAATGACTCTTAATATTAATCGTAAACATAGTAGACATCAGGTCACCGAAGCTCTAGAGAAAAAAACTGTCACAGGATCCTCTGTTTTGTTCACAGCATGACAGACGGAGATATCGATAATGGTAGACAGAATACTCCTCCTCAACGCAAAGGGTTGAAGGGATCCAGCTCTTTCAAATTAAATGTTTGCTGGGACATTTGAATTGTATGAGTATTCAAGCGTTACATTTAAAATGCCACTCATATAGGGAAGTGGACGGTCATTTGAATAGTCCGCGCCAACATTCGACGTCGATATGTATGTATAAGCGTGTATATGTATACTTTAATGGACATAGTAAATGGAAACTCGAGAAAATAATGAAAAGCAAGGGTTATAGCCAAAAAAATTTGTTATAATAAATGAGCACACACAGAATAAAATGAAGGCTCTTAACAAAACATATGCATTAAAAGTAGAAAATAATCAAGTAAAGAAGAAAATAGAAAAAAGAGGACAAACTAACTAGACAAACTAAAATAGTAAAAAGTAATGTGTGGTTATATTTATATTACAAAAGGAAAAATATGTGTATGTGTATACCCTGTTCATATTGAATTCCGAATTTCTTTTTTCCGTACACTTTACAACTCGAGGTTTTTAATGGCAAAAATAAGGGGCATAAATAAAATCACGGCTAAAAGTGGTTTTTGGCTTAAAATCTAAAATTTAACATAATGGAACTCCAAATAAATCTGCATGTGTATGTGTGTGTGTGTCTACGAAAGTATGTAAAAGGCAACATTTTTAAACATAAATACATAGCAAACATGTGTGTATGTATGTGCTGCTGCTGCTGCTAGTTTGGAAAATGGATGCGAATTTTCCTGATAATCAATTACTAAAGGCATGTGCATAATATTACAAATATGACCCGAATGCCATCCCAAATACATATGAAAACACATTAAAATGTTGCTGCTGCAACTAACAGGAATAAGAATTTTTCTTTTACACACACTTACACACACAAAGTTAGTTATAAAAGTTCTCATAGTATTTTACAATTTCATTGAAGCCAAAATACAAAAAGAAAGAAATTCTGAAGCTCGCCTGCTGTGCCATGTAGCGTGTTGCTTAGCCTTTCAACGAAATAAGGCACTAAAAACATGGTATCCAGTTATAGGACACAATACGGCTTAAGTGGTTTCCACAATGCTATTTACCATTAACCCTTTGAGGAAGAGACGAATATTTAAAATACTTCATGTTCGTTTGCAGATTTCACAAATGTATTTTTAGCTTAGTAGTAGAGAAAGATGCCAGTCCGAACGAGACAGACGTTCTTCATTTCAATCAATAAGTAATGCTGGGTTCGAATCCCAGAGCAGACATCAAAATACAAAAAAACCCAATAGTATTTTTTCGGTGATTTCTTCTCTTTCTATTTTTCAAAAGTTTCTCAAAAATCTGTCGTTCGGAGTCGACTTTAAACTGTAGGTTCCTGTATTTAATTAATACACACAACATAAGTGGTGTGAGAAACTGCGGGCTTTTTGGGGACGATTGCTGTAGACTGTCTAACGGTGAAGGTATAGCATTAGCCATTTTATAGCCATATAGTAGCAACTCGTTTCCTTACAGTTCGCATCTTCTCTCTTTCCACCTTTTCCAAAAAACCTGCACAATGTACTGCATGAGTAGGGGTCATTCCCTGAGTGCAGGCTTAATAAAAAAATATCACAGATCAGCAATGAACCCTTTTTTCGCAACCCAAAAGCACTCATGATATTTTGAATATAAATGACTCATAATATCGAAATTTAGCTACTCTGTTCTGATATATTCATACTCACTACAACCTTGATGTATAACAACAGGTTGCAATGAGTACGCGTACAGCGTTGACAGCAAACTCTTACCATTCGAAATATATTTGATTCATAAGCCTACTTAGTTTGACTCATAACTTTATAAAAATACTTATCTTCGGGTGACTCTAATCAATCTTAAAAATTTAGAGTCTTAGTTGTTAGGCAATGAACCGTTTTTTCGCAACCCAAAAGCACTCATGATATTTTGAATATAAATGTCTCAATAATATCGAAATTTAGCTACTCTGTTCTGATATATTCATACTCACTACAACCTTGATGTATAACAACATGTTGCAATGAGTACGCGTACAGCGTTGACAGCAAACTCTTACCATTCGAAATATATTTGATTCATAAGCCTACTCAGTTTGACTCATAACTTTATAAAAATACTTATCTTCGGGTGACTCGAATCAATCTTAAAAATTTAGAGTCTTAGTTGTTAGGCAATGAACCGTTTTTTCGCAACCCAAAAGCACTCATCATATTTTGAATATAAATGACTCAATAATATCGAAATTTAGCTACTCTGTTCTGATATATTCATACTCACTACAACCTTGATGTATAACAACAGGTTGCAATGAGTACGCGTACAGCGTTGACAGCAAACTCTTACCATTCGAAATATATTTGATTTATAAGCCTACTTAGTTTGACTCATAACTTTATAAAAATACTTATCTTCGGGTGACTCGAATCAATAATCAAAATTTACAGTCTGAGTTGTTAGGCAGAGCAAGCAGCAAGAAAAATAAACACACAACCTTCAAGTGAGTATTTTAGTGTTTGTGTGTGATTCGTACTTATTTCGTGGCTTGTGTATATGTTGAGTTGTAGAGAGTCGAATTCAACAACATCATACGTGTTGTTAAGAATGAATATAATGAGTACTTCAAACTTTGAATATGCGTGCAGGTTGTTCCATGATATTAAAATAAGTATCAGAAATGATTCGAATCTACTTATCTTTTTGAATACTGATTGTGGATCTTTGGTACACAAGCTGCAGATGAGTTTTCTTTAAAAGTTTTTATTCATTTTTCATTTCTGCTAATTATTGAAACAGTTGTGATATGCGCTAAGGTTTTTCAATTCATTTCAATTTACATAACATTCCATGGGTCTCTTCGGAAAACACTAAGTGGTGTTAAAAGAACAAGTTTGTTGAATTCCACACTTTTTGGACTTATAAGAAATATTGCATTAGAGCGCACAGAAATACTTTATTGGAATGCATCATGAATGCCTTCTACCACATGTAATATTCAATACAGTACAAAATGTTTAATAACTTTGACATGAACTTGAGCCATTTGATGCATTTAATTAAACCATAATAAATGACAGACAATGATAATTGTTCACTGTTTACTACCTCAAGAATTTCATATTCTAAAATGGTGGAAGGTGCAACACGATATGAAAAACAGTTTGTGTGGGACTAAACAAGCGCAACCATTTCGCATCCATGTGAAATCCGGGCCTTTTTATGGTTGAGAACTTCAGAATATATGCTTAAACGTATAAGTTAAGGCCTGAATATTTGGAATATTCTGCCCTGCAACAATTTGAAATTCGAATCTGTGGTATTGAATCTCTCAAATCTCTTTCAAGTTGTGGATAGGAATTATTATTTATTTATTATAATTTACATAGCACAACAAGATATGAATCTTATAAGTGACAGTGCTGTGTTAGGAATCATTAGGATTTAAAAATTAATAGTGAAACAAAAATACATTGAACAAAATATAGAGAAAAAAAATTTAATATAAAGAAATTAAAAAATTAAAAAAGTAAGTAAGTAAGTGAGTTGAAAATATTAAATAAAAAAGAATATTAAAAAAGAAAAAGTTACAATTTACAAAAATTAGTATAAAAAAACTGGGAATAAAAATATATCTTATATAGACCTATAAAATAAATCACAAATTGTAAAAAATTTTACTCATGAAAATAATTTGAATAAATCCTTTTTGAACTCATTTGCATAGACTAAATTCTGGATGTAATTTGGTAGGGAATTCCAAAGACTAGTGGTGTGCATAAGAAACTGTCTCTGAGATAAAAGAGTCCTAAATCTTTACTGAATAATGTTCCCGAATTTACTGAATAAATCCCGGTAGGATCTAGCAAATTTAATTCGACAAAATAAATATTCCGGCCGTCCCGTGTAAATTATCTTATGAAGTAGAAAAAGTCATCTATTTTTCAGGAGATTATTTTACATTAAGAATCCGGCAAGCCAAATGGGAAATGTGATCACGACGCCCCTTCTGAAAGACATATCTAGCTATGTTATTAAATGGCAAGTAAAGTGTACGTTTATCATCACAATCACAGTTTGCGAAAATTTCACACTCGTACAAAATTGGCAAGTTGCATACGAATAACAAAAGGAGTCGAATCAATAACAGCCCACAAGTTCCTAAGCATACTATAAATTCTACCAACAACGGCACCTATATGATTAGACCACGATAAACTGCCATTTAAGACAATATCCAGATTTATTACAGATTTGACAAAGTCAATTATATTTCCCCTGATGTATAATTCAGACATGACAAATGATCTGTCGGTTCTCGATAGTATAATACATTTAGACTTGGAGGGATTGATGCAAAAAACATTAGCCGAGACCCAGTTGTCAATCCTTACCAAATCACTATTAATAGAGTCCAAACAAGAATCAATATTTTCCCTAGGAATACTAGTATAAAGCTGGACATCATCAGCACATATATGAACATTACAGTGCAGCAAGGCGTCCATACAAAATAACAGAGGGCCAAGTATTGACCTCTGGTGAACACCTCTACTAATATTAAGTGGATTTGAGATATTGCCATTAAGATGAACTTTTTGAAACCTATTCAGCAAATACGAATAAATAAGATTACAGGCAGAATTTGAGAAATAAAACAGCTTCCGGAGCTTTTTCAAAAGAACTTCGTCATCGACTGTGTCAAGAGCCTTAGTGTGATCAAGCAGAACCAAAAACGCTACACTATTTTCATCTAGTTTCGATCTAATATCTTCTACAAATCAGAAATCCTGACTGACTAAGGGTAAAGTAATTATGACACTCCAGGTAATTAGTGATCTGTTTGGGTATTATATTCTCCATTACCTTGGACAAAAAAGGAAGGATAGCAATTGGCCTGAACTCGTTATTCGTTTTGGGAATGGGAATGATTTTTGCCAGTTTCCAATGTAGTCAGAACAGTTTCAGATTTAGTCAGAACAATATTGAACAAGTGAGTCAGAGCTTTCAAGAATGAAGGATTCAAATGCTTTTGTATACAATGAGAAAGCCTGTCGACGTATTCTATTATTAAACAATCTGTACTAGCGACAGGACTGTAGTTAGGCATGCATTTTATGCTGATATAAGCAACCTTAATTCCATCTGTAAGAGCTGTGGAGGCCATACATACATACATAATTGGTCATTACAACCCTTCAGTCAGAATTACGACCTATGTTGTATTCGTAATTCTTTTAGATGAGTGTTTAAAGTCGGCTCTGGACAACAGATTTTTTTTGAGAAACTTTTCATGGCAGTTTTCATTTACTTTCAGAGTTTTTCTCAAAGATCTACTAAGTGAAATTCGTCTCAGAAATATTTCCATATTTTCGTTTTGATGTCTGGTCTGGGGCTTAAATCATGGCCTTTCGGCTAATAAGCTCACACTTTGCGTACTAGACTACGGCGGTTTCTGTGGAGGCCATAGTAGTTTAAATTTCAATGGATGGTCTACTATGAGGGTAAGAAAAAAGCCAAGATTCCATACATTTAGCTGCTGTTGTAGATATAAAAACACAGAAATGCTCAGCGTTGGTTTCCACATAATATGAAACAGTTGAAACCAAACTGATGCTAAGCAATTATTGTATGTTCCTAAAGAGATAGTCGCATAAACCATCCTATCTACGAAAATACGTTTGAAGTTAAAATTTTCAACCGTTAAAATTTTTCACCCGTAAAGGTTTAACATCATAAAATTGCATGCCAGGTAAACCTTTATAAACGACATCGTTGAAATCTATTCCCAAAACTGTACCAATAATAACAACAATAGCGACAATTATATGAGGCATACCAACTACAGTCTGTAGTTTGTTTACCTTTACGGTAACGTTTACGTTTACGTTTGTGTTTAAATAAATTTCTTTAAAATCGGTTTTCTGTTCGTTTCCTCTCATTTTTTTTTTGTTTGTTTGTTCAGACCACCTAATGGGGGCCATTTGCACATTCACATAAAATAATTTGTTTTTATTTTCTTAGGAATTAGAAATCCCTAGCAGAAGAAGAAATGAAATTTATCACACACACACTCACACACACTATAATTAAACCATAAAAATCTTCCGTTAAATTTATGTATGCATGTGTGGAACGAAACTATTTTACAACAGCAACTAACCATAATGGATTGTATTTGAAAAAAACCAAAATGAATGTAAAATAAAATGCCACAGAATTTGAAGAAAAACATCTTTAAAGTCAGTTTGGCCTTAGGATCTAGGGATGATAATAAAATTTTGTTTTGTTTTCCTTGAGATTTTCGTAAAATTCTAAGATTTTCTAACATCACAGTGGTTGTTGTAATTTTTTTTATTGAGTTTCAGTTGCGGTTTTAATGTCATGTTTGAGGTTTCCGGTGTTGCCAGCAGAAATAATATTGTTTCCATGTAATGTGTAAACATTCATCACATACTAGACGGCATATAAGACGAAGGATTTTATATTTATTTATTTATTTTGTTTTATTTAATCAAGTCAATGGACAAATTCCTTACTGACTAATAACAATTTTTTTTATTTTATTTTTATATGCCTATGAAATATTCCTACAGGCAATAACATTACAAACTATGATATTAAATTTTATTTACAAAAACTAAGAATTTAAATACTTGATTATATTATTTTTTAGGACATTATTCGAATAAGAAAAATCAATCAAATTATACAATTTATTAAATTTGCTGCATATTCTCCTTATTGGATCAGCACCAGCATAGTTGGTTCTAAAAAATTGTATTGATAATGGTTACCCCATGACGTGACGGACGTTGAGGAACATTAAAAGTGATATCATGGATTAAAAAACTGGAGACAATATCACCAGTGATTATATTGAATAAGAACGGGATATTTAACAAAGTTCTGCGACTTTTAAGTGTGGGAAGTTTGATTAATGCTAGTCTGGCAGAATAAGATGGTAAGCTAGTGGGATTAAAATTCAGTCCACGTAGGCAAAATATCAGAAATTGCTTTTGGACAGATTCGATGACGTCGGAATATTTTTTATAAAGAGGGTTCCATATTAGGGATCCATACTCTAGTATAGGCCTCACAAGAGATGTGTAGAGCGATTTAGCAACATAAGGATCGTTAAATTCTTTTGCCCACCGTTTTATAAAACTAAGTACGCTTCTTGCTTTATTCACTGTCATAGCTATGTGCGGAATAAAATTAAGTTTGGGATCAAGTAAAACTCCTAGATCCAAAAAGTTATCCACAAGCTCAAGATCGTATCCATCTAAAGCATATTTTGCATGAATCGGATTCTTCCTTACAAATCTCATGTATTTACATTTTTTTAGATTAAGCTGCATTAAATTTAAATGACACCATAACTGAAACGAATTTAGGTCCTTTTGAAGTAGTTTCTGATCGGAAATTCGGCGATAACTTAGGAAAATTTTTACGTCATCAGCGTAGATTAGGATGTTGGAATAGCGAATCATATCAGGTAAGTCATTAATAAACAATGAAAATAGAAGCAGTCCAAGAGAACCTGAGGAACACCAGAAAGGATATCAATACTTCTGAAGCAGCAGTTTTTAAAAAGTACGGTTTGTTTTCTATTAGATAAATATGAGTAAATCCATTTTAAACTAAGATCGGTAAATCCCATTAAAAGAAGCCTTGCTGAAATCCGTGTAGATAACGCCTGTTTGTTGCTGATGAAAAAATCCACGAATCCGAAATAAGTAGGCACTCCTTAAATATTTCTAAAAATAAGCAGAATGCAATTGATTTGTGAAATATCATGAAAGAAAAGAGTTTTTATTGTTCTAAAGTGGTTTCAAAAAATCTATTTTTTTTACAGTTTTATTTACTTAAGAGTCATAGAATTAAAAAAATAAAGAACAACATCAAATACAAATACAATTTAAGCGATTTTTGTATGACATCACTTGGCGATCGCGATTTAATAACAACAACTTGACCGATTTGGTTGAAATTGCTAAAACGATTTATTTAGAGTTATATGTACAGTGGTGGCCTTATAATTAGAAACGTCTTAGCATCATGAATGTTTGTTAATTTATTTTCAAAACGTTTTTTACTCATTTTTAAAACCAGAAGTTAAAAGAGGCAGTACAACATGTTAGCTTTAAGTTTAAAATAAAAAAAATTCACAACATCAATATAATTTTTTAAAAAGATTAGCTAACAACAAAAAATATCAATTTCAGGTTGATCATATAGTTAGAAACAAAAAATATCAGATAAAAAAAACAAAAAATGTCAGATAACCCTTGTGTTGAACAACATTTGTTAGTCTTTTCGGCAAACTTTGTATCAAACGTTGGCATGGTTGAACTGATATGTTGTGCCAGCTTTGTTGCACCAACTGAAACAATTCATCTTTATTTCGAGGGTTTTTGTCTTTAAGGTCTCTTTTAACAATTATTTGAAACCCCAAGTTGGAAGCATGGAGCCAGAAAAACAATACCAGCAGAAGACAGACTTTTTTGAAGAACCTGTAAGAGAAACCGTTTCTTGTCTTCTCGTGGAATGAACGGTGGAATTGGGCAATTTTAACGTCAGAAATATCCACACGGACAATAGGTAGGCATTTACAGGAGACGGGATTTCAAGGGTGGATAAAAAGATTTGTGTTTCTGGTGCAGAGTTCTCTGGAGTGACGAATGGAAAAACTTGTTTAAGACGTCCTTGAAACAAAGCCAGGTACACAGGCACACAATTTAAAATGGTTTACAAAGTTCTGAAAATAAATTAGCAAACATATAAGTTGCAAAGTCGTTTCTAATTATAAGGCCACCACTGTATATGTGTAACCCATATATCGCTTTAAATTTGAACCTTTGCTTACTTCCAATCTGGTACTAAATTCTATATATTAACTCCACCGAATGTAATGAATTGATTTTCGTTTCAGCAAAGAGGAGATTTATTAGAAATTTATTTTCAAATAACAGACAATTGGACTAAAATGTCATACAAAATTTGGTCGCAGAGATCAGACCAACAGTGCCCGGTATATACAAATTTATTGTTAAAGCTCGTGAAATTGGTTACATTGTTAATGAGCCCAGACGTGAGCGTGCTCATACACTGCGTACACCGGAAAATGTCAAAGCTGTGGCTGAAAGAGAACGTTAGAACCTATCAACATCAATTCATTCACGCATCAGTTTATTTAAAATTTTGCAATAAGATCTCTGTATGACGCCTTACAAAATCCAATTGGTTTAAGAGTTAAAGCTGCATGACTATCCGCTTAATTTTTGCTTCGCTAGATGGATCTATGAGAAACTGCACTATGATGGCGATTTTACAAAAAAAAAAAAATAAATCCTTTTCAGATGAAGCTCATTTTCATTTTGGTGGCGACGCCAATAATTGCCATATTCTTAGGGTTTTAAAAAACCCACATGTGGTCTTACAGTGCAAGTACACCCATTCCGAATGCTTATTTGCTGTGGCTTGTGGAACGGAGGTACCATATTGGTCCATATTTCTTTGACAATGTGGACGGCCCTACCATTATGGTGAATGCTGTAACCAATTGTACCTTAATAATCGATTTTTTTTTTGTAGCCACTCTTCATGGTATTGAACGATGTTTGGTGTCAACAGAATGCTGTAACCGCAGACGGTTAATCATTTGAAGACCAACATTAGTGATGCCATGGCCGAGTTACGATCTCATACAGTCGAAAAAGTGCACGAAAATTGTTCCGTTGGAATAAGGTACTGTGAGGGCAGTTGCCTCAGCAAAATCAATGAAATCATATTCCATTTCTAACCGGAATAATTGTATTTCACAACAAAAATAAATTTGGCAAAATTTCGATCTTTTAAGTATTAAATGTCCCACTCTTTTCAACTGTCTGATGATATTAATAGAAATATTTTTTATCTATTTTTGCATTACTTTTTCGTGCACGGTACTCTCAGAATGCGGTTTCCATATAACGAGGGGATGAAATTGCGACAGACCTCCTATAACGCGGTACTCTTATAGAGCGGTTTGCGTTCAACTTCATTGATTGATGCACCCACCTCAAATGCATTGGTAAACGAAAATAAGGAAAATGAATGGGTACCAAATCTGGATTTACAAGATGTGAAAAGAGGGCTAAATTTGGCTAAACAATTGATACTTCATTTCATTCAAACTAATCATTCAATGGTGCGCAGCGCAAAGTTTAAAAGAGCGTTAAGAAATTGCTTAGCTCTCTATTGAGAGGTTTTAGTGGAGTTAGAAAAAAAAGCTACAATCGAAAAACAATGAATGAAGTTGAACCCAGTGAGGATAAATATTAAAAAATTACATTATTTTACAAGTCTTTCTTAATTTTGTTTTTTATTTTTTATCAATCCTTATATGATCTCTTGAATTCAATAAAAATAATTTATAATTTATCTTTCCTTTTGTATTTCTTGGTCTCCATAAAACGCGGTACGAATGATGTGATTTGTACTAATTCTGTGTTACTTATAGCGCGGTTTCCATACAACGCGGTAAACGGTTTCCATAGAACGCGCAACGAATAAGCCTAGTTTGTACCTGAAATCTGAGTTTATTATAGCACGGTTTCCATATTACGCGGTACGTACTAGCCGCGTTTCAGGAGAGTTCACTATTTCCAAATAACAATCAATATTGAATTTACACTGGACGTATGAGTAATATTATATTGATATATAAATAATCATACGCAATGGAGTACCCAGGAAATTATTAATTTAAAATAAATTCGTTGAGATAATATTTTATTCAGTTTTTGTTTGTAAAATTAACAACTTTTGACAAAATTAAATATATAATGCCACCAGACCCTGTTAAAGTTATGAGAATTTTGCCTGCCAGCAGAATGAATAATTTTTAAAAATATTTCAACTTAATAACTGAAACCCTTCTAAATATTTGGGTATTTCTTCGAATGAATTTCTTAAACAAGAAAAAATAAAAAAAGAAGGAAAAAAAAACCAAATTCCATATAAAAACGTTGCTACGTATTTTTTTACTTTATTAAGCACTTGAAGGCCATTGCCGTGATACCGTCTAATGTATGTCTAGAAAGAGTGGAAAGAAACTTGCCACAATAGAATGAGGTACTATGATGAGTTGCTGATAGGTGAGGTTGATTTTATTCATTTATTTAATTTAAGATTGATCCAAGGAAAATCAACCAAATCTTTAGTGGTGAAGTTGTTCCCACTAGTGTAAGTTTGATTGTCAGCAAAACATTAGCAACTGACTGAGAGGCTTGTACATCAATTGTTCTGTGTGTAAACTGTGCAATTGTTATTCCTGAGGAGGTACCTGGAGGCTTAGGAACCACAACGATGTCTGTGTTTTACATGGGTACCTGTCCAGGGGACCTAATCCTATGGTGCTCTTCGCACTGGGTGAAAATAATGCGTAGACCAACGCTCCTACTTTTATGCTGTAAATACTGGCTACAGCCAGAAAGTAGGTACCAATTCGAAGTCATGTTGTTTGGGCAAAACCTTCCTCTTGTTCAAATGTGTTAAGAATGTACCGCCACACCGTACTCGTGCACTCCCCGCGATTTGGGTCTAAATCACAGCTACCACGTGCTCCCCGAGGGGACTTCGCCATTGCTGGGCAGGGACAAGTCCCTGTGCCACCCAGCACCCGTGGTTCTAGATTAAGACCTCTGGTCAGGTTTCACAGCCAAGCAAGACCAGACAGTTGCCAGTTGAACCCCAAACAGTTCCTGACTGGTAGCAACATCCTTAGTCGCCTTTTTCGACAAGTATGGTCATCACTGTGGTAGTATTCTCTTCCCGCCACAACACGGGGGCCTAGGAACCACAATCATCTTGTTCGTATACTGTTTGATTGTCGTTCTGATATCCTCTTTTGATTGGTTTGACGATTGTGCCGGGGAAATATCACTGTTATTTGACGGATACTTGTTTGGCCGGCTTAGGGTTTTTAATTAATTTTAAATTGAATATTCTTTTTTTTAGTTTTTAGCACGTAAGCTATTTCAATTATTGTTAATAAACAGCTTCAAAACTTCAATGAAGTGTTTTTTTTATGTAACCACTGGACACTGCTACAGAAACGTATCGTTACACAGTTTGCAGAGTACTTCTGTTGGCGATTGTTTTCTTCTCGAAAAAATATCACAGCGTATTCCAATCTATAAATTCTAAGAAGGGCAATATATTGTTTAAAGAATTTTTAAATTGTTTTTGTTGCAATATTTTAATTAATTTAATTGAATTTAATTGAATTTAATCCTAATCAGTTTTAAATTCTTTTATAATTTTAATAAAAATTATCACACCTTTTTGTGTTTCAGATGAGTGTGTGTGTGTGGTAAGGCTAAAAATAAATTAAAATTAAGCCTGTCGTTGTCCTTTATTTAAATTCCTCCCTTTTTTTTCTTCTTTTTTCTGTTCTTTTGTTTTCATCATTTATCAAACTGCGAATATTTTTGTTGTTGCTGTGAAGATTAATTAATTTTTTTTTTCAGTTTATTATTGCGCTTTTTTTTGCCATTGTATGTATCATCATTATTGTCATTATTTGGATGAGTAAATTACACACATACACATACACACATACACATACATATGCACTAAACAAAATAACAAATTAATTTATTTGTCAAAAGAGGTGGTTTTTTTCTTTGCTGTTGTTGTTTTTGTCTTATTTGGATTAAGTGCGGTTATAGGATTTTGTTTCAGTTTAATGTTGTTGCAGAAGCTGCTTTCGTTTTTGTGTAAAACCTTTAATTTATTTATTGAATTACAATAAAAAAACAACAACAAAAAAATTTTCGATTAATTTTATTTTAGCCACTGACATGACCACATAAACATTAAATGCTTTAACAAAAATAGAAAGAAAAAAACAACAATTAATACTACTAACACATATATGCACAAACACATACATACAGATACGTATGTAGGCATAGGACACTAAAGGTACCAAAAAAAAACCAGATGCTCACACCTATTTTTGTAAACAAAAAATACACGATCGAACAGACAGCGCCAGATTAATATTTCAATTGCACAGTGGGGTGGCATGGAAAATTTAAGGTAATCAATTCAAAACTTACTTGCGTGCCTACACAATTTAACGGGTATCATCATGTAAATGGTTGCGTGACTGTTTTGTTGCGCTACACTGTAGACATTGGAAAACCAAGTTCAATCGTTGACATGCACTTAAGCTAGAGATGAGTTTTCTTTTAAAGTTTGTATTTTGTTTTGTTTCTTTTCATATCCTCCATTTAGAGTAGCCAAAAGCTTTTTCAATTCTTAAAAATTTACTCTTTTGAATCTCAATGGGATTTGGGCCTCATCGGGAAACACTAAATAGTCGTAAAAAGACCAAGTTTGTTAAATTTCAGGCTATTAGGACTAACAAGAGATATGCATAAGAGCATTCCAGAAATCAGGAATGAAATGTTTTCTCCCTACTCATAAGCACTCATGAAATTTAGAAAATAAGTGAGCCAACAATATTGAAATTTAACTACTTAGTATATGTGTATGTAAATGTAGATGTAGTAGGTTAGGTTAGAGGACGTGTACTTGTCAATTCTGACAAGTACAGTACTCGGTGGTCGAATTGACCCATTGTACTACGTCCTAGCTTCTCACACCATTTATGTAGTGTGCGTTAATTTCATACATTAGTGGCGGGGCCTACAGTTTAAATTTGACTCCGAACGACACATTTTTTGAGAAGCATTCCATGGCAATTCTTTTACTCTCAGAGTTTTTGCCAGAAATCTGCTGAGAAGAAGTCACCGAAAAATTATTTTAAAATTTTCGTTTTAATGTCTGACCTGGTATTCGAACTCGGGTCTTTCGTCTAAAAGGCCAACACACTACCTACTAGACCACGGTGACCTTCAGATGTAGTAGATGTAGATTAAAATAAAAGATACTTGAGACTCAATTACAACTACTGGAAGTATTTTTATTGTTATTTTTTATTATTATTTTAGTTCAACTAGATGACCGTTTGTTGTCATTTTGGTAACATAAAATGAAAATAATTAATAAAAATTTAATTAAAATTTAATGTTTAAATGCTTTTGTAATACATCTTTGAATACAATGTTAGAGATAATGACATGATCAATGACATCTTAATACAAACAAAAATATCTTTAAACATACGCACTCGAGATAAAGCCACATATAACTGCCTATGTGAAAAGACCGGTTCTAGTAAATACAATCCTATCTTTTTAAGGTTTTGATTTTGTGCTTTGTTTATCGTCATTGCAAAAGCAACTTTCACAGGGAATTGTTTTCATGTCATTCGGAAAGGCATAGTTGGATCAGAAGGTGTAAGATTGATTTGGAGTGTGAATACAGTTTTATCGGTATGAATAATTTTTGCAGATAGGATATACTCTCCCAAGTTTATTACGATTAGCCTGGTACCATTTATTAACCCCTGTTTAGCATTAAGATTTCTAGTTAACATTATAATTGCATTTGTCTTCTCAAATGCACGTTATTTTTATTCTTATTTTTTTAAGACATTTTTAACAGTTAAAAATATCAGTTGATACATTTCGCAAAACAAACAATGCCATGACAATAACGACATTACCAGAATGGCTTTTACAACTTTATATATTATTATGTGGAATAGGATTACAATTAAGCGAATTTATTTATCGCACTTGATCTAACAACTATTGGAAAGTATTGCCAAAACAGATTTTTATATATATAACTGACTTAGTAATAAACGGCTTTATAGTAAATAGCGGCATTGCCAGAATTGATTTTAATACATACATTTAATACATAATACATACATGTAGAACTGCATTATTATTAAGCGACCCTGTATTACCACACTTGAACAAAAACATATAATCATAATGACAACAGTATTATCATGCAGTTCTATATAAAATATAATTTTTGTCAATAAAAATATTAATTTCTCGATATCTAATTATTTTTCGCCATTAGCGTTAGATATAAGCTTTAAAATGAGATATCATTCATTAAATTTGATGCGATGGTATGGGAGGTATTTGCAACCGACAAAAAAAGTGCTTTAGAAATAATATATATGATGATGATTGCAAACAAATGTAAAAAAAGAGCAAATATTTTTATGGTGATAATGAAGCATACTTGGCGACGTATGAGTAATATTTAATACAACTCCATATTAATCATACTTCATCGATTTAATGATTCACTGGTAATAGAAGCAGAGTATATACCAGAGATACGGATCCCAAACGGGATTGATTTTTAAAATATTCCGGGATTCGGGAATCCCAAAAAAATCCAAGTGTTTTCGTGATTTTATCTTAATAAGAAAAATGAAATAAAAAACATATTTTATTAATAATTTCTTTTATATTCCAATTACAACATTATTGGATATTAAATTTTCTTTTATTGATCATATTAGTTTGATGATTGGCTAGGCTGGGGCTGTTCTTGATTTTGTGAAAAAATGGGCTAAGGAATTCATTGATCCTTATATAACAAGACTACTGTACATTTCACTTGTTAGACCTATTTTGGAGTATGCGTCCATAATATCGTTGTCATAGTGATTCAATTGAGTTTGCGCAGAAGCAGTTTTTATTATTCTGTTTACGTAGCTTAGGATGGGATTATGTCAATGGGCTTCCGTCGTATGAGGATAGATTAGCTTTGATAAAACTTCCAACTTTGGGACGTAGAAGGGCTGTTTTAGGGGTTTGTTTTGTTTTTAATCTGTTTAAAGGTGATATCGATTGTGCGTTTTTACTTTGTAACCTGAATTTCAGCATTCCAGCAAGATTTTCATGGTACTATCATCCTCTTTCTTTAGATTTCTATAGAACGAATTATGCATGTAATTTTCCATTTCGTAGATTATGTAATGATTTTAATTGACATTATGATTTTATAGATTTTAATTGTGGTGTTTGTAATGTACACCTTTACCACCTTTACCTTTTTAAATATTCACCTCTACCACCTCCTGATGTAAGTAAATCTATTTCTTTGAACTGTTAATAATCGAAATCAGTAACCCTATTAATTAATTTTATAGGGTTTTCTTTTATTATTCGATTGCATTAAATAACTTTTTAGAGTTCTCTTCATCTGAGCTATTATCAAAGTCGAGTGATATAGAATTTTTTTCAGGGCTTTTTTCAAACGCAGGATTAATGCCTTTAATTCAAATTTTATTAGATTTATATCGAAGACCTTATCGAATACAGTCTTTTAATTGGATTTTTAAAAAAATTTAGTAGAGGTGAATACACATGCCTTCTTTCCTCTATTCTTTTGCTAAGTGATTTATTTAAATTTTCGATTATTTAAAGATTCGATTGTTCTGATTTCATTTAGCATAAAGGTTAATGCAGCATCAGCTTTACATAAAGTCGTGCTCATTTTCGAAGTTCACAAACCCTAAAAGCCACGGGATAAGTTTTAAAAAATCTCGGGATTTTTGGGATTAAAAAATCGAGATTTGGGATTACAAGATTGGCATCCCTAACTAGAGATCAGCAATGAACACGATTCACTACTCATAAAAACTCATGAAGTTTTTTTTTGTTTTTTTTTTTTTTTGTATAAAATGCGTCAATAATATTGAAATTTAACTGCATATTTACTGTGATTCATTAATACTCACTACAAGGGTATTGGAATTAAGGTTCGATATTGCGATCAGAGATCAGTAATGAATCGTGTTTTTGCAATTCATATGCACTCATGAAATTTTGAATATAAGTGAGTCAACAATATTGAAATTTAATAAGGTACTCTGATCTATTCATAACCACTACAACTTTAATTTAAAAGTACAGGTTGCAATGAGTATGCATACAACGTTGTCATCAAACTCATACCATTCGAAATATGTTTGATTCATAAGCCTACTCATTGAGAATGATTTTGACCCTGTCTCCATATAAACCAGCTAATATTGAACTATTTGTGAAAGGAGTGGGGCAAAATTAAGACCCATTTGATGGGTTTAATCAAATGGCAGTGGCCAAGTGAAATATTCGTATTTCTCTTGGAAAGTTGGGCGAAGATCCACTTCTTTATCGAAAAATTGTGTTCAGCGACGAAACTCATTTTTGGCTAAATGGATACGTAAATAAGCAGAATTGTTGATTTTGGAGTGAAGATCGGCCAGAAGCATTGCAATACCAATGCATACAGAAAAAATCGGAGTTTGGTGCGGTTTATGGGCTGGTGGCATCATTGGACCGTACTTCTTTAAAGATGCTGCGAATCGTAACGTAACTGTGAATGGTGAGCGCTACCAATGGAAGCGCCCGAAATGCAAGAGCTTGACTTGCATGACATGTGTTTTTAACAAGATGCTGCCACATGCCACACAGCAGGCGTAACAATGGACTTATTGAGAGGCGAGTTCGGTGAACATTTTATTTCACGTGCGGGACCGCATAGATCGTGCGATTTAACGCCGTTAGACTATTTTGTGTGGGGCTATGTTAAAGCTCTGGTCTCTACAGACAAGTCCGCTTCAATTGACGCATTGAAAGACAACACTGAAGCATTTGTTCGTGAGATAGCGGCCGAAGCGGATGGACCATGTGTGGCGCAGCCATGGTCAACATTTTCATAAAATAATTTTCAAATATTAAATTATATGGATCGTATTATCGTTTCAAATAAAGATTTTATTTATTTTTCTGAATTTTATGTGCTGTTTTTTAAAAAGTTTACTATAGCTCGTAAAAAACCACCCATTAGTTAGGAAATATTGCTTCAAACTCTAAATTACTCCTTACTATTGTATCTCCATGCATACATAAGTATTATACATTATTGGTCATTACAATACTTCTGCCAGGATTACGGCCTGGCTTCTCCAACCCTCATGTTGTGTACGTTAATTTTATACGTGAATGGCGGGCCAGACAGAATTTTGAAAAACTTTCAGTTTTATTTACTCTCATAGCTTTTGCCAGAAATCTGCAGAGAAGATATAGCCGAAGAAGTATATTTTGATGCCTAACTTGGGATACGAACCTTGGCTTTACGTCTAATAAGCCAACACACTACCTACTAGACTACGGCGAATTCTGTATCTTGTCGTCGTCATTTCCTCTGTCTATCATACAGTAGACATACATATATGCTGCTGTGGGTCACAAATCCCGAGCAGTTTGGAGTAGTAATCGATTTGATTATGAGGTCTGACCGAAAACTTAATTCTGGTACCACGGGAGCCAGGAGCCCCTAGAACCTCTGTTCCAGCCTGGCTGTTGGAGTGGCCCCTTTTGGGAGTATCGTGGTGGCAAATCGCGGGAAGAATCTGGTTAATGGACTCGGTGTGGAGTTGCATTTTTTCAACAGGGTGTCGTGATCCAAAGATCGGAAGGAGTTTTAGAGAGGCTCCGCTCTTAACCAAGGGGGAAGTCATGTTTAAATGCATGGCCTCGAATTGGTACTCCGGTGTAACAGTCTGTTACATTTGGGGGCGTTGGTAAACGCATTGTATTTCACTCTGTGCGGAGAGCACCGTGGGATTAGATCCACCCGGACTGGTACCCACGTAAAACTCATCGTCGTTGTAGGCATACATAAATATTTCTGGAAAATAGTGTGTCTTAATGGAACTAGTTTAACCTTCTGTTACCGTTTTATATAGGCTATTTATGAGAAAAAAAGAAACGATAAAAAAGAGAGAGAAAATAAAAACAAATAAATAAGAGGGCTTAAGAAAAAAAAAACGGATAACGGAATCTATGGAATTCAATTACAGCGTGTCAATGTGAAATCAGAACAAAACAAATGAAAAAATATTGTGTAACGTTAAGCCGCAACTATTTTTTGTGGTCTCCTACTATGAGGGGGGTTGTTGTGGATTTAATTTTTGGGCATTAAATGTGAATAAAAAAAAGAACAATAATTTGCAAATTAGTTTCGAAATAAAAAAATCAAATACAATTAATGGCAAAGCTACAAAAACAACAATTAAAATAATTACTTTGCAAAAATAATGCCATGAAGCATTAAGAATTGTGTTTAAACTTTAAAGAAATTCTCTCTTTTGTTTATAGTCTAAGCAAGCAAATAAATAGTTATTTTACTATTTCACTCTCACTCTCTTTTCTCTTCTTATCATACTTATACTCCAGGAATGGGAAATTGGTCTTAACAAATTGTACTAACGTTCACAAAAAACTGTAGTTTTTTCAGATCGATTGTACTAAATTAACTTTTTTCTTTTTTAAACTTGTTTTATTATAAATTAATAAAAATTTAAATGATAATTAATTTCATTGTGTGTAGTATTAATGTCAAAGAACAAAAATGAATAAATTTTTCAAATTGTTATCGCAGTTTTGACTTCAGTATAAAAATTAAGGCACCAGTCTCATTTTTGTTCAATAAGAAGCTTTATTTACCAAAAATTTTTATACTTAAAACCTAGTAAACCTGCCCTTATTAAAGTAAATATTCGATCTTTGATATTCTTATGAAGATTATTCAATATCTTTCCGTCTATTTTCACTCACTCTTCGATCATTTTTAATTTAAAATTTTCAGCACTAGTAAATTGCCTGTTATTTTGAATATAATCTTCGGACAAGAATGGGAAAACGTTTTCAATAATATTCAAATCAAGAGATTTCCATCCTCTGTCTGTTGACATGAATTTTCTCTCAAGAAGGGCAGCAAACTACAGCTAAGAACAGTAATGTTTTCTGTACTATATATTCGCGTAGATGGAAACTGAAATTCGAGGCAACCACTTAAAGAAATAATCCCCCAGCAATAGACTATATCCTTAAAATTTGAATTTATAAGGTCACAACCGTAGTATCGATAGTCCTCTGGTCTATCTAAGTTCCACTTTTTTTCATCGGAGTATATGACCTGAAGACAATACATTGTTTGTTATTATTGAAATGCTGGTGGTGCTATAATTATGATAAACACTTTATAAAAGGTAAACTTAATAACTTACTTTAACACTTAGCTATAAAGGAATAAAAAAGTTTATGAGATCTAAATTATGAGATCACTATTTATGATAAATTTTGTACCAGCAAACTATTTGTTATTTCAAAATTGTAGTAACACTAATTAAATGACTTCAGTAAATCCCTGGTTTGGATTAAATTAGGGACTTTGACTGAAACAGTCCATTTGGTATGAAAATATCCTTCCTACATTTGCAGATGAATGTGGAACGGATAATATTCCTTTTATAACTCTTAATATGTCAAGTTAGCAACGAGTTGTCACATGCAAATGAAACGAAAATAAAAAATTATACACTGATGAGCCAGAACATTTAAGTGGTGTAATAAAGTAGAGAACATTTTTCAGTAGTACTAAATAAGTCATTAAGGTGCTATGGTGTTTTCGACTTCCAAATAGTCCTAAAAAAAGTACAATTCTATCAACTTTTCCATCCCTGTTATACACTAACTTATTTCCATAATGTTTTTATTGCTTTTGTGGATGCTATTATTATTACTCATTAACATTGTAAATTTTAATAAGAGAACAAAAAAACAATAACAAAGAAAACTTATGCCATTAAGAAATAATTTTTTTTCCTCCTGTAATTAATGATCTGTTAACTGTAAGGAGTTTCTCTCTCTTTCTGTCTCTCTCTGTTTGTTTCTAACTCCCTTTGTTGTTTGATTTTAATTTTGCAAAGAAACTTTCGTTCTGTAGTTAAAAAAAAAAAGAAAACAGAGATGGCAGTTATTAATTAATATAATTGCTGTTGTGCTGTTGTTTTATTTTTGATCGATTAATTCGTTCCATTTTGTATTTGGTATTGCAAATAATAAGAAAATTTCAATATAATTCTTCTATTTGTTACAAATTAAATGAAGAGTTACGAAAACTCATAAGTTTAGAAGGAATTGATTGTTAAGTTTTTAAACAAACAAAAACTATAAATCAAATCGTATTTTATTAATCAATGGTTTTACGATTGAAAAACGATATTAGAGAGGTAGCCTTACGAATATTGAAATTATAAAATAAAATCATATCTCTATTGCATTGAAAAGCCAAAGGCTATATTGTCCCGCAAATGGAAACGATCTAATATCGTTTCACCTGGAAACAATGAATAAAAGCTACACACACTAACAAATACATCGAACTTGTTTCAAGTAAACCAACAACAACAACAACCATGAGAGAAAAAAGGATAGATATCGTAAGTACGAAAACGCAACAACAAGCAATGTGTCGCGTTAGAATTATTGAGAAGGCGAAACCCACACAGAGCGTTCAAGAATCTTCATCAGACTGATTCGTATGCATATAAAAAGGCAAGACAAAGTAGGCAACGGGTCAGTAAGAATTCAGTCAACCTTGTGAAGATGCCTGTGAACAAAACAGTCGTGGTTTGAAGATCCCCGTTTGTAAAGATCTAGCGCATAGTTGTGTAATTCATACATACATATACATAATTGGTCATTATAACCCTTCAATGCTGAGAGGAGCTCGAACCCTGGCTTTACGTCTAATAAGCCAACACACTACCTACTAGACTATAGCGACTATAACGAATTCACAGATTGTTGTTGTAGTTATTGTTGTATACGTGGTACAAGTTCGAACAGTGGCACATAAGATAGTGCGGACAATAAAGAGCTGAACTGAAATTAAAAACATATTTGCTTTTACTTTGTTTGCGATTAACGAACTCATAATTTAAACGTTTTTTTTTAAGATAAAAACGTAACAATATATTAATAAATTATGCTACAGATAAGCACAGTCTGTGTACTGATCCAATTCAACTGACCTCATCGAAGAAGTTGTTCAGCTCAGAGGAGCTGCACACTAAAAGTGTGACTCCCTTAAGCTGGCAGCCAGCCTAAAAGTTTTATTAACGAAACTATGTATATCCATGGCAACAATGGATGACAAGGAATGTAGAACCAATTATCCAAAATCTGCAACTCGCAAGAGATGGGCATTAGCAAAAAAAGTGGAGAACAGTTGTCTCCTCCTCAGCAGATCCACAATCTCGTAGGAAGTCATTCGATGGGAGCTGCAGGCCTTCAGCGTGTTTTGTAAAAACGCTGTGACATGTGAGCATTGCCACTGCGAATGTATTGATCTTGCGAACAAGCCTTTTGTCCATCATGTCCCAAGTCAGTATGGTAATTAAGCAAGATTCGTCATTATCACCAGAAAAGGTTGTCGTCTCGAAAGAATTTTTGTTTAATGGACAATTTAACCTAGGTAAGTGGCCTATCTAATTCGATTGGTGACATTTCTGGAAGGAGTGTACCTACACTGGGGATCCCATCAGCACTTCAGTTGCCAGGTGTATCGTTATAACTGAAATTCCTACTAGATTGTCTCTAGTTTAATGTAAATCTTGTTCTTTTTATATCCATATTTCCATTTTTCCTTTGTGTATGAGTTAAGTTTGTATATGACTGTATAGGATTTTCGATTATAACAACCACAGCAGGATTGTTAGATTTGTTGTAATCGTTGAATGCCTCTCTCTATGTCCTTTAGAAACAAACGAAATTATTGGACAACAAATTACACATAACATTTCATTACTCTGATAGTGAATTTTTACAGAAGCAGTCTTATCTGGCCATTATTTTAGCCTAAACAGTATTGTTACATTTTTACCTTTTTAAAAACATTTAAAATATGAGTACATAGACTGAAAATAAAAATGTGTGTCTAATTATTTATTATTTTTATTAAAATTCTTTATTATTTGAACAATTCTGTGTGCCACTGTTCACAACTTGATGTAAACAACAACAATTGCTTTGTTTAATATTCCTGTGTTTACAGTCTAAGCATAAACAGTAACAGTTACTAGGCAATTGTTCGCCTAATCTTTGTAACGGAGATCTTCAAAACATGATTACTCTCTTCAACCACAACGCGTCTTCACATGAGACTGACTGAACTTTTACTAATTCAGTGGCCTTGTTTACATACATAATTGGTCATTATAATACTTCAGACAGGATTACGACCTACCTTCCCAGACCATTTATGTTGTGTGCGTTAATTTTATACATGAGTGGCGGGACCGGCAGTTTAAAGTGGACTCCGAACGACAGACTTTTGAGAAGCTTCTCATGAGAATTTTATTTACTCTCAGAGTTTTTGCCAGAAATCTGCTGAGAGGAAGTCGCCGAAGAAATATTTTCATATTTTCTTTTTGATGTCTGACCTGGGACTTCAACTCGGGCCTTCAGTCTCATAAGATAACGCACTACTTAATAGACTGCGGCGACTGGCTTAGTTTAGCTTGCTATTTTAACAACAAGGTAGACAGTCTGTTGAATGTTTTTGAATGCGAATGTTCGTAGTTCCATCTTCTTGAGATCTCTAAAAAATGTTTACATTTATTCTTGTAGTGTTTGTTGTTGTAATTTTGTTTACTTGTTTACCATTTTATTAAACAGTAAACAAGTTCATTGCTTCTGTTTTTGTAGTTTTTGTTTAAAATATTGATATTAAATGATGTAAAATCATATTTTCGTAAGAGTATTGTAGAAGTCGGGTATTGCAAGAGACAATCGAATACTCAAATTGTTTCATAAAGATTTCACAACCGTGTCTATCATAGAACCGGATCTGTTAGTAAATACTAACATGGTAGTCTTTGGGTGCTATGAAACAAAATGCTAATAGAAGTTAAGAAGTATTTTCTTTATAAAATCAGGATCTGAAGCAAGTTCAGATATCCTGTAGTCTGTAGAAAGATCCTCAGATCATAGCTGCCAGTACTATAGTCATGTTTTCGTGATGCTTAACTTTTTATTGTTACATGCGCTTACACTTGATTCTTTAACATGTCAGGTGGTAGGCAATAGCCAATCGAATGGCTAACAGTTAACTTCTTTTACCGAAGTTGAAAAAGTATTTATTACACTGGATGACAATTGAATGTGGTGTGCAAATGTAATTAGGCCATCCAACAAACTGTTTATGGAAAGGACTTAAATAATTCATTTTCCGTTAGCTTTGCAGAACATCAAGATTATGTTGTAACTCCTGCTTTCCTCTCAATATCTTAAAGTTCTCAAATGATATCTGCATTATCACATACAACAAGGAGGTTATAACAGGCCAAACAGTTGGATAACAGATAACAGACAAAATAAGTTGACGGAAGAAGATAGATTTTAATTGGCCGAGTTATACCTTTTAAAGCAAGATGAAAAATCATTAAATTTGAACGTATATTATAATGACATTTTCGATAATTTTCTTTTTATTACCTTAAGATTCACAAGTACAAATAAAGCTACAAAAGAAAATAATGAACGAAAATCCTTTAATTTTCAAATGAATTTCTCTTTTAATTTTCATTAACAATGCCTATGAAATTAATAATTTTCTTGCTTTTATTATTATTTTAATTAAAAAATCTCTTAAAAAATCATGCCTTCATTTGGTGAATCATGTCCTCGCAAAATGTTTGTGTCAACATTTTATGACAATAATTTTGAAAACTTTCCTTATTTTTACTCTTTCTTTATTGTTTGCTTTCTTAGTAATGAATTGCTGTTTGTTTTAAACAGTTTTGAAACCGCCATTACCCTTCCATTAATAACACGTGTTTCCATTTCCTTTTTAGTCTCCCAACATTTCCGGTTGCTTAAGCTTTTGATTTGAATACAACTACCCCCACTTGCTGGAATATTTGCTGGCGAGATTCTCTTCTCAAAACTGTTAACAGCTGCTGCTTTTAATATTTTTTAAGGTTCATTATGCCACATCAGGTCGTTTTAGGGTGGAAAGTGTTGAGAAAGTTTTAAATTTTTTTTTTAATTTTTTTACGCATTTCACTTGGACACATATTTCCATCAAAGGGGCCTTTTTTTGGCTTTTTTTTATAGCCTGATTTACTTAATTATAGCCTGAAGACGTATTGTTAATGAAATTGAGTTAATGCTGTGGCATTTATACTCTGCTGGTTTTTATACATTCTCGCCTTTCAATATTGTTTTTGATTTATTAGATACTGGAGTTTCTGAAAACAGTTAAAATTCTATACAAAATTTATAATCTTAACTCTACAAATTGTTTTCTATTTTTCTTTAAATTGTAAATTGTTTATGATTTTATTCTGCTGTTTAAAGAATTTTTAAAATTTGTTTTGTAATTTTTGTTATATTTAAGTTTTTTTTTTCGAAATTTTTTTCAACTTTTTTATGGCACTTCTGGCACATTAAATGTGGCGAACATATTTAAGTTTCAGTTTTAGTTTCTTTTAATGGATTGTTCATAAACATTTTATTGCGTTGTAATTATACCGGAACTAATTTCTTTTAGAAAAAAGAAAACCAAAAAAATATTAAAGAAATAAAATTTGTACAAACATTTTGTAAATTCGAACTTTTAAGGAATTATAATTGAACGCGACGTAATCTAGTATATGCTGTGTTGGCCTATTAGACGTGAGGTCACGGTTCAAGCCTCAGATCAGACATCTCGAAGAACATGTACAAAAAATTTTTTGCGAAAACTCTGATAGTAAAATAAAATTATCATGGAAAGTTTCTCAAAAATCTGTCATTCGGAGTCTACTTTAAACTGTAAGTTTCCCCACTCATATGTACAAAACAGACACACACAAAATAAGTGGTGTGAGAATTGTAATTCTAACTATGTTTGTAAAGCTCAGAAGGAATTCAGAGTATTGGAATTAAGGTTCGATATTGGCATCAGAGATCAGCAATGAATCGTTTTTCACAACTCATAATCACTCATGAAATTTTGAATATAAGTGAGTCAACAATATTGAAATTTAATTAAGTACTCTGAGCTATTCATACCCACTACAACGTTGATTTTTAAATACTGGTTGCAATTGGCATGAGTACAACATTGACATCAAACTCATACCATTCGAAATATATTTGATTGAAAAGCATACTCATTTAGATTTAAAAAAATATCTCTAATACATTTAAATGATTCAAGTGACTCTTATTTGAGTGTTCGTACACGATTCATACTTATTTTCTGCTTCGTGCATATGTTGTGTTGTAAAGAACATACGTGTTGTTAAGTATGAGTATGATGAGTATCTCAAACTTTGAGTATGTGTAGACGAGGTTCCATGATATTAAAATAGGTATGAATGCTTATAATTATCAGAAATTATGAGTATGATTCCATTTTACTTATTTTTTTGAATATTAATTGCTAATCTCATCTCGGATCATAAAGACCCATTATGTATATATACATATCGCTCCTTTATTGCAACATAGTCATATGTCAAAAAAACTTGAACTTGGCAAAATGCGATTTAAGTTTTCAAGACATAAGGCCTATGGTCTAATTGCCGCAAACACTTTTTGCTATAACTTCGGTTCAGCTTGGGATATAAAACTGATTTTTTTTCAACATTTACAGAAGGTCTAAAAGAGCAGTTTTGCTTAAGTAACTACAAATTTTTAATTTTTTGAGATATGACTATGTTGCAATAAAGGAGCGATATGTATGTATGTCCGTGTGTAATTGATTTTTATATCAGGGTATATACACTTTAAATGTCCATTACAGTGGGTTTTTATAATTAAAACCCATTGCTTATTACCATTAAGCTAGTGTTCGTTGAAATAAGGATTTTATACAAAATGTTCCTTTAAGAAGATCTTATCACACATTGCTTGAGTGCTTAATATAACTTATTTGCCTAATTGGCCATTAAAATACTTTAATAAGGGTTACAACCAAGCTTCTTACATCAACTATGTTGTATAAGGTAATGGTGGGACATACAACACAGAGTGTTTGTCAGGAAACTGTTGAGACAAGCTCATTTTTTTCTCACGTCTCACATCTAATGAAACTGACCAACACTGTCCGTTATAAATTTGGCCAATATATCGATAGAAATTTGGGCTACTAGTAAAAATGCTAACGCATTACATGTAGCCCTAAATCCACAGCACACTATTAGAGCGGTAAGTCCTTACACTGATTCTATTCCAGAACAGTACTTAAGACAATCTACTCAAATAGGTTGCAGTAAACAGTACAATATTCCTGATTATATACATACATGCTTACATAATTGGCCATTACAACCATTCAGCCGACCTAGCTTTTCAAGCCCCTTATGTTGTGTACGTTAAGTGTACGTGAGTGGGATGACTTACGGTTTATAGTCGACTCTTTTGAGAAGCTTCTTTTTTGAGAAGCTTCTCACTTCCTGAGAAGCTTCTTTTTTGAGAAGCTTCTCACAGCAATTTCTTTTTACTCTCAGAATTTTTGCCATAAATCTGCTGAGAGGATTTCGCCGAAGAAATATTTTCATATTTTAATTTTGATGTATGATCTGGGATTTGAACTCGGGTCTTGCGTCTAGTAAGCCAACCTACTAGTACTAAACTACGGTAACCTCTGATTACTTAGGGATAAATTTAGAAAACGTAAAAAATTCGAACAGTAATGAGATATGCGGGAGGCCAATGCATATGCAGGATATGCAAAATAGAGATTTCTTATAAATTTGATTTAATTAACATTTCTGATTTGCTTTTAACTATTATTTGGTGCATATTGCTATCTGAAAATCTAAAACATAGTTGGGTAGTCTGAGTATTTCACTATAAATCGGCATACTTTTCTGTATTCATATTTTTCATATTTGATATCAATTTCTGTCATTAATTCGCAGTTCAATCAACTCTGGAGGGCATTTATATGTAGGATAGGCTAGGTTAGAGGACGTGTACTTGTCAACTGTGACAAGTATAGTAGCCGGAGGTCGAATTGATCCATTGTAGAACGTCTTAGCTTCTCACACCACTCGTATTGTGTGCGTTAATTTTATACATGAGTGGCGGGACCTACAGTCGATTTTGAACGACAGATTTTTTTTGAGAAGTTTTTCTTGGCATTTTTACTCTCAGAGTTTTTGCCAGAAATCTGCTGAGAGGAGGTCGCCGAAAAAGTATTTTTATATATTCGTTTTGATGTCTGACCTGGTATTCGAACTCGGGCCTTTTGTCTAATAAGAAAACTCACTACCAGATAGACCACGGTGACTTCAACATTTATATGTATATTGAACGATATATCCAAGACTAAAACCGCACGTATTATATAACCTCTCTCTCTGTCTCACTTAAATCAATACCGATTTGTCTGAGATATTCCCGCTGTAAATATCCATCCACATGTGGTAAGAAAATCTATTGGCTGTGATTAGCCTGTGTGGTACATTTCAGTGCTGCCATAATGAGATGGCATGATGGATAGATGGCTTTTAAACCCATATATAATAAAGAGACTTGAGCCACTACTTCTGGTTAAGTTGTGTTGCATGTTGTGTTCTCAATAGTATTTTATGGATTTTCCTTCCTACCCCATAATATTAATTAATAGAACGTTGTTTTTGATCTGTTTTACCAAAATCGTTCAATTGGCTATCAAATAAGAATATAACTTGTCTTAAAATACAAATTACAGTTACAAATAATGCACATCTGTCTACGTAATATTAAATAAAAAAAATGTTAATTATTTTATCTTCCCTTAATTTGTTACGAAATTCAATTAAAAGATTTCCTGGAATTAATTCGCTTGCTTGTAATGTGTGGGCACATTAATTGTCCTTTTTTTTGTTGTTCATTTGAATACTTTGTAATAAGAGGATCATGTGTTGAAGATTATATAAAAATATATCTACACACACTTATATACACATAAATATAATGTAATTGTTTAAGAAATGTTAAAGTTATTCTAATTTATTAAGGACACAAACCATTATAACAAGGAAATTGTAAATAAAAAAATATTATAATAATTGTTGGTTACAATATACCTACAGGCACATACATACATACATACATAATAGAACTAATAACGGATGTCTATAACAAGAAATACATGTACAGGGTGGCTGATATGTACTGCAACCAACTTCAGGTTGTTATCATTTGTAAACCGCTCGTCTGACAGCTGACAGATTTATTTCAGTGAGAGATCATTTTATTATTTACAAGCTTACAACAGCTTTTTGATCTATTGCATTCAGAAAAAAATATATTCGTAACGGAATTCAAGCAAGATTGTGTTATTGCTTTATATTTGGCTGGAAAACCTCAAGTGGCTATCGTTACAGTCCTCCAGCATTTACTCGTACCATTGCTCGTTACCGTGATACTGGCAGTATCGCATCGAGTCCAAAAAGTGGACGAAATAAAACGGTAACAACACCAGAAATGATCCGAAAAGTGAAGGCCAGACTTGATCGAAATCCACGCCGCAATGGTAGAAAAATTGCTCGTGAGCTGAACATATCGTGAGAACGGATGCGACACATATTGAAAAATAAGCTTGGACTAAAGCCATTATAGTTCCAAAAGGTGCAACAACTCACCGATGAACAAAAAAAAAAGTTAGACTGGAAACAACTGGAAACGCTTGTACGAAAGTGGCCAGCTATCGAATTTGATTTTTTCCGAGGAGCAGCGATTCCAAATTGAGCTGTTTGTAAACAAACAAAATGATTGGGTTTACTTGCCAAAGAGGTTAGCCGAAAATTTACATCTGCGATTGGCCACCAGAACTCTAGCGTCGCCAATGGTAATAGTATAGACCACCGTAACGGCCGATGGTCGCTCCCCGCTCGTATTCATCGACCGTGGAGTCAAAATAAATGCCGAATATTATCGAGAAAATGTCTTAAAGACAGTATTGAAGCCCTGGATAGACAAACATTTCGGCCGCAGACCAATGACACTCCAACAGGACTCAGCACACGTCAAACAAGAATGGCTTAAAAAGGAGGTTCCTCGCATCATTTCTACCGCACAATGGCCACCAAAAACTCCGTTTCTCAACCTGTTGGACTAATGCGCCAGGGGCATTTTGGAAAGTGAGGTTCTCACTAAAAAATACCAAAGTGTCGATCGTCTCAAGGCGGCGTTTCGCCGGGAATGGTTCAAATGGTTCAAATTCTGCAGAGCCACTTTCGTGCAGCCTGTGATGGCTTTATCGGCCGTTTGAAGGCCATAATTCGTACCAAAGGTGGCCAATTCGAACAAATCTAAACTGTTGCTAAAATTTGATGTTAATTCCAACATTTTTTTTCTTTGGAACAATAAAATTAAAAATAAAATTAATAAAATATAGCGCTTTACTTTGTTACATTATATATCAGTCACACTGTACTTCTCTTACCAGTGAATCACTAAATCCATTGAGTATGATTAATATTGGAATTGAATTAAATATTACTCATACGCAATATAGAATGTACCAATAACAGAGAATATCTAAAGCTTTACTTTGTTGCATTAAATATCAGCCACCCTGTATTTACACACAAAAACCCAGTGACTTTAAGTTTTACTCTCTCTCTCTCTCTCTCTCGCTCTGTTTAAGTCATTGTCTTGCTACTGCTATTTAAGGAAACAATTATTAAAGAATGTTTTTCAAAATAAATGTAAATATCTATGCACATATGTATGTGTGTATGTGTGAGGGTATACGAAAGTAATAATGGCTAGACACACAATAGGCCGTACAGTAAAATATTCTTACTCTCTCTGTCTCTCTCTCTCTCTCTCTCTCTTTCTGTATGAGTGTTGGTTTATTTGTAAACGAAAACGGACTCTTAAAATTAAAACATAAATAGAAAATATGAATACATTACACACATACTCTCACATACAAACTAGCTGAGAAGAGAGAGAGATATAGAGGGAGAGGGAGAGATAATGTATACAAATCGAAATATTATATTGTAATTTAAAGGCGTAAATTTTATATGAATATGGTAAATATCTTACAACTCTTACTCGTTCCCTCTCTCTCTTTTACTCTCTTTACATATCCTCCGATATGTATGTACAGTTGTGTTCAAAATAATAGGAGTGTCCTTCATTTAAAAGTAAAGTTTAAAATTAGGAAAAATAAAAAATACGTGGCATTGAGTCAACAAGATCTTGGCAACTGTTTAAAGGAATTTGATGCTACGCATCCATAGTTTTTCTGCATTTGAAGGTTCTTTCTCTGCAGCATACTTTTAAGCATCTCCCCATAGATTTTCTATAGGATTAAGGCCAGAAGACTGAGCTGGCCACTCTAGAACTTTTACCGCATTAACCGAAACCACTTATTGGCACATTCACTGTTGTGTTTCGTTTCATTATCTTGTTGGAATATCAATTTAAGAGGCGTGGAATATGGTAACATAACTTCTCTCAAAGCGCCGACATAAACGTTCCTATCAATTATGTCTCTAATTGGATGTATTGGGCCTACATCATTATATGAAAAGCTTCCCCATATTATAAGTTTTGCACCACCATATTTAACTATCTTTAGTGTATACAAAGCTTTATATTTGGCGTTGGGCGGACATCTAACATACTGTCTAGACCCAGTGCCACCAAATAAAATAATTGTGCTTTCGTCGGTACACAATATGTCTCTTTATTTTGCTTTGGGATATTTGATATGTTCTTGGGCTGCTATCTGTTTTTTTTGTTAGCAATGGCACTTTTTGTGGACTTCTTGCGAATAAATTGTTATCCATCCGACGATAACGAATATTAGGGCCACTTACCAACTTTTGCTGTGTGCTTCGGATCACCATCCTGTTGGAAAACAATTTCTTATTCGGGATAAGCACATTTGTCCATAAAATTCGGAAGATGGGTTTGTAGAATCTTTAAATAGTTTTTTTTTTTTTGCATGATACCGTCTACTAAATATAGAAGACCAATATGGCACCATATTAAGCATCCCCAAACCATTATATTTTCACCACTATGTTTAACAGTTTGCTTCACATAGTATCTTTAAACGCGTTCCCCGGGTCTTCACTGGCGGTACTGCTTTCCATCTGATTGGAAACGTGTTATCTGGTCTGATGAGTCTAAATGTAACCACTTTCAGTAAGATGGAAAGCAGTACTCGAGCGCAGATCCAGGAGCATGTTCAAAGATACCATGTGAAGCAAACTATTAAACATGGCAGCGAAAATATAATTGGTTGCGGATGCTTAACATGGTGGCATGCTGGCCTTCTATATTTAGTAGACGGTATCATGCGAAAAAAGACTATTTAAAGATTCTGCAAGCCCATCTTCCGAATTTTATGGACAAATGTGCTTATCCCGAATAAGAAATTGTTTTCCAACAGGATGGTGATCCAAAGCACTCAGCAAAAATTCTAAAGATATGTGGTTGGAAATAAAATGTTTAATTGATGGAATGGTCGGCACAAAGTCCCGACCTCAATCCGATTGAAAATCTTTGGCTATTCGTGAAAATCCGGCTCGAACAGTACGAAACAGACCCAACAAACATGGTCAAACTTTGGGATCGTATAAATGCGGAATGAAATCGAATTCCGAGAGATGTTATTGATCATTTGATAAAAAGCATCTCAAATTGCGTAAATCAAGCTATTTCTAATAAGGGTCTATGGACCAAATATTGAAATTGGGCTAGTTTCTTGAATTTTCTTGAAACGTGCAAAATTACGTTTATATGGGTTTTTTTCGTTTTTTCATTCAAACTCACTGAATTCATTTCATTAATTATGGTTTTTTTAATGTTATTTGTTAAGAATAAAGTAAAGAATTAAAATTAATTTTTTTTTTGTATTTGCTTGTATGGTTTTGTTTTTGTGGATGACGAAACTCAGTATTATGAACATTCACTCACTTCTGCTCGTCACTGTATGTTGAGTGTGTTAATTTTATGCAGAAGTAGCGGGACCTACAGTTTAAAATCGACTCCGAACGACAGATTTTTGAGAAGCAAGAAGAGAAAGAACAGAAATCACCGAAAAAATATTTTTTATATTTTTTATTTTTGGTGTCTGGCCTGAGACTCGAACCCTGGCTTTACGTCTAAGCCACTGACAATTGATGTTTAGCCCTTGGACATACGCATTCCGGTATTTTTTTTAATTTATATTTTAATACATTTGTGATCATTTGATCGGAATAAATTAAAATTTCCTTAATTTCTTTGTAAGTTCCACGTTTTTTCAAAGGTTTTTATTTTTCTATTTTTCTATTACAAAAATTTATGCGAATCACTATAGAAAAAGTTTTAACTACATTTGTCTGTACCATCTGTTCACTTTTTCTTTTAAATTCTATGCTGTTATATTTTTATTTTTAAAAGAACAATTGCACTCCTATTTTGTTGATCAACTGAAGTCAAGGACAAACGCAGAAATGAATCAATTTCATGGCAAATATTAAAGTTATTACGAGATTCTTTTTTGTATTTTATTTCTACATATCATCGTTGCTACTACCCATAGAATAAATCATCTTTTGCAAATTGGTACAATAAAAATTTTTAACTTTGAAAATATTACACAGATAGTACTCCTATTATTTTGATCACAGCTGTATGTACATATACAAACAAATATTTCATCAAGTGTTTGCCTATTTGTATGCAATTAAAATGTGTGTGTGTGTCCCGTATCTGTTGTTATAAACACATTTCCAAGGCAAAATGAAAATGTCCAAGTGTCCACACATATGTTAACATAGCTATTTATCTCCTTTCTCTTTCTCTCTTTCTCACTGTGTGTTAGTATCTCTCTCTTTTTCATAGTTTTTCACTTTAACTCTCTACGGTACCTCTAATTGTGTATTTATTTGTGTGTTTATTAATATTTATGTGTGTGTACACTACACACATACATGTATAACTACGTGTATGTGTGTTTAAACGTAAACAAATGTATACGTGAGACATATACATTAACACGTAACGGAAAATAACTAAAGAAAATGTAAACAGCAACAACAACAAACACATACACACACACACACATATACTAGGCATTTAAAATAAAAGCAAATATAAAATGAAAACATAAGTAATTACACAACAAAAGTAACAAAATGGCCTAAAAGCAAAATATACAAAAGCAACAACAGCAATAATAACAGTAACAGCAACTCTACTATCAACAACAATGAAAACAATTGCAATAATTTGTATCGTACATTATCACACAAACTATTATATTCCTTCAAACATATGTACATACATATATGCATAGGTAGGTACACATGCATATAGTAGCAAGTCCGCCATTTAAAGTTTTTTTTCCCCAACTAGAGCTTATTTTGTGAATGGTAACACTGAGACCATGCTTGATAATTAGTTTTATCCATCCATTTAATTCGTTTTTGGTTCGCTAAGTGGGCCTGCGATCGACTTACAGAAGATGCCGATTTTGGTAAAAAAAATCGCCTTTTCAAATGAAGCTCTTTTTGATCTTGGCGGGTATGTAAACAAGCAAAATTGTCACATTTGGGGTACAGAAAACCCACACGCATACAATGAAAAGCGGAAGCACCCTAAACGAGTCACTGTTTAGTGCGGATTTTGGTTCAGAGGCATAATTGGGCCATTTTTCTTCGAAATGAAATGAGCAGGGAGTGGCCGTTACAGTCAATGGCGATCGTTATCGGGCCATGTTGAACGAATTTTTGTTCACAAAAACTGAAGAGGAGGATATTGGCAACATTTGGTATCAAAAGGACGGCGCTACATGCCACGCAGCCGAATCTACACTCGATGTTTTGCGCTCTGTTTCTGAAGATCGCATTATCAGCAGCAGAGTTGAAATCGTTTGGCCACCTCGGAGCTGCAATTTGACACTGTTGGACTATTATTTGTGGGGTACCATCAAAGATAAGTGTTACACCGGCAAGCCAAAGACAATTGACGCTTTAAAGCAAAATATTCGTGAAGTCATTGGTGAAATACAGCTGCACACAATCGATAATGTGCTTAAAAATTGGACCGATCTTGTAGGCTTCTGCATGGCCAGCCGAGGCACCCATTTGAATGAAATTATTTTCCATTATTAAACGGAAGAATTGTACTTTCAAATATAAAAAAAGAAATTGGAGAAATAATTCAGTAGTTTTTTTTAAAGCATTTTCAAAAATAAAAGGTTATTTGGCGGACTCTATATAACTTACACTAAAAGAAAACAAGGAATAAAAAAGAAAACTCTCTTTTATAAGAATTAGTGCATATTTTCAGGAATTTTAAGATATTTTTCGAAAGAGAACCCTGTGGAAGCATAAAATCCCTTTACATCTTTATAAAACTATTCCTTAAATTTATACCTGAAAGCCTATTTACGAAGCTTTAAAATATTGTTACGTTTTTACATTTTAAAAACCTTTAAAATATAAGCTCATAGATTGCAAATAAAATAAAAAAAATAAATTTGTTTTTAATTTCAATTAAAATTATTTATTATTCGTAAAATTCTGTATGCCACTGTGTATACAACAATAATTGCCTTGTTTGTTATTCAACTGTTCATAGCCTTTGCATAAACAATAAAAATTCTTAGATAATTGTTCGACAGAACTTTGTAACACAGATCTTCAAACCAGGATTACTCTATTCAAACACAACGCGTCTTCACACGAGACTGACCGAATTTTACTTACTCAGTTGTCTGGTTTGCCTTTTTTTATATGCCAACAGAAAAGAGTCTGATGAATGTTCTTGAAGGTGAATATTTATGACTTTGCCTTCTCGAAATCTCTATACAAATAAACATCATTGTTTACCTGTTTGTGGTAGTGTTGTTTGTGCATTTTGTTTACACTTATTTTTGTAATATTTGTTGTTGGATTTTTGTTAACTTGTTTACCATTTTTGTAAGCTGGTACTTGTTGATATATTACATAGTGTGATAATATGAAAAAAAAGTTCATTGTTTTTGTAGCTTTACTTTTATAATTTTATTGTTAATAAAGGAAACACCAGTTTCGAGATTTTTCATTTCAACATGTAAATTAAATTCTGAAAAGTTTTATGTGCAGGATGAGAGCACGATTATAAATCCATTTAATTAGAGATAAACAATAGGAAATAAATATTTACTAGATGACCCGTGCGAATATTTCACATCGTTGTTTGTCATTTTTGTAACATAAAATGAAAATAATTAATAAAAAATGTTACTAAAAGAATAAAAATGTTTGAAATCATAATATCATCATAGATATTTACATACATACATACATACATACATATGTTTAAATGCTTTTATAATACTTCTTTGAATAAAATATTAGAGGTAATGACATGATCATCGTTAACTTTTTGCCCGCATGCATCCTTAATACAAACAAAAATATCTTTAAACGTACGCACTCGAGAAAAAGCCACGTATAACTGCCCATGTGAAAAGACTGGTTCTAGTAAATACAATCCTACCTTTTGAAGGTTTTGACCTTGTGCTTTGTTTATCGTCATTGCAAAAGCAACTTTCACAGGGAATTGTTTTCATGTCATTCGGAAAGGCATAGTTGGATCAGAAGATGTAAGGTTGATCCGGGGTATGAGTACAATTTTATCGGTATGAATAATATGCTGATATGATGTGATTTCCCCAGTTTGTTACAATTAGCCTGGTACCATTTATTAACCCCTGTTTAGTATTAAGATTTCTAATTAACATTATAATTGCATTTTTCTTTTCAAATGTACGTGATTTATATTTTTACGTTGGGCGTTATTTTTATTCTTATTTTTCTTAAAACTTTTTTAATTGTTAAATATAAGCTGACACTATATATGTATGTATGTCTATATTAAAAGACGCCGTATTACTGCATTTTATAAAACAAACAATGCCATGACAATAACGACATTACCAAAATGATTTTTACGACTTTATATATTATTATGTGGAATAGCATTACAATTAAGCGATCCTGCTTATCGCACTTTATCTAACAACTACTAGAAAGTATTGCCAAAACAGCTTTATATAACTTAATATGCATATTATTATAACTGACGTAGTAATAAACGGCATTATACTAAATAGCGGTATTGCTAGAATGGATTTTAATACGTACTATATTATGTAGAACTGCATTACTATTAGGCGACCCTGTATTAGCACACTTGAATAAAAACGTATAATCATAATGACAATAATATTATCATGCAGTTCTATATAAAATATAATTTTTATCAATGAAAATTTTAATTTTTCAATTTCTAATTATTTTTTGCCATTAGTGTTAGATATAAGCTTTGAAATGAGATATTATTCATTAAATTTGATAAGGTGGTACGGGAGATATTTGCAACCGACAAAAAAAGTGCTTTAGAAATAATATATATGATGATGATTGTGGAAATAGCTTGTTTTTAAAACTATTTAATACATTAGATAAAATGAGTGGAGAGTCCTTAAAAGTATTCGTGTATTCATAGATGAAATCAAGTGGGCAGCTTGAATTTGTAAAACCCTTTCAAGTAGGGTGTCGATTAATGTGGAACATGAAAACAAATAGAGTCCCTTTTTCTCTTGCTGGTATTTGCATGAGTTGGACCAGAGAAACTTATGTCCAATGGCCTGTACAATTTGTATTAACAAACCGAGGATGGCAATGGAGTAATGGTATTTCGCTTTGATGTCTGACCTGGGATTTGAAACGTAGATATTAATATCTAATTGTAGCCAGCAATCATGAGAGTTACTTTCTCCAGACTAGGCATATATGCTTCATAATTTCTTTGTTACACAACTTCTGTACTAGATTAGCGATAAACTTGATCAAGTGATGCTCACCAGCTGTTCGATTATTTAGTTTTAGCTACCCTTAAAGACAAGTGGCAAGCCATATATTGCTTTATGCCGTCTACTAAACCCAAGCAACTGCAATTGATTTGATTTTATGCTAATAAATCCTGATAATGAAACGTAACAGTTGTCTCTTTTATGGTTTCTTTCGTATTCCTATTTAGAGACCAATTTATATAGATTTGGTATTCGATTAAATTCTCACAGTGTATTAAAAAAAATTTATTTTTATTCTCATTAACGCACATGTGTATTCAACATAAATATTGTACAAGAATATCTCTTTCATATTTATTTTTTAAGTAAATATTCTATACATTCAGATGCCTTTAGATCCATAACAGATTACAATAGTGGAGACAATAATAGCAACTTTATTATTTTGGTACTTTCGTTCTAGAACATTCTAAGTCGAAACAGTGTGTTTTGTGTTATAAGCTCTCACAGTTTTCACTCCAAATACGACTATATGCGTATTTTTCCCTATAACTTCCGAACGGATCGGCACATGTGAACCAATCTTTGACAGTATTTAAGTTAGTGAATGTAAAATTTAAAAATGAATTTCAAGAACATTAAAAACGTTCTAACTACACTTAGAGCGTTATAGATTGAAATATGAAAAGAAAATTAAAAATTTATTTTGTACTCTCCTGTATAAAATTAACACACACAACATAAGTGGTGTGAGAAACTGCAGGCTTCTTGGGGACGATTGCTGTAGACTGTCTAATAGTGAAGGTATAGCACTGGCCATTTTATAGTCACCAGTAGCAACTCGTTTCCTTACCGTTCGCATCTTCCCTCTTTCCACCTTTCCTAAACCTCCACAATGCCCTGCATGAGTAGGGGTCATCCCCTGAGTGCAAGTTTATTTATAATAAAAAAAAAATTAAAAATTTATTTTGTACTCTACTGTATAGTTTAATGGTTTCTTTTTTTTTTTAAATAGAAAAAATATTTCCGTGTACATACATATGTATGTAAGCATGTGTGTATATATTAATATAATAATAATAATAATGGTTGTAATTGTTTCATACATTAATGCATAATGTTTAATGGTGTGCGTGTTTATAAGTTTGTTAAATATGTACACATGTATTAATAACAATAACACCACCACTACTACACATATATACACACTTATATCCATACTGATAATATTTTTTAGGCATTCAATTTATATGTGCATAGAGCCAATACTTCTCTCTCTCTCTCTGTCTTTGGTTTGTAAATACTTTTTTATACCCAGCGAACAATTTTCGTTCATTTCTTTTTATTTATTTTCATAAAAAATATTTTTTAAAAGCTGCTACTACTTGACGAAATATTCTCTACAATGTTCAGCTAGAACAATTAAAAAAAAATTACCTAGAAATATCCCTTTATATAGTGGCGAACAGAAGTGAGCGCATGTTCACAATACTAAGTTTCCTGGATCTGCACTAGCAGTACTGATTTTCATCTAACTGAAAGTGGTTACATTTGGACTCATTGGGACCAGATAACACGTTTCCAATCAGATGGAAAGCAGTATTGCTAGCGCAGATCCAGGGAACCTGTTCAAAGATACCATGTGAAGCAAACTGTTAAACATAGTGGTGAAAATATAATGGTTTGTGAATGCTTAATATGGTGGCATGTTGGCCCTCTATATTTAGTATATGGTATCATGCGAAAAAAGACTATCTAAAGATTCTGCAAACCCATCTTCCGAATTTTATGGACAAATGTGCTTATCCCGAATAAGAAATTATTTTCCAACGGGATGGTGATCCCAAGCACACAGCAAAAATTGTAAAGATATGGGGTGGGAAATATAATTTTCAATTAATGGAATGGCAGGCACAAAGTCCCGACCTCAATCCCATTGAAAATCTTTGACTATTCGTGAAAATCTGGCTCAGACAGTACGAAACCGCCCCAACAAATGTGCTCAAACTTTGGGATCGTATAAATGCGAAATAGAATCGAATTCCAAAAGATGTTATTCATCATTTGGTAGAAAGCATCTCAAACCGCGTAAATCGAGCTATTTCTAATAAGGGTCTATGGCAAAATATTTAAATTGGGTTAGTTTCTTGAATTTTCTTGAAACGTGCAAAATTGAGTTTATGTAGGTTATTCCCGTTTTTTAATTCAAACTCATTGAATTCATTTCATTAGATATTTTTTTTTACTGCTATTCCTTAAGAATAAAATAAAGAATTAAAATTATTATTTTTGTTTTTGTATTTGCTTGTATGGTTTTGTTTTTGTGGATGACGAAACTCTGTATTGTGAACATGCACTCACTTCTGCTCGCCACTGTACATACATACATAATATACATAAATGGTCATTACAACACTTCAAGCGGGAAAACGATTTAGTTTCTTATACCGTTAATGTTGTGTACTAATTTGGTCATACATGAGTGGAGGGACCAACAGTTTAAGCAGTTTCCAAACAACAGATTTTTGTTGAGAAACTTTTCATCGCAATTTTTCATAGCCGAAGAAATATTTTTTCATTTTGTAGCAGGGGTTTGAACCGCAGCCTCATAATACATACTAGACTACGGCAAATTTAATATCCAGTTACACATATCGATAATAGCTCTGAAAAAAATTGACATGGTTTGGACTTTTCAAAACATCTTCTCTTTTACATGTCCCCAGTACCCCCATTCAATATTTATTAATAAATTGTTACGTTATTATCTTTTAAAAACTATTAAAACATGAGCTCGTTGATTGCAAATAAAATAAGCATAAATTTCGTGTATAATTTGAATTAAAATTCTTTTTTATTCGCCTAATTTTGTCTGCCACTGTTCACAACTTGATGTAAACAACAACAATTGCTTATATTTGTTATTCTTCTGTTTACACACAATAACAATTACTAGACAATTGCTTGACAGATGTTTATAACGGAGAGCTTCTAACCACAATAACTCTCTTCAAATACACAGCGTCGTCACACAAGACTGACTGAATTTTAACTGACTTCGACGCCTGTGCATTGCCTTTCTTTTAATATGGCAAACTAAGCAGACTAATGAATGTTTTTGAAGGCGAATGTTCATGTTCTTACATTTATTTTTGGGTTTTTGGAGCTTTTGCTTATAATTTTAATATTAAACGATATCTTGATTTTGAAGTCGCCGTGGTCTAGTAGGTAGTGTGTTGGTTTATTATACGAAAGGCCCGGGTTCGTATCCCAGGTCAGATATCAAAACGAAAATATGAAAATATTCCTTCAGCGACTTCCTCTCAGTAGATTTCTAGCAAAAACTCTGCGAGCAAATAAAATTCCCATAAAAAGCTTCTAAAAAAAACTGTCTTTCGCAGACAATGTAGGTGATGTGTGAAGCTAGGTCGTAATCCTGATTGATGGATTGTAATGACCAATTATGTATGTATGATATCTTGATTTTTACCATTTTCATAATAATATAAACACCATGTATTTAATTGAAAATGTGTCTTGTATTTATATTTTTTACAAGTTGTTCTCGAGCAGTATTTAAAGTGCTTGACTGCAAACTCAAGAAATCCAAATGATGAACAGATTTTCATCAATGATACGGAATTTATAAAAATTATGAGGCCTTAATTGTCTCAAAAAAAAAAAAAAAAAAATTCAGCTGAAACGCCACAACCAATGAACGCAATAGATTTAACACAATATTCGACAATAGATTTAACAGCTGTTTCCTACAGTCTACTAATTACCTGCTTAGCTGGAATGAGTAGGTTAATATAGCATATGAAGCAATAGATTTCTGATAGAATTGTGTGCCTTAAAAGAAAGAACAGGATGTGAACACATGTCACGTATTTGGATTTGGAAAATAATTTCAATTTGAACTTAAAACATTCGGATCGTCTTGCATATATATTTCGATACTAATAACAGATTTCACAAGAAAATGTTTACTGGGTACGGGATAAAAAAAAAAAGAAAAAAATCTCCCCAGAAGTTGTTAAACACAAACAAAACATTCATAAACAAAAATGCATGTTGAATAGATTTTTTGCTTTTCCTATTTCTTGTCTTTCGTTTTCTTTGTTGTTATTGTTATTGTTGTTGTTATTGTTGTTATCTTTTGTTAATATAATTATAATTTGATTAGATGTTATTGTAGTTGTACATATTTGTACTCATTATTACCGTTATTATTGTTTCTGTGGCCGACATGTGTTAGGACATGTTTACGTTGAGTTTTTCTTAATGTATAGGTGTCGGATGTGATGCCTTTTAGTGTTTGAACGGAGACGGATGTTGAAATAAAACGTTAAATTTAAATATTATTGAAGATTTTATTTTTAATTAAATACAATATTATCGCTTATTTAGCGCCTCTAAAAGTATCAACTATCTAGATACTGTTGTTTTGCTTTAAAATTAAAATTATAAACAAAAGCAACAAAAACAAAATAATGCAGTAAACAAACTTGTTTACAAATTATAGTACTGCTTTATATAAAAACAAACACCAGCATAAAAGAAGGTAAACACATACTTACACACAAAATTGGTCATTACAACCATTCAGCTAGGATTATTGACCTAGTTTCTCACACTACCAACCGCGGGTCCTACAGTTTAAAGTCGATTCCGAACGACAGATTTTTGAGAAACTTTTCATGGCAATTTTACTTACTCTCAGAGTTTTTGCCCGAAATTTTCTGAGAGGAAATCGCCGAAGAAATTCTTTTTGTATTTTATATTTATGTCTGTCCTGGGACTCGAATCCTGGCTTTACGTCTAATAAGCCAACACACTCTAAAATTTAGCCCATACCCAAAAAATGGTAAACAAGGAAGCAAAAATCCCCAAACAAAACTGCAAGAAAAAATGTAAACAAAATACACAAACAACACTACAATAATGAATGTAAATAAAGATGTTTACATTTAGAGCGATTTTAAGAATATTAAGTCACGAACATTTACTTTCTAGAATTATTATCAGACTGCCATACAAAAGACAAAGCAAAGTAAATGAGTAAGTCAGTAAAATTTCAGTCTGTCTTATGTGAAGAAGAGAGTACGTTTTCATTTCCATTATAAAGATTTTTCGAATAATTGTCTAGTAATTTTTATTGTTTGTGTAAAAGCTATAAACAGAGGAATAACAAAGAAAAGCAATTGTTTTCATTTACATCAAGTTGTGAACAGTGGCACACAGAATTGTTTAAAAAATAAAAAAATTTAATTAAAACTAGAAACAAATCTTTTTTTGTTTTATTTCCAATCTATTTTAAATATTTTTAAAAAAGTAAAAACTGAACAATACACTTCAGACTAAAGTAATGGCCAGATAAGACATTGGCGCAATCAACATTTGTTGATAAAATAGTGCCTAGATAACTGTATGCAGCTTGTAAATATTCACCTCTACTACCTGCTGATGTAAATAAATCTATTGCTTTGGACAGTTGAGTATCTAAATCCGTTACCCTTTTAATTCGTTTTATAGGGCTTTTGCATTCTTCGATGGCATCAAATAATTTTTTTTTCAATAGAAGAAGGGTTTTCCTCATCTGAGATGCTATTATCGAAGTCAAGTGATATAGACTGTTTTTCCAAGACCTTTTGTAGGGTTAAAATAAATATGAATTGATAATCCCGGAAAATCCCGAAAAATCCCGGGTCAAGTTTTTAAAACTCCCGGGATTCGGAATTGTGTGAATTCCGAAAATCCTGGGATTTCGAGATTCGGAATTTCAGATTGGCATCCCTAGTTCAAACATCTCGAACAAAATGGAGGAATAAAGAAATATTTCTTCTGGCAAAAACTCTTTTAGTAGATAAAATTACCATGAAAATTATCCTAGAAATTGCTAATCGGAGTCGACTTTAAATTGTAAACCCACTACTCACGTTGATTTTTATATTTAAACAACCTTTTCGTGAGTCATTGTATTACTTTTTGGCTTAAGGAAAATAATTTTGTTGAAACTAGCATTTTGCACAGCAATTTGGTTAAAAAACAAAAACCCAGTTTCAACAATAGTTGTTTAGGATGTGTTTTCAAGTATGTTTTTTGGCTTACGTAGTAAAAATATTGTCAGTTTGTGAAACAAATTGTGAACACAAATTATTACAACGACAACAAAAACAACAGCAACAACAACAACATCAAGGAATAACAAATAAACAATTAAATGAAGAACAATTTCTTGTGAATAATTTAAAAGACAAGCTTTGGTAAGCTGTTCAAGATTGAAAATCTCATTTAAATTGCAATTCAAGGAATCTAATTAAAATTGTAAAAATAAATAGAACAACAACAACAACAGCAATAATAATATCGTAAAAAAAATTGGTTTAAAATAAAGAAATCCGTATTAAGTCCCGCGTTATATTTTCCAACATTATCAACAGGCAACAGGAATATAATTACAAAACTTTCAAACAATATGAGAAGCATTACGAGAGGAACTGCGAATACGAGTTGTGGCATAATAACTGGCCCCCTTGACTTTTTAGTAAACATTTTAAATGTCATTTTCTATGGACTAAGGGGCCACAGCAATAGCTGTGCAGTGTACTAGTTGTAGCTGCTGGTTGCTACTGATTGCCATGAAATTACACTGTGTTGAGCAGATAGAAATGTATTGGGGTGGTGGTATTAGTGGTGCTGTTGCTTTAAAATTTCCAACTTTTAATTGCAAATATTGTATAGCAATGCAGCGAAAATATTACCCGTTCATATTATTCGTACAATTACATGAACTAGTGAGAACATGGTGCTACACGTGCACAAACTGTAGAAATATAAACCATAAATGCTGCAACATCATCATCCACATTTGCCATTCACCATCATTATAAACACAATAATAGTTTGTATTTGCAACACATCAATACATACATACATATGGCATACATATGTATGTATGTGTATGAATTTCTGGATATTACATCAATTGTCTGTTTCGAATAACTCTAATAAGTTGGTATTGAAAGGCCTTAAAGGCTAGTTTCTAACTAACCATACGTGCATACGTACGTATATGTATGTGGCAATGTATATGATGAGTATATATTTACAAAATATACACGTTCAATGTTGCAATTAAAATTATTTGTTGCAAAACTATACAAATGGCATACAAAAAAGCGGATTTTATACTTACATCCTGTGTATTTCTAAGTGGCATTGGATAGTAATGACAAGTGCTTGGTTGGTTGGGTTGGGTTGGATTGTGTTGCTGTTTCAAAAAGGAATTGAAATTGTCGAGATATTTTGTTGTAAATTTAAAGAAATTAAATTTGTTTTGCAAAGGAAAATCTCCTAAAATTCTGTCAATATGTAGAATCAAAATTTTTTCTTTTTCAAATATTTAATCGTTTGAATAATTGAGTGAAATATTTTCATAAATTCCTTCGGACAACATTTAAACAGGGAAATGATTTCCATTGTACATTATAAAGTATGTCAGGGTTAAAATTAATCTCAAAAAAATTTCAATTTATGTTTTGATTATGTTTTGCAAGAAAAAAGAATTTTTAAAATTCTTTTTGTTTTAAAGGTTAAAGATTTGAGTAACAACAACCACAAAGAAATAAAATTGAACTATCGTGTCCGCCATCTAATGTTCTTTTTTTCAAATAATGCTTATTTTATGTCTGATTTGACAGATAATTAGTTTTATCCTTCCGCTAAATGAATATGGTTGTGTATACGCTAAGCCAATTAACCATTCAATGCGTATTCGCTTCGCTAAGTGGACCTGCGATCGTCCTATAGAAGATGGCGATTTTGGCAAAAAATCATCTGTTCAAATGAACCTCATTTTGATCTTGGCGGGTAAGTAAACAAGCAAAATTGTCGCATTTGAGACACAGAAAACCCACACGCATACATCGAAAAGCAGACGCACCGAAAACGAGTCACTGTTTGGTGCAGATTTTGGTCCAGAGGCATAATTCCGCCATTTTTCTTCAAAATGATATAAGCAAGGAGTGGGCGTTACAGTCAATGGCAAATGTTATCAGGCAGAGGAGGATATTGGCAACATTTGGTCTCAACAGGACAGCGCTACGTGGCACACAGCCAAAGCTACACTCGATGTTTTGCGCCCTATTTTTGACGATCGCATTATCAGCCGCAGAGCTGATGTCGTTGGGTCACTTCGGAGCTAAGTTTTGACACTGTTGGACTATTATTTGTGGGCTGCCGTCAAAAATAAGTGCTACGCCGACAAGCCAGAGACAATTGACGCTTTAAAGGACAATATTCGTGAAGCCATTGGTGAAATACAGCTGCAGCTTTAATGTGCTTAAAAATTGGACCGTTCGTATAGGCAGCCATTTGTATGAAATTATTTTCCATTATTAACCGGAAGGTTATAGTCACCAGCAGCAACTCGTTTCCTTACCGTTCGCATCTACCCTCTTTCCACCTTTCGTAAACCTGCACAATGCACTGCATGAGTAGGGGTCATCCCCTGAGTGAAGTTTTAATAAACAAAAAGAAAAAATTTACCGAACTTTTGAAATAAAAAAATTTTAGAAAATATTTAGTAGTTTTTTTTAAGGATTTTCAAAAAAAAAAAAATATTTGGCGGATCCTTTAGAAAACTTATTTTCATACGTGCAGCATTTCACGGAATCCTAATCTTAGCAGAGAGAGAGTGAGAGTGAGAGAGACATACTTTGCCTATCTGTTTTGAAAGGTGTCTCTTTCAATCAACAATTTCTGGCGAAGGACCATTGAGGATTCAATTCCCAATAGAGATTAGCAATAAGTATTCAAAAAGATGAATACAATCGAATCATACTTCATATCATATTTCTGATACTTAAACGCTTTCATACTTATTTTATATCATGGAACTTCCTCTACTCAAATTCAAAGCTTCAAGAGTACTCATCATATTTATACTTAACAACACGTTTGAATTTGTTGATTTCGACTCTCCATGACTCATCATATACACGCATTATAAAATAAGTATGATTCGCTTACGAACACTAAAGTACTTACTAGAAGGTTGTGTTGTTTGGTTTGATTGCTGCTCTGTTCTTTTTCATTTTTTTTTTTATAAAAACAGCAACAACTAAGACTGTAAATTTTTATGAATGATTCGAATCACTCATGAATCAAACTTATATGGAATGGTACTCATTCTCATTACAACCAGTGCTTATAAATCAGCATTGTAGTGACTACGAATAAATTAGAGTACATAGTTAAATTTTATGATTGTTGACTCATTTCAAAGTTATTCAAAATTTTATGAGTGCTTATGTGAAGCGTAAAAACGATTCATTGTTGATTTCCGGTATGTAAGTATGTAACACGTTCGAAATAAAAATTCTGTAAAGTTTAGATGGAATTCAGTTTAATCGATTGATGTTCGTTACTGGAATCTAATCGATTACTTTCAGGAGATAATTTGGAACGTTAGATCAAGTTTTACTTATGGCGTGGTCAACATGAGTTTCCACTACATTCTTCCTAATGGCTGAGAAGATTTTCGAGTGAATATCTTAATCATTAATGAAGCAGTAGCTCAGTACTATCGGCAAAACGAAACGCATGAGTGTATGCCTACATTTGCTTATTCTTTCTCTGGGTTGTTTCAATATCAATAATCGAGATTTTCAACTGACCCGGGTTATTTATTTTGGGATTGAAATATTACTTGGAAAGGTTAATTTGCATGGCGGCAAGACTTTTGATTGAAATTAAAAATTTATTGCATTGCCTTCAGACCTGTTTTTTGCTTTTTTTAAGTTTCTCTCGTTAAAGAAGTGTAAGTTAAAAATAAAACCAATTCAAAAGAATTTCCAAGTGTTTGTTAAATTGAGAATTTTTCTTGTGATTAATTAATTGTGAAAGTAAAGTGATAATTATTGATTAAGGAATTTATTCATTAATTTGTATGAAAATGTATTTGTGTGTGTTTAAACGTGAGGGCTTGTAAGTGAATGAAATAATGTAAGAGAGTCTGAGTAGGAGGAGCAACAGTGAATGAATGAATGCTTGAATACTGTGTAGTGATTAAAATTTTCATTTTAATTAATCATCTGAATGGAAGAATACCTGACATAATAACTGAATATATATGTACCATTACAAATGTTATTGATTTATTATTTAATTTCATTTTCTAAAATTATCAATTCATTCCATAAATAACTTAGTCAGTAACAAACAAAATAATTTCAATGTAGGTCATGAGTATAAACATGAGCATCAACATTATCATGAATGTGTGCATGAACATGAACTCTTTTCAACCACAAATCTAATCATGGTATTGATTATAAAATTCTAAAGAAATCTTATGCCTATTAAAACAATACCATACCATAATCAGATGTTTGTAATTAATACCAAGAAGAAATCAAATGAGTTATGAAGTAGTCATTGAATGAAGCAAACATTCTACAAATTAATATGACAAGTATTTTCAAAGGAAATTATGAAACTGGCATCCTAAACTGATTTAAGTCAGGGGAGATTAAAAACTATGAAAAAGTCTTGTGATACTTTTAATTTCGATACTTTCAGTTTTAAGTTTGAAGCCTATAACCAAGGTCGAAAGAACAATTTATTATTTAGATTAGGTCCTGCATGTCAGCTTTTGTTTTAATATTGTTATAGAAATGAAAAATTAAGATGCGCTTAATATTAAACTTATAAACAACACAACAAATGTAGTAAACAAACTTGTTTACAAATTATCGTACAGCTTAATATAACAACAAAAATGCCAGCACTAAAAAAATTGTAAACAGTAACCAAAAATACATAAACAACACTACAAGAATAAATTTAAACAAAATACACAAATAACACTACAATAATAAAAGAATGGTAAACAAGTAAACAAAAATCCACAAACAACACACAAGAATAAATGTAAACAAAATACACAAATAACAATAATGCATGTAAAGAACGATGTTTACATTTATAAGATTTCGAGAAGGCATTTATGAGATTTCATGAACATTCGCCTACAAGTACGTTTATCGGACTGTTTACTCTGCCATATAAAAGGCATGGTAAAGCAGATAACTGAGTTATTAAAAGTTCAGTCAGTCTTGTGTGAAGAAGCGGTATGTTTGAAAAAAGTAATCCTGGTTTGAATATCTCCGTTACAAAGATTTGTCGAACAATTGTCTTGTACATAATTGTTATTTGTTTTTGCAAAAGGTGTAAACAGAGGAGTAACAAACAAAGCAATTGTTGTTGTTTACATAAAGTTGTAAACAGTGCCACACAGAATTGTGTGAATAATAAAGAATTTTTATTAAAACTAAACGCAAATTTATATTTATTTTATTTACAATCTACGGGCTTATATTTTAAATGTTTCTTTAAAGGGTAGAAACGAAACAATACACACAGGGAAGGTTGAAACTATAACAGAGCTTGATTGGTGCATAATTAGATACCTAGAAGCTTAAGCTTGAGGCCTATAACCAAGGCAGGGAACAATTTATATTTATACCAGGCCTGCATATAATTTTTTGTTTTAATATCATAAAGATTAAAGAATAAATGGGTATGTGCTGGCAATAGCATTTAAATTTCATATTTTTTTTTTATAAAACCAGCACCCAGGGGATGGCACCTACTCATGCAGTGCATTGCGCAGGTTTAGGAAAGGTGGAAAAAGGGAAGATGCGAACGGTAAGGTGTCTATAAAATGGCCAGTGCTATACCTTCACCATTAGACAGTCTACAGCAATCGTCCCCAAGAAGTCCGCAGTTTCTCACACCATTTATGTTGTGTGTTAATTTTATACAGAAGTGGCGGAACCTATAGTTTATAGTCGACTCCGAACGACAGATTTTTGAGAATATTTTCAAGAAGAGAAAGAGAAGAAATCACCAAAAAAAATACTATTTGTATTTTTTATTTTATGTGTGGCCTGGGTCTCGAACTCTGGCTTTACGTCTAATAAGCCAGCATTCTACATACTAGACCACGGCGAAAAGTAAAGTGAAAATTAACTTGACGTACTTGAATTAATTTTTAGAGATTCTTAAGTTATTTTTATAGCCAAAAAAGAATTCACTTTCAAAATCATTTCAATATAAATCTTAACTATGCCAGCCAAACAGACTCAATCAAGTAGTTTTATTACTTTTGTCATAAAACTAAAGCCATTCAATCAAATAAATCGTAAAAATATAGGCAATTTTAAATGGAATTGTGACGATTATCAAATCAATGACTAAAGTAAAGTTCATGAGGGTCTGATATATTTATAAGCCAAAATATTAATGGCTTTGTAAACATAAAAAAAAAAAATTATAAAAATCATAAACCTAAGTAGAAGAACTTCATCAAATTGTAAGAAAATTATTAAAAAAAAACTACAAAAAATTATACGAACTAAATTTAAATGTCTTATCGTATGCGATTAATTTATTTCCCATGAGAAAAATAGAAAATGTACAAAAAACTGTTTTAGAAGAGTATTAAAATGTCATTGTCATCATCATTAAGTGGCGCGAAGGGGGTTGGAGTGTCCATTATTTAAGTCACTTCCTTAATTTATCCTTCAAGCATTAGAGTTTATAAATACAGCAGGTTTAAGTTCGTATGTAAGTGTGTGATTCCTTTATTATGTTTAAGGGTGTTTGTGTTTGTGTGTGGGTGTCTGCCATTGTCGTATTGATGACATGTGTCAAAATGTATTAAACAAATACAAATACAAAGTCATTAAATTACATGTGTCATGTACATAATCATTACAAATACAAAGAAATTTTATATTTCATTACATTCCTACGCTTCATATGATTCCCTTTTCACTTGTTGTGTCTTACTTTCCTTTTTATACTCCCTTGAAGTATCGTTTTTTTCTTTGCTGATTGGCATAATTTAATAGGGAATGAAAGCAAAAAAAAATGTGTACAAAAATTTCAATTGACTTTAAAATCATGATAATGATAATCTTCGAAAGGCATCGAACGAATCACTCTTTCGTGTTACTCATGTTTTTTTAATGACAACCGAAAGATGCCTTAAAGCGTTGAGAGAGAAGGAAGGACTGGGAAGAAAGTTTTAATCCTCAAATTTAAAGCATTTTAAAAATTTAATTTGAACTCTGAAGCCCCTTTTGACTTTAAATTTTCTTGCTTTCTTTGCTTTGTTGAAAATGTTCACATAAGTGCTGTTATTGAAATTAAATTACCTAAGAATTACATGAGAATTAATTAAATATCGCACAATAATATCGAAAAAAATATTGAAAATATTTAAAGCACAAGGAAATCAATATTTAAAGATATTCATAAGCTTGCCTGGCACCACTTTGCCATCAACACACTCCCCCCTTATGAATATTTATGCACAGAATAATTAAATTTTCTTTTGTAAACAGCAATCAGAATTACTTTGAATAGATGATTCAAAAGGGAATTGAATTCATTTGATTCAAATATAATCACAGATTATTTATGCATTCATATAAGCCTTGAATTATTCTGATACTGTCTGTGATTAATTTATGAACAAATCGATTCAATACTTAAGGCCAGACAATTTTGTAAGCTTCATTCCTAATTTGAAGAAAAAAAAAAAAACAAGGGTTATGAAATATGAACGGGATTAATTAGAATGAAAAAGATTATTGGCAGAGAAATAAATGATTGGAATCATTCCTCTATGAGTAAACATCGGTGTGATGAAATTTTATCATAGGCCTCATCAATATAGTAGCCACTATCACAATCAAAAATACTTGATTGATAATTACAACCCTTCCATCAGGATTACTGGGTACTCATCATATTCATGCTTAACATCACGTGTGATGTTGTTGATATACCTATACACGAATCACAAAATATTGTATTCTATAACATTCTGTACTATTCTATACTATTCTATACTATTCTATACTATACTATTCTATAGCATTCTATACTATTTTATAGCATTCTATACTCTTTTATAGGATGCTATACTTTTCTAAAGCATTCTATACTATTTTATACTATTCTATACTATCCTATACTATCCTATACTATACTATACTATTTTATACTATTCTATCCTATTCTATACTATTCTATACTATTCTGTACTATTTATGGTATTCTATACTATTCTATACTATACTATTCTATAGCATTCTATACTATTTTATAGCATTCTATACTATTCTATAGGATTCTATACTATTCTATAGCATTGTATACTATTCTATAGCATTCTATACTATTTTATAGCATTCTATACAATTCTATAGGATGCTATACTATTCTATATCATTCTATTTTATACTATTCTATACTATCCTATACTATCTATACTATTCTATATTATTCTATACTATTCTATATTATTCTATACTATTCTATACTATTCTGTACTATTTTATACTATTCTATACTATTCTGTACTATTCTATACTATTCTATACTATTCTATACTATCCTATACTATCCTATACTATACTACACTATTCTACACTATTCTATACTATTATATCCTATTCTATACTATTCTATACTATCCTCTACTATTTTATACTATTCTATACTATACTATTCTATAGCATTATATACTATTTTATAGCATTCTATACTATTCTACAGGATTCTATACTATTCTGTAGCATTCTATACTATTCTATAGCCTTCTATACTATGCTATTCTATTATATACTATCCTATTCTATTCTATACCATTCTATACTATTCTGTACTATTCTCTACTATTCTATAGCATTCTATACTATTTTAAACAATTTTGTAGCATTTTATTCTATCCTATACTATAATATATTATTTTATAGCATTCTATATTATTGTATAGCATTCTATACTATTTTATGCTATTCCATACTATACTATTCCATAGCATTCTATACTATTCTATAGTATGAACGAATATGAAAAGCGTACGAACACTAAAATACTTACTAGACGGTTGTGTGTTTACTCTGCTTGCTGGTCTGAATAATTCGAGTCATTCGAATCATTTCTAAGTATTATAAGTATTTAGGGAAAGTTATCAATCTAAATCTTTTGAATCGAACATATTTCGAATGGTATGAGTTTGATGTCAATGTTGTACGCATACTCATTGCAATCTGTACTTATAAATCAACGTTGTAGTGAGTACGAATGAATCCGAGTACATATTTAAATTTCAATATTATTGACTTACTTATATACAAAATTTCATGAGTGCCTATGAATAGGGAAAACACGATTTATTGCTGTCGTCTGATTATGACCTAGCTCCTCACATCACCTATTTAGTGTGAATTAATTTTATACGTGGGTGATGAAACCTACAGTTTGAAGTTGACACGATTTTTGTGAAACATTTCATGACAAATATTAATTTGTTCTCAGAGTTTATTTTAATCCGTAAAGGTTTACTGGTACACAATACATGTTTCCACAATTTTGGAATCCGTTTTGTTTCCACTGGTAAACTTTGGATGATGCTTTTTAAGGCGTTAATGGAGTCTCAAATTATGATTTTGCTGCTGGAATGATTAAAAAGCTTATGAAGATTTAGTGTACTGGACGTTCTGGAGATATGATCTGACAGACCATATTCCATACTACAGAGTATTGCCTTCAGCTTTCTGTCCTACTTGCTAGATGACGTACATTTCTTAAGTAGATGGCGAGACAGTCCTGGTTAGAAATGTGGACAATGGACTGTCAACTCACCTCGTTAAGGACCGAGGCTGAAGCTAAAAGAGAACCTGCCAAATATACATAATTGGCCGTTACAAACCTTCAGGAGTCAGGAGTAATGAAAAAAGTCTCGCAAAATCTGTCTTTCAGAGTCGACTATAAACTGTTTACTTCGCCACTCTTGTATAAAATTACCACACACGACATAAGTGGTAGGAAAAGCTTGGTCTTAATTCGGACTAAAGGGATTTAAGACCAATTATGTGTGTATATATGTATGTTTATACGTATATAGATAAATGTTTTCATATTTTATTTCAATATTCGCTACACTGTCTATCTTTAAAAAAAAAAAACGCGATGAAATACATAAATCCATAATTGCTGACTCTATGAGTTTGTAGACAAATTTTATAGCAAATTTTTGTGTATAAATTAAAGAACATTTTTTTTTTTAAGTAAAAAGTCCTTGAAAAATATAAATAATAACATCAGTAAAATTGATGATTTAAAACAACATCGAGAAAATATAAATTTTTGTTTAAAAAAGGTCAAAAACGATACAGATAAAGTCATGCTTTTGCACAGTTTCTGTTTATTTTAAAACAAAATACAGAACAACAACAAAATTAAAAAAAAATTTGATCAAACATAACAAAGAAATACCTTACACGACAGTATTGTTTCCTATTCTCTATTTTGTACCATCTGATCGATCTCTCCCAATAATATTTATTGTAGAATTTGTATCCTGTAATATGGATCGTTGTCATGTGGTTTATTTGCTCTTCCTTTTTTTTTTTCTACTTATCTAAGAGTTTTCGTAAGTCTCATACATCGGGAGTGGTCCAAAGTTTTTTGCTGCTGATTATGCAGACACAGAAATAAGAATTCTTCTTAGACATTGCTTCCGAAGAGTCTTAATTTACTTTGAATGTCATTTGTAACAAACTCCAGTGAAAGATTATTTAGTTTTTACTTCTTGCATATCTTAGAGTCTTTGAGGGCGAAATTATATTTTTAACCACATAATCATGGAACTCTCACTGCAATTGATCTTTCAGTTTTTGTACTCATAAAGACAATGTGGTCCTGCGTATTCATTTAAATACGTACATAATTTGGTCGTTATAATCTATCTACCAAGATTACGACCCAGCGTCTCATGCAACTTATGTTGTGTGTGTTAATTTTATAAATTAATAGGCAGATTTTTGAGAAACTTTTTATGACAATAATTCGAACCGTGGCCTCACATCTAATAAGCCAACACACTACCTATTTGACTACTGCTCCACTGTTTTCTCGTTAATATTACGAATAGAATTGATATTATTCTTGACGTTGTACGATCATCATCAAGTGTCCACGATTGTATATTCTCTCTCTCTCTCTAACTTTAACAGGCTAAGATCTTTACTTTGGGGTACCAATCCCTTAACACGTTGACTGCTAACTACAAGATAACTTGTGGATAGCGTTCCCTTCTAAGGGTGCCAAATACGAGTTATCTTGTTACTCACTTAGCCCTAAAATATGGTCATTTCTGGCCAGTTTTCTAAAAATTACCGTGGCAGTTAACATGTTAATATTGATAAGAAAATAAAAAATTAAGATACTGTTGTTTTCCTTTTACATCGCATAACATTAAAATTGTGACCAAAAGCTACAAAAACAAACCTGTTTACAAATTATCGCTTATAACAACAAACATTAGCATAAAAAAATGGTAAACAAGTGAACAAAAATACATAAACAACACTACAAGAATAAATGTAAACAGAGTACACAAACAACACTACAATAATAAAAAATGGTAAACAAGTAAACAAAGATCCACAAACAACACACAAGAATAAATGTAAACAAAATACACAAACAACAATAAAGCATGTAAAGAACGATGTTTACATTTATGAGATTTCGAGAAGGTCAAGTCATGAACATTCATTAGACTGTTAACTTTGCCATATGAAAGGCATGGCAAAGCAGATAACTGAGTTAGTAAAAGTTCAGTCAGTCTTGCGTGAGGAAGCGGTGTGTGTGAACAGAGTAATCCTGGTTTGAATATCTCCGTTTAAAAGATCTGTCGAACAATTGTCTAGTACATAATAATTATTGTTTTTGTAAAAGGTGTAAACAGAGGAATAACAAACAAAGCAATTGTTGTTGTTTACATAAAGTTGTGAACAGTGGGTCACAGATTTTTGCGAATAATAAAGAAGCTTATATAAAACTAAAAACAAATTTATTTCTATTTTATTCAGAATCTACGACCTCTTATTTTAAAAGTTTGTAAAAGGTAAAAATGTAAATAAATTTGCAAGTAGGGGTCTTTTAAAAGGTTGTACACATACTTATAAGCATAAAAATTATTTGCTCTGTTAGGTATGATGGCGGTGAATGGCATAGAAAGGTCATTATAGTCACTTGTAAAGTTGAATACATATTTGAGTATTCGTATGAATTTTGAATAACAGATGCAGTCACATATTAACATACATATACTGATAGAACTTTGTAAATGGAAAATTTTGTATTTTTTGTTGCTGTAATTAAAAAATTCAAATTTTTTTTTTTGAAAATTTTTCTGCCCAGTCATAACTTTTGTAGAGTCTAAAGGTATGTATATATACTTGTTCTCTTAATAAAGCATGTAGTACAGTGTAAATGCACTTATTATTCCGAATATATAGATTTAATCCCTGATAAATAAGCTGTTTTACACTTCATATGTCGAATATACGTTAAGGCGTATTTTAGGGAATATTTTACCGGCATTCAATTAACCATATTTACTCAATTGGTTATTACAACCTTTTCTTTAGCATTACGATCTAGTTTGTCATACGATAAATGTTGTGTGTATTAATTTTATACACCAGTGGCGAAACCTTCAGTTTATAGTCGCCACAGAGCGACAGTTTTTTGAGAAACCACTGCCTGACGTCTAATAAGCGTCTAGACTACGGTGACAATTAGCCATAAGACGAAACCAAATGAGGAAAAAAAACGTCTCTAGTAAGGCTTGTCCAAGTAAAGTCTAAAAGGTAGTGTGTTATCGCCGTAATGTAGTAGGTTAGGGTGAGAGTTTACAATCTTTGCTTTGGCATCCATAACTAATTGAAATATGAAAGAAATATTTTTTCGGCGACTACTACCTTTGAGTCCTCTGGCAAAAAAAACTATGCGGGTAAATAAAATTGTAGATGTCGCTACTCCTGATCAAAATTTAAACCCACAGCAGATTTCTGGCAAAAATTATGAGAGTAAATAAACCTGCCATTAAAAAAGTTTCTCAAAAATCTGTCGTTTGGAGTCGATATTAAACTATAGATTCCGCTACTCATGTATAAAAATTAACGCACACAACATAAGTGGTGTGAGAAGCTAGTCCGTAATCCTGACTTAAGGATTGTAGTGGTCAATTATGTTATGTTATACGGGTGGTGATGTTGTAGGATGTGCGGTCACAGTGTGATATATCAGTCGAGATTTAGCTTAGATTGCCGACTTAAGGAGTGCGCACAAAAAAAAAAAAAAAAAATGGGTCTACTTTTAAGCTTATAACTTTAAAAATAATTGAAAAAAATGAATAGCGTTTCAAAATCCACGTGCTAAATTTCATTGCAATAGTAAAATTAGTTTTTTTTAAAATGAGCGCCCAACAAGGATGTCGTAAAAAAATAATTGAAATTTTAAATGAAAAACCGCGACGCTTATAAAAAACGATTGCTAGGTTCGCAGGTGTTAACCAAAAAACAGTTTCTAAGGTAAGAAAAAAACAATATAAGGAGTCTTTAACTATTGAGAGAAAGCGTGGAAGTGGAAGAAAAAAAATAAAGAATTTGCCGACCTAAAACAAAGCAAGTAAAATGATACGTATTTTTCTAAAACACCCTAAAATGTCTGGAAGAAAAGTGGCTTAAAAAGTTGGATCCTCTGAGACCTTTGTCAGAAGAAAATTTTATACACAAAAGAATTTATTTATTTTAATTGACATAGAAAACGAAAAAAATCCACCAATTAGTTTTATTTCTATAACGAAAAGTGTAAATCCAGTTTTTTTTGTGCGCACTCCTTAGATGTGACCTTTTACGGAACAGTTTCATAGGGTTTGTTATAGTCATAAATAGTAGATGACACTCTAGATAAAAGATATTCTAACAGCTGACTGCCTTGTCATATATGAAGTTTTGAAACCATTGAATGGATAACCCTATATTATAATAAATATTAATTGTGTGTAAAGTAAAAAGTTAAAAATTAATAAAGTTTCGAAAATGTTTGTAAATATGTTTTCATATGTGTTTTAAATTAAAATCCAACCTCCTGGTAATTATGTTTCGAATGTGAGTGTGTGCGTGTGCTTAAAACATTTACAAGGACTGCTGAAAAAAATTGTTTGAACAGTTTAAATGTCAGATGTTAATAACATTTTTATATTTGTTTTGTTGTTGTAGCTGCATGTTTTTAAGGCTGCTACCTTAACAAGGTAATAACGACAGTGGGCGTCCAAAGTATTGAAACATTGAAGATTTTTTGTGTATTTTTTTAAACAAAAAATTCATAATTTTTAAATATTTATTACTAATCGAAGGAAAAGCCTTAAAAAAGAAAAAATCTTATAATTTATGGGATCAACTAATGGAAACTTTTAAAATATTTTGTAAAGTAAAAAGTACTTAAAAGTTTCATTTTTTTTATAACCACTTTAACTAAAACTTAACATGTGTGCTCTTTAATGGCAATTTAAAAATGGAATTTTGAGAATTTATGACGGAAATAGAAAAAAAAGAAAAAAACATTAAATTGCTTAACATTTTCTGTTAAAGAGTTAAAGAGAGAAAAATGAATGAAAAATTTATTTTAAAAATCAATAACAATGACGAAAATAAAAAGAAAAAAATTGGGTTTTTTGTTGGTTTTTTTTTGTTTGTTTCAGGCTGCATATATTTGCTGATGTTGTTGTTGCTGTGATTTACCTTGCCACAGCAACAGCAATCTGTACCCCTGAACCCATTAAAATAAATGCTGTCACTTAACGTGCTTATGCTCTTTCATTCTCTCTGTTTTTTTTGTCCATTTTTCCACCAATATATACACCCTCTTTACAGTGTACATATACAGACATAAATGCATACACGCATATACACTAATACCAACATATATTCTCATATTTCTTTTTATTTTATTGGTATTGTGTATGAACTTTTATGTGAAAGTGTGTAAAACTGAAATCCTGGCATTTAAAGCTCTCAACTGTAAATGAAGTAATAAAAGATTTAATATGACCGTAGAGGTATTTGGAAAACCCTTTAATTCCAATTTGATTTTCAAGAGTGTTAAATTGATCTCAAGTCTGGGAATTTTTAATACGGACACATGCCATTTGTGTTAAAAATATTTTAAAATCATTTCTTTCATTTCTTTCTTTCATCCAATATAATTCGAGATCTTGTTATTTAAAAAGTTATGCAAAAAAACTTTCGCCTTGGAATGATATTCTGTTGGCAACAGATATCAGCAATGAGTATTCAAATATGATGAGTAGAATCGAATCATACTCATTATTTCTGATACTTTTATACGTATTCATATTTCCTTTAATATCCTGGAACCTCTACTCATATTCAATGCTTGAAGTACTCATCATATTTGTACTCAACAACACATATAGTGTTGTTAATTTTGGCGCTCCATAACTCAACATATAAACGAACCATAAAATAAGTATGTTTTGCTTACAAAACACTAAAATACTCATTAAAAGTTTGTGTGTTTGCTCTGCTTCCTGCTTGGTATTTTTTCTTTGTTTGTAAATTAAAAAGAAAAACCACTCACCTAGAAAACTTATTTTTATAAGTGTAGCATTCCACTGAATCCTAATCTTAGCAGAGAGCGAGTTAGAGACTTACTCTGCCTAGCTGCTTTGAAAGGCGTCTCTCTCGATTAACAATCTCTAGCTGAAGGAGCATTGAGGATTCAATTCCCTACAGAGATCAGCAATAAGTATTCAAAAGATGAGCAGAATCGAATCATACTCATAATTTTTGATGCTTAAACGTATTCATACTTATTTTAATATCATGGCAGGTCCTCTATTCATATTCAAAGTTTGAAGTATACACATAATATTCATTACTTAACAACTTCGACTTCATTACTTAACGACTCTCCGTAATTCAGCATATACACGAATTATAAAATAAGTATGATTCGCATACGAACACTGCTGCTCTGTTGTTTTTCTTTTTTTTATTTATAAAAACAGCAACTACTAAGACTGTAAATTTTTATGAATGATTCGAGTCATTCATAAATCAAACTTATATGGAATGGTACTCATACTCATTACAACCTGTGCTTATAAATCAACATTGTTAAATTTCAATGTTGTTGACTCATTTCAAAATTATATATGAGTGCCTATGTTGAAGCGTAAAAATGATTCGCGTACTAACACAAAAATAGAAGATTGTCTGTTTGGTCTGCTTGCTGCTCTGTCCTTTTTCTTTATTTTTTTTTTATTATTTTTTTTTTTGTAAATGCTACAACAATTACGACTGTAAATTTTGTTGAATGATTCGAGTCATTCGTTGAAGTCGCCGAGGTCTAGTAGGTAGTGTGCTGGCTTATTAGAGGTAAAGCCAGACATCAAAACAAAATACAAGAAGTATTATTTCGGCGATTTCTTTTCAGCAGATTTCTGGCAAAAACTCTGAGAGTAAATAAAATTGCCATGAAATGTTTCTCCAAAATCTGTCGTTCGGAGTCGACTTTAAACTGTAGGTCCCGCTCATGTATAAAATTAACTCACACAACATAAGTGGTGTGCGAAACTAGGTCAATAAACCTGACTGCAGGGTTGTAATGACCAATTATTTATGTATGTATTCGAGTGACTCGAGTCATTCGAATCATTTATAAGTATTTTTCAACAGTTATGAATCTAAATGAGTAGGCTTATGAATCAAACCTGTTTTCAATGGTATGGGTTTGATGTCAATGTTGTACTCACACTCATTGCAACCAATGCTTATAAATCAACATTGTAGTGACTACGAATAAATCAGAGTACATAGTTCAATTTCAATATTATTGACTCATTTCAAAATTATTTACAATTTTATGAGTGCTTATGTGCAGTGTAAAAACGATTCATTGTTGATCTCCAGTATGTAAGTATGTCACACGTTTGAAATAAAAATTCTGTAAAGTTTAGATGGGATTCAGTTTAATCGATTGATGATCGTTACTGGAATCTAATCGATTACTTGAGAGATAATTTGGAACGTTAGATCAAGTTTTTCTTGTGTTGTGATCAACATGAATTCCCAATACATTCTTCCTATTGGCTGAAAAGTATTTCGAATCAAACATATTTCGAATGCTATGAGTTTGATGTCAACGTTGGACGCATACCCATTGCAACCTATACTTATAAATCGACGTTTTAGTGAGTGCGAATTAATCTCAGAGTTATTAAATTTCAATATTGCTAACTCACTTATATTCAAAACGAGTTCTGAAGTGCTTATGAGTAACGAAACAACGATTTATTGCTGATCTCTGGTTGGTAACAAGGGTTTGCAACAATTTAGACCTTCATGGGATATTGATATCATTTAAATAGTGTTTAATAATGGATTTCCAATAGATCTTAATTAAATTATCTTTGTCAACTTCAGGTAAATCGATATCTAATTGTTCTAATAAGTAGCATTTTGTCGGTGTAATCTCTGAGACGAGAGTGTCTGAGTTCAAGCCTCGGTTTGTGTAAATAAACTTTCAAATCTATCATTAGGAGTCGGCGTTAAGCTATGGGCCCAACCGCTCATGGGTAAAATGAGTACATCCAACATGTGGTGTGTGAGAGAAGCTTAGTTCTAATACTGACTAGAATATCTGAGCTGATGTTTGAATTACGTGATGTCGTCTAACTAAGCTAACTCACTACCTACTAAACTACGGCGACTTCTATTAACTCAGATATTATTGTTACTATGATTTTAGTGTATAGATGTCTCAGTACTATACATACAGTGAGCGTCAAAAGAAAGTGTACATTAAAAAAATATATACATTAATAAATTACCGTTATCCTTTTTTCAAAATTTCTTTATTGCTAGTTTTTAAAATTGAACCAAAAGAATTAGAAAAAAAAAGTCGAAAGATTATCAAATTTTTTCGGGCTCCCACCACTTATGGGTAAAATTAACACAGACAATACAAGTAGTGTGAGAAACTAGGTTGTAATCCTAATTGACCGATTGTAATAATCAATTATGCATGTCTTATTCTCGGTACTGTCCTGAAAAACGGAGAACCTACGACATGCGCCAAATACAGGGGTAAAAGTCTTCTCCTTATCACATAAAAGGTTCTTAAAGTTCTTAAAGGCGTATTGTGTGAATGGTTGAAGCCACTCGTCAAAACACTGATTGGACCTTATCAGTGCGGCTTCAGATCTAGCAAGTTCACCATCGACCAGATCTTCACATCTACGCCAAATCCTGGAAAAGACCCACGAAAATCAAGTCGACACACACCATCGTTTTGTCGACTATAAGGCTGCTTTCGATAGCCCCATAAGGGATCGTGTTTTTGCCGCAATTGTCTGAGCTCGATATACCTAGCGAAGCTGATAAGGCTATGCAGAATGACGTTGAGCAATTCCTGCAGCTCCGTCAAGGTAGGACTCTCTACGAACCTTTCGATACCGTGCGAGGTTTCAGGCAAGGCGATCCCTTATCATGCGACCTCTTCAACTTCGTCATGGAGAGTGTTCTGTGAAAGGCGGGAGTGCAACCAGTTTCTTGCGTACGCTGATGACATCGACATTATAGGGCGTACCAAACGAGATGTCACTGCTGCCTTTAGTGCTATTGAACGGGAGTCTAAGAAAATTGGTCTGGCAGTAAATGAGGGCAAAACGAAGTATATGTTATCGGCAAGTAGAGTCGTGCGTCGTATTGATTCTCCAATTACGGTCGATAACTATACTTTTGATATAGTCAAGGAATTCATTTATGTTGGCTCCCCCGTTACCACCGAAATTGATGTCAGTCTGGAGATCAAGCGCAGGATTACTCTTGCCAACAGGTGCTATTATGATTTCAATAGGCAATTGAGTAGCAGAGAACTCTCTGTAAGATGAAACTAATACTCTAAAAGACGTGCTTCTTTATGGTGCAGAAGCACGAACCCTATTAACAACTGATGCAACTGCCTTGAGAGTATTCGAGAGAAAAGTCCTACGTAAGATCTTTGGTCCAGTGCGAGTTGGCGATGATTTTCGCATCTGATGCAACAGAGAGTTGTATGAGCTCCTCAACGACATGGACGCTGTACAGGGTATTAATATCCAGCTGCTGCGCTGGCTCGGTCATGTCGTTCGAATGGAGGAGGAATGCTCCGGCGAGACGACTATTTGATGCGGAAGGAGGCGAAAAGGATGACCTTGTATCCGTTGGAAAGACCAAATCGAGGAATCTCTGTTATCGATTGGTGTGACCAACTGGCGTAGACGCGCAAGAAGCAGAGGCGCCTGGAAAGCTGTGTTGCGGGAGGCCGAAATCCGTTAATTGGGGTGTTATGGCCAATTAAGTAAGTAAGTAAGTAAGTATTCTCGGTCCTTCATATTTACTTAGATTTTTTAATGGCATTGACAGAAGATAACCAGCATAAAATTTTATTCCTGCAAGCAACATATCATAAATGCCATACAGCTGTGCTAGAATGTTATCATGTTGTATAGATATGCATGACAACAGAGTACCAATAATAAAAAAGGAGAAAAATTTAATATGAGTAGCATGTAGGGGTCTCTTGTTTCTTTCAGTTTTCTTAAACATCTTCTTTTTATTGTAGCATGTATTCTGAACGGGTTGAACTATAATTTTCTTAAAATTTTCTTACCTTTTATTTATCTTAACGGTCTTTTTGCTGTTTATATGTACATATATATGATGCATGCATGCGTGTGTGTATGTATTTTTTTTTATACTCCTCTAGTATTACGATCAATTATAATTTAACGTATGACCATTACGATTTTCAATCGTAAAGGATACGTACGTACATAGCTGTTGTGTCTTATTTCTTGTGTTTGTTTTTGGTGTCGAACGTGAATGAAAGCATGAGGCATGGGAGTAAACGAAAGACATTTACAAAGTGTAGTATAAATAACAGAGGATATCTATGTAACCTTGATTATACAAGCAACACACTTACACACTCGCACACATTTATTTAAGCTGGATATGTGGCCCCATATGTTTGATTGGTTATAAAACATTTTTCCAGCTGTACACACATACAGCAAAACGAAATGAAATTATTATTTTTAATCCTTTTTCTGTTTCTCTGTTTCTCTTTACGATGTTTTTCACTTCTCTTCTACTTCCTGTCTTTGGTTTTTTTTTTGTTTTGTGGAGAATTGTACGTTTTCGAATGCCATTACACATGAAGGAAAACAAACTCAATAAAAACAAAAAAAAAAACAACAAATTTTATATGCATGTGCTGTATATGTATGTACATTTGTTTTATTGTTGTTGTTATTTTGTAAAATTTATTTGTTTTAAGTTTTCCCATTAAGCTGTGCTCCATGCTCGTTGTTTTCTTTCACTCTCTCCCTCCCTTACATTCTCTCTCACTCTGTCTCTTTCTTCGTCCATAGCATTTTACTTCTTTGCCCTTTATTTCGGATGTTTTACTTGTTGTTTGCATGTATGTATGCCAAAGCATATGTTTGTGTATTGGCATGTACGTATGTATGTAAGTATGTATGTAGGAATCGTAGTTAAATTGTAATTTATTCGATTAAATTTTATTTGTGATTTTATTCGTTGCCATATTTAACAGTGCGCGACCAAGAGAAGCCGGGCAAAGAGAGAACATTTTTAACATTTTATAAGAAACGTCAACTTTAAAGGGGAGACTATTGGCTTCGTACTTATAGTGTCCGTTTTTCATTAGACACTTTACTAGTCTAATAAAGACTACAGGGAGTTAGTTGCCAATATATTGTTACGAAAATGAAAAATTTTAATCATGATGTTTTGCTTTTGCATTGCATTGTAGAGGTATTTGAAAAACCCTTTAATTCCAATTTGATTTTCAAGAGTGTTAAATTGATCTCAAGTCTGGGAATTTTTAATACGGACACATGCAATTTTTGTTAAAGAAATTTTAAAATCATTTTCTTTCTTTCATTCGATATAATTCGAGATCTTATTCTTTAAAAAAGTTATGCGAAAAAGCTTTCGCCTTGAAATGATATTCTGTTGGCAACAGATATCAGCAATGAGTGTTCAAAAATGATGAGTAGAATCGATTCATACTCATAGTTTCTTTTATACGCATTCATATTTCTTTTAATATCATGAAACCTCTATTCATATTCAATGCTTGAAGTGCTCATCATATTTGTACTCAACAACACATATAGTGTTGTTAATTTCGGCGCTCCATAACGAATACTAACCCGACCTGCTTCCTGTCTTTTTTCTTTGTTTGTAAATTAAAAAGAAAAACCACTTACCTAGAAAACTTATTTTTATAAGTGTAACATTCCACTGAATCCTAATCTTAGCAGAGAGCGAGAGAGAAGAGAGAGAGACTTAGTCTGTCTAGTCGTTTTGAAAGACGTCTCTCTCGAAACAGAATCGAAACATACTTATAATCTTTGATGCTTAAACACATTGCACATTGCTTAACATTGAAATTATAACCTACAAAAACAAAACAATGTTAATTTGTAAAGTATTGTATTGCTTAATATAACAACAAACACCGGCATAAAAAATTGTAAACATGTAAACAAAAATAAAACAACAAACGCTACAATAATAAATGTAAACAACGATCTTTACATGTATAGAGATTTCGAGAAGAGAGATTTCGCTTTTAAGAACATTCATTAAACTTTTTACGCTGCCATATAAAAAGGCAAGGCAAAGCAGGGGACTAGGTCAGTAAAAGTTCAGTCAGTCTTGTTTGAAGACGCAATGCGTTTCAAGAGAGTAATCGTGGTTTGAAAATCTCCATTACCAAAATCTGTCGAATAATTGTCTAGTAATTCTTATTGTTTATGTAAAAGGTATAAACGGAGGAATAACAAAGAAAAGAAATTGTTGTTGTCAACATCAAGTTGTGAGCAGTGGCACACAGAACTGTGCGAATAATAAATGATTTCCATTAGAACTAATCATCAATTTATTTTTATTCGATTTACAATCTACGAGCTCATATTTAAAATGTTCTCAGAATTCAAAAACTTAACTATATGTACAGTGGACATCAAAAGTCTCCATTCTATAACAATCTAAGTCGAAAAAGTGCATTTTGAGTTATTCTAAATAGATTTTTCCTTATAACTTTGGAACGGAACGGCGCATCTTAACCAAATTTTGACAATATTTAAGTTAGAGAATTAAAAAAATCCTTTGGGGTGGAGGCGTCGATATTATTAATTTATTTCTTATTTATTATAAAAACAAACAATTTTTTTAATGTTTTTAATAAAACAAGAAAAATATAAGAAAAAGTTTCAGGTACCCCCAAGGACAATTCTGACTAAATTTAAAATTCAAGGGCCTAATATATGAAAATGTTATCCCTTGTATTTAGTAAAATATTCTTTAAGATAAAGTACTCCATTTAACCCATTTGGAATTGAATGTACACGTTTTGTTTAGTGTTTTCCAGTGGCACCATGAACAAGTTTTTCGGTTGACTTTTGTTTGAGGTTCAGAGATTCTTCTTTTAAATGAGCTCCTAAATACTATCTTAAAGACATATTGGGGCTTTGTGCAAGAGTATTAAGCCTGTCGGGACTTTTTTTGGTTAAAATATATTGGAATACTAGGATTTTTGCTGTCCACTTTAACATATACTATGTCCTGACAAGTCTGTCACAAGACTAGAGTTTTGGAAAACACCGAACAGAACTGCAATCCGGGATGGGAATACTTTATAGCGATTGTGTGGAATGTGATGTCAAAGGAGTAGATAGTTTGGATCGACAAGTATCTGGATATGCTAGATATTGCTTGCCTTTTTTTTATTAAACCTGCACTCAGGGGATGATCCCTACTCATGCAGTCCATTGTGCAGGTTTAGGAAAGGTGGAAAGAGGGAAGATGCGAACGGTAAGGAAACGAGCTGACATCATTGCTGCAGATAATTTCACCCATCTTATGCCTAACTGTGGCTTAGTAACGAAGTGGCTTAGAAACGAATGTAAAATTGCATTGGAAATACACTTAGGAAGGCAGAAAGTGATGACGGGAGGCTATAGAGAGGAATCCCTAGGGTAATAATTAGGCACGGTAGATATGCACATATTTGGGAATGACAATCGGTGAAACATAGGCAGAATGCTCAAGTGAACTGAAGCATAGTTAGTTACAATCCAGACATGAAAAAATTCTTAAAAATCTGTCGTTCAGATTCGACTTTAAACTGTGCACATAGTGGCCAGATAAATGAAGCATCAAATCGTCAAATATTTAAGAAAAATCGTCAAAATCGTCAGAAAAAATAAAGAATTAAATTGAAAGGCTTTTTTAAACACAAAAACATATAAGGTCGATGATAAGCAGTAATAATATTGCATCATCTATACCCATGTATGGTGTAAATATTAGGGAGTCAGAATATCTTGATTTTATGGGCATGAAAATTCAATGTAATGTTCGCTAGAATTGGCACATTTTCCAGTGTCTTCTATGGTTTCTTAAAAGAGTGCAATAAATTCTTGACTTCATCTGATTTGTTTACCATTTTTACCATCTATAACCGTTGGAGAAGTCGCCGTAGTCTAGTGGGTAGTGTGTTGACTTATTAGACAAAAGGCCCAGGTTCGAATCCCAGGTCAGACATCAAAACGAAAAATATTTCTTCGGCGACTTCCTCTCAGCAGATTTCTGGCAAAGACTTTGAGAGTAAAAATTGCCATGAAAAGCTTCTGAAAAATCTGTCGTTCGGAGTCGACTTTAAACTGTAGGTCCCGCCACTCATGTATAAAATTAACGCACACAACATAAGTGGTGTGAGAAGCTAGGTTGTAATCCTGACTGAAGGGTTGTAATGACCAATTATGTATGTATGTATGTATAACCGATGGAGAATAGAATACAACTCTTATGTTTGGATTGACTAGCCCTTAACGTCAATTTTGAAGCTTCTCGACAGCGTTTATCACATCCAACTCCATTGATTCATTGAAACATCGTTGTACAATCGTTTGTACAATGGGTCAATTTCGACCTCCGGGTACTGTGCTTGTCTTGACCGACAGGTGCACGTCCTCTAACCTAACATCGTTGTAATGTGGCTTGAGTTACTGTTCTATCGCTACTACAATGAATGTTGCTTTGAACGAAATAAGAGGATTTGCTAATAAAAATCATGTATTCCTACGTAACACTCGTCTTTCTCGGCCAGCATGTCCGTATGTTGTCGATTAGCCAGTGTATCGCACACTACATTACAGGGAAAATTCGTTTGTTAGGCGGAGTATTCGTATGTGGAACTTCCTTCCTGCTGAGATCTTTCCTGTTACTTATGTCGTCAATATGATATTTTTGGAGCACAAAATCGTCAAAATGACGATAAATTGTCAAATCTGGCAACTGTGGCTGTACATCCCGCCACTCAGGAATAAAATTAACACACACAACATTAGTGGTGTGAGAAACTAGGTCGTAATCTAAACTGAAGGGTTTTAATGGCCAATTATGAATGTGCTTTCTATAGTTGCTTGTTGAAAACCAGAAACTGAACTAAGCCTATTTAAACGGTTTAAATCAAAATGCCTATTGCTTTGAACGATGAAACTCTACACATTGTTGTAGTAGAGCATTACAAGAATTCAGGAGTAAATTTTCTTTGTTTTCTTAATGTTAACACAATCAATACTAAATAGTAACTTGACTAGTACGATGCCATTCCCTTGGTATTACAAGAAACATTATATGGGATGTAGTTTTGATAGTTGTGGCGCCAATGTTGCCACTTAAATTATATTGACTTTGTAACACATGCACATACACATTTACAATATAAATATGAGCCATGAATATATCGTTTTAGAAATTGAAATGAGCATGTGTTTGATTTTTGTTTTTGTTGGTGTTGCTGATGAGTAAGAAAATTGAAACAAAGTTGAAATTGAAAGTTGACGCAAAACTAGTAGAATGAGAAAATAATTGCTAAAGGAAATATTTTCAGTTTAAATATGAAATTAAAAATTGATATTGTAGGATTAGAAATGAAAATAGGAAAACGACAGGAATTATGGTTTAAAAAGCTAAAGTTTCTTTCTTTAATTGTTCTCCTTATATTTTTATATTATAAGAATATTCCCCTGTTGTATTTCCCATTTACTGGATTTGTTTAATTCTTCTCTTAAGTATAATAAAAAAATCAATTTTCTTTGAATGTTTCTACAGAAAGTATAGGAGAGAACTATGCTATGTATACTTGCAATAAAATTCTTTATAATGGAATGCAGAAGTGCTTCGTTATTCTTAATTGAATCGAGGTTAATAAAACAATGCCCAAGACAGACATTAGAATGAAAAATTAATAAAATTGCCATGAATAGCTTCTCAAAAATCTGTCATTCGGAGTCGACTTTAAACTATAAGTCCCAGTACTCATATATAAAATTAACTCTCACCACATAAGTGGTGTGAGAAGCTAGGTCGAAATTCTAACTGAAGGGTTGTAATGACCAATTATGTATGTATGTACGTACTAGGGGATGCAAAAGCCTTATAAAAAGAATTAAAATGGTAACTGATTTAGATGTCTGTCCAAAGAAATAGATTTATTTACATCAGAAGGTGGTAGAGGTGAATATTTATAATCTCCATACAGCTATCTTGGAACTATTTTTCCAACAAATGTTGATTGCGAGAAGAGTTTTTCAACGGCAGGATATGTTGACAATAAAATTTGTTCAAGTCTATCAGATCACATGTTAGAATGCTTTAATCTTTTTGTTGGAATCCAAATCATTTTCTTAAAACTAATGCATTTGCAAATGTATGAATAATTTTTATTTTTGTTAATTTACGCTTTTTTGTTACATTTTGTCTTACTGTTTTAATATTTTATTTTTAATGATATATAATTAGGATTTAATTGGAATATAAATGATTTTGTTAACAAAATATTTTTATTATTAATGGAAAATCGCAATTTTTCTCGTGATTCTTCGGGATTTTTGGAGCCCGAATTATCCCGCAATATCCCGGGATTTCTAAAAACTGATCCCGTTTGGCATCCCTAGTACATGCACGGCATAAGTGTTGTGACAAATTAGGTTGTAATCCTAACTCATTGTTGTGTACGTTAATTTTATTTAAGAGTAGTGAAAAATATAATTTAAAATCTAGTCTTATTAAAATTTTATAAAATTTTATTTAATCTCAGACTGTTTCCCAGAAGACTTATTAGAGAATATCGGCGAAGAAATAATTTTTTCTACGAAATGTCTAAGCTGGGGGTTGAACCACGTCCTCTTGTTTAATAAGTCAACATACTGTTGAGTTTTACCTTTTAAAAAGGTTTAAAATATGAGCTCGTCGATTGAAAATGAAATAAAAATATATCTGAGTTTAGTTTTTGTTAAGATTCTTTATCATTTGCCCAATTCAGTGTGCCACTGTTTACAATTTGATGTAAACAATAATAATTGCCTATTTTTTTTGTTAATTTTCTATATAAGGAAAAGCAATTACTAGACAATTATTCGATAGATCTTTGTAACGGAGATTGTCAAACTACGATTGCTATCTTCAAACACACCCCGTCTTCACACAAGAATGACTGAAATACACTAGGCGACTAGTTAGTAGATGAATGTTTTTGAAGGCGAATGTTCATGTCTCAAAATCTCTATAAATATAAATATCGTTGTTTACAAGTATTCTTGTAATGTTATTTGTGTATTTGGTTTACATTTATTCCTATAGTATTGTTTGTGTATATTTGTTTCCTTGTCTAGCATTTTTTATGCTGGTGTTTGTTGCCATATTAAGCAGTGCGATAATTTGTAAACAGGTTTGTTTACTACACTTGTTTTGTTTTTGTAGCTCTAGTTTATTATTTTAATGTTCAGCAATATAAAACCGAAACACCAGTATCTTAATTTTTCATTTCGTAAAAATACTACCTCCTGGACTACAATGAAAATTATTCAAAAAATATAATTTCTTAAACATTTTTATTTGCAGATGTTGTTTCAAACACTAAACAGCCATTAAATATTAGTTTGGAAATTTTTTTTACTTTTCATGCTTTAAGTGCTGAAAATTTTTCGTTTCAGTTCTTGTTTTTTTTTTGGCATTTCGTTTTAACGAATCTATATTTGATGGCATTTTATCTACTAAAAAAAAAAGAATTCTTTATGTCTACTCAAATAACTGGAGAAGTTTATTGCTGCCAATAATATTGGGGGGTTGGAAGGATATTGTCTATGTTACGTTCGTTACTCGTATTATCTGTAGTCATTATTAGCAAAAGTTTATTTTATTATCGTTTTTCCACATTCTTTTTTCTTTCTGCTACGCTAACAGTCATTATAAACTTTATTTGCTATTTTACAACTTCAAAAACAAGTTCGTTTTTTCCAAATCAAACTTTTATCATTAACCCTAAAAGTATGCTACTTTTTTATTATACCTGCTTATAGGAATATTAAAATAAACGTAACGTATAAACAAATATTTTTAAACATTAATTTTGATTTTTTTTTATATTGATTTTTGCTGTTGTTTCCATTTTATTAACTTACAGTACGGTTTTAAACGTTTTATTATAAAATATGTTATATGCGCCTGTATGTATGCAGAGATCATTTGCTAATCCCTAAAGGTAGTCTTTAGTTTTTTTTATTGTTATTGTTTTATATTATAATCATTTTTTGTACAACTATATTTACGTACATAATGTTTATTGGAATATTAGTGAGTGTAGAACATATAATTTCGAATTTTTTTTATTTTGAATGAGTTAAAGAGACTGAAAACAGAAATGATAATTGGCAAATCGTACGTTTGGGTGTCTATGAATGAACTAATGAATGTTGTTCGTAAAACTTTTGACATTTTAATTTCTCTGAGCATTTTTCCTAATAGTTAAACTAAATGTTTATGTTATAAATAAATTATGAAATATTTATTAAATATTGTTTTTAAAATTAAAACCTCATAAGCCAATTATAAACAATATTTTTAATGAATTAAATACGAAATATAATATCATAAGCGGTTTACATTATTTTTTTATTTTTTTATAGAAAAATGTCATAGAAATGTTTTAAAATCAATTACAATACCCCATTCAAAGGTTTAAATTAAAACGTTTTACATAATTACAGTGTTCACTTATGGAACGCATTCAAAAAATGAATTGTAGCAGGCAAATGTATGCAGATATTCAAACTATTTTCAATAGATAAAATAAACTTTTTTTATAGCTTTACGAGCTAAACGTTGGAAATCTTCGAAAGAAGAAGAGAAACCCGACCTACCAAAGTGCACGATTAGCCTCAAGACTTACTCTCGGCTTGCTAAATGCATACGTACTAAAACCAACCTCGTTCGCCACACTTCTATTTAGTCGCCACCCCGGGACCCCAATCTAGTATTAATCCGCCCCGGGTTAATTATTCAGCGGGTGCTGCTAACCATTTTTGCTGTTCTTGTTCCTCTATTATCCTCTGTTATATCAGAACTTCCTTCGCGAAGAAATATACCGCGTTCCAGTTTTCGCATGGCGTTAGCATCATTCGTTGGTATTCGTAGCGTGGGCAAGTGAAGAATACATGCTCCGCTGTTTCGCTCGTGTATGCCCTATAGCACCCGTGGCCCGTTAAGAACTGGTTGAGGTAAAATTTACTTGGTCATGTCTCCTTCTAATCCATTGCTTCTATGTTTGGTATTAATCGGTAAGACCATCTTCCCTTTGTGGAAGAATTCCAATCGCTCTACCACCTATACATCGGATCAACATCCACCTGATCAGAGCGCACTAGTCCTGTTTTTCCTGCTTGTCAAATGATTTTTCCTCTCTATATCTACTAATATTCAAAGCGGCATCATCCCCGCAATCACCAAGGTTGCTTCCGTTGATACTGTGCGAAAGGAAGAAATTACTCGGAGGGCAGATCTCTTGTAGGCCCATATGGGGGCGGCATATAGAGCAATCGATCTAACCACTCTTTTCAGCAATTGAATCTTCTCCTGTCTCGGACCTCTCAAGCTAGGTATTATCCGCGCGAGTGCACCCGTTGTTTTCGCGCTCTTCCTACTAATATACGCCAGGTGTTCCTTGAATGTGAGCCTGTTGTCAATTACAACTCCTAAGTACTTGATACACTGCTTCGATGTTATCCTTTCTTCGCGGACGGTTACGGGTGATGTGGTCATTTTCTCCCTACTGCTTACCAACACGACATCCGTTTTATGATCAGCAAGTTTCAGACCTACACTCGTGATCCGGCTTCTAACTTTGGCAACCGTTGTATTGCACGTTCGTTCCAATTCGTCAAGGTGCTTACCCCTCACCGTAAGGGCAATATCGTCCGCAAATCCGAATATTTGTAAGTCCCGTCAGAAGCCTAAGCCTCAATATACCATCATATATGGTATTCCATAGTATTAGGACATAGCAGCGAACCCTGTGGTACACCTGCTGTTACAACGTATGACTTTCTGCCCTCGTCCGTGTCATATAAAAGTACTCTATCCTTAAAGTAGTCCGTTATAAGTTCCATTAAATATCCGAGTACGCCCCTCTCATCGAGTGAAGTCCAGAGTGGCATCCCAATCTGCGGACTTACTTGTGTCTATATGTGTGTCAAATATTTTCATTCCATTTTGTTATTTTCTAAGAACATAATGCTCTCGCAATGCATAGACCCACTTTTTATTGTTTACTTGGATTGATGATAGCGAATCTCCGTGCCTTTATTGCTTAGAAATAATATTGTTACGAAAACGCATAATCTAGATATTGGGGTATGCTTTTACATCGCTTAACATTAAAATTATAAACAAAAGCTATAAAAACAAAACAATGCAGTAAATAAACCTGTTTACAAATTATCGTACTGCTTGCTATAACAACAAACACCAACATAAAATAATGGTAAACAAGTAAACAAAAAAATAAACCAACAATACTACAATAATAAATGTAAACAAAATACATAAAGAAGTCGCTGTAGTCGAGTAGGTATTGTGTTGGTTTATTAAACGTAAAACCAGGGTACGAGCCCCTGGCCAGACAACAAAACAAAATATAAAAAGTATTTCTTCGGCCACTTCTTCTCGGCAGAATTCTAGCAAAAACTCGGAGAGTAAATAAAATTGCCATGAGAGTTTCTCAAAAATATGTCGTTCGGAGTCACCTTTAATGCACGAACATTCACCTTCAAGAACATTCACCTTCAAGAACATTCATCAGTCTGTTTACCCTGTCATATAAGAAGCAATTCAATGCAAAGAACCGAGAGAATAAAAGTTCAGTCAGTTTTGTGTGAAGACGCGGTGCATTTGAAGAGAGTAATCATGGTTTGAAGATTTCCGTTACAAAGATCTGTTGAACTGTTGTCTAGTAATTATTATTGTTTATGCAAATAGTGTACACATAAGAATAACAAACAAACAAACAACAGCAATTGTTGTTGTTTACATCAGGTTGTGAACAGTGGCATACAGAATTTTATGCAAATAATAAAGAATTTTAATTAAAACGAAAAACCAATTTATTCTTATTTTATTTGGAATCTATTAGCTCATATTTTAAACGTTTCTAAAAGGTAAAAACGTAATAATATTATACATCGGAGTGTATGTTACAATTATCATTTTCTTGGTATTGTATTAATCAATAGCTTATCGTTTAGTGACGTCCATTTAAAATCGTTACAATGCTTGCAACACATGATTAACATCATGGCACTACATCTGCTTAATTTATGTTACGTTTTTAGATAACATTCATATGGGAGTGCAACAATATGTTATTCAAGTGGGATTTCTTTTACGAGCATTATGATGAGGGGGTTAGTGATGTGAAATTCCATCAATATATGAATAAATAATTGATCTGCTAAGGACATTGACTTCGTATGCATACAAAATCCATTGTACTCTATGAATGGAATTTTTATTATTTTTTTTTCCTTTAAAAGTTTTTATTGGAATTTCATTCGTACAGTGAATGATATCTGACAGAAGCTCCTAAAAGTAACAAAAAAACGAAAAAAAAAAAAACAAACAAATTGAGAACAAAAATTTTATTAAATAAAATAGATTACGATGAATATGAAAAACAAAATTTTTTTCATTTTGTTATAGAAATGCACTTGAAGAAATACGCAAATAATTTGAAGATTTTCAGTTATTAAGTTGAAATATTATTTAAAAATTATTTCTATTGTTGCTATCAATATTCTCATAATTTTAACAGTGTGAATCTGTCATGCTATATTAAATTTTTTAAAATTTTGACATTCTACAAAGAAAAACTGAATAAAATATTATCTCAACTGAATTATCTTTAATTAGTAATTTCCCAAGAATGATTTCCCGTTACCTGACGTAGTTGGGCTGTTTTAAAGGTTTCCAAGGCTTTTTTCATATGTGAAATTTAACATTTCTTCTGAAAAATGTGTGCACTACGTCAAAATAGTTGGCAGCCCTGCAATATAACTTACATTATCATTAGCCAATAGGGACACAATTTGTGTTACGTCATCACGTTACTCCATCACGCACACAAAATTAAAATTTTCTGCGCATGTTGAATCAATGACGTCACGCAAATTGTGTTCCTATTGGCTAATGATAATGTGAATTATACTTTGACGTAGTGCTCACATTTTGTAATTTCCTGGGTACTATATGGCGTATGATTATTTGTAGGACGATAAAATATTACTCATACGTGCAGTATTAATTCATTGTAGATGGTTATTCGAAAGTAAGTTATAATTTAGCACGAAGAAGTAAAATAAAATTTTCCTATTAATATCACGAGGCTGTTGGAAAGGATGAGGCATTTAAAAATTAAAAGTTTCTAATTTTGCCAAATTATTTTTCCGTTTTTAAATCGAATATTATTTCCTTTATATGGCTGGCGCGTCTAGCTTCATAGTACCTATGTATGGGGGTACCAGTGTTTGGGGTAGTATCTCGACAATGGCCTCACGAATGTTGGCCTTACAATGCTCAATTGTTTCTGGTTTGTAGACATAGGAGTTTTCTTTAAGGACTCCTTACAGAAAATAGTCCGACGGTGCTAAATCACAGCTTCTTGACGGCCAATTGACATCACTATTTCGATTAGTTAAACGATCATCAAACGTTTGAAGCACACTCATGTACACAGTAGGCAGACGATATTGCCTGGGGATTTTACAAGCGAAGTCCTCAAGACTATCGATTGTAGAGGTGGAAAGTCCCATGTATCGAAGTTAGCCGAAAGGAGACTGCGGGAGCCATTTAGCACTAGCTTCAGTCGGGTGGGGGGTTCGTGTCTCCTAAGATCTAACTTAAACATTACACAAAAATTTATTATAGACTCCCTGGTAGATATGGAAATGCGTAACCAGATAATCATACATTGGAAAAATCCGCCATATGGTTATCCTTAGAAATGACAATAGGAAAACAAAACTATAAACATGACGAATCAGGGTCAGCCGAACGATTCCTAGATGTTATTAGGAACTGTCGCCTCTTTACCCTCCCAAACCTATATCCTGCTGGCGAATAAAAAGATCTGCAGGATCCCATAAAAAAAAACTTAGAACTACATCAACCGGAACTAACCCATGAAAGAAAATATTTTAGATACTAATGATTCATAATCAATACATTCAATTTCCTTTATTAATTCCAACTATCCATTATATCTTAGAAATTGAACAAGAATATAAACAATTATAAACTAACCTAAGGATATTTACATATGTAGATGAAGTAATGAATGAAAGACTAAAGGAATAAAAAAAATATTTTCAAATGTGGTAGAATGTATAAACTATTAGGAACTAGATATAGAGAATATATAATTTAGAGAAAAAAAAAATAACTAATAAATAATAACTAGAGAAATATCTAATAAGACATTGGTTTTAACAATTGGTTTCATCTCCCAGAAGAGAAGAAGGGGAAAACATAAATTCAAATTAGGTATTACAAAATAATAAAATAATTCAAGAAAAAGAAAAGAATTACATCAATTAATTCCTAGATTTATATTCGATCATGAGAGTACTTATAAGTGAATATTGATAAATGTATATAGACCAGAAATAAAATATAGAAAAACAACTATTTGACCACGCTATTCGGACGTTTGCTCATAATAATAATAATAATAAGAAAAGAAAAAAAAAATTTAGGTACTCACCCATTAGAACTCGCAGAGGCCTCCGGATTTCAGGATGATGTGGTAAAAAGATGAATGGAATGACATCGAACAGATAGGTCAAAAAGTGGTTAATAATAGTAATAACATATGATAATTAATTATTCAGAAGAAAATACCTGACTTATGTAATAAAAAAAAACAAATAATTTATGATGAATGAAGCAGGTGATTCGTAAGAGTTATGCCAGAAGCTTAGTGTGGTGCATAGTATAGGCCGTCGTGCGATTACAAGAGATGGTCCTGGTTCCCATGATGGTTGAAGGACTGAAGTGCCGATCCAAGGTCCATGAATGATTGTTCTGATGTTGTGAAAGGCAACTTGATAAGAGGTCGTTGAAGTAATTATATATAAGGATATGCATTCCCAACAAGGTTGAAAAATTAAATTTTTAATTATGGCGTCCGATGATAATTTGGGATAATGTTGCTGGATGTGACGTGATGAGAAGCTGGTGGATTTATATTCGTGAAGCGATTAAAAGCGTAAATTTCGGAGGAGGTTATAACTTGATAATTTTAGTGAGGTCATCGAATGATATTTCGATGCAGGTTGAGGGATGCAATTATAGGAAGATGTCGAAGAAGTATGTAGATAACGATGGTATGTCAGAATTTCCCAAGATGGTTATAAAATTTAGGTTGCCATAAGGTCATCAGATAAGCCTTGAATGATGTGGCATGATGGAACTTTCGCAGAATGTTTTCAAATTTAGCTCTCCGAAGAAGCTGGGGAGAATCGTAACTATTGAAAGGTATATTAAATTCGGAGGAGGTCATCCGATTCAACGTTTAAGAGGGTTGTTGGATTAACCGTTCAATGATGTTGATGATGATATTGGATGTGATTCTTCCTTTGCTCCGTGTTCAACCTCACCGCTTCAACGCTAACCACCAAAAGAGAACGATCCAGCTTCGTAGCCGGAAACGCCAGCAAAAAAAATTACTTTGACATATCTAATCAACACTAAACACAGATTAGTCGTTTAGGTTACTCAATTTCAAATTTGCGAGCTTTTGTATATAAGCTCATATAACGATCTCCTTATACAAATTAAACACAGCCGCTATTTATGTTCAAATGAAAAGGAATAAATAGTCCCTCACAACAAACAGAAAAAAGAGAAAAATAATGAAAGGTGCAAGTTCGAGAAACGACTATTACAAAACCAGTTAATATTTACTCCGTGAAGTAATAATATTAAACGGAAAAAAGGAGTTTATTCTTTCAGGTCCTTTGCATGAAACGTTCCAATAAGTTTGCCATTATTGTCCTCAAGTCTATAATAATGATTACCTAATTTCTCCTTAATCTTGGCCTTAACGAATAAAGGGGAAAATTTAGCATTGAAGCGCTTCTCAAAATTACTTTGAACAAAATTTCTTCTCCAGACTTCCTGTCCAACTTGAAATGATTGAGGTCTGGTTCGCAGATTGTAATAATGTTTATTGCGCTCATAAGCCAACTTGAGATGTTTATGAAGATTACGCCTTATTAATTGTAAATTGTCATCATTTGAAAGCTCATATGCTGGTTCATCCAATAGATTAAGTTTCCGTAGCAAAGAATAAAAAGAGCCATGTGTTATCATGTCGAATCCAAAAAGAGCATGGTAAGGTGAAATTTTAATTGCACTATGGATAGAATTTCTTAAAGCACAGCTAATAGCACTCAAATTTTCATCCCACCGAGTATGATCATTCTTCAGATAACTACGTATTCCGGCGATCAACGATCTATTCACTCGCTCTGCCGCATTGGACTGAGGCGAATAATAGGCGGTATACACGTGCGTTATTCCTAGTGATGTGAAAAAAGCATTGAGATCATTGGCCTTGAATTGGGAACCATTATCGCTAACTATAACTTCAGGGACTCCATAAGTATGAAATATCTGTTGTTCCAAAAAACTTTTAATCGCCGTTGAAGTAAATTTTCTGAGTGGATGTAACCAATGAAATTTAGTAAGGTGATCTAAGACAATCAACAACCCTATATGACCACTTTTGCTTCTTGGGTATGGACCCAATAAGTCAATATAAAGTCTTTGAAAAGGACGATCAGATAAAATTTGTTTACCGATTTCAGGTTTCATTATAAAATTCGGAGCTTTGGTCCTTTTACAAACGTCGCAATGTTTAATGAAATTGGACACATCTGCTGACATACCTGGCCAAAAAAAATATCTCCTTAATAAGTCGATGGTTTTTCCTATTCCTCCATGTGAAGTAGTCAATGTGTTGTGATGACTCGCAATCAAATCCTCTCGCAATTTTTCTGGAATCCACAATTTCCATGATTTGTCTGCATTTACTTCATCTCCGTAGTTATGCTGCGTTCTAATATAAACAAAATTGTCAATAATCTTAAGGTCTGGATAGTTAGATTGGTTATCTTTAATTTTCTTTTGCAATTTCATATAATCATCATCCATGAAATGAGAAGAAGAAAGGTCTATATTAGGAAAGTCTTCGGCTACCGCTGATACTTCCGCAGATGGCAAACGAGATAGAATATCCGGTACAACATTTTCTTTTCCTTTGCGATGACTAACAGAAAATTTGTACGCTTGTAATTTTAGAGCCCACCTTGCTAATCTTCCACTTAAATTAGGTTGCCGCATCAGCCAGACCAAACTAGCGTGATCTGTAATCACTTCAAATTCCTGCATCTCTAAGTAGCATCTGAACCTTTGTATAGCCTCTAAAGCTGCCAAACATTCGCGCTCGGTAACGCTATAGTTACGTTGAGCGGAGTTCAATTTCTTGCTCATGTATGCTACTGGTCGCTCTAGATTTTCATCATCTAATTGTATCAAGACTGCGCCTATTCCATAATCGCTAGCATCACAATGAACAAAAAATTTTTTCGAAAAATCAGGATTTATCAAGATCGGTGCAGAGGTTAACAGGGATTTGATTTTCTCAAATGAAACCTGGGCTGCGGGGGTCCAAACAAATTTCCTTTTTGAAGAAAGTGTTTCAGTAATTGGAAAAACTATAGAGGAGAAATTATCGATGAATCTCCTATACCATCCTGCGATGCCTAAAAATCCTCTGACTTGTCTTAAGTTCTTTGGCACAGGCCAATTAACGATTGCACTAACCTTTTCTGGGTCGGTTGTAATACCTCCATCTCCGATAACATAACCGAGGTATTTTACCCTTTTTACGCAAAAATGACTTTTTCCAATATTTAATGTCAAATTTGCTTTCCTGAATTGTCCAGCAATTCTTAATAGAATTTCCAAATGTTCATCAAAATTTTCTGAGACTATTACCAAATCATCTAAATATCCAAATACATTGTTCTTAAGGTCTGACGGTATGATTTCGTCCATTAAGCGACACATTGTTTGCGGGGCATTGCACAGTCCAAAAGGCATTACCACGAATTGATACAAGGGTCTTCCAGGGACTGTAAAAGCGGTAATTTCCTTTGATTCTTCCGTTAAACCAATCTGCCAATACGCATCTTTCAAATCCAGTTTAGAGATTATATTTGCCTTTGGAAGACGTGAAAAAATTCCTTCGATTGAGGGTAGCGGATAGGCATCTTTTTTCGTTACAGAATTTATCTTCCTAGCATCCAGACAAAGGCGAACCTTATTTGGTTTAATCACTAATCTCATAGGAGAACTCCATGGTGAAGTGGATTTTTCTATTACCCCTAGGGACAACATGCGATCAATTTCTGAGTACATTAGTTTTTCTACTGCTGGGGAAACTGGATAATGTCTTTGCTTAATCGGTTTTGCCTCACCAACGTCGATTTCATGTTTTATTAAACTCGTTCTTCCTAAACCTTTGTGTTCAAAATTTGGGAACACCGCGATTACCGTTTTAAGAAGCTGTTGTTGGTTATGCGTTAATTTATATAAATTTTCTTCATCCGAGTTTGATCTAAGTTTCTCACAGCTGGTAGAGTTTGGATATTCTGACAAATTCGTTGCTTCTGAACCTTCGGCCAATCTATCTATTAAATCCACTGAATCCGAAATAGTGGGTACAAGGTTAAAAATTTTACAGAAATCAACACCTAGCAATAGTCTCTGTGATATTGAAGGTATAATAAAAAGGTTAATCGGGTGACAAACTTTTCTGAAAGTCACATCTACTTTTATCCAACCAAGAACTTTCTGTTTTTTTCCGTCGGCGGTTTTGACTGTGGACTTGCACTTATAAAAATTTGTTAACTTCGAGAAGTTTTCCCGTGCTAAGTCAGCTCCAATACAACTTATGCTCGCTCCAGTGTCTATCAATCCAAGTTCAGTGTAATTTAAAAAGGATACTTTGGCATAGTATCGACCATCGGTAGAATTATTGATAATCGAAGATACTAATAGCTTACGACACAGTTTCTTTCTTTTAAAATAATTTCTCATTCTTACAGTAGAACGTTTAGGTTTCCGTACCGGTGTTATTTCTTTTAATGAGGAGTTACCAAAAATATTATTTCTCTTTGCCAAATATATTTCTAATTTCGTATGAAAAGGTACTTTGGGACAAATTAATTTAGAAACGTCACTGTTATGTGAATCAGGGACATCAAAATTTCGCTTCAAAATAGTATAGTTAACATTAGTACAGTCAGAGGAGTTTGATTTTTCTTCTGTTAATTTTTCTTGGGAAGTACTAACAGATTTACAGTTATCATCGTTACTGAAATGACGCTCGACAAGAGAATTTTTTACAATGGATTCTCTTCCGATTGTTTCGGAACCATTTGATGGGAGTTTTTTGTGGCTTTCCTCATTTGACACTTAGGACATTGCGGCCGGTAGGTATTCTTCTTTCCACAACCATAACAAAAAACTGTCCTATCTTCCAAACAATCTTGATAATAATGACCAATTTGGTCACAATTCCAACAACTAACCGTTATTTCATTTTTGTTCATAGCCTCCACCATAGAATTATTAAGGTGATCTTCGAACTCCATATCTACTTCAGCTACCGCTCGTCTAGGAATAAACTGCGTATTACCTATATTTCTCGATTGAAAATTTTTGCGTACATGTTCATCATTCAGGAAACTTTCTCTCATCTGTACTAGTTTTCTTAGGTGTGGAATGGAATGGACTGATATGTATAACAATTCGTGCCTAATCTCAGGTCGAAGATTTCTGGTAATAATCTCAATCAACTCCATTTCCGACAGAGGCGATGCAAGTCTGTCCATGATAGAGGAGAGTGCTTCGTAGTACATATCGAAACTTTCACCTGGTTTCTGTTTCCTATTTCGAATTTCCTCTCGAATATCAAAGGAGGACTTAAATTCCCTGTATTGTAATCTAATAGCTTCTTTGAAATCTTGCCAATTAACAACTTCCACCTGTTTATGGTAGCGCCAAAACCAGTCTCTGGCTTTACCAGTAAGCAGCATGTGAAGATTCTTACAAATTATATTAAAATCTCCTTGAAAATTATCGATGGTTAAAGTTCCTAAACGATAGAGAAATTCCTCAACAGTCAATCCTGTTGATGTACCGTCGAATTTTAAACCCCAATTTTGAATAATAGAGGTTATTTTGTCTGTATGTAAATTCGAAAAATTTAAATAGGATACTGGCGAAACATTACGAGTGTAATTGTGGTTATTAAATACCGGAACCGCTCTAGGTGCATTATTCATAGTTGCTTGTCCATGTATATTATGACTTGATGTAGGGTACCTATTTGACTCGTTTGGACCAACATTAATGTTCCTCAAAGCTCTCGCTACACTATTTTCAATTATCTGATTAAGCTCGGTTAAATCAATGCCATTACTTGTCAAATTATTCCGTAAACCTGTAGTTGAATTATTCGTAGGATTATCCTCTGCCAAACTTTCCGACGGGTTTCCAATAAGTTCCGAGGGAGCGTTTACTACTTCTGGATTACTGTTACCACTTAACTGAATTAAAGGTGGTTGAGAATCATTTAATATATTCCTATTTGAACTACGCGTTTGATATTGCTTAGCTAGACCACCACGTTTAACAGGCTTTGCTTTCGTTGTCCTTCCCGATGCATAGAATTTTTGTAAATCAGACAGTTGACAAGGTAATCGGCACACCGGACATTCACTTTCCTTGGAAAGGTAATTTTCTATACAAGGGCGATGAAATGCATGACTGCAACTAACTATGATTAAACATTCTATTTTACTGTCTAGGCGTTCATTGCACACGTGACAAGTATCACTCGTATTTGATACAGTGGGAACTTGTGGGGATGCTAAACCTGACATGGATGCCTGAGGGGGCGAACGTTCTAATGCCATATTGATATACACAAAATAAGGAATAATTCAATAAACGAATAAAATAATAAAAGAAAATACAGTTGAATTTGCAATCAAATACTGCAGAATAATATCAAATATTCAAAATAAATTTCTTTCTTTCATTGGGATAGTTCGGTTAAATGCGAACATAAAACTATAAAAATTTTTGGCTGACTCCAATTAATCATTAAATAAAATAATCTGGCTATGGATACTTTGTAACCTATCATTCAATCAACACACTCACAATATTGTAATCAGTTCTCGTCTTGTTACCCCTTTATATCCCTAAGAGATGCTAAGTAGCAAAACACCACTTTAGCATTGGTTTCTTCCTATAAGACACGGGTATCTTTGTATAGTATGTTAACAAAATGTAGGCCACAGAGAATCAAAAGAGTGAAAAAAATAAACTTTAATTCTTTGTCAACTAACATGAAAAGATCTCTTAGAGGTAACTCGGTCAGACAGCTCGAACCTCAAGCTTCTAAATTCCTGAACTACGTAAGAAATTATTCATGGAAACTGACTCCAAAATAAAATTCCTTTAAAACTCTCCATTAGTAATGAAATCTACAAGTATTGGGAAATAAAATAATAATAAAATAAAAAAGAAATGTTTTGGGGGTGCAAAAGTGTTTCAGTCTGAAAGGTAATAAAAAAAACATTAACATCAGTAATGCCTTGAACTTGAATCAACTCAGCGTATGAATTTGGAACCTTCGGGACCACATTCATACCGTTATGGTCTGAAACGACTTCGGGCCCCACGTTGGGCGCCATTTTATGTAATAAAATTGTTATAGATATTTTACAATGTGTTATTGTGTTGCTTTCGATTTTTGTTGAAATCACACACACACTCATGTACACAGTAGGCAGACGATATTGCCTGGGGATTTTACAAGCGAAGTCCTCAAGACTATCGATTGTAGAGGTGGAAAGTCCCATGTATCGAAGTTAGCCGAAAGGAGACTGCGGGAGCCATTTAGCACTAGCTTCAGTCGGGTGGGGGGTTCGTGTCTCCTAAGATCTAACTTAAACATTACACAAAAATTTATTATAGACTCCCTGGTAGATATGGAAATGCGTAACCAGATAATCATACATTGGAAAAATCCGCCATATGGTTATCCTTAGAAATGACAATAGGAAAACAAAACTATAAACATGACGAATCAGGGTCAGCCGAACGATTCCTAGATGTTATTAGGAACTGTCGCCTCTTTACCCTCCCAAACCTATATCCTGCTGGCGAATAAAAAGATCTGCAGGATCCCATAAAAAAAACTTAGAACTACATCAACCGGAACTAACCCATGAAAGAAAATATTTTAGATACTAATGATTCATAATCAATACATTCAATTTCCTTTATTAATTCCAACTATCCATTATATCTTAGAAATTGAACAAGAATATAAACAATTATAAACTAACCTAAGGATATTTACATATGTAGATGAAGTAATGAATGAAAGACTAAAGGAATAAAAAAAATATTTTCAAATGTGGTAGAATGTATAAACTATTAGGAACTAGATATAGAGAATATATAATTTAGAGAAAAAAAAATAACTAATAAATAATAACTAGAGAAATATCTAATAAGACATTGGTTTTAACAATTGGTTTCATCTCCCAGAAGGGAAGAAGGGGAAAACATAAATTCAAATTAGGTATTACAAAATAATAAAATAATTCAAGAAAAAGAAAAGAATTACATCAATTAATTCCTAGATTTATATTCGATCATGAGAGTACTTATAAGTGAATATTGATAAATGTATATAGACCAGAAATAAAATATAGAAAAACAACGATTTGACCACGCTATTCGGACGTTTGCTCATAATAATAATAATAATAAGAAAAGAAAAAAAATTTAGGTACTCACCCATTAGAACTCGCAGAGGCCTCCGGATTTCAGGATGATGTGGTAAAAAGATGAATGGAATGACATCGAACAGATAGGTCAAAAAGTGGTTAATAATAGTAATAACATATGATAATTAATTATTCAGAAGAAAATACCTGACTTATGTAATAAAAAAAACAAATAATTTATGATGAATGAAGCAGGTGATTCGTAAGAGTTATGCCAGAAGCTTAGTGTGGTGCATAGTATAGGCCGTCGTGCGATTACAAGAGATGGTCCTGGTTCCCATGATGGTTGAAGGACTGAAGTGCCGATCCAAGGTCCATGAATGATTGTTCTGATGTTGTGAAAGGCAACTTGATAAGAGGTCGTTGAAGTAATTATATATAAGGATATGCATTCCCAACAAGGTTGAAAAATTAAATTTTTAATTATGGCGTCCGATGATAATTTGGGATAATGTTGCTGGATGTGACGTGATGAGAAGCTGGTGGATTTATATTCGTGAAGCGATTAAAAGCGTAAATTTCGGAGGAGGTTATAACTTGATAATTTTAGTGAGGTCATCGAATGATATTTCGATGCAGGTTGAGGGATGCAATTATAGGAAGATGTCGAAGAAGTATGTAGATAACGATGGTATGTCAGAATTTCCCAAGATGGTTATAAAATTTAGGTTGCCATAAGGTCATCAGATAAGCCTTGAATGATGTGGCATGATGGAACTTTCGCAGAATGTTTTCAAATTTAGCTCTCCGAAGAAGCTGGGGAGAATCGTAACTATTGAAAGGTATATTAAATTCGGAGGAGGTCATCCGATTCAACGTTTAAGAGGGTTGTTGGATTAACCGTTCAATGATGTTGATGATGATATTGGATGTGATTCTTCCTTTGCTCCGTGTTCAACCTCACCGCTTCAACGCTAACCACCAAAAGAGAACGATTCAGCTTCGTAGCCGGAAACGCCAGCAAAAAAAATTACTTTGACATATCTAATCAACACTAAACACAGATTAGTCGTTTAGGTTACTCAATTTCAAATTTGCGAGCTTTTGTATATAAGCTCATATAACGATCCCCTTATACAAATTAAACACAGCCGCTATTTATGTTCAAATGAAAAGGAATAAATAGTCCCTCACAACAAACAGAAAAAGAGAAAAATAATGAAAGGTGCAAATTCGAGAAACGACTATTACAGAATCGCTCCACAAGACTTTAGCCCATTGTTCATTTGACCAATCCTTGTAACGTTTTGCAAATTCCAGGCGCTTCTTTTTATTGATTGCACTGATGAGAGGTTTCTTTGCGGGTCGTCTCGCATTCAAATTAGCCTCTTTCAACCTACGGCGAACAGTGTGAACGCCGTGGATCTTTTTTAACCAGTGCAATCATCTGGCGGTCTTGGCGAGAGGTAGTTTTTCGAGGATTACCACTACCTGGTTTCCTTTCCACACTATTTCTCAAGGAAAATCGAGATTTAATCCGACATACGGTTGATTGATTTACACCAAAGAGGTGTCCAACTTCACGCATGGATTTTCCTTCTTCTAAGGCTTTAATGATTGCAGTTTTGCTGTCAGCTGAGAGCTGCTTCTATTACAAAACACATGTTGTATAACTTATTTAAGAAATTTTCAATTATAATTAAATAAATAACTTACTTTAACTATTTTTTTATTATGTTGCATTTTTTTTGCTCGCTAAAAATTTGCACTTTTTTCACTAATTCAAAAATATTGAACTTTTTAAAGCAGAATTTGGAATAAACTGTGGTTACTTTGAAAACTTATTGAATTGAAAGAATTAACAGCAAAAGAAAATAGATAAATTAGTTACCGTTATTTTGAAACAGATCTTATGGCACAGTGTTGCATTTTTTGTGCTCACTACTGTATACCTTCACTCATATATACGTACATTCATACATACGTACATACATACATTCATACATAGATATATGGTGTTCCACAAGTGCTTCGTCGAAGCAGAAATTGGTTCTCATTCCAAAACCTGGTAAACCACCAGGAGAACCATCGTCATATCGGCCCATCTGTCTACTTGACACAATGGGAAAAACACTGGAGAGGATAATATACAACCGACTACTGATGCGTGCCGAAGCAGGAGGTGCTCTCTCGGACCTGCAATACGGATTTAGGGAAGGACCCACTAAGATACATTTTTTTTGTTTTTTGGAAAAATCAATATCATTGTCCAGGATTTCGTTGGTCCAGTAACTGCAACGTGGCACATCATATAATAAATCTATTCATTACGTTCAGTAAAGACAACATACTGCATGTATAAGTACTGCCAGATTGCAAATAACGGATGGTACAAATTTAAACCGAGACATGGCTCACCCTATATCATCGATATGAATATTTGCAATTAAGGCAGACGTCTTTGTATTACACAGATTAGAGAATGCTTTTAACTTCTTCTCAAACGGAGAAACTTGTGAGGAAACATTTTCCATCTAAAGAAATGGGTTACATATGGGATGTGCTGGTTAGTTTTAAGGGACTGCAACCGCTGCATACATCCAACATTTTATTCGTAATTACATGCCTAATGAATAGAGATTGGATAATGTTCTGAGCTGCACTTAAAGAAACTCGCATTTCCTTCGAATCTCTTGGCTATTAACGTTTATTATCGCAATCGAATCCCTCTAAAAAGACGAGAAACACTGTATATTTCACTGAAATCGCCAGTTTTACTGTGAAGATAAGAAAAATATAGCTCAGGAGGTGCGAATGTATCCGGAAAGGTGCAGTCTTTGACGCTCTATTTGCAGCCTGTTGTTCTCCAAAAACGATAGAAATTGAAAATTTTCAACTAATGGGGCATAAGATTTTTCATGGCATACGAGGTACTATGGGGGAAGGCTCCGGCGTACCATAGGGATAGATCGTGTGCCCTAATAACTTACTTTTTGCACTTCACACTGCACGGGGTACATTGGGGAAGGTGCCGTGCGTTGATTATTGGCTTTTTGCACTTTACACTGTGCGTGGGTACCATGGGGAAGGTGCCGTGTGCTAATTAATGACTTTTTGTATGTCATTCTGCACGGACTGCCATGTGAGAAGGTGCGGTGTTCTGATTACTGAATGTCTGCACTTCAAACTGCACGGGGCATCTTGGGGAGGTGCCGTGTGCTGATTACTGAATGTTTGCACTTCACACTACACGGGGTACTAAGGGGGAAGATACCGTAAGCTGATTATTGACTTTTTGCATTTTAGACTGCATTGGGAGAAGGTGCCGTCTGCTGATTACAGAATGATTTCACTTCAAACTGCACGGGGTACCAAAGGGGAAGGTGATGCGCCGAGATAACTGACTTTTTGCACTTAACACTGTTTGGGGGTTAGCTTTTTGCAAGTAATAATGAACGGAATACCAAGGGCGACGGTGCCATGTGCTGATTACTACTTTTTGCACGTCATACTCTATGGAGAACCATGGGGAAGGGTCCCGTGAGCTGATTACTGAATGTTTGCCCTTCACACTGGAAGGGGTACCATGGGGTAGGTGCCATGTGCCCTGATAACTGACTTTTTACACTTCACACTGCACCAGGTACCATGGGGGAAGATGCCATGTGCAGATTACTGAATTTTTGCACGTTACACTGCTTGGGTGATTATTCCTATGTCGCCTTTGCTTACGAAGATCTGAAGATTTCAGGATGGTATACTATTGCTAATGAGATTATTTGAAATCTTTTGTATACATCTACAAGCCGGTCACAATTTTAGTTCAAAAAGCTAATATTTGAAGACTCATTGGTCTGTCATTACAGTTTAAATTTGTTTTGTTTGTTCCATTCCCATACTCTACAAGACGCTCATCCTACCCGTGCTTCTCTATGGCGCAGAAGCATGGACCCTATTAAGAACTGATGCAGCTGCCTTGAGAGTATTCGAGAGAAAAGTCCTACGTAAGATCTTCGGTCCAGTGCGAGTTGGCGATGATTTTCGCATTCGATCTAACAGTGAGCTGTATGAGCTCCTCAACGACATGGACGTTGTACAGCGTATTAATATCCAGCGGCTGCGCTGGCTCGGCCATGTCGTTCGAATGGAGGAGGATGCTCCGGCGAGACGAGTGTTTGATGCGGGGATCTGCGGAAGTCGGCGAAGAGGACGACCTTGTATCCGTTGGAAGGACCAAATCGAAGAAGCCCTGTCATCGATTGGTGTGACCAATTGGCGTAGGCGCGCAAGAAGCAGAGGCGCCTGGAAGGATGTGTTGCGGCAGGCTGAAATCCGTTAATCGGGTTGTTATGGCCAATTAAGTAAGTAAGTAAGTGTTCCATTCCCAAAAAAAAAAAAAAAATAAAAATTTCAATAAAAATGAACGAAACCTTGTGTAGGCAGACTTGGAAAAGCCAAGCTAAGATAAGATAAGACTTTCTTCAAATTATTTTCGCTTGAGTTCTGGGAATATATTGAGAATTTGGCGCCACAAAAGTTTTTTTTGCAATTATAATCTCTTTACAATGCACATACACGTGCGTATTCTTATTGGCAGTCTCATCTCATTGTGAATATTTAAAAATGGTCGGCCATGTTAACGTTTGGTAGATTAAATAAAAAAATGGTGGTTTTGGGAGGGTTTGATTATACATTTTGATTTCATTGTTTAATACAACGTCAGAATTTTTTTTTTTTATTTTTGTAGATGATTTTATAATGTCTTATCGAATTTATTAAATTTTTTATGAATTTTTTCCTTTTAAAACTTTATAACCTTTTAAAGTAAAAACATGCCGATATTGTTTTATGGAACGTAGTAGGCGGCCTATTTTGTAATGCAAGGAAGAAAAAGTTTTTTGTTTTTTCTAAATCCAATCTCTACTATTTTTTATAATTTTTTTTTCTAAATGAAATAATTTTTCAACATATTGTACGCTTGTGTGTATGTTCAAGCGTATGTAGATTTGTTGCCTTCTGGCCATTTCATATTGTGAACCTTTTTGCTCTTTTCTAAAATTAATATTTTTGCTTAGATTTCGTTTTTCTTTTCTTATTCTTCTAATTTCAGTTGTGTAGTCTGAGAACGGGCATCGTTTTTTTTTTTGAAGGTTTCATTTCATTTTTAATTTCTTTTTTCGTTTTTAATTTTTTCTTTCCTTTTTAATAGGTTTCCAGAAGAAAAAAAGTCTGCATTAAACAACAATTGAATTGTGTGTGTGTCTAAAATGTCAGGGTCAAATAACCCAATAGGCAATTTTCTAGAAATTGGTGTGTGTGTTAACTTTGGAATTTTTAGGCGCCTGGAATTTAAAGAGAAGCTTTTTTTAATGAAATGTTTTACCAAGAAATTCCCAATAGACGGCTGTTGAAAGACAAATTTTTACAGATCTGCAGCTTGCAAGTAACTACAAGGGACATATCAAGCAGCTCACAGCCTCCGTATCTTAGATCAGACCCTCCCCGGGTACTTTTATCTGGCAACCGCTGGGTACTTGCTAATGTGAGAAGGCAAGATTGATGATTCTGCATGACCTTGACTACGATTAGAATTTCGATTTGGATATTACGCAATCGGGCTGACGTTCTGCAGTATTCTGTTACCTGAGTACACCGGGTGAAATCCGGTGGAAATGGCTTTCAGGCTAATGTTGCAGACGCCTCCGTTCTCTTAAATCCTTGACAGGGCTTCAAGTACGTTCGATTATCGTCGCCATTTGGTTGGTGATGCAGGTTTAGTTGAAATGATACCTAATTAGTGTCCGATCGGGCTCTGAAGGCAAACTCCCATAATGTTTTGCGTAAATCCTCGCGAGAACCTCACTGATTACAATAGGCACCCTCGGGGTCTTAAAGGACAACAGCATAATCGATATGAGATAGCGGCTTGAAGATGGAACCCAGATGAAAATGAATAAAAAATATTTAAAGTAGATAAGATGGTGCAAGGAGAGATTGCATTTATGGGCAGCCCGAGTATAAGGCGAACGCCTGTAAGAAATGCGCAAAGGGGTGATAATACACCGAAACAGTTGGACACTTCGCAACCGCGAGCTACACAGTCAGTTGCTACTGTCCCATGGAAAGAGGGTGATAAAGGCAATGATAATGTTAATAGAACACCGAATGATGGATAGTGTGGCCTAAAAGGCACATCACCAACGGTCAGCTCTCCTACATTGGAGCTGATCGGTAGGATGAGAAAAATGGAGGAAGATGCTATGTCACAATGTAGGGGAAGTCTGCATATCATGCAGCGAGGTACTCGTCGCCAGAATTCAACCCGCTTGTTTAGTGTAACCCTAATTAAAATAAACGTTGATGGGATTAGAAATTGAGAGATAAGTTTAGGAGTCATACGCACATACTCTAAAAGTTGAGTAAATCTCTGTAAAAAACATTGTTGCCTATTAACATCATGACGTCCTTCCTTCTCATAGTGTGAGACGTTCGAACGAGAGATTTCAGTAGCATTTTGGCAGGAAACTGCAGATCGAAATATTGTTTATCTCGAGAGATAAAAGGAGAGGTTTTAAGTTCCTTGTTCTCGTTTAGTAAACCAATACACTACAGTAATCCCTCGATTTACGTAGCACTTGGTTCCAAAAAGAAAAGGCGACGTAAATGGAAACGACATACTTAAAAAAGTTATTTGATTTCACAGTAATCCCTCGATTTACGTAGCACTTGGTTCCAAAAAAAAGGCGACGTAAATCGAATGACGACGAAAATTTAAATTAGAGGGAAGAAAAATTTGACAATGTAAATCAAAAGCACTTTAATCGAGGCAACGTAAATCGAAGGATTACTGTACATACCAGACCGGGACTGCCATTATAGAAAACTGAGCTACTTTCAAATATCTGGGCATCCCCAATACTAGCAGAATATTGACGACACTCGCTGCCATATGAATAAAGATACTCGACAAGATCTACGCATGTTTCAAGACTGATGAAATTAAATCGATCTCTGGTGCTAGACCTCTCCTGTAAGGAGGATCGGGACAAAATATGATTCAATCATTCTATATGTCGGCAATTCAGGCTGCGGTGAAAATTATTGTAGAAAAAAATTTTCACAGCTGGAAAATCATTATGTTTAGGGCATTGGATTCTAATGTAATGAACCTCAAGATAGTATATGACTGTCGCAGATGTCTTAACGAGGCGGCGAATCGTTATCACAGCTTCAGAGACGGTACAGGACGGCGCAGAAGATCTGGCCAAGGCTGGCGGCTTTGCTTAAACTCCAAGATGTAAGCTCAGCACTGTTGTTGGGGTTATTACGAGGCATTCTATTTTAGGAACGAATGCGAAGCGTATTGGTCTTGGAGACTTTGCAAATTATTTCTGCATAAGCTGTGGAGATAAGGAGGAGGAGGATGAGATTGTTCTTCACCTACTGTGTACATGCCCGGCACTTAGTTGAAGGAGAAAGTGGCACATTGGTGCCTACCTGCAACGAGGATTTGGATGATCTGTCATGTATGGATGATATTGGCAGTCTGAGCCGCTTCATCGATAGCTCCGTGTGATTCCTGTACTAGAGGAGAATGTGAAATCGTGGTATCACAATGGGACATCGAGGGGACAGCTACTTCTACCTACTTAGAGCTGGATAGTGACACAACGATGATTGGTTTTACATGGGTACCTGTCCGCGTGGACTTAATCCCATGGTGTTCTTCGCACAAGGTGAAATACGTCTACTAACGTCCCCAGATGTAACAGACTACTGCACCTGTATATCAATTCGAAGCCATGTATTTGGACATGACTTCCCCCTTGGTTAGGAGAGGAACCAATATAAAACTACTGTCGATCTTTGGATCACGGCACCTGGTTGAGAATGCAATACCACGCTTAACTAGAATCTTCCCGCGATTTGCTTCCAAATCACGGACAGTGGCACAGATGAAATATTATTATTCACCTGAAATTTGACAAATTTGAGAGCTCATGACACTCCATGGTAAGTTTTCAAGGAAAGTGTAACAAATCTTTACGGATGCCTTTAAACTACAAAAGATGAAGCAGTCGCCAGACGGTAGTGCTGTTAGATTATAGCAACGGTTTCTGGGCTGACATAGCCAATACACTTAGATGTTGTTAGTTACATTCCCTTTAAGTTGTAGATTCCCACATGAGAAGGTCGAAGAATGGTTTTAAAAGCATTTTGGCAAACTGAGCTAAAGAAACTTTATAACTTTTTTTTAATATTTAATTTCACATTAAATTGTTAACTGGGTTTAATTCTTCTTCTTAAATGTTGCTGGAATGTTGCTTTCCTTTTTATGTTTACGATTATGCTGCTAAAATCGAAGAGAAAATTTTCTTTGAAAGAAAAAGCATATCAGGCAAGAAAAGGAAAAAAAGACAGAAGGAGAAGAGAGAAGCGGTTAGAAAGGGAAAGAGTAGAGAATTGAAGAGTAGTAAGGATATTTTAATTTTTAATCTGTTTACATATTCAAATATTTTTCACTTAAATGGACGTAATGCGCTTAACTTGTTTTGCTTTGATGACTCTGTTTCCATACGGATTGTAGGTTCATGTATATTTTGCGTAAGTTTGTGTTTACGTATTTTGTAAGCATTAGAATGAATGTAGTAAACAGGAAAAAACAGTGGGTTAAAAACGTTAATGTACACTGTAAATGCAATCAAATATGAAATTTGTTTCAAAAGGAAAGGTTTGAGGGATGTAAAGTTGTTTAAAGATAAATAAAGTGGAAGAAAGAATTTCCAGCAGTCGTAATTAAAATTGGTTTGAATTCTTTATAACATCTATGGAATGAAGGAAATTTGCTTTTTTTATTTTATTTTTACTACTACTTTTATAGTAAAAACTGAAGCAAATAGCCTAGTTAATCAGTTCTTTTTGAATTTGGAGAATGTAGTGCCTTGCCGTTACAGTAGTACGTACGATAAACCCAAATTTTTTATTATTTTCAGAGCTTCAGGATTTTTATAAAATCTTATAAACTTGTTGACTTTCAAAATCATGGGTTAACTTATGTCATGTACTGTTCAAACATAAATTAAATTTGAATATTAAATTTTTATGTAAGAGTGGTATAATTTCCTTTTAGTTGCTCATTTTGTTTGCATACGATTTCTTTTTATGTTGCTGTTTACGTTGTTGTTATTGTTGTGTGTCTTATTCTTCTAAGAATTCATATTTTTTGTGTATATTTTAAGCCATTAGGGTAGTTCCCTTAGTAATATACGACGAATGTTTACAAAAGAAGTCGCCGTGGTCTAGTAGGTAGTGTGTTGGCTTATTAGACGAAAGGCTCGGGTTCGTATCCCAGGTCAGACATCAAAACGAAAAATATTTCTTCGGCGACTTCCTCTCGGCAGATTTCTGGCAAAGACTCTGAGAGTAAAAATTGCCATGAAAAGCTTCTCAAAAATCTGTCGTTCGGAGTCGACTTTAAACTGTAGGTCCCGCCATTTATATGAATAAAATTAACGCACACAACATAAGTGGTGTGAGAAGCTAGGTCGTAATCCTGACTGAAGGGTTGTAATGGCCAGTTATGTATGTATGTATGTTTACAAAATTTTTAAAATTTAACTTGAGTTTTGGCTCAAAAACTAGGTGATATGTATTAAGGTAGAATTAGCCCAACGTTCACAGCACGTTCACGGAGTGTACATTGGATTTTAGCATGTGAAGGGTAACGAGAACCAATACCTTATCGTAACAGAATTTCATTTCGTACGCTACAAATGAATGTACATGCTATGGCATACATACATACATAATTGGTCATTACAACCCTTCTGTCTGGTTTATTGACCTAGTATCTCACATCACTTATGTTGTGTACGTTAAATTTAAACAAGTAACGGCACCTACAGTTTAAAGTCGACTCCAAACGACAGATTTTTTTTGATAAACTTTTCATGGCTTTTGCCAGAAATCTGCTAAGAGGAAATCGCCGAAGAACTACTTCTTGCATTTTGTTTTAATGTCTGGCCTCGAACCCTGGTTTTATGTCTAATAAACCAACACACGTTCGTATATTTCTATCCATTAATTGTGACTTTAATATCCCAAAAAAGTTTACGAATCTAACACGGATAGTTCTAAAGTAGTGGACTGGTTTGCTGGTGTTCTTACAGAAGATCTAAGAATTTTCTAATCATTCGGTATCTGAGTACTAGTACTGCCTTTTATAAGTATGTGGCCATTTAATTTCAATAAGGCTTTCAGAAAATGACTATGAGCCTTAAATACTTATTGTTTTTAACTTTTAAAAACATTTAAAATATGACCTCGAGAAAACCAAATAAAATAGAAATAAATTTATGTTTAGTTTAGACAATTTTGTGTGACACTGTTCACAGCTTGATGTAAACAACAATAATTGCTTTTCTTTGTTATCCCCTTGTTTACGCGAATTGTATAAACAATAAGAATTATTAGTCAATTGTTCGATAGATCTTTGTAACAGACAAAGATTATTCTCTTCAAATGCACTAAGTCTTCACACAAGACTGACTGAACTTTACTAACTGACTCGCTTGCTTTGCCTTGCTTTTTACAAGGCAAAGTACATAGTCTAAAATAATGCTCTTGAAGGTGTAACGTTTATGATTTCGTCTTCTCGAGATCTCTTCAAATGTAAACATTGTTGTTTCATTACTGTTGTTTGTGTATTTTGTTTACATTTGTTTTGATTGTGTTTGTTGTTGTATTTTTGTTTACTTGTTTACCATTTTTTATGCTGGTACTTGTTGTTATATTAAACAAGTTCATTGGTTTTGTATCTAGATGCTTGATTTTCGTACCAATGCGTACATACATGCGTAATTTGTCATTGCAACCCTTTTGTCGGGATTACGACCTAGTTCTTTACACTACTTATGTTGTGGTTGTTAATTATTATACATAAGTGGCGGAACCGACAGTTTAAAGTCGACTCCGAGCAACAGATTTTTGATAAACTTTTTCATGGTAATTCTATTTGCTCTTAGAGTTTTTGTCAGAAATCTGCTGAGAGGAAGTCGCCGAAGAAATATTTTTTTCATATTTCGTTTCGTTTGCAAATATCAGACCAGGGGTTTAAACCGCGGCCTTACGTCTAATAAGTATAGAAACTACCTAACACACTACGGCAACTTAGTATGCCAGTTTCCATGGTTGGTCTACAATTTTTCCGTCAATTCAAAAGTCTCCCTAATGGAATATCGTCCACAAAAGAATATGAAGATGACAGGGAGAGAGAGAGAAAGGACAACAATATCAACTGAGATTAAATCTTTGCATGAATTGAACATCCAGTCAGTCAGTCAGTCTGTTTTATTGATTGAAAACAATATTCAATAGAGTTCTGACAGAAAAAGAAAACATAAAAAAATTTCTCTTTTCATCTTTAATTTTTTTTCCATTTTCTTTTGTTTCTTTGAATAAATAAATCAACACATGTGCTTGAAAAGAAAAAAAGAAAAAAAACGGAAAATGAACAACCAATAAAAAGAGGGCGTGGAGTATTTGGCAGCATGGCAGTAGCCAAGTAGGAAACAGGAAAACACTTATTTGTATGGGAGGAATTCACTTTTGTATTTGGTCATTAAACATTTCATTTTGAAAGAAAAAAACAATGACGAAGAAAAGGAAAAAATGAAATAAAAAAAAAGGAAAATAAACAAAATGATATGAAAAGAGAAAGGAGAAGAGAAATAAACAATTTATTTAATTGACAAATACGGCTTTTGCTTCATCCAAATGGTTTTAATAAAACAATTTTCTTTTTTGCATTTCAATCAATTGCACATGAAAACATACGCTCTTTAAGGCATATAATGAAATATGCATACAAAAACATTGAAATATTAAAGCATTATAAGCATTTATGTAGGAATAATGAAATAAATTTTGCTTTTCTTTTGTACAATAATTGAATATTAAATGTATGATATGACTTTTGTTTGATTCAATATTTGGAAGAATATGCATAAACGTTTGAGGGTGTGTTAAAGAAATAATATTTTAGATCCTCCATGGGCTGATCAGCTTATCAGGTATACCGAGCTCAGCCATTGTGGCAAAAACATAATATCTTATGGGGCTTATAGTGAACAAAATGATGATGTGTATCGACTTGTTTTCCCTAAGTCTTCTACAGGATTTCATGTAGTGCAAAGATCTGGTCTATGATCGACTTTCCGGGTCTGAAGACGCGCCGATAAAGTCCGATGAGTATTTTGAGGAGTGGCTGAATTCGTTAACACGGTCGCAATAATGATCGAGTATTGCTTATTGATCTTAGATTTAAAACGGATTGTATTGTTACATATGAAGTCGCCGTAGTCTAGTAGGTAGTTTGAAGCCAGGGTTCGAGCCCCAGGCCAGACATCAAAATTACAAAAAGTATTTCTTCGGCAATTTCCTCTCAACAGATTTTTGGCAAAAACCCTGAGAGTAAAAAAAAACATGCCATGAAAAGTTTCTCAAAAATAAATTTCGTTCGGAGTTGACTTTAAACTGTAGGTCCAGTCACTTATGTATAAAATTAACACACACAACATAAACGGTGCGAGAAACTAGGTCAATAATCCAGACTGAAGGGTTGTAATGATCAATTGTACGTATTTACCTTTTGATTATATGATTTCAATTAAAATTTATTATTATTCGCCATTGTTCACAACTTGATGTAAACAACAACAATTGGTTTTCTGTGTTATTACAGAGATGTTATTAGAGTAATAGAAATAGAAATATACCCTTTCCATATACAATAATAATTACTAGAAAATTATTCGACAGATCTTTGCAAGACATATTTTCAAACACACCGCATCTTTTCACAAGAACTGACTGAACTTTTACTAACTCACTTGACTGCTTTGATTTGCCTTTCATATGACAAAGTAAAGAGTCTGTTGTTATTAAATGTTATTAAAGGCTAATGTTTGTGAATTCGTCTTCTCATAACGATTTTGGTTTTGTATTTGGTTTACTTTTATTCTTGCAATCTTTGTTGTTATATTTTTGTTTACTAGTTTTTTGTTTGTTATTACATTACGTAGTACGATAATGTGTAAACAAGTTCATTTTTTTTGTTTTTGTAATCTTTGTTTTTGATTTATAATGTTAAACGATGTCAAAGCAAAACAAGAAATTTTACTTATTTTTGTCAAATATTTTATCTAAATTTCTGGTAAAAATAAATATTTTTAAATTTTTGCTCTCTTCACAGCCTTTTGTATTTTAAATCATCTCTTAATATTACACTTAGACTTGCCATACTTATTCTGTTTCATGTAAATGTAATTTCATGGTTTCTGCCACAAATCGAAATCGAAATCGTTATTGAATACACACTTAAAGGCACTATTTCGATTACTTCTTAACTGCAGTGGTTTCATTAATAAAATTTATTGTTGTTGTTGTTATTGTAGATGATATTTGGAAAAGCAATAATATTTTATTGTCATCTCTGGCTACCGATGTCTGCTTTTGCTTCTGCTTCTGCCGCCGTTTCGAATTCTGCTGCAGTATATGGTTACTGTGGAAATGTGAAATAATTTACACACGGTAATGTGTCAGAGTAGGTCACTTAATGACAAATGGGATGAAATTGATTTTCTTGGAATTTTCAATAATAATGACTGGATATGGATGGATGAGTCATTGCAATAATTGTCGATAAAAATAAAACAATTTTAAAATATTTCATTATCATTTATTTTATTGGATGGAGACCAGAGTTTAAACTTTAATGTTGAAGACTTATTTATGTAATGCTTCATGGTTTGAAAGATTTTAATAAAATTGGTTTGTGGTTTTGGAAATTGTAAATAATTTGAATTAAATTTGTTTTTGTCTAATGGTTCTTAACTACATAAATGTTCTTTACAAACACCAGATGGGTGTTAAAGTTTGAAACTGATTTTCAAAATTCTTATGCATTATGCATCGCTTAAGAGATGAATATGCTTCCTAAGGGATTTTTTTTGCGGTTTAGTTTTGCTATATCGGGTGAGCCATCTATCGGCTTAAGTCACAACATTCGTATATCAAATTTGACAATACTTATGCCATCCTATCCTGCCACTAAATTCAGTATATTATCTCCAATGAACCCTTGAGCAATGTTGGGATTTATTCGAAATTCATTTCCAACAAATAACAAAAAAAAAAAAAAATTGTGGAAAAATTCATGAAATTATTGTACAAAATTTGGTCACGTAAATGAACAAAAGTGCCCGTTCTATGCAAGTTTATAGCTAAAGTTTGTGGAATTTGTTTCATTGGTGATCTGTTAAGACGTGGGCCTGCTTGTAAAGGGCCTACGATCGAAAATATCATAGCTTTGGCTGAGTGTGTGTACGAGAATACATCAACAATAACTCATTATCGTTCGCAAGAATTAAGCACTTCACGCACCAGTTTATCTTGAATTTTACGAAAAGTTCTCGATATGATAGATTACAAAGTAAGACATAAGGCCGGATAGCTACCCGCTTCGTTTTCGCTTCGATACATGGGCCTACCAAAAGGAAATCATCTTTTCACATGAAGCCCATTTTCATTTTAGTGGGTACGTTAATAATCAAAATTGGAGTATTTGGGGCTCAGACAACTCGAACGTAGTCCTACCAAAATCAATGCACATATTACGAGTAACTGTATGGTGCTGCTTGTGAAGAGAAGACGATATTTCTTTGACAATTAGGGCGGCAGAACAATTACACCACCTATCAAATTATGATGATCGATTTTTTTGTACCCGCTCTTCATGGTATTAATGTGAACGATATTTAGTTTCAGCAAAATGTCGCAACTTCCCACACATCTTATGTCACAATCGATTAATTGCATCAAACATTTGATACCCGCTTAATTAGCCGAAATGGTAATGTTAATTATCCGCCAAAAGGCTACTATTATGACACCGTTGAACTACTTTCTGAAAGGGCGTCTTACCAATCATCAAACTAATATGATCAATAAAAGACAATTTAATATCCAATAATATTCCCAAATTAAGAAATGTAGTCACAGTTTCCAAAGGGCAAGAATTAATCACATGAGTGGACGAAATTACACCCATGCGAGAGAAAACCATGCATTTACACTTTCTCAAGTTAAGATTCTATTAAATTAATCCTGCACCAAGTTACAAACAAAGCAATATTTCGCTGATGAACAGCCTGGGCATGGTCATCATCAAAAGTATAAAATTATTTTACGACGTAGACAATACATTCCCAAACAATACCCTCTGAGTCCTAAGGGAGAGGTAGGAGTCTAGCCAACGATGAATAATATCAGAAATATCGATTAATGAAAGTTTAAGAAGCAGAATTCCATGATCAACACTATCAAAAGCTTTACTGAAATCAGTATAAACTACGACATTCCGAGCACTGACAAGAAAATCCCTGAAAGCATGTGTAGAAGATTAGTGACAGTCGACCTGCCTTTCAAAAAACCATGCTGGATAGGAGATCTTGTATTAAAAAAGAGATAATCCGTCACTAGCTTCTCCATTAACTTGGGAATAGCACTGAGCTTGGCAATACCTCTTTAATTGGAAATATTAAATCTATTACCCGACTTGTGCAAAGGAATTATAAACGAACTCTTCGAAATAGATGGAAAATGACCAACCCTTAGAAGCCTATTGAAAATAAAGGTCAAAGAACCACTCAAGACAAGACTACAGCAAACTTTTTTCAAATACTGGCCAGAACCCCATCTGGGCCCGGCAAGTATGTAAGTTTCAGTCCAGACAAAGACTTAAAGACAGACCTCCTCATCAAATAAATATATGTTAGAAATAGAGACACTTCCCACTGAATAAGGATACCCGCTACTCAGATCAGGACCCGAGTCTAACTGCCTATAAGTAGACTGAAAGAAGTCAGCAAACATATTCGAAATATTAAGAGGACTAGAGGATAGTTCGCCCCCGTAAAACATTTCATTTTCATTTAGCTCGAACGAAGTCGTAAAATGACTTAGGATCACTAGCGAAGTTCGACCTGACTCTAATCATATAATCCTCATAACAGTAAGGATTTATTCATGATAATCCGCACGCGCCCTAGAGTAAAGAGAAGAGAAATATCAGAACCTGATCTAACAAACTTTTTAAATAACTTCGATTTCCAACTCCTCAACCTTGACAGTATAATATTCTATTTCTAAATGGAACAATTTTATTTCACAACAAGACAATTAATTTGCAAATATATTGAACTTTTAAAATTCAAATATCTTACGCTTTCAATCTTTGAATTTTGTATTCATTTTTGCATTACTTCTTTGTGCTAAATTATAACTTACTTCCCAATAACCATTTACAATGAATTAATACTGGGCGTGTGCGTAATATTATAATCGTCCAACAAATAATCATACGCCACGTAGTACCCAGGAAATTGAAAGTAAATCAGTTGAGATAATATTTCATTCTGTTTTTGGTTTGTAAGATATCAACTTTTGTCAAAATTGAATATGGAATGCCAGAGGATACTGTTAAAGTTATGAGAATATTGCCTGCCTGCAGAATAAATATTTTTTAAAAAAGTTTCAACATAATAACTGAAAACCTTGAAATTTTTGCGCAATTCTTCAAATGAATTTCTATGAAGAAATATAAGAAATTCAAATAAAATCCATACAAAAACATTAGCACGTTGTTTGTTTTTATTAAGAATTTTAAAGCAATTGCCGAGATACCATCGGTGCAGCAGTAAATGCATGTTTGGTGCGCCTTTGAAAATAAGGAAGGCTCAGCTATAAAAATAATTACTTCTACCTGTTTTAGGAATATTGTCATAAAATCAATCAAATACACATAATTCGCCTTTACAACCCTTCAGTCAGGATTACGACCTAGCTTCCCACACCACTTATGTTGTGTGCGTTAATTTTATACATGAGTGGCGGGACGTACAGTTTAAAGTCGACTCCGAACGACAGATTTTCGAGAAGCTTTTCATGGCCATTTTTTTACTCTCAGAGTCTTTGCCAGAAATCTGCTGAGAGGAAGTCTGGCCTGGGATCAATCAAATCAATCAAATAGTTGTTGTTAAATCATGGTCGCCATGTCGAAAATATTGGTTTCGATAAAAATGTGTTTAAGTTGCCTGAAACCTGACTGGATGCCTTGTGCTTGTTGTTTCTTTTTCTCTTTCATTTTGTATCGTTTTGCGGGAATAGAAGATTCTTATCTTAATTTTTTGGCTCTAAGGTAACTAAAATCATGAGAAAAACCTTTTATTTTAGGAAATTATTATCAATTATTAAGACTGCTTTAAGCAAATCATTTAAATATTTTGCTTGATTGTTTGTAAAATTAAATTCTATTTTTACATTCTAATTGAGTTTGAATACGTTTGTCTACAAAAGCCCATGTGTGTCGGCTTAGACTGCCATATGTATCGAAATAGATATGTAATCTAACACTTCTTTACATGATTATAATCTTAATTATGTTTAATAATATTAGGGCGGACATGTTGGACAGAAACTTTTGCATAAAACTTGAACACGTGTAACCGGGTGGTTGTGATGACCACATGAAAAATTATCGGATTTTTTTTGGGGGAATAAATAAGTTTCATTAGAAATCTTCACATGCAAAGTAAGAAATAAAAATAAAGAAAATGAATAATGAATACAAAGACTAACTACTTCTCATCCCTCTCTTAATGCTTTCAATAATACGAAATAAATTATTTACAAAATTGTATCGATGATGATAGGTGGCTGGCTGGTGGCCTTCTTTGATTATATGAATTCTATCCATACTGCATCTGGGTTTGAATAGAATCATGTTTGGATATGCGTGCTTTCGTACAGGAATTCGTGGAATTCATTTTAAGCACTTTCGTAATATATTTGCATTTGTAATTTAAGGAAAACATAAACAAGAATTTAAAAAGCATGTAAATTAATGCAATTATTAGAATATAATATACGGGTAGTCACATATATCACGTACGTAGTATTCATAGTATTCATGGTTGTACAATAAAAAAATTAATTTGAATTTAATTTGAAAATTTATTGATGATATTCATTTTAATTTTGAATTCCCTTAATTTACATGATTAAACTTACAAGCATTGTTAAGTAGAATGAATAGAATGTGTAATCAAATTATTAATTTTCAATTTCCTACAATAATAATAATGAAATTCAGAGAAAAACACAGGATTATTGTAAAATTTTGTTTAACAAATTGAATGCAATTAAGCCGGTATTGTATGACAAAACACAGGGTAGGAATGCAAGGCCTGGAGTTAAGGCCTTCCTTAGCTGTAACCTAGCATTATTAATTCAAATACATACATTCATAATTGGTCATTATAATCCTTCAGTCAGGATTATGACCTAGCTTCTTATACCACCTAGGTTTTGTGTGTTAATTCTTAAAAATATATTCTTTAAAATATATTCCGATTGTCAGTAATCGGTTGATAGGCAGTCGTCGAAGAAATTTATGATTTATGTTTCGTTTTGTTCGTGATGTCTGACCGGGGGTTGAAACCAAGCCCAGATGTATAATAAGTCAGCATACAAACTAGGTTATGGCAAATTAAGAAAATTGTATCGTTGATGGCCAAGATTTAGTCGATTTTTTCTATTCTGGAAGCAACTTTGTCTTCTAATGTCACGAGTGGTGGATCGAGCGATATTCACTCTATATGGGAGTGTATTTTTTTCACCAACATTTCAGATACTCTTGCTTACATAACTGTTTGGATTACGACCTGACACCATTTTTATTCATGAGCGTCGGGGTCAACAGTTTAAAGTCGATTCCGAACGACAGATTATCCAAATGATAAATATTTTAAAAATTTTTGCATGGAAATTATTATTTACACTTGAGAGGTTTTACAAGAAATCTCCTGAGAGTCGTTTAGTTGTAGAATATCTGTCTTACCTATAAGCCAAGACATTGAATCCTAGACTACGGCGAGGTTTTGCAAGAAATCTAATATCGTTGAGTTGTAGAAAGTCTGTCTTGCCCTTAAGCCAACACATTGAGTCCTAGGTTACGGCGAGGTTTTACAAGAAATCTCCTGAGAGTCGTTGAGTTGTAGAAAGTCTGTCTTGCCCACTAGCAAACACATTGCATTCTAGGCAATGGCGAGTTCATAAGTTTAAACACATAAGCAGGCTGATTTTGCAAATTGTATCGCAGTGGCCGCAGTCTGGAAGGTAGTGGGTTGGTTTATTAGACGTATAGCCCAAGTTCGTATTATTAGTTCTTCGTCGACTTCTTCTCAGCATATTTCTGACAAAAACTACGAGAGTAAATAAAATTGCCATGAAGAACTTTTCAAAAATCTGTCGTTCGTGCATAAAATTAACGCACCCAACATAAGTGATATGGGAAGTTAAAATGGTCCGCCAAATAACTTTTTTTTTGAAAATGCTTTTAAAAAAAACTTCTGCATATTTTTTCACATTTGTTTTCTTATTTGAAAGTGCAATTCTTCCGGTTAATGATGAAAAATAATTTCATTCAAATCCCAGCCTCGGCGAGCCAGGCACGATCGGTCTAATTTTTAAGCACATTATCGATTACGGACCATGTTGAACGAATTTTTGTTCACAAAAATTATTATTTTTCTTTGCTCAAACATTAGCCAACTATTGACGGTCGCTCAAACTTGGAATTGACACATATTCCGATAAACAATCCAGATCCATTAAAAATTCTGAAAATTTTTGAAACGAAAGTTGATTTGATAAGATCTCATATATAAAAAATATAACTCGACTGTTACATACATACATAATTGGCCATTACAACCCTTCAGTCAGGATTACGACCTAGCTTCTCACACCACTTATGTTGTGTGCGTTAATTCTATACATGAGTGGCGGGACCTACAGTTTAAAGTCGACTCCGAATGACAGATATTTGAGAAGCTTTTCATGGCAATTTTTACTCTCAGAGACTTTGTCAGAAATCTGCTGAGAGAAAGTCGCCGAGGAAATATTTTTTGTTTTGATGTCTGACCTGGGATACGAACCCGGGCCTTTTGTCTAATAAGCCAAAACACTACCCACTAGACCACGGCGACTTCAATCTCTTCACAAGATAATCCACTTTCCGAATGTTACCATTTATTTTATGTTTTCCAAGTAAAGTTTGCTACTATGAACGAACAGACTTAAAAAAATGTGAAACAAATTCACCTTAATCTTCCAAGTTTACCACACCAAATCTCATAGCACATTAAGCCAAATAATAGTTGATGTATGCATACCGTTTCAAAGCTCCATCTCTCCCCTTTCCAATAGAATTTAAATATTGGAAATCGGATCAGAAATGTTTGAGTAATCCGGAAATTTGTGCGAGAGGTCAAAAAAAAAATAGGTTTTGTCAAATAAAAAAGTTTGGAGAGTTTGAGAAATATAAAGAAAATATTTTTGAGATCTACTCAACAAAACTTACAACCTACACTATGCCATTAGCCGGGTGTATTTAATTTTGTTTTATTTTGTTGCATAGTGTAATTATGGCAAAGATGCCCAAGAGCTGTGAATCATATAAACATTGGATGTATGCCAATATAGGGCCTAGCAATGCTTCTATGTAAATACGCACTCAAACTACAGAAATAGTGTCTTTGTATCGATGAATATGATGCCCTTTCAATGCCATGCAATTAATTAAGAAATGTGTCAATGGCTGTGTGCATACACGGATGCACACACACACACACTCTAACAAATAATTACAGTGACCACATAGTTCTAAACAAATATTGAGAATTAAAATGTATTTGTTGTTGCAGTACATACACGATACTAGTGTCATGCTTTTACATCTCTTAACACTAAAATTATAAATAAAATCTACAAAAATAAAACAAAACAATGCAAGGATTAAACCTGTTTACAAACAATTGTACTGCTTAATATGGCAACAAATAAATGTAAAAAATGGTAAACAATTAAACAAAAACCCAACAACAAACAGTTCAAATTCGTGAAGGTGAACATTTATCGGACTGTTTACTCTGCTATATAAAAGGCAAAGTAAAGCCGGCGAATTAGTTAGTGAAGTGCAGTCAGTCCTGTGTGAAGACGCAATGTGTTTGAAGATATCCGTTACAAATATTTGTCTAGTAATTTTCTAGTAACTGTTATTGTTTATGCAAAGGATGTAAACAGAGTAATAACAACGAAAAACAATTCTTATTGTTTACATAAAGTTGTGAACAGTGGCACACAGAATTGTGCGAATAATAAAGAATTTTATTTAAAAAATAAACACAAATTTATTTTTAATTTTATTTACAATCTTTGAACTCATATTTTCAATGTTTTTAAAAGGTAAAAACGTAACAATATGTGTCCCTATAATTTGTTCTTAAACTTATCAATTGGTTTTCGTATAAATTCAATATTAAATTGGCTGTGTCCTAGTCAGTATTGGCATATTGCATGTAAGGCCATGGTTCAAAGTACAGTTCAAACATCACGAGCAAAATGAAATAGGAAAGAAATTACATTTTTTCGGTGACTTTTGCTCTCAGCACACTTTTGGATAAAAATCAGAAAAGTCTCTCGTCCGGAGATGACTTTAAACTGTAGATCCTGCTAGTCATGGATAAAAATTAACGGACATTTAACATAATGACCGTATGAAATTAATTTGTAATCTTGTTTAATGAATTGACTTATTAAGACTTCCTCTCAGCAGATTTTTGGCAAAGACTCTGAGAGTAAAAATTGCCATGAAAAGCTTCTCAAAAATCTGTCGTTCGGAGTCGACTTTAAACTGTAGGTCCCGCCACTCATGTATAAAATTAACGCACACAACATAAGTGGTGTGAGAAGCTAGGTCGTAATCCTGACTGAAGGGTTGTAATGGCCAATGATGTATGTATCTATGTAATGTTAAGATAGTTAATCGGTATTTATCAGGGTGTATTGTTTAATTTTATACTAAGTAGTGGCGTAGCAGTTGCCGTAGCCCAGTAGGTAGTGCCGTAGCTTATTAGACATAAGGCCAAGGTTTAAAGCCCTGGTAAGGGATGAAAATGAAAATATAAAAATATATCTGCGGTGATTTCCTTTCAGCAGATTTCTGGTAAGAACTATGAGAGCAAATAAAATTGCCATGAAAAGTTGATAAAAAATCAGTTAATCGGAGTCGATTTTAAACTGTAGAAGCCGCCACTCATGCACGCAACATTAGTGGTGTGAGAAATAAGGTCGTACTCCCGACTGAAGGGTTGTAATAATTAATTATGTTATGAATGGAGTGGCCATTAATCATTGTTTAGTAAATAGCATTGCCGTTCAAGCTCTTTCTGCTGGAGAGGAATTGCTTACTCTCCATAGTATCGTGTTTAAGGCTTTCGAAAGTCTTGGCATAGGGCGGAATATATGCCCTATATTGAGAAATTTATTGTATTTCATTCTATTGGGATGTCGTGGTCTAAGTTTTTAGAGTTCATTCTTGCTTGAATTGTGTTAGTTTTTAATGCTGCAAAATTAATATTCATTCCTTAAACACTTCAAATATTACTAAAAAGCAAATCTGTAATACCCTGTCCATTTAAAATTCAAAATTTTTCTTAATTTGTTTTACAATAACCTTAGCCTGACGGAGATTGGAGGTTTTCTCTCTCTGATGATTGACAGATTGTCAAGATTTCGTATATTCTTGTAAAGAAATTTGAAATTGTTTTGCGTAGCAAAGAAAAAGAAAAACAAGGTTCTAATAAAGATTCCTCTTAAGGATGTATTATAATGAAAGAAGCCTGTGTAAGTGGTGTATAGTCATGGACATGGCACTCTTGCAGGCCATATTTTAAAAGAGAAAACCAGCAAAAAAATTTCATGTCAAAGTATAAATAAAAATTGAAGGAAAAAACAAAAAAATTTAAAAGAAAAAACAAGAGTTGAGAAGAGAGAAACTTTTTTTAAAGGATATTACAACGTTAGTCGCAGAGTGTAAAGTGCTTTACAAAGCTAATTTTCTTTTTTTAAAACATACAAACTTGCACACAGAAATGGCTGTCGTTATTCATGAGCGTACCTAAGAGTGCACGAATATGATGAGAGAGCAAAAGAGAGAGATAGAGAGATAGGGAGAGAGTAAGAGATAATTTATATTTATATTATGCACGTACTCGCACTCGTTTTCTAGGCTTCTTTTGTTTTTCAATTTTATTTTTAAATTACTCTCATACACATTCACACGCATTTACACCTTTTGTAAGGACGAATGTATTCATGTATATGTGTGTGTGTGTGTACGTTTTAGTTGTTATCCTTTCTTGCTTGCCATTGTTGGATTTCTATCACACCTTTTGCGTACTCATTTATTATGAAGCCGCTCACAAGGAAATAAAAATCCTGACAAATTTATGGTTTTATCTTTTAAGCAATCTTTGTTCTTCCTGCCGCTCTTTATTTCTCCTTGCCGTTTATGCTCTTCTTGTTCTTATGCTTTAATTTTCTTCATTTTACTGTTGCCTTGAGTTAAAAGTTTACGCATGAAACTAGGCAAGAAACAACAACAAAACAAAGACAAAGAAAAAGAAAAAAGGGGGAAAAAATGGTAGAGTTTGTCTTGTGCTGTATATTGTTCGCAAAAGAAATTATTTTTAATGGCTTTATGAGGAACCAGGCATAGAATAGAAGTGTAGCAGCGAATAATAAAATTATTGATGCATAACGCTATTGTAACAGGAACACAAAAAGAATGAAAACAATGAAAGCGGGATTGTTTATTTTAAAGTTGCTGTAAACAATTCATTCACTTATATAACTGTCTAGTTGGTAATGTAGTGTCTGTCTGTCTGCTTGTCGTTTATATAAGCAACAGTGGTCCCCAGATTTCTTAGCCATAATTTAGAATCAGGAGGGGTGTTTCTCTGCTTCTCTTTGTTTCATTTTACTTTACCTTGTTTCTTTAGCTTCATAACTTGCTTTCATATTCGCCCGCCCACATTTGTTCAGTAACAATAATCGTTAACTTATGACACTCAGGTAACCATTGCATTGAGCCACATCTATACGTTTCCATTAAGCCTTGAAAGAAAAAGAAAACACCTCGAAACACATGCAAATGCTTTGCAAATCTAAATGGAAGTTTCTATTTTCTTCCTCCGTATCTATTCTCCTGTGGTCATAAGTGATTTACAGATTTTTACAATTTCAGATACGAAGTTAAATTACAAGATTTCTTGTTCGTTCTCTTTTATGTTCTTTCGTCCGTTCTTTAGTTTATAACCATCGTTGTTTATTGCATTTGCTTTGATTTCCTTTTGCAATGTGTTTTTCAGTTTATTTTTCTTTAGATTTTTATCACAACGCAATAATTTCAAGGCTTGTAAATGTATCATGTTTTTATAATTTTCTCGGTGCTTTTAAACACAAGCGCCTATTTAAAGTCATATAGTCACTTTAGCGGCACCATTAGTCGGTTTAAAATTGTAACATCGGTTATCTCGAATCTGGCAATGCTTCTTAGACATTCTCTTCTGTCCTATGAACGTAATGAATGGATTTACACTTGAGTAACGTCGGGATTTATTGGAAATTTATTTCCAAAGCAATGACAATCGGTTCGGAAATTCCACAAAAATATCGTATAAAATTTGGTCGCAGATAAGGACTAATCGTGCTCGGTTTCATAGTTAATACACCAAAATGTGAGCATGCTCGTACAGTGTGCTCAGCCGAATATATCAATGCTGTAGCTGGGAGTCATCAACTGGTCATAGTCCTCAAGAATTGAATATTTTACGCACCAGTTTACGTTGAATTTTGCGAAAAGATCTCGGTATGATCCATTACAAAATGCTATTGCTTCAGGAGTTGATGCCGCAGGACCATTAGCATAATTTTCGCTTCGCTAGATGGGCCAACAAGAAAGAGCACAATGATGTTGATTTTTCCAAAAAAAAAACTTTTTTCGAATGAAGCTCATTATGGCCTTCGTGGATATATTAATAAGGAAAATTACTGTCTTTGGGTTTCAGAAAACCTGGTCTTATAGCAGGCAATGCACCCATTACTGTTTAATGCGACTAGTGCAGTCAATGGAGAAATCGATCGCATCATAATAACCCATTTTTTGTACCGGGTTTTCATGGTATTGATGTGAAAGAAATTTGGTTTCAACAGGATTGTGCAACATTTCCACACATCTCATAAAAAAATCAATTTATTGCGGCAAAGATTTGATGGCCATTTAATTAGCTAAAGCCGTGATGTCAATTTGCCGAGAATAAGCTGCGATGTAACACCTGTTAAAGAAAATTGTTATGCAGAGAAAGCAGACACAATTGAGTATTTGAAGGCCAATATTCGTGATGCCATTGCATTGAGATATGACCCTATGTACTAGAAAAAGTGTACGAACATTGTTGCTATCACATGGGGTACATTGAAGCCAGTAGCAGCAGCCATTTGTATGAAATAATATGTCATTTCGATGTCTACAAGTTTCTATTTGTAGTCGGCGTATTCTAGTAGGTATGTAGTGCGTTGGCTTATGAGACATATATCCCGGTTTCGTATCCTAAGTCGGGCATCAAAACGAAATATGAAAAAAAAAAATATTGCTTCCGCAGTTCCTCAGTAGATTTCTGAGTTAATAAATTGCCATGCAGAGCTTCTCAAAAATCTATAGTTCGTAGTTGCCTTTAAATTGTATGTACACTTACTCCCGCAAAAGGCGACTAATGGTGCTGCTATCAGTCAGAAACTATTTGGGGTCCAACTGGCAGCAGTCTGGTCTCGCTGACCAGAGGTCTTAATCTGGAACCACGAGTGCTGGGTGCCCCAGGGACTTGCCCTGTCCAGCAATGGTGAGATCCCCTCGCGGTGTGCGCGAGTACGGTGTGTTGGTACATTGTTAACCCATTTGAAGGAGTTTAGATGCTTTCCGAGCCCTAAACAAGAGGGGAGTCATGCCCAAATAGTATGACTTCAAATTGGTACCTTCTTTCTGGCTGAGGCTAGTGTTTACAGCATAAAAGTAGGGGCGTTTGTCTACGCATATGATATGCTTCGGCAGCGGTATCAGAATTCTTTGTAAGTCCACTTATGCTGTGTAAGTGGTGTCAGAAGCTAGGTCAAAATACTGACTGAAGGATTGTAATGATTAATTAATAATAATGTATGAATGTATGTAATATTCCATTTCCAAAGGGAATACATAACTATATTTCGCAATAAAATAATTAATTTGGCAAAATTCGGAACTTTTAAATTCTATATTTTCTACCCCCGCCTCTTGATGTTATAGGAACATTTTGTATCTATTTTTCCATTACACTCAGGTTTCGTTTTATGCGAAAGATGCGATCCCAAAAAAAGGCATAAATTGTATTCCCATACTTTAGCTGCATATAAAAATTAATGATTCGTTCCAAAATTCTGAAAAACAGCATAAATTCAAATTTTATTTGAAAAATCAAAGCAAAAACGCAAAAAAAATATTCAACAAAAGTATGTTTGTTTCATTGTCTTTAACAATAAAAAAAACTTCTAAAAAAATAAACAAAAATAAAATATTAATTCATTATTTACAGAAAAAAAAATAATCTAAAAAATAATAAACTCAAGTCTAATAAATGTACTCTCATCCATTCTGCATCGTTTTGGAATTGGTTCGAAGTCACTTTTATCATTACATACTAGGGATGCCAAACAGGATCGATTTTTAAAAATCCCGGTATTTGGGATTTTGTAAATCCCGATCCCGAAATCCCTGGATATTTCGGGATAATTCGGGATCCAAAAATCCCAAAAAATCATGAGAAAAATGGCGATTTTCTTTTAATAAAAAAATATTTTGTTAAAAAAATCATTTATATTCCAATTATATCAGAATTATATGTCATTAAAAATAAAATCTAAAAATAGCAGTAGAACAAGTTATTTGGATTCTAACAAAAAGATTAAAGCACCTAACATGTGATCAGATAGGCTTGAGCGAATTTTGTTGTCAACATACGCTGCCGTTGAAAAACCCTTCTCGCAATTAATATTTGTTGGTAAAGTAGTTCCAAGATAGCTGGTGCATCTTGTAAATATTTACCCCTACCACTTCCTGATGTAAATAAATCTATTTCTTTGGACAGTTGAGTATCTAAATCAGTTACCCTATTAATTCGTTTTATAGGGTTGGTTTTGCATTTTTCGATGGCATCAAATAACTTTTTATCAATGGAAGTTGGGTTTTACTCATCTGAGAAGCCGTTATCGAAGTCAAATGATATAGAATTTTTTTTCATGACCTTTTGTAGGGTCAAAATACATACGAATTCACAATCCCGAAAATCCGGAGAAATCCCGGGATCGAGATTCGGGAAGTAGATCAACGCCTTTTTAAAAAGTTTAATTGTGTCTTATGTATAAGAGTATTAAAATGCCAGTTATTAAAAAGGAGCAGCGCCTTTAAATAAAAGATTCATTAAATCATAAGTAAGGTTTGACATTTAAAGGCTTTTATTGGCATAATTACAGCAATCTAATGCTAATCAATCGCCTTTCCAATTGGAAATATACTAGAACATTGATTTTAACAAGCTATTGGGCACAGAGGTATGATAGTATTAGGCGTCAGGCTCACCCGTAAAAAAATCCCATATAAAAAGCTTTTCAAACCGCAGGGAAATCCCTGCCGTTCTCTGAGTCCACAGCTTTGGTCATTACAACCTATCAGGTAGAATTAACAATAAGGATTATATCAGTGGTGCAAGCTTAGTTTAATTTAAAAATGATGCAAAAATTTAAAAAATATCATAACATTTTAAAATCTGTAAAAAATCTAAAAAGAAATATTTCATTTAAAATTGCAAAAACTCGAATTCGCATAAAAAAATCTGCATAAAACGAGGCCCGAGTGTACTCTTTCGTATCAAAAAATAATGTACTTGCCAATAAAAATCCACTATAATTTCGCACTATGACGTATGAGTAATATTATATCGATATACAAATAATCATACGTCATGTAAGTAATAACTTGACTCCTGTTGACCTTTGAACTTGACTCCTGTTTAATGGCATGAAAGAGTTGAACGCAGCTGTGTATTGTATTGTAATGAATGTCTTTTAATTGTAAGACAATGTTAAACCAATTAATAATTAATTACTCAATTACTCCTCAAATGCTGGTAAATTAGCTTTAATTTTGCATACTCAACATATGTGTGTATGTGTGTGTTTTGGAGTAAATACATGTTAATTATTAAATTCCTAAAGGGTTCACATTGAGATCTGTTTAAAGCTTTTCTTTCAATCTAAAAGGCGAGAATGCGTGACCATACGGGTTTCATTTGTCATTTGGAAATGTTTTGATATCATTTTTGGATTTTCTTTTTTATCTGCAATTGGAATTTCTGAAAAAAACCCAATTTCTATGTGGGTTGGCTGTTAAAGCCATATTTCCATTTATCATTTGTTATGGAAAAAATTTTCCAATTAAAACCACAAATCTTTATCCGTTTCTTTTTTCTGGTGTTTTTTTTTTGTTCTCTTTACTTACAGTAATCTTTCTTTTCAAACTCTTTTAAATGTTCAAAGTTTTTCATTTCATTTCTTTTCTTTTTGTTTTTTTTTTGTTCTTAACGATTGCAAGGATATGTGCAAATACCTTTGCATTTACTTCATATACTTTGAATGGAGTTTGTAATTGTGGCACTTGACTGCATTAAAGCAACAACAAAAACAACAACTACACAAGCAATTTGACTAAAATGTCAGACATTTACTACGAAAAGTTTTTGTTCATAACTTGGCACTCTTTTTATTTCGATAAAACTTCAAGCAACCAATAATACAAGGGAAAGAAGACAGCCATGCGAGACAAAGGTGTTGTTCAACCACATTTTGTTTTATTGATGGAAAATACCAATTTTTAACGGAGGAAAAAAAAAAAAAACTAACAGAACAGCTGCATCAAAGACATTTTTTTCTTGCTTGGCAAACTCAGATTTAATATTTTCACTTCAGCTTCAGCTTACAAATTTCAATGCTTGTTAACACAAAATCAGAGTCTTTAAAAACCTAAAATGTCTTGCGTTCTTTTAACAAGAAATTTCGTAGGAAAAAAAATGTTTCGAGTTTGCTTTGCTGCATTGGTATGGCAAACATAAAAATTGAAAAGAAACAACAAAAAAACAATAAAAAAAATTCAAAAAATCTTCCGAAAAGAAATCTGAATCAAGGCAATACTCCTTTCCAAGAAGAACGTTTTTTTTTTTTAATTTGGTTTCATCAGAGAGAAGAACAAAAAAAAAAAATCCAGAAAATTGGAAGAAAAAGTAAAACCAATACCGGGATATACGAATGCAAAAATAACAGCAGCAGTATCAGATTGCAACATGCGGGATTGTTTAACATGCCAAGCAACAGTTCATTTACGTTTTGGCAAGTCGTTGTAAAAAACAAAATTGAAGAAATTTTAAAGTCTTCGTTAAACTTACCAAAGAAAATTTAAAAATACAGCCACTCGGAGTAAGCTGAGTTAAAGATAATCTTAGTGGTAGGGATGTCAATCGGGAAATCCTGAATATTGAAATCCTAGGATTTTCGGAACTCACAAAATCGAAATTCCGGCATTTTCGGGATTCACGAAATTGAAATTCTGGGATTTCCGGGATTTATAAAATCGGGATTTTTAAAAACTTGTTTGGGAATTTTCGGGATTGTGAATTCATATATATTTTGACCCTACAAAAAGGCCTGAAAAAAATTCTATATCACTTGACTTCGATAATACCATCTCAGATGAGGAAAACCCTACTCCCATGGATACAAAATTGTTTGATGACATCGAAGAATGCAAAAGCTCTATAAAACGAATTAAAAGGGTAACTGATTTAGATACTCTACTGTCCATCAGGACTCAACTTTTCATCAGGAGGTGGTAGAGGTGAATATTTACAAGCTGCATACAGCTATCTTGGAACTATTTTGCCAACAAATGTTGATTGCGAGAAGTGTTTTTCAACGGCAACAACATTCGTTCAAGCCTATCAGACGACATATTAGATGCTTTGATCTTTTTTGGTGGAATCCAAATAATTTTCCTAAAACTAATGCATTTCTATACTTATGAACAATTTTTATTTTTCTTAATTTACGCTTTTTTTTGTTACTTTTTGTCTTGCTGTTTTTATATTTTATTATTAATGGCATATAATTCGGCTATCAGTGGAATATAAATGATTTTTTTAACAAAATATTTTTATATATTAAGAGAAAATCGCGATATTTCGCGTTATTTTTCGGAAGTTTTGGATCCCGAATTATTCCAAAATATCCCGGGATTTTTAAAAATCGATCCCGTTTGGCATCCCTACTCAGTGGCGATCATAATACTTCTGTTGCCCTAATTAACATTCAAATTTACCGCGTGGTTTTATTAATCGGGCCGCTTGGAAGTAATTTGTTTGCTAAAACTTGCGGATTAGTGTTATATTTGAATCCTCATATGGAGATTAATAAGAACAAAAACTGCTTTAAGAAGACCATTCCCCATATGTATTATTCGGCTGGAAAGTTAATCCTTTTTGTGGTGCAGCTTACATAAGTCACAGTAGCCTAGCAGTAGAACGAAGGCTTATTAAACGCAACACCGTGGTTTAAATTCCCGATCAGAAACAAAATGAAAACAAATTAATTTCTGTAATTTCTTCGCAGCAGTCTTTTGGCCTTTTTTAATGAAAAGTTTCTCAAAAATCTGTCGTTCGGAGTCGACTTTAAACTCTAGGTCCCATTAATCACATATAAAAAAATTAACACACACAACATGGGTCTCAAGAGTTTGGAATTCTGACACAAGGTTTCTAATGACCAATTAAGTAAAAAATATTTGAATATTGAAGTCGCCGTAGTCTAGTAGGTAGTGTGTTGGCTTATAAGACATATAGCTCGGGTTCGTATCCCAGGTTAGTTATCAAAAACGAAATATGGGAAAAAATATATTTCTTCGGCGATTACCTCTTAGCAGATTTCTGGAAAAAATTAAAGATTAAAATAAAGATTAATAAGAAATTAAAGATTAAAGAAATATGCCATGAAAGAGTTCCCCAAAAATCTGTCGTTCGAAATCGAGGTTAAACTGTAGGTCCCGTCACTTATGTATATAATTATCACAGACAACATGATAAGCTAGGTTGTGTTCCTGACTAAATGGTTGTGTGTAAATGACCAATTAGGTAAAATAATTCGAATTTTCCTTGAAGTCGGATCAATTTTTAAAAAGTTGGATTTACCATCAAAGTATTATGAACGACAAATAATACTCGTTACAGTCAGAACTCATGCCAGAACAACGGATCTTCGTCATAAGCACTATAGTAAATTTTCTTTTTTTTTAGATAAGAATCCTTGAGAATTTCTCTGTAATAATTTTCACCTTCTTTTTCTATTTCACTTATTTCAGTATGATTCGAACTTACTGTCTCAGCATTTGATGTTTAGCAATTGGAAATTTTAAGCCTATTGAACACGAGCGCCCTGATAGTCTAATGGGTAGTGTGCTAGACTATTAGCGTGAGGGTCGTGGGTTCGATTCCCACCAGAGGCTCTGGTCTGTGACACTACACCGGACATATGGTCGAAGTTACTCAGCTCGTACATGATTATAATATAATTTGTAATTGTATTGTAATTCTTAACTAAAATAAAAAAAAGTCTATTGAACAAATATACAATAAGAACCTGTTTAACGCGGGGGATACGTTTCAATCAGTTCCAGTGCTAAGCGAAAGACAACGAGACAACTTAATACGTACATATAAATACACTTATACCCCGGTTTACGTCGCTACTAGGGGCTAAGGAAACGCAACGCAAACCAAAACAACGCAAAATGATTATTCATACATTTGTATTGATTTTCATTTAATTGTTTCCGAAATTCATAATTTTAGCTGAAAAAATTGATTTTTCAATGAAAAATATTTAATTTACTAACGCCTTACAACTTGCAACCATCAGGCAACATAAATACATATGTATGTATGTATGTATTTACATTAGACTTAAATGAGATATCCATCCCCTTTTTCTGTTTTGGCTTTGTACAAACATTTTCATATTAACGACGCAAACTGAAATAAAAACGACGCAACATCGAAATCATAGAAATTTTAAAAAGACACAACTTCGAATTTGCACTAGATATAAATGGGAAATCCCCTTTTTCTGTTTTAGCTAAGTACAAGCATTTTCGTATTAACGACGCATATCGAAGCACTAACGACGCAACTTCGAAACATGCGACGCAAACTGAAACGAAAACGACGCAACTTCGAAATCATAGAAATTTTAAAAAGTCGCAACTTCAAAGCAGACGCAGAACGAGGCGACGCAAACCAGGGTATTAGTGCACAGCTAGTAACATTGTGATGCAGGAAAGATGCGTTCATACTATAATTGCGACTTTGGAAAATACGTTTGGAATCTTCGTTCTGGACAGCCTAACAAAAGAGAGTTGGAAAAGATACACAGTATACGCAGTAGCCAAGAATGATAAACTAAAGATTACGCCTTGCGCATGATTTTTTTTATTATTTATTTATTCAAGTCAATGGACAAATTCCTTACTGACGAATAACAATTTTTATTTTTTTCATTTTATTTTTATATGCCTAAGAAATACTCCTGCAGGCAATAACAATACAAACTATGATATTAAATTTAATTTACAAAAACTAAGAATTTAAAGGCTTGATTATATTATTTTTTAGGACATTATTCGAATAAGAAAAATCAATCAAATTATACAATTTATTAAATTCGCTGCATGTTAGTGTGTGGCCGGAGACGTTCGATATAAAAAAAAAGATGGTAAGCTAGTGGGATTAAAATTCAGTCCACGTAGGCAAAATATCAGAAATTGCTTTTGGACAGATACGATGACGTCGGAATATTTTTTATAAAGAGGGTCCCATATTATGGATCCATACTCTAGTATAGGCCTCACAAGAGATGTGTAAAGCGATTTAGCCACATAAGGATCGTTAAATTCTTTTGCCCACCGTTTTATAAAACCAAGTACGCTTGTTGCTTTATTCACTGTCATAGCTATGTGCGGAATAAAATTTAGTTTGGGATCAAGTAAAACTCTTAGATCCAGGAAGTTATCTACAAGCTCAAGATCGTATCCATCAAATGCGTATTTTGCAGGAATCGGATTCTTCCTTACAAATCTCATGTATTTACATTTTTTTAGATTAAGCTGCATTAAATTTAAATTACACCATAACTGATACGAATTTAGGTCCTTTTGAAGTAGTTTCTGATCTAAAATTCGGCGATAACATAGGAAAATTTTTACGTCATCAGCGTACATTAGGATGTTGGAATAGCGAATCATATCAGGTAAGTCGTTAATAAACAATGAAAACAGAAGCGGTCCAAGATGGCTACCCTGAGGAACACCAGAAAGGACATCAATATTTCTGGAGCAGCAGTTTTTAAAAAGTACGATTTGTTTTCTATTAGTTAAATATGAGTAAATCCATTTTAAACTAAGATCGGTAAATCCCATTAAATGATGTTTCCTCTTCAAAAGGACATGATTAACTTTATCAAAAGTCTTGCTGAAATCCGTGTATATAACGTCTGTTTGTTGCTGATGAAAAAATCCACGATAAAAAACTGTTGAAAGATGAAGCAGGTTTGTTGTAGTTGAACACTTCTTCCTGAAACCGTGCTGATAAGGTGATATCAAGCTAGAAACCTGATAACATAAATCATCAGTAATCATTTTTTCAAATAGTTTTGGAATTATACTCAGTTTTGTAATACCACGATAATTTGTAACATCGGATTTATTTCCTGACTTGAACAAAGGAATAATGAATGAATCCCTCCAAACGTTAGGAAAATAACCACATTTAATCGATTTGTTGAATAAGTATGATAGTGGAACAGCTATGGCGTCGGCGCAATTAATTAAGATGTTACTAGGAATGTTATCAGGTCCAAAGTTATAGGAGAACTTTAGCTTTCTTAATTCCATAGAAATAGCAGGAACGTTGATTAAAGGTATAGATACAGTGGAATTTGTATTTAATTTAAAGGGATAATCAATGGAATCATTATAAGTTGAATCCAAACAAATTGTGGAAAAGAAATTGGGAAATAAATGACGTTGTTGGGCTATTTTAAAGGTTTCCAAGTCTTTTTCATATGTGGTGCACTACACTAAAGTAGTTGGCAGCCCTGCTATATAACTTACATTATCATTAGCCAATAGGAAAACAATGAAAACAATTTTCATGACGTCATTGATACAACATGGGCAGAAAATTCTAATTTTGTGTGCGTGATGGCATAATCTTTAGTTTATCATTCTTGCACAGTAGCTATATAGTGCATCGCTTTTGGGTAATACATGGCCGTTTTATCTTAAACCGCGTATTAGTAAAACAGCATTAAGTGGAGCAGCGTTAAGCGGGGTCTTACTGTAATGCAAAAAATTTAGATTTTTTCATTTTCATGTTGATTTTTTCAAAAGAAGATACATTTTTTGATATTAAAAGTTACAGAGTGTTTTCCCAGGTCAGACATCAAAACGAAAAATATTTCTTCGGCGACTTCTTCTCATCAGATTTCCGGCAAAGACTCTGAGAGTAAAATTTGCCATGAAAAGCTTCTTAAAAATCTGTCGTTCGGAGTCAACTTTAAACTGTAGGTCCCGCCACTCATGTATAAAATTAACGCACACAACATAAGTGGTGTGAGAAGCTAGGTCGTAATTCTGAGTGAAGGGTTGCAATGGCCAATTATGTATGAGTGTTTTCCGAAATTGTTGTTGGCAGTTGCTAATTAAATTCTTTACTTGTTGTTTGTTTTTTTATTAACCTTATCTGTGAAGAAGAATTAAAAAAAATTTTGATGTTATCTCTCTTCAAATATATTTTCTCAGAAACTATAAAATTTAAATGAAAATAATATGATATTGAAGGGTATTGTATAAAATTTTTTATAAACTAGAAATACAAGAACTTTGAAAAGAGTTTCAATAACTTATCAACCTAATGACATGCAACACTTATACACACACACATGGATATCCCCATGTTAAGAATCTTTGTAAAAAGCATATCCTTTTTACAATAATTTTCTAATACAAAATTTTTAAATATTTTTATACAAAATAATTTTCTTTTCTTTTTTTTTTTTAAACTTTTTCGAACTCTCATGTACTTAATACTGGCAGTGGTTGGTTGGTGTAATCGTAGTAGAGAAGAGTAGTAGCAGCAGTTGAGTATGTCATTTAAAATCGTATAAAATTTTAGAGTTTTTCTCTATTTTTGCAATGTTGCAACTATTAAAACTTTATGATGTTCAAGTGTTGCAGTATTGCAGTTTAAGTTGCCTTTCATGTACACACATATTCGCATTTGAATATGAGCATGCACATGCACATTAACTTTAATACATAGGGGCCGTGTGTTTTTAAAAAAAAAAGGAAATGTAAACAGGAAGTGTGTAAGAGCAAGAGAAAGAAAAAGAAAGATTTTACAAACACATCTGCATGTTGGTTGGCATGCTTGTACGTTTAATTTTGCGGCAATACTGAACGTATCGATTGCTATTTGGCTTGACGAGGCTAATGGTTGGCTTTTTGGTTGTTTGACTGGCTGCATATTTGCCACTTGACACACAATAACAATTGCAACAACAATAACAACAATAATAACGACAACAGTATAAGCGGACATAATGCAACAACTACAGGCAAACAGCGTTCAACCAAACACAGCCAACAAGTAAAACAGGCTCAAACAACTTCATAATGATGACAGCAGACTTCCAGCTCTTCAACAAAGTATTGAAGAGCACACATACAAAATACACTCATATTCGTACATGAATCTTTCAACTCTCACGTATACACAGTATGTGCATATGTATGTACTTCACCATAGTACATGTTATCCTCTACTATTTGTTGCTATTGTTGTTGTTGTTGTTCATAGGCTAATTGCCAATACAGTCTATTGCAACATGCGGCTTTTCCAGGAATGTATTTAGAAATCAAGTGCTGCGCTTTTCTATTTTTTTTTTGTTCGGTTGTTTGTTGTTTCTCTGTGTTCTCTGCTTTTTTTTTCGGGCTTTTATAACAACATGGCCACACACAGACGACACTCGTTGCGTTACAAGTTTCAATTGAAGTTTGCTTGGTTGGACTGTTTTCCGTACTTCAAATGAAAATGTTTGAAGTTTCATTTCCTTTTTTCGTCATTTTTTTTTTGCGTTTCGCATACAAAAGCCGGTTATTTTCTCTTTTTGATTAGAATGTCATGCAAATTAAAAGAAGAACAAGATGGGATTTTAATAATCAATTCCTGTTTTAACTTGTGATTAGTTATCGACAGGCAGTTTAGAATTATTTCATGTTGAGTGGCATTACAATTTGCGATTGTTTATTGCAGAAATCTAACTTTGACGAAGAAGAGTTACATTTGTGAGTGTGTTTTGGTGACTGCAGAATGCATGAAATATTGCCAGCAGCATAAGACGTGGTAAACGCTTTTCTAGAAAAAAAAAACTTATCAACCTGCGGTTTACTTTGAAAAAAATTTTTGAATAACAATGTTAGGAAATCCGAATTACAGAAATAGTTGTTGTTGTTTTCGGAAAGCACGTGTCATAGTATTCTTCAGAATGGTTGGCGTTCATAAAACAAGTTTTTTCAGTCTTGTGCTGTAAATACATATTCGGTTTTCCAAATATCAGTGTGGCCACAGGTAATAATAACAAAAGCTTGTAGAAATTTTTTATTGACCCAGTAATTTACAAACGATTTTAAATTGTGGTGGTTCCGAGAGCACATAGGGTACGGTACCTTCTAAATGCTTTAAAAATAACTGCTGATTATTTCCCAAAATTTCTTTTTTTATGTGAAAGTATAATCTTTCCGCATAATAATGGAAAATAATTTCATTCAAATGGCTGTATCGGCTAGCCATGCGGTAACCTACACGATCGGTCCAATTTTTAAGCACATTATAGATTATGTGCACCAATGGTTTCACGAATATTATCCTTTAAAGCGTCAATTGTCTTTGGCTTGTCGGCATAACACTTATCTTTGACGGCACCCCACAAATAATAGTCCAATGGTGTCAAATTGCATCTTCGAGGTGGCCAAACGACATCAGCTCTGCGGCTGATAATGCGATCTTCAAAAACAGGGCGCAAAATATCGGGTGTAGCTTTGGCTGATTTTCGCGTAGCGCCGTCCTGTTGAAACCAAATGTTGCCAATATCCTCTTCTTCAATTTTTGTCAGCAAAAATTTATTCAACATGGCCCGACAACGATCGCTATTGACTGTAACGGGCACTCCCTGCTCATTTTCGAAGAAAAATAATCCAATTATGCCTCTGGACCAAAATCAGCCACTCGTTTAATGTATGCGTGCGATAATTTTGTTTGTTTACATACCCGCCAAGATCAAAATGAGCTTTATCTGAAATGATGAATTTTTTGCTAATATTGGCATCTTCTGTAAGTCGATTTCAGGTTCATTTAGCAATGCACCATTTGAATGAAGGAAGAAATTTGAGGAAATATTCAGTAGTTTCTTTTTAAAGCATTTTCCAAAAAAAAAGTTTTTTTGCGGACCTTTTAATTTATCTTCTTCTGGTCGAGACTTGTTCTTAAGTCAGGAACTCAGTTTCCAAAACAAAAAGAATTCAAGAAATGACTGATTCTGAACCTGATCAAAGAGATAACGACTTTGCTGCTGCAGGAATACAATCCCACGACAAAAAGTGTGTATATTGTTACGTTTTTACCTTTTAAAAACGTTTAAAATATGAGTTCTTATATTGCAAATAAAAGAAAAATAAATTTGTGCTTAGTTTTAATTAAAATTCTTTATTAGTCGCACAATTCTGTGTGCCACTGTTTACAACTTGATGTAAACAAAAACAATTGCTTTCATTGTCGTTCCTCTTTGCATTCTTTTGCGTAACTAGACAATTATTCGACAGATCCTTGTAACGGAGATATTCAAAACTCGATTGCTCTACTCAAACACATCGCGTCTTTACACAAGAACTGACTGAACTTTAACTAACTCAATTGTCTGCTTTGCCTTGTCAACCACTATAGTCGTCTACTTATATATATAATCCCTGTAGGAAATGTCAATAGTGAAAATTTACTGACTTACTATTGACACAGTCACCAGTACTAGTGACATTTTGTACCACAGCCAATATTATTTACTATAGACATTTAACATGTGAGTGTCATTGAAAATTTACTACTGACGTTAGTGCTATTGACTATATTGTGAATATGTATTCCTTTTGGGGGCATATGTCGACATTGGAACCAGTGAATTTCTAGTTTACACTTTTGATAGTTTTCTATAGTAAAAGACGAGAGTAAAATTTAAATTTTTGAAAATATTTGATATTTTATTAAAAAAAAGGTATAATCTCATTATTATAGCCTCTTTTTAAATTTAAATATGAAAACTAAAAAGATATTATTAATTCAGTGTCTGTTATTTATACAGGAACATCTAAATAACGTTTTCGTTTTATTAAAATTAATTAAATTATTAATTCCCTTTGAGAGAGTCGTCTTCTTCACGATTTACATCATTTTTGGTTTTGCTGCAATCAATTTCTTTGAAATATTTTTTCTTTTGGCATTCAAATCCTGCTCTAAGTTGATATTACATCTGGATATTAAAAAAAATGAAGCAAATTGTTGAAATATTACAAATATTTATGAGAATACAAAAAAGCATTTTATTACCTATTAAGGCCTTAAAAAATATTTGAGTATTTCCGAAACTTTTTTTTGCCAAAACAGCCATTAACATTCAAATTCGTGATAATATTTTGCCCAAGTATTTCATGAAGATTTCAAATATAAACAAAAAATGCAATTTTATTCGTTAAAGTAGTTTCACAATAAAAGTAAATACTTACGTATGTATCTGAAAGACTTTTTAAAATATAATCAAATTCTCTTTGATTTTCTTCAGAGTCAATAGAGAAAAATTCCATAAGATTTGAAACAATTTCATTTTGATTAAAAATTGTGTCCAACCAATTTTTTATCTTCTCATGCAAACTATATTTTGGAAAATCAATTTTAGACGACAAAGGATATTCAGGCACCACAAAAAGTTCACAATTCACACTTGCACCTACAATTGTTTCATTTTCACTACTTTAGTTTTTATATAATATTGATTGTTTTTTTTTTTATTAAATATGATATATTTCACACTAATACATGTCCACCTACAACACACTAAGTATTTGATATACACAACAACAGCCAATGACTACCAGAAATGAAAATCATTAAAATCAGCTTTTATTTCGAGTTCAATTGTGAAAATCTGATCAAGGCTATAAACAAATATTATCATGACAATATTGGCATTGAGCTAAACCTATAATGCACTTACTTACACATACGCTTGCAAATAAATGGTTCACGCACCGTGTGAGTAGCGGAATAGAATACTACCACAGTGCTTCCCTGCTTGTCGTAAAAGGCGACTAAATGGGAGGGCAGAAGTAGAGGGTGCGGATTAAAAGTCTTGCATATACCCGATGACACTGATGCTTCTAGCGAAACAATGCCGCTCAAAGTATTGAACTACCGTGATATCACGGTGACACCGTGGGAACCATGGACCAGCATGCGTGTGAACGCGCTCCCTACGGATGTGAATGATCGGAGCCTAACTGTATAGGCATCAGAATTGATACCAGTAAGATTCTGATTATGGCATACTGGACTATACTGCAACATTTGGATTTGATGACATGGGCTGGCAGATGGAGTAAACTGTTACCAATATGGACTGGGGTGAAACCTGGCCCAGACGGCTTTCAGGCTAATACGATATCTGTCTCCGTCCCGTTAAAACCTGGCAAGCCTTGGAAAACGATCTTGGATTCGTCCCGTTGAGTTGGGGTGTAGGGGCAGTTAAGAATCTCTTCTGTTTAGCTCCCGGTCTGGCTCTGAACACATGCTCTCATGAGGACTTGTGTCAACCCTCGCATGGCCTCCCTGCATTGCAAAGATAACCATGGGACCACAACAAGGGTAACTACACAACGGATCCAAGACAACGGCTTCAAGTTGGGACCCAATAGAATGGAATCTAATATAATAAAACAAAATCAAGAACTTATAGGCGTTACTTCTCCAGCCGGCACCGAGGGTGCAAAGGAGATTCAGCAGGACAGCCCTTTCCTGAATCCTTTCCGGAGGGCTTCGAGGTTGCTCCACTCACCACCGCTGAAGCAGAATGGCGAGAGATCTCTCTCGTCACCACCGGAGTTACAGAGGAGCAAAGCTCCTGAAAAGGAGGTGGATGATTTCACCAAGCTAGGCGATAAAATTTCGGAACTAGTAGAGATGATGGGCGGAGGAAGAAGGTCCATACACCAAGCGATGCGTGATTTAGTGGCTTCTATATCGTCACTATACCAGCAGGCCGCTAAGGATAAAGGAGCAGAGCAGGAGAAGAAGGTCAAAACCAACGATAGAAGCACACAGACGATCCTGCAACAGCAGACGCCCTGTATTTCTAAGAGGCAGAGAGATGAATTGGAAAAACCTAGGGGAACACCACCGAAGAAGACTAGAACAGCCCGTCCTCGTGGACAAATTAAGCCTGCCGCCGAGACTAGGGCTAGTGACTCAACGGCGAAACCAGCAACTACTAATAACCAGGCTATGGTAGTGCCTGCAGCGGCAGAAGAAGACACCCAGGAGCACAACGATTGGATCGTGAAAACTAGGAAGCGCAGGAAACCTCCAAGACCGGAAGCAGTGATAATAAAGCCAACCGAGAACCTATCTTTTGCCGACATCCTAAGAAAGGTCAGGAACGCCCCAGAGCTTAAATCAGTTGGTGAGGATGTCCAACTGGTGAAGAAGACGCAGAGGGGCGAAATCCTCCTGGAGTTTAGAAGATCAACCGAGGTGGCTACGGAGATGCACCGTTCTAAGCTAAGGAGCTTATTGGCCGAGGAGATAGAGGTCAGAACAATAACTGAGGAGGCCACATTCGAACTAAGATACTTGGATGAAGTAACAACCGAGGACGAAATAATCGCCGCATGGAGGGACCAAATCGGTGAAATACAACCGACGGCTCTCAAGACGATCAGAAACGTTCCAGGGGGTACTAGAACGGCGATAATCGCAATCCCTGTGAGGCTGGCAAGCAGGGCAGAAGAGGTTGGTAAACTGCGAGTAGGTTGGACAGTTTGCCGCTTATTGAGGAAAGTAACTCCGAAGAGATGTTTCAAGTGCCTGGAGTTCGGGCATGTGGCAGGAAAGTGTCGCAGTAATAGCGACTGGTCCAAACACTGCTTCAAGTGCGGAGGGCAGGGTCACTTTGCCAAGACCTGTGGTCGCGACCCTCACTGCCTTCTCTGTAGAGGCGATCCGGATGCTGACGCGAAGCATATCACGGGTGGACATAAGTGCGCACATTACCTGGCAGCACGACGGAAGTTGACATACGCAGGTAAATGAGAATCCTGCAGTTGAACTTGAATCATTGTGAAGCGGCGCAGGAGCTTCTTAATCAGACGGTGCGTGAGCAGAAGATAGACTTGACAATGCTGAGCGAGCATTACAGAGCGCCTGGAAACCAACGTTGGATAGTCAGTAAGTGTAACAGGGCCTCGATATGGTCCTGTGGAAAATTCCCAATGGGAAATATCGACAACAGGTGGGAAAGCTTTGTGAAATGTACCGTTAATGGGGTACATTTCCTCAGCTGTTATCTTCCCCCTAGCCTATCAATAGAAGACTTTAGATGCAGAATAGATGACATCGTTAATGAAGCGAGGAACCTGAGGCCTGTGGTAATTGCCGGGGACTTCAATGCTTGGGCAGTGGAGTGGGGCTCGGCTTATACGAACCCAAGAGGAGAATGCCTACTTGACGCATTTGCAACGTTAGAGGTTGTTTTACTTAATAGTGGTGACAAGGACACATTTTCGAGAAATGGACGCTGCTCTAAAATTGATCTGACATTCGTCAGCGACTCCCTGGCGACCTTATCTACCTGGATGGTGTCTGACACCTATACACATAGCGACCACCAGGCTATTATTACTGAGATCCGGGAACGCTCTACGGAACGTAACGTTCCTCCAGCACCGCCGAATCCTCTTTGGAAAGACTCCACTTTTGATAGGGAAACTTTTGTCCTCACATTGGAGGACACTCGGTTGTCCGGGAATGCGAATGACAAGGCGACGGAATTAATGCGCTCCATAGCGGAGGCTTGCAACGCATCTATGGCAAGGAGGCGTCACCTGCCTAGGAAGAAGCACGTATATTGGTGGAACGCGGATATAGCAGATTTAAGGCGTGAATGTAACCGCGCACGGCGGTTGTTCCAAAGAGCCAGAGGCCGTGCAGAATTTGCGGAACTACGGGAAAGATATAGAAGATGTAGGTCCAGCCTTAATGGAGCAATTGCGCATAGCAAGAGAAGGTGCTACAGGGAAATGTGCGCCGATGTGGACGAGAATCCCTGGGGAACTGGATACAAGGTGGTGATGAGAAAGCTGAACTGCTTCCGACCACCAGCAACGACAGATGCGGCTAAGCTGCAATCAATTGTCGCGGAGCTTTTTCCGCGCAAGGCCGAAATCACATACTCCGTGCGAGATATGCGGTCACCTGAGGAAATCCCACGAGTTAGCAGGCAAGAATTGGAAGCAGTCTGTGTGGACATGAAACTTAATAAAGCACCGGGGATCGACGGGATCCCAAACATTGCGCTTAAGGAGGCCATTAAAAGTAACACTGAGCTGTTTAGACAAGTGTTTGACGCTTGTATTCAGGAAAGGACATTCCCTAGGATATGGAAAAGGCAGAGACTGGTTCTCATTCCAAAGGGTAACAACGCGCATGATGCATCGGGATACCGCCCGCTCTGTATGATTGACACAGCTGGGAAACTTTTGGAGAGGATAATTTGTAGGAGACTGGAAGCATTCTTGGCAGAAGACGGCTTGTCGGATCGCCAATTTGGTTTCCGGAAAGCCCGGTCCACGATAGATGCAATAGAGATGGCTATGACAATAGCAAAGGATGCTATCAGCGGTGAGCGCTGGCTTAATGGCGACAAGGAGTACTGCGCTATCATCACCCTGGATGTCAAAAACGCATTCAACTCTGCGGATTGGGATACCACTTTAGCAGCCCTAGATGGGAAGGATACACCGAATTACTTGATGGAGCTTATTAGAGACTACTTTAAGGATAGAGTGCTCTTATATGACACAGATGTTGGCAGGAGGTCATATACGGTATCGGCGGGGGTCCCGCAAGGTTCCGTGCTGGGCCCAATACTATGGAATGTCATGTATGATGGTGTACTTAGGCTTAGACTCCCTAGAGGTACACAAATCATTGGTTTTGCGGATGATATTGCCCTGGTGATAAGAGGAAAACATTTGGATGAATTGGTGAGAACGTGTAACACTGCGGTTGGCATAGTCAGGAGCTGGATCACGGGAATAGGTCTCAAACTTGCTGATCACAAGACGAATGTGCTACTTATAAGCAGTAGGAAGAGGATGGAGTTTATTACAATAACGGTAGGTGATCAGCGCATAACATCAAAACAGGCGATTAAATATCTGGGAGTAATGATTGATAACAGGCTTACGTTTAGGGAACACTTGACGTACATCGGCGAAAAGTGCGCGGCGACAACAAATGCACTTGCTCGAATAATGCCTAACCTAGGAGGCCCAAAACAAGAGAGGAGGCGGTTACTGATGAAGGTTGTGACATCAGTCGCTATATATGCAGCCCCTATATGGGCCGGGGCCATGGATAAGAGGACCTATAGAGCAGGAATGGAAGGAGCCTACAGGAGATCAGCTCTCAGGGTAATTTCTGCCTTCCGCACGGTGTCTACTGATGCAGCGTTCGTGATTGCGGGGATGATGCCCCTGAAGCTAGTAGTAGATTTAGAAAGGAGGAAACATGACACGAGGAGGGGATTGGATCTTTCCAACCCAGGTCAGTTAGTGGATGATGCTATGGATAGATGGCAGCAGGATTGGTCCAATTCCACTAAGGGAAGATGGACCCACAGACTCTTACCGAGCATAGGCGTATGGACAAAAAGAAGACACGGTCAGGTGAACTTCCACCTGACTCAGTTGCTAACGGGCCATGGTTGTTATAGGGCTTATCTCTATAAGTTTGGTCACGACGTAGATGAGGCATGCCCAGAATGCCGTGATGAAAGGGAGACGGCGGAGCATGTTTTCTTTAATTGCCCGCGATATTCTGCTCAACGAAATTGCCTGGAGAGATCAATAGGATTCCAGGTAACGCCCGAGAATATAGTAAACCTGATGTTAATCTCAAGTGACAATTGGAACGCAGTATGTGTTTTCGCACGGAATGTATTGACGCAGCAAAGATTGGCTGAGAGAGCAAGATCAGCGGAATTTGAAGGCAGCATTCGCTGAATCACCACCCCCCCGAAGTAATACTTGATTGTGGTCCCGGGGGGGGCGAATGGTTGAAAGTGTGTGAAGAGGTTGGTTTTTTAGTACGTATGCGCTTAGCAAGCCGAGAGTAAGTCTTGCGGCGAATCGTGCACTTTGGTAGGCCGGGCTACCAAGGTCTTTCGAAGATTTTCCAACCTTAGCTCGCATAGCTAAAAAAAAAAAAAAAAAAAAAAAAAAAATGGTTCACACATGAACACACACAGATATACACGCATGTAAATAATCATATTAATTTAAACTGTTATTTACATAATCATACAATCCGACGAAATACAACTACAAATGAAATATTTAGTGGTAGTGCAGACACACACACAAACATTCATACTAAATGCTTAATATCATGTTGCATTTACCACAACTAACATAGAGCAGACATCAGCAATGAATCGTTTTTTCGCTACTTATAAGCACTCATGAAATTTTAAATAAAAGTGAATAAACAGTGTTGAAATTTAACTACTCCGAGATTGATTCATGCTCACTACAACGTTGATTTATAAGTACAGATTACACTGAGTATGCGTACAACGTTGGCATCAAACTCATAGCGTTTGAAATATGTTTAATTCATAAGCCTACTCATATAAGATTCATAACTTTAGAAAAGTACTTATAATACTTGGAAAATATTCGAATGACTCAAATCATTTATCAAAATTTGCAGTCTTAGTTGTTGTTGCATTTACAAAAAAGAAAAAAACCTACACAAGCAAAAAAGACAGAGCAGCAAGTCGAGCAAACACACAACCTTCTAGTGAGTATTTTAGAGCTTGTACGCGATTTAAAATTATTTTGCGTTTCCGTGTATATGGTGAGTTATGGAGAGCCGAAATCACTAACATCAAGCTTTGAATATGAGTCGAAGAGGTTCCGTGATATTAAAATAAGTAGGAATGCGCGTATAAGTATCAGACATTATGAGTATGATTCGAATCTATTCATCATTTTTAAATATTCATTGCTAAGCTCTGATACAGATGAAAAGACAAGAATAAAAAAAAAACGAAACAAAATTAAATGATGAAAGTAATGAATGAATGAATATAAGTAATGAATGAATGAATGATGCCATAACAACAATCGAATTGAGAGTAAATTAGGCACACACTTACATAAGCATACACGTACCATCATCATTTTGTTATGACCGATTTATTTGTATTCTTGTTGTTATTATTGTTGGCATTACATTAAAAAGGAAGAGAACGAAAGAGAGAGAGAGAGAGAGAGAGAGAGGAGAGAGAGCGTGAGATAGAGAATGAGATAAAGAGAGAAACTGTTATGATTAAAACAAACAACTGTTACTAATTTGATGTTGAAATTTTATTAAATTATCATAAATTATACTGTCATTTGTTGCATGAACTCCAAACAATTGACAATTTTATCGCCCAGAAAACATATTCTCCTTCATATAGAAGTCAATCAATATGCCTTCACACACGACATGTAGTTCTCATTATTAGAGTATGTGTTTTCAAAACCAATACACAGCCCTACTCATATATGGTAGAGTACACAAGTGATGATTATATTCAATGTGAATATGATTGTATGTGACATTGTATAGAAATGTTAAAGTCAAAAATATGATGTATGATATGGGATATGATGTTGGATATCATGATGATGATGATGATGATGACAACGGACACACATACACACACTCACACTCACACATGCATTAATATTTTGTTTATATTGTAGAGTCTACAACATTGAAAAAAATGTCTACTTAAGCGCTCTTATATATGACGTGTACGCATCCCTTAGTAGGGACGGTTTAAGTAACTTTATTAAATTTATAATATGTATACATACATATTACACCCACACACACGTAAACGTATATCGATATACTCGCTTACATATGAAAACATCAAAAATTATATTCATCAGTAAGCCATTTCATTCATCCATCCATCCATCCATTCAAGCACTCATTCATCCATCTTTTTAAATGTTTATATTGGCATTTGCTTTATTCATGTCTCTTTCTCTTTCTCTCTCTCTCTCTCTCTCTTTCTCCCTCTAGCTTTGTAAAGTGTGTTTTGGGATATTGAAACGTAATTGAATACTAATTTGCCGCCGTAACTTTGACAGATTTTAGCTCAGTCAGTTTTACGATAAAAACAACTACACACAACAACCACACTCACACTCACTCACACATACTCACTTGATGCGTTAAAACAATAACAAGTTTTGTTAAAAATTTTCAAAGTTTTAGTGGAAATATGACCAACACAAATGCTACGTTTACTGTAAGTTATTCATACCGTAAAAGCATCTTCATAGAGTAGGGCTTGTGCCCTTTTCCTGGCGAAGCAGAAGGCAGAATATTGGCTTCAGGATTTTAAATCACTTGATGATGATTAGGAAAGGGTATAATGCCTTTGATTTCGTATTAAATACATTAATGTGACTAGAATCAAATCATACTTATAATTTCTGATACTTATACATGCATTCAGTTTTATTTTAATATCATAGAACCTCCTCTAGTCATATTGAAAGTTTTCATATTCATACTAAGCAACACGAATGATGTTTTTGATTTTAACACTCCATATAACTCTACATATACACGAATCACTAAATAAATATGATTCGCATCCTAAAATACTTACTAGAATGTTGTATGTATGCTTTGCTAGCTGCTTTGTCTTTTTTGCCTATTCACTTTTTTTATTTTGTTTTAAACGCATTAACAACTAAGACTTTACATTTTCGAATCATTTATAAAAGTATTATTAAGTATTTTTTTGAAGTTATGAAGAGTTGTATGAGTAGGCTTATGAATCAAACATATTTCAAATGGTACGAGTTTGATGTCAACATTGTACGCATACTCAAGGCAACCTGTAGTTATAAATCAACCTTGCAGTGAGTATGAATGAATCAAAGTGTGAATGAATCAATATTGTTGACTCACTTATATTCAAAATTTCATGAGTGCTTACGAAAAGCGAAAAAACGATTCGATGCAAATCTCTGATACAAACACCCATAATTGGTTATAACTACACTTCAGTCAAGACAACACCCTAGTTGCTCACATTGCCTATATTGTGTTTGTTAATCTTGTACATGAGTGGCGGGACCTACAATTTAAAGTCGAGCCTTAACGACAGAGTTTTAAGGAACTTTCCACAACAATTTTATTTAATCCCTGAGTTTTAGCCAGAAATATGCTAAAAGAAAGTCTGCCTTGTCGTATGAATTGTGGCCTCACGTTTAAAAGGTCAAGACACTATCTTCTAGACTATGACTCTTCTCTGATCTTGAATTCCTGGATGTAATTGCCACACTTGCCATTTCATTATCCGTAAAGGCATTTTAAATCTTATGCATTTCAAGCATATCAAAAGTTTACTAGCTTAGATCATACTGTTATGAAAATGGGCATCGTTTAACATTGAAATTATAAACAAAATCTTCAAAAACAAATACAATAAACTTGTTTACATTATAAACAAGTAAACAAAATTATACTAATGAAAACCAATATAAAAAAGAGGGTATACACAAGTAACAAAAAAATGCAACAACAATAATGAAACGACGATCTTTCTTTTTCTAGAGATCTCAGTAAAGCGAAGTCATGTATATTCGACTTCGGGATCATTCATCACATTGTTTATGTTGCCATTTAAAAGGCAAAGCAACAGCAGGCAACGGGGTTACTAAAAATTCAATTAGTCTAGTTGGAAATCACGCGGTGTTTGAAGAGAATAATTGTGGTTTTAAGGATTCTAGTTTATTACGCTATTGTTTACGCAAAAAAGTATGAAGAAGAATTTCAAAAAAAACCAATTGTTGTTGTATACATCAAGTTGTAAACAGTGGCATACAGAATTGTGCGAATAAGAAAGAATTTTATTTAAAATTAAATAGGAACTCATATTTTAAAAGATAAAAACCTAATAATGCATTCCCAAATCACGTGTTAGTCTGCTTAAGAATGCGTATTATGATCCGAAAGCCGAAAGTTGGGAAACAGTTGGTCCTTCCTGCTTTTTTTTTCTTAGTTCAGAGCATACATTCGTATGTACCTCAGCATTGAGAATGCTTATTATGGTCCGGTAGCTAGAGGCTGTAAAGAAGTTGGTCCTACTTGCAACGAAACATAAGGTTTTTTTCGTGGTTTCTTTTAGCCAAAAAACAAGAGCTTTCATGTATTCTTTACCCCACGGTTTATCACATTTTTTTTGTTTTGTTCTCTAGACACTCTTTACATCTCGTGTACAATTTGAATGACTAGTTCAAATACAATGGCCTCTTCAAGGAATAATAGTTTGCCAAGACAAAAATAAAAAAGGGGAATTGATGATGAGCGTACACATACACAGACATGAAATATTCACATGAGCATGTATGGCCATTTGTCAAAAATACTTAGATCATGTGCCAGTACATGTGTATGTGTAAAGAGAGAGAAAAGGAGAGATATAGAGAGACTATACACTTTCGTCCTTACTTATGCATAAGTATAGAGCACTAGCTTAAACTTCCGCTTTGTTTAATGCAGTATTCACAGTGTGTAACTTTGAAAAATGTTGCCAAAAAAAACCAAAAAAAGACCCGAAAACTTTACTTTGTAGGGAAATAGGCCATGATGTTGTACGTTTAATTCAAGAATTTCTTTCATTCGTACGACAAAATAAAACTTTCGAGGAATATACTCGTACGTTGCTTTGTTTAAGTATTCATTCATCTGTTTGCCGGTTTGCCTTATTGTCTTGGATTTGATTTGGTTGGAATTGTGTCGGCTGTAGTAGCATCAACACACATTTTGATGATGACAAATTTTCATTTTATTTTTAGGTTTGTAGTTCATTGTTATGCGAAAATTTCATCATCAACTTTTATTTCAAATTTAATAAAAAAAAAAGAAAATTTTAAGCATGAAGTCTATTTGTGGATTTCGAAGAGTTCTTAAATCTTCGGACAATTCATACCTTAAAGCGTTTCTGCGCGAATGTTAGCCTTCAAATGCTCAATTGTTGCGGATTAGTCGACATGACACTTTTTTTTTTATCGGTGCCTCACCTAAAATAGTCCAAAGGTGTCAAATCGTGGTGGCCAATTCGGGTAATTAAACATTCATCAAACGTTCGACGTACATATGTCGATTCGTGCATGAGATGTGTGGATAGTTGCACTATCTTGTTAAAACCAAACATCGTTCTCATCAATATCATGAAGAACGCGTATAAAAAAGTATCGGTTATCAAGGTGCGAAGGTCTTCCCCATTAACCGTAATGGTTGGGTCGTCTTCATTTCGAAAGAAATATGGGATATGGATATGGATAATGATGTCTCTACTCCACAAGCCGCACTAAACGCACACTCGTAATGCGTGCATTGTTTTCCGTAAGACCAAGTGTTGTTTCTCTGAGCCCCCAAATTAGGCAATTGTGTTTGTTAACGTACCGACCAAGATGAAAATGAGCTTCATATTAAAAGATGATTTTTTTTCTGGGAAAATCGATATTATCGTGAAGCTTGTTGTTGGCTGATTTAGCTAAGCGAAAAAAAAGCGGATCATCATGCTGCTTCAGCTCTTGAACCAATTTTACTTTGAAAGGCGTCATATCAAGATTTTTGCGCAAAATTCGACCTAAAATGGTGCGTGAATGAGCTGACGCTGATGAATGACGCATGCTGACGTCTTGGCGCATCAACTATGAAACCAGTTTCATGAAATTTAGCAATAAATTGCCGTATACCGGGCACGTCGCCGTTGTCTAGTGGATAGTGTGTTGGCTTATTAGACGAAAGGCACGGGTTCGTATCTCAGGTCAGACATCAAAACGAAAAATATTTCTTCGTCGACTTCCTCTCAGCACATTTTTGGCAAAGACTCTGAGAGTAAAAATTGCCATGAAAAGCTTCTCAAAAATCTGTCGTTCGGAGTCGACTTTAAAGTGTAGGTCCCGCCACTCATGTATAAAATTAACACACACAACATAAGTGGTGTGAGAAGCTAGGTCGTAATCCTGACTGAAGGGTTATTTATGTATGTATATATGTATACCGGGCACGGTTGGTCCTTTTCTGCGATCAAATTTTATACGAAATTTCGTACATTTTCCATTCGATTGTTTTTGTTTTGGAAATAAATTTCCAATAAATTCCTCCCACATTGCTTAAGGGTAAATGTATTCATTATGTTCAGTGGAGATAATATTCGGTACTTTATGACAGAATAGAATAACACAAGTATTGCCAGATTCGAAATAAATGATGATTTGCAGCTAAACCGATAAGCAACCTACCCGATATATTGTATAGGGTATAGTATGAAACCATATTGGACGCTATTCGCTACACAAATTTGACTGCTGAGGTGATGCCAATATTGCATTCCATTTTGTTATTACCGTTACGATCTAGATACTGTTATTTTGCTCTTACACCACTTAACATTAAAATTATATACAAAAGCTACAAAAATAAAATAATGCGGTAAACAAAGCTGTTTACAAATTATCGTACTGCTTAATAGAACAACAAAGACCAGCATAAAATAATGGTAAACAAGTAAACAAAAATACAACACTAAATGCTGTAAGCATAAACGTAAATAAGGATGTTTACATTTAAAGAGATTTCGAGATAGTGAAGTCGTGAACATTCGCCTTCAAGAACATTCATCAGATTGTTTACGTTACGATATAGAAAAGAAGGCAAAGCAGGCGAGTGAGTGAGTGAAATTCAATCAGTTTTGTGTGAAGACGCTCGATGCGTTTAAAGAGAGTAATCGTGGTTTGAAGATCTCCGTTACAAAGATCTGTCGAATAATTGTCTAGTAATTCTTATCGCTTATGCAAACGGTGTAAACAGAGGAATAACATAGAAAAACCAATTGTTGTTGTTTACATAAAGTTGTAAACAGTGGCACACAGAATTGTGCTAAAAATAAAGAATTTTAATTAACGGTAAACGCAAAATTTATTTTTATTTTATTTACAATCTACGAGCTTATTTTATTTATTTATTTATTTATTAATTACAACAAAATTTCAAATTATATTCTAATTATATACGAGGTGAGTAACTTAGACCATATTGCTCGGTGTAGGTTCACAGATCAGAGTCTCTGGTGGGGATCGAAGCCATGACCCTCACGCTAATAGTCTAGCACACTACCCACTAGACTACCAGGGCACGAGCTTATATTTAAAAAGTTTTTAAGAGGTGAAAGCGTAATATTATGTTGTGTTAGCCATGGTATTATGATTTCGTATGCCTTGAATAGATCGTTTTGAATAAAACATCACTTTTGTTACTTGAAAAGTTAATTTTCATATAAAAATCATTTTGTTTGGCTTTAAGGATCTCTTAATAAGACTAAGAGCGTTTTTTAAAGTGTTTAATTTTATAAAGAATTCTTTACACTTCATGTGAATGATTTATACGTTTGCCATCATTTTGAATTCCATCATTTTGAAATTATTATTTTGCCTTTGCCTGGCCCTAATAAATGATTTTGAGATCTAAATTTATGTCTCTATTTTTGTCGTATGCCCAAAATATTCGCATACAAATTAAGTTACAGAGGGATTACGATGGGTGGGTGTGCAGTGTAAGACAGAGAGAGGGAGAGGGAGAGCGTATATAAAGTCACTTAAGATTGAATATATTTTTTCAAGCTGCCTAGCAAAAGAAAGTGTCATCCAGTGTGATAAATGATTTTATTTCAATTCGTTTCAAAAAGGTCTCACTTCTATCTCTCTATCTCTCTCTTTCTCGTACTCTATGTATGTATATTGGAGAGGCGGCATAATTTGGCTACAGCAGCAATTCAGAAATGTTGTTGAGATGATGATGCCTATGATGGTGACGAAAGGTATACGATGTATGTCTGTATGGCTAACGTATGTAGGTACGAGTATCACACAGTAATTTGCCCCTTCTTACTTGTCATGCCTTTATGTTCGTTCATGAAATCAAAATTTTCGTTGGGAGAGATTTTTCCATTTTTTTTTTGGGTTTTTTTGAGGTTATAAGTGTAAATGTGTTAGAGTGTTAGTGTTGGGTGTGTGGGTGTGTGTATTAGTATTAATAAATGACAACATTTGTAAGAACTGATGTTCGGATATTTTAAGTAGAATGTGTGTAGGTGTATTGTTTTAGTAAAATTAGGGGGAGCATGAGTGATTGTCTCTGTGCATCTGTAAGCATTGGTTGGTTGGTTGGTTGGTAAGGTAATCAAGAAATTTTTTTTCTCTCCAACTGTAATCACTTAAAAGTGTAACACATGCTGTTTTAAGTACAAATTTTTCAAAAATTGGAATGATTTTGATGAAAGCAACTTTAATTTTCATTTTCGTTTACATTTCATTTCTTTGCTTCGCTATGGCAGCTGTTGTTCGTCATGGCAGTAAAATTATATCGAAATTATAATTTCCTTTGCAATTATTTTTCTATTCTTACAACGAATTTTGTCTAATTTTGTATATTAGGCGTGGGCAAGTTGAATAACCAAAAAATAAAAATATTTTTAGAAAATTCTATCGCAAATAATGTTTGTATTTTTATAGACAAATAGGATCGAGTATCTTAAGCATTAAAATCATGTTAATTTCTACAACGATGCGACAAAGACCAACGGGAAAAGTCTTGTACATTAATAATCAAATTTAATAATGCCGAATTTAAGGCTCAGAAGCCCCGCACATTAGTCAATATACTTAGGACGGGGCAATTATTCCGCCTATCGCACTATGATAATCGTGTTTTTTTATACCCGCTCTTTAATGGTATAGATGTGAACAATTTTGTGGTTTCAACATTATGTTTCAATTTATCACACATCTTATGAAACAATTGAATTATTGCGTCGAACGATTGATGGCCGTTTAATTAGTCGAAATGGTGATGTCAATTGTCCACCAAAGAAGTTGCGATTATGACACCGTTAAACTGCTCTCTTTAAGGCTTCTATAAAGAAAAGCTTTATGCTGACAAACCCAAAGCAATTGAACATTTCAAGGACAGCATTCGTGATGCCACTACCGAAATACGATAACTTACACTCAAAAAAGAATACGAAAATTGCTCCAATCAGGGATGGGAAATTGGTATTAACAAATTGTACTAACGTTCATAAAAAATTGTATTAAATTAACATTTTTCTTTTTGAAACTTTTCTTTATTATAAATTAATAAAAATTTAAATGACAATTAATTTCATTGTGTGTAGTATTAATGTCAAAGAACAAAAATGAATAAATTTTTCAAATTGTTAGCGCAGTTTTGACTTCAGTATAAAAATTAAGGCACCAGTCTCATTTTTGTTCAATAAGAAGCTTTATTTACCAAAACTATTTATACTTAAAACTTAGTAAACCTCCTTATTAAAGTAAATATTCGGTCCTTGATATTCTTATAAAGATTATTTAATATTTTTCCGTCTATTTTCATCTACGCTTCGTTCATTATTAAATTATAATTTTCAGTACTTTTAAATTGCCTGTTATTTTGAATATAATCTTCCGATAGCAATGGAGAAACGTTTTCAATAATATTTATATCAAGAGAGCAACCTAGCCACGATAAAACCTCAATAGATTGTTTACGGAACCATTCCATCCTCTGTCTGCTGACATGAATTTTCTCTCAAGAAGGGCAGCAAACTACAGCTAAGAACAGTAATGTACTCTGTACCATACATTCGCGTAGATGGAAACTGAAATTCGAGGCAACCACTTAAAGAAATAATCCCCCAGCAATAGACTATATCCTTAAAATTTTAATTTCTAAGGTCACGACAGTAGTATTGACAGTCATCTGGTCTATCTAAGTTCCACTTTATTTCAAAGGGAGAATATGACCTGAAGACAATCCATTGTTTGTTATTACTGAAATGCTGGTGGTGCTATAATAATGAAAAGCACTTTATAACTGGTAAACATAACAACTAACTTTAATACTTACCTATAAAGGAATAAAAAAGTTTATGAGATCTAAATTATGAGATCACTATTTATGATAAATTTTGTACCACCAAACTATTTGTTATTTCAAAATTGTAGCAACACTAATTAAATGACTTCAGTAAATGCCTTGTTTGGTTCAAATTAGAGACAGTCAAAGGAAACAGTTCATTTGATATGTCAAGTTAGCAACGAGTTGCCATATGCAAATGAAACGAAAACAAAAAATTATACACTGATGAGCCAGAACATTTAAGTGGTGTAATAAAGTAGAGAACATTTTTTAATAGTGCTAAATAAGTCATGGAGGTGCTATGGTGTTTTTGACTTCCAAACAGTGCTAAAAAACGTACAATTGTACCAACTTTTCCATCCCTGGTATGAGTCCAGGCGCAGCTGCCTTATAAGTGAAATAATATTTGATTTCTAAAAGGAATAATTACATTTCAGTATAAAAAAAAAAATGAATTTGGAAAAATTTCGAACCTTTGAATTTTAAATTTCCCATCCTTTCCAACCGCCTGTCGTTGTTAATATTTAAATTTTATTTATATTTTTGCATAACTTCTTCGTGCTAAATTATAACTTACTTTCGAATAACCATTCACAATGAATTTATACTGGCCGTATGAGTAATATTATATTGGCATACAAATAATCATACGCCATATAGTACCCAAGAAATTATTAATTAAAGATAAATCAGTTGAAGATAATATTTTATTCCGTTTTTGTTTGTAAAATGCTAAGTTTACACAAAATTAAATGTAAAATGCCAGATACTGACTTTAGTAGAATGAATAATTTTCAAAATATTTCATCATAATAACTGAATCGCTTTAAATTATTTGCATGTTTCTTCAAATGATTTTCTAGAGAAAAAAAAATTATAAAAAAAAAAGAAAACCAAAGTCCATATAAAAATATTCTTATGTATTTTTCTTATTAAGCATTTAAAGGGGATTGTCGAGATATCATCTAATGTATGGCTAGAAAGGGTGCAAGAGAATTGGCCCTATAGGATGAAGAATTGTAAGAACAGCCGCGTTAGCAGAATGAATGAGATAACATTCCATTTTCTAATGCAACAATTGTACTTCCCAACAAAAAACTTAAATTTGTGTAAAATTTCAAACCGTTTGCGTTGTGATGTATTTTTAAATTTCAACTTTTAAATTATTCACCCTGTACAATAGAATTTTTAATGAAATGTATACATACATACATACATACTAGAGGTGATAATCGGAAAATCCCGAATCCACATATCCTGGGATTTTCGGGATTCACAAATCCAAATTTCTGGGATTTTTAAAGACTTGTCCCTGGATTTTTGGGATTGTGATTAAATTTTTTTGACTTGCAAAAGATTCTGGAAAAAAATTCTATATCACTTCGATAAAAGCATCTCAGATGAGGAAAACCTTACTTCCGTTGCTAAAAGGTTATTTGAATACAAAAGCCCTATAAAATGAATTAATAGGGTAACTAATTTAGGTATTCAACTGTCTGAAGAAGTAGGTTTACAAGCTGCATACAGTTATCTTCCTGTCAGCAGATTTCTGGCAAAAACTCTGAGAGTAAATAAAATTGCCAAAAATCTGTCGTTCGGAGTCGACTTTGACCAATAGGTCCCGTACATCACGTATAAAATTAACACACATAACATAAGTAGTGTGGGAAGTTAAGTCTTAATCTTGACTAAAGGGCTGTAATGACCAATTCTAACAACAAATGTTGATTGCGAGAAGTGTTTTTCAACGGCAGCGTATGTTGATAACAAAATTCCTTCAACCCTATCAGATGACATGTTAGAATGCTTTAATTTTTTTATTGGAATCCAAAAAATTTTCTTAAAACTAATGCTTTTGCATACGTAGTATAAATAATTTTTATTTTCGTTAATTTATGCTTTTTTGTTCCGTTTTTGTCTTGCTTTTTTTATAGTTTATTTTTAATGACATAAAATTCTAATACAATTGGAATATAAATGATTTTGTCACCAAAATATTTTTATTATTAAGAGAAAATTATGATTTTTTTCCGTAATTTTTTGTGATTTTTGGATCCCGCTATTCCAAAATTCCTAATCCCGGGATTTTTAAAAATCTATCCCGTTTGGCATCCCTAATACATAATTAGTCATTGTAACTTTTCAGGCGGGACTATGACCTAGTTTCTTACACCACTTGCGTTGAGTGTATTAATTTTTATAAATAAATGGCGAAACCTACAGTTTAAAATAGTCTACGAACAACAGATTTTTGAGAAGCTTTTCATGGCAATCTTCTTTACTTTCAGAATTTTTGCCAGAAATCTGCTGAGAAGAAGTCGCCAAAGATATATCTCCACATTTTCCACTACATACTAGACTACAGCGACTTCAAAGAGGGTTGAAGCAGTTTTATAAACGAAACCAACAACAAGATGTTCCTCATCTCTGACCTTAGCAGCACTGTATTGTATTGAATGGTTTTTAATTTGGTTTATTGCATTATTAAATTTCATCGTTTAAATGGCACACCGTTTATATTTATTCTCATATTGTAGTTCTCTCCATTCTGTTGATTTCTTTTGGCCATTCCAATAACAACAAATTATTGTTATTCATTCATATTACTTGGCCATGATCTATAATTGAACATTAAATCAGCAATTATGGTCTCATAACATAACAACTTTATAGACATTCGCATTCGTATTCGAATAATTTTGCATTTTCAATTCATTTTAATTTATTCCCGAGTTTTTTCTATTTTAAAAAAATTTTTTTTTACCATTTAATCATGCAATATTGAAGGCAAAATAAATGTGTGAGTGGGTTGAGAGGGTGTATTGAACAAGAATGGCAGCAAATAAATGAATTTTTTACTTGCCATCATAACATCAACAATAACAAAAAATTGTTGGAGACAAATTTCCATCAATATTTCTAATGCTTCATGGAAAGAATTGATTGCGAAATGTGAATGGCTTAGATATAAAATCCAAACACACTGTAAATGCATTAATGGACTTCAAGTCTATGCATGCTAATGAAAATATCAGTAACATAGGCTAGCCTCCCTTTTTCCATTGGTATGAAAAATCTTATTTCCGGCGACAACATAATTCGTTTCGTATTCTCCTTGTTAAAATTCAAAATAAATTTCAAGAAAATTCCCGACTTTCTGTGTAATTTTGTTAAGCAGTGTAAATTGCTTGTTTTATTTTCTTCAATATATGATATGGCATTGCATACATTAGGTGTCATTGTGTCATTATAACTCCCAACTCTCTCTCTCTCTCTCTCTCTGACACAATCTCCTCCATTCGATAGTATTCAGTAACAGCGAAAACACCTACAGCTTATCAGCTATGGCAATAAAGATGCATTTCATGTAATGATGTTTTATTGAACGTTTTGAACGTACTTGATGATGATAATGATGATGAAGATACAAGTCACGACTTGATATCATCAGTAAGTAGACTTCCATGATAGACAAGAAAAAGCAAAAGAAGGAGCCTTGTTCACTAAAATGTGTACATTACAAAACGTTTTCGTTATTAAAGGATGGTATTCTACGGCCAGCAATTAAGGTGAACATTAAAAAACTATTGAATGCTTTAATATTAATGGTTCAAAATGGTTAATTTAAAAGGCGCTTGCCAGGCAAGGTGACAACTGATTATTACTACTATTCCTAAGCAGTTAATCAGGTGGACTACTTTCGTATTTAATTAATTTGCTGGCATGACGTTGATAATTTTATCATTATCGAGAAGAGAAATATTGTTTACCCTTAAGAATTATGATTTTTTTACGATTTCATCTATTAAAAACTTTTAAAATATGAGTTCGTAGATTGCAAATAAAATAAAAATAAATTTATGATTATTTGTAATTAAAATTCTTTATTATTCACACAATTCTGTATGCAACTGTTCGCAACTTGATGTAAACAACAATAATTGCTTTGTTTGTTATTTTTCTTTACAATCTTTTGCGTAAACAATAACAATTGTTTGGCAGCTCTTTATAACGGAAATCTTCACACCACTTTTTTTCTCTTCATAAATCGTGTGTCTTCACACAAGACTGACTGAATTTTTACTGACTCGGTTGCCAGCATTGCTTTGCCTTTATATGGCAACACAAACAGTCTGATAAATGATCCTGAAGTCGAATGTTCGTGACTTCGCCTTGTCGAGATCTGTTGAAATGTAAACATCGTTGTTTTATTATTGTTGTTTGTGTATTTTTGTTTACATTTATTCTTGCAGAGTTTGTTGTTGCATTTTTTTTTGTTTATTGGTTAGAATTTTTTCTTATGTTGCTATTCTGATGACATATTTTTGTATACTTGCTCATTATTTTTGTTGATATAACTTTTGTTTGCAATTTAAATATTTTGAAAATAAAACACCATTTCCATTTTCGTAACAGTATGCTTCTGTTCCTCAAATATAGTTTAGTAGACTTTCGAGATTTCGGTTATGGAGGCAGGATATGTGTTTCTATCGCTTACTGCAGTAGCTCAAGTGTCTCAGTGGACACTAAATCATCAGTGGTGTAACTGGAGAAAAGTAACTATGATGCGTAAGTGGTAGTCTATCCCCTCATTCGACGCATAGGCTCTTTATATGTACGAATTTGGTATTTTTTACAAGCATTTAATTGCTTGTTTTAGGATGTTCGAAACGAGACTAAATAAGCTTTGAAGACTAAGTTGAAAAAGCTTAAATTAGGTACTCCAACATTCTACTCATTGTGACTCTAAACCGATTTTTCTACTCAATTTTGTACACCTCATCGAACAGTTCTCATTTTCGTTGAAGCCAATATTGAAAAGGCTAAAGACCACTTGGTCTCTGCTCTAAGTATAGTAGAGCTGTAAAGCATTCAACATCAACTATGCTTAACAAATGACAGTGTAATAATGCTCCTCTTTATGTTTAAATGGAAAAAAAAGAGAAAAATTTCCTACAAAAACATTGAATATGTGCCATGGAGACAGACACAGTCTGAGAACAGTTATGAGAATAAAAGTGTACTTTTATGGCATGTGGCGTTTTTTCCTTCAAACAATTCATTCAATTGGGCTGAAGTTGTTGTTCGCATGTCTCCGGCAAGTCTTCTTTGAATAATAAAATGCCAGCCATGTATGTCAATGTATGCAAATGTAAGGGCATCATGAGAGCAGAAGCAGGAGTGAGTAATGATGTTCTAGTTGACTTTAGAATATGATGCTGATGATGAGCATAATTCCATGTGATTTGATATGATTATATTGGCAAATATATCGACAAACAAACTACATCTATGTACATAGACAACACGTACATTGACAGCATTTCTAATGCCTCACATGCAACACAGCTAAACTAAAACGTTGTATGTTGTATGACATGCCATAGACACAACGTTGTGAATGCTAGAGGAACTGACATGTGTTTAAGAATAATTTTGTCTTCTGGTTACTGTTCTATTCTGTTCTTCTAATAGCATACGAGTATTCTCGTGCAATTGCAATCGAATGCTATTGAAATATCAGTTTGTCATCGTTTATAATAATTTATGAGGATGTCTTATAAAGACATTCTCCTCTAATATGGTATTCTGGTGTATTACGTACACATTCTATACGTAATTTAATCACTGCCATTATTCAAACTGAAATTCTGTCTTTCTTAGCAAAAAAAATTCTTTTTTTTTTGATAAAGACCCTCATTGGAGATAGAAATTTAAAGAAAGTTAAACAACTCTCTTTAAACATTAAGAAGAAGAAGAATGATCTCTCTATTTATCTCTTTCACCTTTACTGCCAATTTATTTTTACTTTAATTACGTCTTAATTATTGTTGGCACCGCTAAAACCGTTTCTTCTTTTGAGGGCAATACTTTAAGGCTATTATTGATTTTGTATTTAATGTTGTCTATTTTTTTTATAAAGAGAAATGAAGAATATTATTTAATCCAATTAAATGTCAATCTTTATTATGCTACTAGAATGTAAATGTCAAAAGTAAATTTATGCCAACACTGTTTCACAGGAACATTGAGAATACAAAGGTAATCAATACTTGAATTTGCTTGAAAGAGATGTGATAAAGGGTTCTAAAGGGTGATTTCTTAAAGGCTATAGGAAAATTTTTCGAAAAACACATGAAATTCAGAAAAAATTCATGAAATCTTTATTTGAATCGATAGTACGGTCCATATAATTTAATTTTTGAAGATTATTTCAAACAAATGTTGACCACGACTAGGCCTCAAATGGTCCCTTCGCTTAGTCCAATTTTGGCATTCCTTTTCCAACATTTCAGCCTGTATCTTACGAATAAATGCTTCAATGTTGCCTTCCAATGGGTTAATTGATGCGGGCTTGTCTGTATAGACATAAGCTTTAATATAATCCCATAAAAGATACTCTAAAGGCGTTAAATCGCGCGATCTAGGCGGCCAATTGACCGGTCCTGGACGTGAAATAAAATGTTCACCGAACTCGCTTCTCAATAAGTCCATTGTTACGCGTACTATGTGGCATGTGGCACCGCCGTGTTGAAACCACATGTCTTGCATTTTGGACAAAAATATTTGGATATCATCTCACGGTAGAGCTCACCATTCGCAGTTACGTTACGATTCGCAGCATCTTAATTATGCCACCTAGCCCATAAGCCGCACCGAACTGTGATTTTTTCTGGATGCATTGGTAGCTTTTGAAATGCTTCTGGCTGATCTTCACTCCAAAATCGACAATTCTGGTTATTTACGTATCCATTACGCCAAAAATAAGCTTCGTCGCTGAACACAATTTTTCCTTCATGAACTGGATCTTCGGCCAACTTTCCAAGAATCCATTCACCAAAAATTCTGCATTGCGGTAGGTAGTTTGGCTTCAATTCTTGCACCATCTGTATTTTGAAAGGCTTCACACCTAAATACTTTCGCAAAATTTTCCACGTTGTTGAGTAACAGAGGCCCAGTTGCCGCGAACGGCGACGAATTGATAATTGATGGTCACCATTAACACTAATCGATACAGCTGCGATATTTTCTTCAATTCGGACTCTACGAAAGCGTGTTGGTGGCTTAATGTCCAAGATAGTTCAACGCATACAGGTGAGCGCAATCTAAACACGTTTTTCCCCAAATAATTTTTAACGATCCGTCAAACGCTATGTAGCAGACACTAACAAATGTGTCTAAGACGAGTTATTTGAGACCGAAACAAGATATTTTTGATTCGTCAATTAAGGTAGAATATACAAGGTCAAAACTTAATGCCCCTCATTTTGTTAGTGTTCGATGTTTTCAAAATATCTTAATTCGGACTATTTTTAGGTTAGAGGACAAGTAAAATACTTGGGGGTCAAATTGACCCATTGTAATACGTCCTAAAGCAGAGAGAGAGAGAGAGAGAGAGAGAGTGACAGCGAGGAAAAAATAAAGAAGATAGGGAAAGGAGAAGATCCAGGCAATGCAGGATAAGGAAAGAGAGGAATAATACATACCACAAACACACAAGAGAGCGCGTCTACAGCATTGAAACCCTAGCATTTTCTAACCAGCTTAAACTAATAATAAATCTAAGGATAGCCCTACTGTCAGCATTAGAAGAAGGAGTGGTTTCTCAAGCTCAGCTTATTAAGGGGTGGACAGTTATAAAGGAAGTGTTCGATAGTTTCCTTGCAACATACCCTCCAATAATCCGCCTGAGATCTGTTCCAGATCCGATCTAATTTCGCAGTGTTTTGTAATTCGCCCAATAAATAACCTCAGACTGACCTTATCTAAGTCTAACAGGCAACCTGTTCTATTATCCTCTATAGGAGGCCATAATATAATAGGACACATAATATCCCAACACTTCTGCTTTTTCTCCCTGACCCACATCTAGTGATGCAAGTCGTTAAGGTGGCATATTGGCTGTTAAGGGCCAACTATCAAATCGCCCTCAGAAAATGTAGTTTAGGCTATACGCAGTAATATATTGTTATGTTTCGTCTTTATGAAAAATGTTTGAGACCAATATCGGATAGGTGGCGCCACTGAAAATTAGTTAAAATGAATTAAATCTTAAACTGTGCATTTGATTATGTTATGATCTTTAGTAAAGTTGTTGCGCTTGAGCCAACGAAGATTTCTAAGTTGGTATGACGAATTTCCAATAGGTGGTGCCACTGAATTAAATCTTAAACTGTTCATTCTTTAACAAAGTTGTAACGTATGAGCTGACGGAGATTGGTGCGATTAATTTCCGATGGATGGCGTCACTGAAAATTATTCAAAATGAATGACAATCAATTAGGGTCGACCTACACTCCAAGCACTCCAAGTACAAGAAGAAAAGAACATTAAGAGCCTCAGAATCAGATAAGCCCAGTGACTGGAAAATCTTCGAGTATATGCCGCTGAGACCCGTTCGTATGAACTACTTGAACAACGAGAAGTGAGATTAGAAACTTAACGAATGCTTACTACTCAGACCCATTCATCTGAATCATCAGGACAACGGAAAACAAAATCAATAAAATGATTCAAAATTAATTGAACACTTTGTGTAATGCCTTTCCTTCAAATTTATTTTAGTTGGGATACGTGCAGGGTATAGGTAGTAAATAAATAAAAATGTTTGAAATATGATAAATTTGTATTTAATTTCAATTAAATTCTTTATTGTTTGCACTATTTTGTATGCCACTGTTCACAACTTAATGAATACAATAATAAATGATTTTGTTTGCTAATAACGCAGATCTTTACAATGGAGGTCTTCAAACCATGACTGTTTTCTTCACAAGCAACGCAACTAAACACAAGGTTGGCTGACTTCTTACTACTGTTGGTTGACTATTTTGCCTTGCTCACGTAAACAGTCTGATGAATGTTCTTGAAGTTGAATGTTAGTGGTTTCGGCTCCTTGAGAATTCCTTTGCGACTTCGTTGTTGTTTGTATATTTGGTTTAGATTATTTGGTGGTGATTCTTTTTACTTTTCTATCATTCTGATGGTTTTTGTGTCTATATATTAAACGGTTAACCGGTTGGGAGATTTTAAGATGAACCGAATTTAGGTCATCATCAATTCAATGTCCTCTTTGATGACATATAAAAAGATTCATTTGTTTAAATAAATTCCTATTTAAAAGTGATTCTATTTTTCATTTTATTTTAAAGAAAAAAAATTTTTCTTAAAGTTAAACCCAATCTCTGCTGATCAAGATCAATAACTCTATGTAAACGTATTAATTTGTGTGTGTGTGTTTTTTTTTTCTATAAACAAAATTAAACCCAGAGCATGTTTCAATTGTGTGTGTTTTTTTTTCTATAAAAAAAATTAAACCCAGAAGAGCATGTTTCAATTAAAATAAATTTGAAAATAAAAATTCCTTCTTCGATTGCTTGAATACATTTATTTTATTTTTTTTTTAATTTTATTTCAAAATCTCTGTAGTCCTGTGTTATTTATTTGAATGACGACTTTAATTCTCAACCAAATTATAACAATTTTCAGGTTGAAACCAGTACAAGAAGCACCAGGTAGTGTAGCATGTTTCTATTCTCTGGCAATTATTGTTTCTTTTTTCGGAATTTTCTTTTTTTGATACAGATTTAATATAAATTTGATTTATAAGACAGAAGATAGAAATTCCCATTTGTGTTTCACTTAAAATGACATCTCTTAAGTTGGTCAATGACTTTGGCAACTAATAAAACAACAGCAACTATGGCAAAAAAAATCTGAGAATCTACTCACAACTGGACTAAGAAATATTACGATAAAAAAAAGAAAACCAAAAAAAAAACGGAAGGAAAAATAATATGGGCCATACTGTTGCATGCAGATTCATACATCCTGACATACACACACATACATTAAGTCACACAAATACATGCAAAACATTTCTATCCTTTACTCTAGAACATGTACTACCAAGCAGTCACATTGGCATGTAAGAGTTATAAAGATTGAAGCAAGCAAAGCAAAGTGAGAGAGATAGAGAGGGAGAGAGAGAGAAATAAAATATGTATATGTGTAGTGGTAATAGCAGTTAGAAAATATGTTTTATTATTTATATTGACATGTATGCGTTAAATTGTTATGGTTATTGTTATAGATGTTGTTTGTTGTTGCTTGTTTTTTTGTATATTACAGTTCCTATTAAATGTTGTACAAATTCTCGTTTTTTTTTGTTTTTTGTTAGAGAGAGGGGTATCCAGCACCTTAAATAACCGTATTGTTAGGGTAATGACAAATCGAGATACTGATGTTTTGATTTTACATCGCTTATTATTAAAATTATAAACAAAAGTTACCAAAAAAAAAAAAAACAATGCAGTAAAGGAACTTGTTTACAAATTAATGTACTGCTTAATATAATAACAAACACGAACATAAAAATGGGAAACAAGTAAACAAAAATGCCACAACAACACTACAATAATAAATGTAAACAACAATGTTTACAGTTATAGAGATTTAGACAGTTTATTTTGCCATATGAAAGCCAAGGCAGAGCAGGTGACTGAGTTAGTTCAGCCAGTTTTGTGTGTAGATGTGATGCTTTTGAACTGAGTAATAGTGGTTTGAAGATCTCTAAAAAAAATGGGTCTACCTTTAAGCTTATAACTTTTAACACAATTGAATAAAATTGATGTCGTTACATTGTTCTTGTTAGTCATCTGTTTCACAATCTAAGTGCTAAATGACATTGCAATAGCAAAAATAGTCGTAGAAAAATAATTGAAATTTTCAATGGAAAACCGCTTCACTTACAAAAAACGATTGCTAGGCTCGCAGGTGTTAACCAAAAAACAATTTCTAAGGTAAGAATAAAACAATATAAGGAGTCTTTGAGTATTGAGAGAAAGTGTGGAAGTGGAAGAAAAAGGGATTTACCGACCAAAACAAAGCAAGTAAAATAGTAAGTATTTTTCTGTCTGGAAGAAAAGTGGCTCAAAAAGTTGGATGCTCTGAGACCTTGATCAGAAAAAAATTTTATACACAAAAAAATTCAAATATTAATTACTTTAATTGTAATATAAAATGGAAAAAATCCGCCACTTAGTTTTATTTCTATAACGAAAAGTGTAAGTCTAGTTTTTTTTTCATGTGCACTCCTTAATATCTATGCATAATATAAAGATATGTCAAATAATTGCCTAGCAATTGTTATAGTTTATGCATATGGGTATACACAGCCTAATAACAAAGAAAAGCAATTGTTGTTGTTTACATTAAATTGTAAACAGTGGCACACAGAACTGTGGGATGAATAAAAAATTTTAATTAAAATTAAATATAAATTTACTTTTATTTTTATTTTATTTGCAATCTATTAGCTTATATTTTAAAGGGGTTTTAAAGGTAAAAACGTAACATTATATTATTATGAAAGTGGAAATGGTGTTGTTAATATAATAAAAAAAAACTATAAAAACAAAACAGCGCACTGTTCACGTGATCAATAAACAAGTCAAAAAAGATAGGAACAAAAATAAAGCCCTTGTTTACAAGATCGATGAATAAACAAGAATAAGGGGAAAAAATGTAAATAACCAACAACAAAATGAAGCGAACCAAGAAGTAAACAAGCAACAACAATGTGCAGTATAAAATAGCGGATAGACAAATAAACCAAGAACAACTAATCTACCTGGACGAATGTAAACAAGAAACAACAAAAATTAAAAGAAGTTGTTTACATTTTTAGGATTTTCCCGAAGACCTTCATCATCCTTCGATGACATTCATCACACTGATGATCCAGTAATATAAAAGGCAGATTAAAGAGAACACGGATGAGTTTGAATTTAATTGTGTAAGACGACGTTATGTTGGTTGCAGTAAGAATTAAATCTATCGAGCTTTAATTCGGTGAGATTTGTGTGCAGCCAAGTTGTATTTGAAGAAAATAGTTGTTAGTGTTGTACTTACAAAAAGGTTGTAAACAGAGAATTATCACGAACAAACATATTGTGTAGTATCATTGTATACGTGGAATAAGTTCGAACAGTGGCACAAAAGCTGTGCAGATAATAAAGAATTGATTAAAATTAAACACAAAATTTGTTTTTATTTTATTTGCATCTACGAGTTCATATTTTTAACATTTTTAAAAGGTAAAAACGTAACAATATTATATTTTCTCTAGAGTGTATAAACCAATAAAATCTTTTTTTTTAATTATGGCCGCGGTTTCTTATAATTTGTTTGATTAAAAGTTTTAAACGTTTTATTATCAATTTTCTTTTCTTTTTTTTTTGCTTCTATTTTTAATTGTTTATTTGATATTTAAATTATTTTAAATGAAATTGATTCCTCTCCATTCCAATTGCAAAAAAATTTTTTCAAATTTTCTAATTTTCTGTTATTAATTAAAATATTCATCCGAGTATTAGGCTCATATTAAAATATGAAACGTTAAAAAAAAACAATTTCTGTTATGTACATAACACATATAATTTATTGTTTTTTTTTTTTCTATAAACTTAATTAAATTAAATTTTTGATGTGTGTAAACAGTTGGTAAAAAAAATTAATGAAGCGTTCATGAAGAACTTGTTGTGGTTTTTAATTAATTTTTTTTGTTTACTGGTCATACAACAATATATTGTTGATTATTTCTTTCTATTAAATATGAATAAATATTTGCATGGCTAAAATATTAATTAAATTAGCAAAAAGTGGTATTTTTTTATTTCATATTAAATTGATATTGAAGTTAAACTGTTGTAAAATAAATTTTTCTAAGATTTCCTTTTAAACCTGATTGCATTGCTTGTTTACCAAGTTTTACGAGTACATACAGAAATTCTATGGCCTTACATTTCTTGCATTCTACTTCTTAAAAATCTGTCACTTTAAGTGGACTTTAAACTATTGATCCCGATCATAATACTAAGTCATACTCCTGATTGAAGGGTTGCAATAACTAGTTAAGTTAGGACACATCTTAGCATTTGCGGTCTATTGCAGGGTATGTTGGGATGAGGAGGAGTTGGAGACTATCGAACATCTCCTCTGAAACTGCCCAGTCCTTTTTAGGTTGAGGTTGACGACCCTTGGCAGGAACTTCTTTGAGAGCTTGAGTTCTATGTCGAGAGCTGACATCAAGGCTCTTCACAGATTCATTAGCAGCTTGGGGTGGTTGAGAGAGGTGCTAGGACTTCATAAGTGTAGTCGCGCCTTCACACTCTTTTGTTTTGTGTCTGTTTCTTTCTGTGTAATTCCTCCGTTTCCCATTCTCCCTCTCCTTATCTACATTCCTATATCCTCCATTTCCTTCCTCCCCTAAGGACAATGTACAATGGATCAATTTCGACCTTCGAGTACTGTACTTGTCTTAAGCGACAAGTACACGAACTCTAACCTAACCTAATCTAACCTAACCTTTTTTTTAATTTCAACAATGTTCAACAATGAAATCCCCGTAGTCTAGTAGGTAGTGTGTTGACTTATTAGACGTAAAGCAAGGGTTCGAGCCCCAGGCCAGACATTGAAATAAAATACAAAAAGTATTTCTTCGGCGGTTTCCTCCCAGCAGATTTCTGGTAAAAACTCTGAGAGTAAATAAAATTGCCATGAAAAGTTTCTCAAAACAATCTGTCTTTGGGAGTCGACTTTAAACTGTAGGTCCCGCCACATAGTTATTAAATAGAGGTGTGCACAAGACATATAAAATTGCACAGAATTGCATTTTTCTCAAGACCGAATATTGATTGTAGCTGTAAATATAAAGAAGTGTGAAGAGAAGATAGAGTACAAAAAACAACAACACACTACCCACTAGACCACGGCGACTTCATGTCTTGTGCACACATCTAGTATTAAATTAACACAAACAACATAAGTGGTATGAGAAACTAGGTCAATAATCCAGACTGAAGGGTTGTACTTACCAATTATGTATATATGTTCAACGTTATAAAATCAAAACATCATTTTTTTTTATTCTAAATTAATTTAATTTTATTTGATTAATTTTATATTTTAAAAACAAAAAAAAAAAGGATTATAATTTAATTCCTTTAAAAAACTGCCTCAAAACCCTACAGAATTCTAGCAAGTCTTTCAGTTTAATTTTGTCGTATACATTTACCAGGCAAAAGGTAGAAAGTAGAAACAGAAAAAAAAGAAAGAAATTGCCATCCTAAATTGATACGTGTTATTTGGGGGTTATTGTCTTAGTAGAGTTTTAATACATTCCTTAAGTGATTTTATATGGGATTTGGTTTTAACAATTTTCTTTCAAAATTTTCTTACAATCAATTCTGTTGCCACTGCCCCATTGCCCCCTTGCTCCCTTACCTCACTACCCCCTGACAGCTAGAACAAAAAGGTGTCTTTGTGGTTGGGAATTTAAGTGATGAGTTGTATCCTGGCATTGTTATATACATCCACTATGGCAAGTATAGGAAATTTCTAATAAAAAAAACTAAAAAACTTTAAGCCATTTGAGGTTTAGTGTCAAAAAGTTTATATTCTTTTCACTTTAATACGATATTTTCATTAAAAACAGAACAGAACAGAACAGGACAGAAATATTGTATGTTTTGTCTTCTTCTGCTATACCCAAAAGAATTTTCGTTTATTGGTGGAGACAATAAAATAAAGTTATTTCGACAATTTTATTTTCATTTTAGCAGATTCTCTAGAAATTTAAACAAAAAACAAAAAGAAAAAGTTTTACAAACAAGTTTTTAAAATTTTATTTTTAAAATGAAATTTAAAAAACGAAAAATGAATTATTGGCTGACCTGCCTGTTGCTGTCTAGACTTTGACAATGTTTGTATGCACAACAATGTTTGTAATTCGTTTTACACAACGAAAAAAAATCCACACAAAATGAATGAAGAGTTTAAAAATCCCCCATACGATGACCGTAAGGCTTACTGGAAAACCTTGAATAATTTATAGTTTTTTGGAAAAATTTCTTCAGTCACTAAGATTTCCCGCAGTGTTTACAACAGTTGCAACAAATATCGGCTCATAGATTCAATCACACATAAATCAAAAAGTTGTCTGCTACGTTAGTAACCAATTGAAACAAAATTGTCAAAGTGAATCCAAAGAAATTCATCAGAACTGAAGGCACTAAAAATATTACAAAAATATTGTCATTACCACAGAGTGATAATTTTGAAAGGAAAATTTAGTTACATTCTTACTAACAATGATTTTCTACTTATAATTAGTGTCTGTGTACTTTTAGAACGCATGAAGCCCTTGAAAGTTTTAATTAATTTGGAACTCCTACACATTAAAATCTTGCTGTGTGATACTGAATAGTTTACAGTACCAGAGTTTCCCCTCTATGTCGCATACCCCCCATTCACATACATACAAAACTTCTCAATGCAACTCTTCAGCCAGAACTACAACCTAGTTTCTCACATTACCTATGTTGCGTGTGTTAATTTAATACATGAGCGGCAGTATAAAATCCTAGGCGGCGACTCCTAAGGACAGATATTTTTGACAAATTTTTCATGGCATATTTTTTATTTACTCTTACAGATTTTGACAGAAATTCGCTGAGAGGAAGTCACCGAAAAAATATATTTTCATATTTCGTTTTGTTGAAGATGTCTGAGCAGGCGTTTGTCTAGGAGGGGTGAATGTACCTAACCTGGACTAACCTGGACTGTTGTGCCCACTCCGGAACTACGGTGGTATTACTTCGGAGTGGAGTCCTTTTGACACTTTGGCCGCCTTCAAGCTCACATCCGCATCTGGATTGCGTATTGAAGGTTGAGGAGACTTCTAAGTGTCTCCACTATTCCTTTCGTCCAGCTTCCCCACTGGAACTTCGTTTGACACGTGAGCTAGTGCCGGCATGCCTACATGTTCTGCAGCCTCCAGATCTTTCTTCTTTAGTCCCAGAATGCGCTTCACATAATTTGCCACTGAGTCCCGACAATGTTGGCTGCCGTTATCGTTCCGATCATCGACGTCAGTGCAATAAAACTATCTATTGGACTATGACGTCTTCATAGTGCCTCCTTTTCGCTTACGTTTACTTCGAGTCTGCGGAAAAATTGTTCACCAAATAATTTACCGCCATTACACTTGACATATTGCTTTAATAAAATTTTCATAAGGTAAGGTTAGGTCAACTGTGACAAGTACAGTAGTCAGGAGGTTGAAATTGACTCATTTTACAACATCCTAATATCTCACATCACTTATATTGTGTGTGTTAATTATTATACATGAGCGATGGAACCTACAGTTTAAAGCCGACCCCGAACGAAGGACTTTTTGCCAGAAATCTGCTGAGAGAAAGTCGCCGAAGAAATATTTTCATATTTCCGTTTTGATGTCTGGCCTGGGATTCGAACTGGGACCTTTCGTCTAATAAGCCAACACACTACCTAGAAGACCATGGCGACTGCAAATTTTCATAAAGTGACAAAGGTTTTCGACGTCCTAATTTCTGACCGATCTTTGACCGAACTCTATAACAAAAAGTTGCTGCAAAGGCGAGATTTGGTTTAGTTTCGGGATGGTTTTCCCTAGGGAAGGTTTTCCCCCCGGCTAGAATTAAGTGAGATACCTTACCTAAAATAACCTAATCATGGCGTTATATTGCTGATCACCATTCGTCTCAGTGCCAAGGTTGAAATATTTAACACTTTTAATAATGTTTATGGATTTAATCTACTTACAAATTAAATTCGTTGGAATTAAATATTAAAAACTGTATAATGCTGTGTTGGATAAAGATAAAACTATTTTGGATCTTGGCATTCTATTGGATTACAAACTTAACTTTCGGAATAACCTATCCATGAAATTCTGATCAAAGGATTTTGTTGGTCCTTACTTAACTAAAATCTTGTTTATATCTCTTGTCCGGCCTATCCTGGAATATGGTTCCATCATAGGAGATCCGTGTTATGCAATTCATATAAATAGCATTGAGTGAGTGCAAAAACAGTTCTCAATTTTCTGTTTACGGTCTTGGATGGAACTCTTACGAATTACCGCCATATCCGAGTAGACTAGACTTGATTAAACTGCAGATTCTTAAAAGTCATCGGTCCATGATGAGTACTCTTCTTTTTCTAGGATAAATACGAGGTGATGTTGAACTGCTTGCTTTAGACGAGGTTGTAAAACCTTTATTAATGTTCTCAGGAGTAGACTAGCCTTAATTAAACTACCAATCCTTAAAATGCTTTGCTCAATGATGAGTGCTCTTTTTATTCTGGGATTAATACGAGGTGATATTGATACAGAGTTCCAGCCGAGTCGATTGAAAATCAATGTGCCTGTGCGACCTACATGAAATTTTGAACTGCTATCACTGAATTACTAAAAATCTGGCTATTAAAATAATGACTCGTTTAGACGGGCCTGTGAAACCTTTAATTAATCCTACCAAGTAGTGGATTTTTCGGCAGTATTAAAAAGCCTTAAAGGAAACCCTAACTATATTTTTTTTTATCTTTACAAAAAACCTAAGACTAAATAAAACCGCAAAGAAAAGTTTTGTCGTTCGGAGTTGACTTTAAACTGTAGGTCCCGCCAATTATGTATAAAATTAACACACACAACATGGGTGGTGTAAGAAACTAACTCATAATCCTGACTGAAGAATTGCTAACAACCATCACAATGCAATATCGTTAGCATAGATCACAAACGTCTCACTGTCGGTGAGCTTAATTCTGCCATCGTACATCACATTCCAAAAAGATCGTCAAAGTATTTTCCTAAGCAGAAAGAGGCCTATACTTCCTGTATTCGCCGTTTCTGTTTTCGTATTGGTAACAAAAATACTGTTTGATCGTATATATCGTTTTGCTTATCCTACAATGATCCAAATTTTTTGGTATTTAGGATCTACCAAGATATTCTATAGAACTTTTTATCCTTCTTGCAACGGCTTTAAATAAATTCCAGGAGCAGGAGTGATAGTTTCCACTTTATCCGTGGGAATTGAAACTTTTTCCTCTTTTTTGTTCTTCTCGCTTCGTTTGTTATGTCAAACAAAGAATTTCAAAGTATTTCTATGGAATTAATTGAGAAACTTTTCCCACCAAAAATAATACAAATTCGATAATTAATATTGAAATGCTTTTAACCTTTTCTAAGTGACTATAATAGTGAGTTAATACATGAAACTATGCGAAACAATATACACACGCTCATAGTAATTGTACCGTAATTAATGAGTATGAAAGGAAAATTTTGAGAAGACTTCTAGATACGAAAACGGTAGAAGGATTGCATAATTAATGGATTTTGAAACTCATTAACCATAACGGATGTAGAAAATTTGAAATTATTTTTAAAAACTATTTAAAATTCTTATTATTAATATTGTTGTTGTTGTTTTTGTTGTTATTATATTGCTGAACTTTATTTAAAATCTTTTTTTTTTTTGCTTTTTTGATGTAATTTATTGATGGCAATGAATTGAAACCCAAACCGGTCTTACATTTCTGTTTACAGATTTTCTTTTTGGTTACTATTATGAGTTAATGTGTATAGGTATGTCTGTGTTTGTGTAAGAATTATTTTGAGAAATTACTTTTTAAGAAACTAAAAACAACAACAACAACCATATGTACATATTCTGAAAGCTTGAAGAAAAACTAGTTAAACAAATTTTTTTTAAACATTTCTGATGGAAATTATTTGAAACCATTGCCGGAAAACAGAGAGTCATAAAAAGCTAATATTTGCTTGATGGAGAGGAATGTAAGCGCGATAGACGGACGTACGGACATATTGTGGTCTGAGTTACAATACAAATTTTTCTTTTTCTCGCTTTACATTTTTAGTTTTTCCAATACCATCAAGGCATACTAGTGTTGCTATTGTTGTTCTTGATATTGTTGTTTTAAATTTTCTTTTTTTTTTAAGAAAACAAGCAGCTACTCTTGTAACTGCTTTTCCTATGCCGCTATTGTTGAATAATTTAATGACACAAAATGGTGGATAATGTTGTTTTTCTTAATATTTCAACAATTTTCTGATAGTTGATGCTTGAATGTCCTAATTTTCCTGTAACAATACTTCAATACTTCTATTGACTAAAAGGATTTCACTAAGTAGCTTGCGTTGGAAAAATTTTTTATAAATATTAGTAGGGAAGGCTAGACCCTACAACACAAGTTGAAAACACAGATATCCCTTATATAACGCGGTGGTTACGTTCCAGGGAAATTCCGCGTTATGGAATTCTGCGTTATGGACTTCCGCGTTATGGACTTCCGCGTTATGGAATTCTGCGTTATGGACTTCCGCGTTATGGACTTCCGCGTTATGAACTTCCGCGTTATGGACTTCCGCGTTATGGACTTCTGCGTTTTAGAAGTCTTCCGCGTTTTAGAAGACTTAGCTTTCATGCAAATTTAAGGGTTTTGTTCCAATAAACTTTTTTCAAAATAAAAGCGGTATTAAATTAAAAATGGGCGTACGTTTATAACTCAAAACCAATATTCAAACTTCATTTAAAAAAAATTAAAAAATATTATGAAAAAAGCAATCGGAAATCATAAATATTTACTAGTCTTTGTCACTTACTTCGAACATCATATTACGTCATCAGAAGAAATTTCATTGGAAAAGTTTTCGTCATTTGACGAAAAAACCTTTTGTTGGACGTTCTTCCAGTGATTATGCGATTGTGAAATCAGTTATCAGCCTGTTTTTCGATTTCGTAATAAGACGCTGGTAAGAAGGCACTTTATACATGCCGTGTTGCTTTTTTTAGCCTGGAATACTCATCGTTTTCATCGTACTTTTTTAATAATCCGTTTTCTGATACTGATCTACTAAACTAATTTCAGGATTCCACTGTGCTTGATGTGAACCCTTTTTTAAACATGAATGTATGGAAAATGTGGACTCTTCCGCATCAGATGTGTCTATCGACGTAAAACCGTTACATTGGAGATCATCTTAATGCTGATTGCATAACTTTTGATGTAATTGGACCATCATCACGAGTTTATGATATTCAACTGCAGTCAAAAAGGAGGTATTGTTCTGTATTCATAGTAGCATTTCGGTTTAGAAAATTTTCAAATAATATTACTAAAAATGCTTATCAAACTATCACTCTTTTCGGATGCTATGCGATCATTTCTGTATTCTTCGAGCACCAAATGCCATAATTTTATTTGTTAATGTAACCTTCCAGTGCGAAATAAGTTTCAAACTACCTACTAGACCACGGCTACCCCAAATTAATTTTCAGATTATCTGTCAAATCAGACATGAGCTAAGTGTTACCATTTACGAAATAAGCACTAGTTGAAAAAAAACGTTAGATGACGGACCCGATATTTTATTTTTACTTTCATTGTCTGCATTGTATTGGTTTTGCTTAATTTTCCATCGTTTTGTAGTTTAACTGGTAATAAGCAGTTACAACATGAAATAAATTTGTCTGCTCCTGTTCCTGTGCCTGTTTTCTTTCTGTTTTCCATGCCTGCCATCATATTTTCCCGTACTATTGAGGGACGTAATAATCATGTTTTTATTTATCTTAAGTGGAGGGAATAATGCGGTGCAGGAAACATTTCGTTTTTAAACAAAAAATATTCAATTTTGAGAAAAAAATGCGAAAATGAAGAAAACCAAGAATATAGAAAATTACAATAACAATAAAAACAATAAGAAAATTTGATTATTAGAGAATTATTGTAATACAATACATATGGAAATTGTATTCGTACATGAGCATAACATTATTTGCCACCATAAACAATTTACTGGCACATACACAACATACACACTCATACTCGTACTCATACTCATACACATATTCTCATATTTTCATTTTTATTCCTATGGACGTGTGAAAGAAATGTAAAAGAAACCAAATTTTAAGTGTTCTGATCTCTCTCTCTCACACAGAAGACTATGTTTAATAAGTATTTTCCATATTCTTTTAATACGAGTGTGATTCGTAAGCTATAATTAAAAGTGCGGCTATGTTTATGCCATGCTCATAAGCAAGTGGAATAGGATAAGTAGTGTGGAATAGAGAGAGAGAGAGGGAGTAAGTAAAATCAGCATATACTCTAGAGTAAGAGATAAATTGATTCAAAAGAAAATATCAATTTCAATATTAAAGTGCCAATTTATATGAAGAAAAGGGGAAAAAGTAAATTATTCCATGCCCTGGAGCTTATATGCATAACTTACTTAAATTCTATAAGGTGCCATTGTAATCGACGTAGTCTAGTATGTTAGGTTAGAGGAGGTCGAATTGACCCATTGTACAATAGTCTAGTAGGTAGTTTGTTGGCTTATTAAATTTGGGGCAAGGTTTAAACCCCTGATCAAATATTAAAAAGGAAATACAGGTATTACCTCGTATAACGCGGTGGTTACGTTCCAGGAAAATTCAGCGATTATGTAATTCGCTTCATGAAGAGGACATAGCTTTCATATAAATTTAAGGGCTATGTTCCAATAAATTTTACTAAAATCTGCCTTTAATCTGTTGTTCGGAGTCGACTTTAAACTGTAGGTGCCGCCACTTTTGTACACAATTAACACACACAACATAAGGGGTGTGAGAAACTCCGGGCTTCTTGGGGACGATTGCTGTAGACTGTCTAATGGTGAAGGTACAGCAACTTCAGTTTTCCGATTTCCTAATAAGGCGTGTTAACAAGTCGAAATTGCGCATTGTAATGAAACTGTTTTTTTTTTTTTAACTAAATCGCGTTATAGCGAAAACGCGTTGTAGAAGTACGACGTTATACGAGGGATACCTGTACTAAAAACTACTTTTTTTATGTTTTTCTCTCAGCAGTTTTCTGGCAAAAATTCTTTGAGTAAATAAAAATTGCCAAAAAGAGCTTCTGAAATATCTCTCATTCGAGATCAACTTTAAGCTGTAGGGCCTGCCACTCATGGTTAAAATTAACACACACAACATAAGTGGCATAAGAAACTAGATCACAAACTTGATTAATGGATTGTAATGATCGTTACCGATATTTCGTATTCTGCTCGCAAATAACTCGAGATCCCCTTTGACTAGACATGTTCGGTAAATAAATTCTAATTGGCCCAAGTACCAGATAATGACAGAACAGACATATTGTGGTTTGCGTGTTGCTACAAAAGCCATTTCCTAGACTCTAGTCGTGTTTAGCCAGTCTCTACTTTTTAGGGATCTATTAACAGCAATGCTGTCTCATCGATATGCGTATATCTCTACTCGGCTACGGATTTCCACTGATCCGTATACATTACTAAATAGTTGTTTTATGCTGTCTGGGAAAACATTATAATAACAGGCTTCTTCACTATAAATTCAGAATCGAAAGAGTATTCAAGTATTGTGTAGACGAGAGGTCGTTATTCAAATCAGAGATCAGTAATGAATCGTCTTTTCGCTACTTCTAAGCACTCATGCAATTTTAAGTATGAGTGAATCAACAGAATTGAAATTCAACTATTTTGATTCATTCGTACTTGCTACAACATTGATCTATAAGTATAGGTTACAATGAGTATGAGTAAAACGTTGACATCAAACTCACAACATTCAAAATATGTTTGATTCATACGCCTACTCATCATTCTGATTTATAAATTTAGAAAAATACTTATAATACTTATAAGTGATTCGAATGATTCGAATCATTTAGCAAAATTTGCAACCTTTGTTGTTGTTGCATATACAAACAAAGAAGAAAGGAAAGACAAAAACATCAAGCAAAGAATACACACAATCTTCTTGTGAGTATATTAGTGTTCGTATACGAATCATACTTATTTTGTGCTTCGTGTAAATGTTAAGAAGAGACGAGTCGAAGTCAATAATATCATGTGTATTGTTAAGTATGAATATGACAAGTACTTCCAACTTTGAGTATGAGTAGTATGAGTATGATATTAAAATAAATATGAATGCGTATAAGTATCTGTAATTTTAAATACTTATTGCTGATCACTGATTCAGATCCACTTTAACCAAAATATTAGCATGATAGGTCTCATTCGATCTCCAACACATGTTTTGCCATTATTGCGGGTGGTAACAGGATAGTAAATACTGCTTTCGATGATGTGGTTTTGTCTCCATAATATAATCAAACTGAATTTAATGTTTCCTCCACAACACTTGCGGCTACCAAATTTACAATAATTCTGCAAATGTAACCTAATTAACTTTGCTTAGTTAATCAGCATACGTATGTATGTAATGTAAAGTATAGGGTGTTGCAATATAAATGAAATTGAAAAATTTGGAAAAAATCAAGAAGATTGAAAAAAAAAATCCAAAGATAATAAAGAAAATTTACACCAAGACATGAAAGAATATAAAGTAGTAAGAGAGTGTCATCGTTTAATTTGTTCAATTCAAGGATATGTGAATATGGATTTCATATTAAATAAAAAGATGTACATAAAGAGAGAGAGAGAGAGAGAGAGAGAGAGAGAGGTGGAAGAAGTAATGTTTTTCAATCTGAATGCCTTTAAACTAATCCACTGTTATGACACAATATTATGTGGATACAACGGTGCGTATGATTAATGATTCTTATGAATCAAATAATGCTCATACGTATGTGTGGTTATTTACTAGGCGATTCTAGTGAGAACGTTCGAAGACTACTCGAATTAATTATTATAATAAAAAAATCTACAAAATTCTAATTACATTTATAGGGTCTTCTCGTTTTTTAATTTTATTTTTGCATTTTGAATAAATTTTTACTTTGATTTTCGTAACAAATGAAGGCAGCGTAGCAGTCAGACGTTTAATATACGATAGGCATATTAGAGATCTGCAAAGGATATTAAAAAAGATGAGTAGAATCTAATAATTTCTAATACTCATAATTACAGATCCTTATACGCCTTCATACATACATACGTACATACATAATTAGTTACTAAAACCCTTCAGTTAGGAGTACGGCCTTGCTTATCACACCATTTATATTGTGTTTGTTAATTTTATAAATGAATGGCGGGACCTACAATTTAAATACGATTTTGAGAAACTAATGTTGTGTCCGTTAATTTTATACATGAGTGGCGGAGGGTTAGATTTTTGTGAAACTTTTTCATGGCAATTTTATTTACGCTCAGAGTTTTTGCCAGAAATCTTCTGAAAGGCAATATTTTAATTCATATTTAATTTTAATGCATAATCTGGGATTCGAACCCGAACTTTACGTCTAATAAGACAATCACTACCTACTGGACTAAACGCCTTTATGGTTAATTTAATATCACGAAACTTTTATTCGTATTTAAAGTTTGAAGTACTCATCATATTCATACTGAACAGCAGATATGATGTTGTTCATTTCGACTCTCCATAACCCAACATATACAAAAAACGCAAAATAACTATGATTCCTGTACGAACAATGAAATACTCGTTAAATGGTTGTATATTTGCTCTGTCTGTTTTGGTTATGTGCCTTTTTTGTTGTAAATGCGTACAATTTTCATGAATGATTCGAGTCATTTTTATAAAATTATGAATCTAAATGGGCAGACTTACGAATGAAACATAGGCATTTTTCTTTTTTTTATAAAACTAGCACTCAGGGGATGACCCTGGAAAGGGAGAGGGAAAGTGGGAACGGAAAGGAAACGAGTTGCTGCTGGTGACAATAAAATGGCCAGTGCTATATCTCTACCATTCGACAGTCTATAGCAATTCTCCCCAAGCATTCCGCAGTTTCTCACACCACTTATGTTGTGTGTGATAATTTTATGCAGAAGTAGCGAGACCAACAGTTTAAAGTCGACTCCGAACGATGGATTTTTGAGGAACAAGGAGAGAATGGTATGAGTTTAATGTCAAAATTGTACGCATTGTAATTGAACCAACCTTGAACTAACAATTCAACGTTTTAGTATGAATGAATCTCAGAGCAGTTAAGTTTCAATATTTCAAACTATTTTATATTCAAATTTTTATGAGTGCCTATGAGTAGGGATAAAACGTTTCATTGCTCATCTCTGATTATGTCATAATAAGTATTATGATGGGGACAACAGTGCGTATGAGTATTGAATTAATTAATAATTAAATAATACTCATACGTATGAGTGTTTAATATCCCTGAAGGAAACATGTCTCCAAATCACCAGTTTTTTACGACTATATTGGTGACTTTATGGTGACATTGTGATCGAAGCGTCAACAATTATTTTTCAATTGTCAAATTGTCAAGAAATAAAAAAAAGTTTAATAAAAAAATAACAATCAATGTTATATAGAAATAAAAGTAGTGAAAACAAGTCAATTAATTATAAGTTACAGTGTGAATTGTGAAATTTTTGTGGAGCCTGAATACTCTGTATCGTCTAAAATTGATTTTCCAAAATATAGTTTGGGTGAGAAGATAAAAAATTGGTATGTTGGACACAATTTTTAAACAAAATGAAATTGCTTCAAATCTAATGGAATTTTTCCCTATTGACTCTGATTTTATTGTGGAACTACTTCAACGATTCAATAGATTCGACAAATGAAATCACACCTTGCGGGAAATGGAGGACGCAATCTTCATGAAATATTTGGCCAAAGTATTATCATAAATTTTGTAAAAATTCAAAGAGATGTTTCGCAAATACTCAAATGTTTTTAAAGCCCTAATAAGGTAATAAATGCTTTTTTGTATTCTCACAAATATTTGTAAGATTTTAACAATTTATTTCGTTCTTTTAATATTCCAATGTAAAATCAACTTAGAGCAGCATTTCAGCGCCAAAAGAAAAAATATTTCAAAGAAATGAATTGCAACAAAAATGATGTAAATCGTGAAGAAAATGACTCTCCCAAAGGGGATTAATAATTTTACTTAATTTAAATAAAACGAAAACGTTATTTTGATGTTCGTATATAAATAAGAGAGACTGAATTAATACCTTTTTAGTTAGGTTAGGTTAGGTTAGGTTAGTTTAGGTTAGAGGACGTGTACCTGTCGGTCAAGACACCTTTTTAGTTTTCATATTTGAATTTAAAAAAAGGCTGTCAAAATGAAATCGTACCTTTTTTTTTATAAAATAACAAATATTTTCAAAACTTTAAATTTTATTGTCGTCTTTTACTACAGAAAAGTATCAAAAGTGTAGACTACTATTGATTCACAAGTTCCAGTGTATATATATGGTCACTTTATAGTCAATAATACTAACGTCAGTAGTAGATTTTCAGTGGCATGCACATGTTAAATGTCTATAATTAAATATCATTGGCTGGGGTATAAAATGTCACTAGTACTGGTGACTGTGGCAATAGTAAGTCAGTAGAAGCTTCATTATTGGCACTTCCAACAGGGATATGACTGGCATAAAAATTAAACTTTGTGTGTTGCAGTGGAAATCTGATGTAAAATCAATATTAATAAAAACTTTTAAACTAATAAACAGAAAATTAATTTTTTTTTATCTTTTCTTATTGAAGACCGAACTAAACTTTCCATGCTCCATGAACAAATAAATATTAAAGCTTTTTGCCATGAAAATAGGCATAAATTAAGGGCAACTGAGTTAGCTTAACTCAGTTTGAATGCACGTTCCCATTGTCTAATATATGAATTCATGTATAAGTATATCGAATTAAATATATGTATGAGTACTAGGCACTGAAGCGATCATTTGATTTGGTTTGAATTTTCATTCTATTTCTCTTTCTATTGCATTCATCTTTCCAAAAACAAAAAGGGGGAAAAAATAACAAAAGAAAAAGAAAAAATAAAACGAAAACTTGTGAGAGATGTGTTAACTTTATCTAAATTGTTATAACATTTATTAAATGACCTCACGTAGACCCCCTAAAGCCTCATATATTTTGGAATAGTTTGTGTCGTTGTGTCCAAAAAAAAAGTACAAAAAAAAACGCTTTTTTTAATACATAGTTCATGCTCTCATGAATTTTTCTTTTACATTTTTATAAGTCTTATATGGAGATGAATATTTTTACACATACACACACACACACACACACATGTACACTTATATTTCTAATTTAAACCATAAAATATAGATAGACTCTCTTATACTCAGCTATAGCATGCATGAAGGGAAGTATATTTAAATGGAATCAATCTTTTACTTTGAAAATACTTGAACTAACCAATACATTTTCAAATAATATGGAAACTGGTTTCATAAGTTACTCTTTCTCTTTCGCTCTCTCTCTCTCTCTCTCTCCCTGGCTATTCTTTCGGTATGCCATTGTCATCGTTTATATTCGTTTTCTATTAAAACAGTTTCTATGCAAGAGTTTTTCGTTGTATTTGTGCTGGTTGAGTGTATAAGTATGCTGGACAAACGTGACTTTTTTGTATAAATTTAGTTTCAATTTAACAGTTATTCTTTTTATGTGTGTATTTGTTTTTTTGTTATTGTTGTTATTGTTGTTTTATTGTTCATAAGTTCATTTCTCTAGTAATTTTCATGTGCAAATGATGCTGCTTTTTTAGCTTCTCTTTACATTTCACATTTTTGCTTTTTTTTTTGTACAGCCTGTGTGTATACACCATATTTGGTGTGTGTGAGAGCTCTCTCGTTATGGGTATATTTGTGTTAAAATCGTGTTAATGTAAGCAACTGTGAGCGAGTATTAGTGTTTGCATAAGGCTAAAGGGCAAATTGTTTTTCCGTTTTATAACTTTTTCGTTACAATTTTATTGGTTTCTGTTTTTGTGTTTTCCAAATACTATTTTATTTTTAATATTTCCATTACATTTCGTTGTTATTGCTGTTGTATTTTTTATTTCTCTTCTTTTTTAATTTTTTTTTTTTTCTGAAATATACGGGGATTTTTATTTCGGTTTGTTATTTATTGTTTGGCTCTTATTTAAAGGGTTTAATGGCACTTTAATGTCTTTGTTAAACCTTTTCCTCTTTGCTGTTTTCAATGCCTTAATTTCATACTGCCGTTTGGGGTGCTGTAATAAAATAAAAAAATAAAAATAGGAAAACGTGAAATTCATAAGTACTACCATATACTTCTTCTTCTTCCTCTAATCTCATATATTAAAAAATTTTTTGTTTTTTTTCCCCTTTTTTTGACATTTATTGAGCGTACACGTATATTATAGCACAATTTACGCACAGTTGCCTTTTAGACAAAGTGTATTAGAAAAAATTAATACAAAAAAAACCAACACAAGTAATGAGGGTTAAAAGGTTACATTTTTTCATCACACAAGTTTCACTTTTTCCTCTCAGGCATTGAACGTGAAATAAAATCAACTTTGCCAAAACAAAATAAAAATCTTATTACCCGAAATAGTTGTAAGAAGAGGGTTTATTGCATTCGATAAGTGGCTGTATGGCGAAGCAAGTTAGGAAAATAATAAATTATTATCAGAAGGTCAGTGTATCGAACATTTCTTAAATTAAAATTTATGCTCAATTATTAGCAATGTTGTCAAGAGATTTTGTTTAAAAAAAAAAATTGGAATTCATAGCTTAAAGGGAATTGAAGAAATCACAGAAAAATTTTTTAAACTGTTAAGGAAACAAGAAAAATTTTTAAGTAATTTATTCGGTAACACTGAAGCTCTTAAATGTGTTCTTCGAAATGTCACAAAATTTATCTTACCAGGCATGTTTATATTGTTATGGTTTCACCTTTTAAAAGCATTTAAATTACAAGCTCGTAGATTGCAAATAAAATTTTTTATTAAATTCTAATTAAATTTCTTATTGTTCGCAGAATTTTGTGTGCCCTGTTCACAACTTGATGTAAACAACAACAATTGCTTTGTTTGTTATTTCCTTTTATACTCTTTTGCATAAACAATAACAATTGATCGACAAATCTTTGTAACGGAGATCTTTAGATTACGATTATTCTCTTCAAAAATACTGCGTCTTTATACAAGACTGACTAAATTTTTACTTACTCAGTTGCCAGCTTTGCCTTGACTTTTATATGGCAATGTAAACAGTCTGATGAATGTTCTTGTAGGCGATTGTTCGCGGCTGCGAATGTAAACATCGTTGTTTCATTATTGTTGTTTGTGTATTTTGTTTACTTTTATTTTAACAGTGTTTGTTGTTGTATTTTTGTTGACTTGTTTATCTCTTTTTTTGTACTCGTGTTTGTTGGCATGTTATTGTTTACTTGTTTAGCATGTAAACAATTTAATGTTAAACGTTTTAAAAGCAATAAACCATTTAAATTTTCGTAACAATACTTTCCAACAAGAATTGAATTTCTTCACTTCTGCATCTCATAAATCTTCCATTGCGCCTTGACAATATAAATTTCTATGAGATTTGAAAAAATCCTAAAAAAATTCTTTCAATTTAATTGAAAACGAATGAAAAATTCGAAAATACAAATCAAATCTGTTGTACGATCCACAAAAAATCTTAAAAAAAAATTTGCGATTGTTTTGCAGTGGAAAGAAAACCAAAAAAAAAAGTGGTTTTAAATCCAAAAACCATGGCTTACGGAATAAAATAACAATTGTCCGCTGGGCGATTTTTTTGAAATGCAAAAGAAACAATTTTTTCATTGGATAATTTAGCCAAGGTTTTCTTTTTTTGCAACAGTAATTGTCAGGCGTAGCACCACACATAGCCAATATTTGCAATATTTATGGGATTCATGTGTAAACTGTTGATTGTAAGATTTGCAAAAAGTTCACATAGAACACAGAAAAAGAAAGGAAATGAAATTTGACTACAAAGTTTTGGCTCCAATAATCCCGGGTTTTTAAATAATTTGGCCGAAAATCTTGAAGAGACGATGTTGAACGAAAATTTTACTCTAATTTCTGAGCTTCTAATAAATTTTTTTAGTTTTATTTTTCCTTGTAAAATGTCTTTAATAAATTGAGTACAGTTTTTGTAACTTCAAATTTATACTCCTTTTGTTTTATATTCTTTATGGCGGAAAACTTAATATTCTTAACCGCATACAGCATTGCAATTTATTATAATGACAAACGAGGAGAATATAAGACGAACGAAATGAATATAAAATGAACGGAGACGATGGTAATGCAGCTTTAAACGTCAGCATATTATGCTGCTACAACATGCAAGTGATTGCAGTATGTAACCAGCTTCATTTACAAGCCGCAAATGTGCATACAATATGCAGGATTTTATTGAAGTAGAAATAAACGTAAACGAATGGTGGATCCTATGTAGTGCTCGTAGTCAACTAGGTAGTGTAATGGGTTATTAGACAGGGGTAAATGTATCTAACCGCACCATACAGGATGTCGTCACGTCCTTCGTGTGTGGGGCTCTCATCCACTAAATCCCCCCTCGTCCTGTGGATTATTGTGCCCACTCCGGAACTACGGTGATATTACTTGGGAGTGGAGTCCTTTTGGCCACTTTCCTGCTCATATCTGCGTCCAGATTGAGTATTGAAGGCTGAGAAGACTCCACTATTCCTTTCGTCCAGGTTCCCGGCTGGATTTTCATTAAACACGTGAGGTAGTGTCATCTATGCCTACATGTTCTGTAGCTTCCACATCAATCTTCTTCACACTCAGGACACGTAATTCGCCAATGAGGCCCAATTTACTCTGCTCGCAATCATAACTCCGACAATCTTAGCGGCCGTGATCGTTCCATTCGTTGATGTCAGTACAGAGCTATAGCACAGCTAGCGTGCACATTCAAAAACTCGTAAAGGCAGTAAGGGGAGGCGGTATTGCTCATTCTGTGCAGATATTTCTTAAAATATCCGTGACCCGATAGCATCTGCGTAATGTAGAAATTTACCTCTCCAAATATCCGACCAATTCATGGCTTTATGTCCGGAATAAGTCTCGCCATCCACCTTCCTCGTGCATATATTTCTTAAAATATCCGTGACTCGATAGCATCTGCGTAACGCAGAAATTTACCTCTCCAAATCAATCTTTGGCTTTATGTCCGGAATAAGTCTCGCCATCTACCTTCCTCTATCTCCATCTTTCCATCGTCGTTGCCATTCTGAAATGGTGTTTTCCCTAAAGTGGCAGGTTATCTGATATCTAACCGATTTCGCCTTATAAATCTCCATCCGCTCTGCTGCCAGCAAATCCATAGGCATTGTACCTGCTATTACAAGTACGGCAGGGAGGGCTGAGAGTAAATAAACATTGCCAAAAAAAGTTCCTCAAATCGCTAACGCTCGGAGTCGATTTTAAACTGCAGGGCTCGCCACTCATGTATAAAATTAACACCCACAACATAAGTGCTGTTGGGAAGTTCGATTGTAGTCCTAACTGAAGGGTTGTATTTATAGAGTAGGGTGTTGTCCATTGCTGTTGATCATTTACAAGAGATAGAAGGATGAGTACAGGGTTTGCAAATCTTTAACGATTATGTGCGATTGTGTTTTCAAAATTATTTGAAAATTGTTTTTCGTTAGAACTCATTTAAATCCTGAGAGCTAATAATGAAATCAGTAGAATAAGTTCCCTCTGTAAACAAAATTTTCCTTGTCCAGTTGGCCTGAGCTAGTGTGAGGTGCTCAATTGCAAAGTAAAAAAGCTTTCGCGACAAACCATTAAAATATCGGGCGATACTCTTCAACTCTTTATTATTTTGAAGCTTCTCTATACTGAGATGAAATTGATAGGTGTTTTAGACAAAATCGGTTCAGATGACTTTGGTAAAAACCCTACATTTGCCAACTACTTCCCAATGGGATTCACTTTCTTTTTATTTATGCTAAATGAAGTATGCTCGTCAAAAATGTTATAATTAATATAAAAGAGGTTAAGACATGAAATAAAATCAAACAAGTAACTTAAAAGTATGCCTATGTTGCCCCAAGCTACGTTTCGTCTATTTTCAGTCAGTAACGATATCGCTGTAGTAGAGTAGGTTGTGTGTTGGCATATTAGAGGTAAGGCGACCGTGTCAAACATCTCTAACAGACCGAATTATGAAGAAATATTTAAGATTTCTTTTCAGCACATACATACATACATAATTGGTCATTACAACCCTTCAGTCAGGATTATAGACCTAGTTTCTCACACTACTTATGTTGCGTGTGTTAATTTTTACACATAAGTGGCAGGACCTACAGTTTAAAGTCAGTTTTTGAGAAACTTTTCATTTCAATTTTATTTGCTTTCAGAATTTTTGCCACTGAGAGGAAATCGCCAAAAAAATACTTTTTGTATTTTATTTAGATATCTTGCCTGGGACTCGAACCCTGGCTTAACGTCTAATACTAGAACACGGCGACTTTTCAGCACATTTCTTGTAAAAACTCTGTGAGCGAAATAAAATTGCAATGGAAAGTTTCCCAAAAAATGTGTGGTTCGAAATCCACTATAAACTGCAGGAACCCCCGTATAAAATTAAAACATACAACTTAAATGGCATTGAGAATCTAGATTGTAGTCATAACTTAAGGGTTATAATGACCAATTATGCGTTCATGTGTGTAACGATGTAGTTTGGAGTCCTCTTTCTGTAAGCTTCACTGACTGCAAATCACAGATGATCATCAGTAAACTGCAGTTCATCGTAAGGTATACTATTGGCTACAATTCATAATAATGATGGAGTTCGATAACTGTTTTCCCCAAGCTACTTTTGCTATAATGATAAAGAAGTAATTAATCGTAGGTTTTTTTTATCGGGCAGGACACTGTTTAGGTAATTGTAACGCCTACATGTATTCACTTGGCAATTGAACAAATATTATTACGAAAATGGAAAAATCTAGGTAATGGTGTATTGCTTTTCCATCGTTTAACATTAAAATTATACACAAAACCTACACAAACAAAAGCAATGAACTTGTTTACATATTACCGTACTGCGTAATATAACAACAAACACCAGCATAAAGCAATCATCAAAAAAAGTAAACAAAAATACAACAACAATTTCGTGTCAATTTTTACAATTGATGTCTTCCGATTTGGATAATATTGAAAAATCTTATTCTTGAGTTAAAAAATAATTTTTTTTTGATAGATATCCCACTCGCAACCCATTAAGCGATTATAAAGGCCTTAAAGGAAATTGTAGAAGCTTTCTTTTGAGCAAAAAAAAAAATTGAAAAAAAAATTAATTAAAAAAAATAACAAAAATTTTTTAAAATTAAAAAAATTATTTGTGGAAATATTGAAGAAAAAACTATATACTAACATTTGGAAAATTTTTGCTAGGACCAATATATGTGAAACTAGACACATTTTAAAAAAGCCCTGTATTACTAAAATGTCCAGATTTGACTTACTCTTACTCCAGCAGTTCTTGACTGATAGAGCTGAAAACTTGTGTCTAGCCTGCTATCCAATAGTATTAACCTTGGTGCAAATTTCTTATAAATCGGAAGACATCGGTTTTAAAAATTGGGTCACTTGACAAGAAATTGCCCATAAACAAATTACACAAACAACAATAAAGAAAAAATGGCACAAATAATGGGGCTGGCACAAAAATCCGACTGTTTACGTTGAGTTAGTGAAGTTCAGTCAGATGTGTGTGAAGAAGCGGTGCGTTGGAAGAGAGTAATCGTGAGTTGAAGATTTCCTTTTACAAAGATCTGTTAGGCAAAATGTATAAACAGAGGAACAACAAAGAAAAGCAATTGTTGTTGTTTACATAAAGCTGGGAACAGTGGCAAACAGAATTGTGTGAATAATAAAGAATTTTAATTAAAACTAAACACAAATTAATTTTTATTTCATTTCCAATCTACGAGCTTATATTTTAAAAGGTAAAAATGTAACAATATAAAGAATGTACTTTGCCTACCAATAGCTTTAATATGTGCTAATAAAAGAATGTTTTATTAAATCGATACTCACTCTCTTGCTTAAACGTATTCACTCGTATAGTATACGGCATAAGTATGTTTAGTCAGTTTATTTGTGTATTTCAATGGCCTTTCTTTATTTGAAATATTTTTTCCAATTCATTATAATATGTATAGAAGGCAACCTATTAGAAGATTGATTTTGCCAGTAATAGAATTTAAAAATTCAGGCGAAAATCATGTCTACACATATCGGTTTAATTATTTATCTGTCTGGCTAGATGATAGCTATCATATGTGTTTGTATTGAAATGATATACTTTGCATGCATAATCTGTCCGGTCATCATGTCTGGCTGCCATTTGGCATATGAAAGGAATGTCTAGCTGTCAGTATGTCTATCCGAGTTATCAAAATATCCGACAGTTATATGATGATTGTATGTGAATATTCACAAACATCAACTTTCGTTCTCTCTCTTTCTCTGTAGATAGCAAACACATACGTACAGTGTCGGACAATACATAATATATTAAATTTTTAATGAAATTTCACTGGATTAAATACAACAAAAAGATAAAAATAAAAGGCTTAAATAAATGTATTTTAAAAATTCTTTTTTTTTAATTTGTAACAAAAAAGAAAAATTTTATTGATGATTATATATTCAAGCGTCAAAACAAACTGAACAACATTTCGACTTCAGTACTTCGTGGCAAAACCTTTGTTCTTGATAACCTCTTGACACCTTTTTGGCATTGAATCGACAAGATTATCGATAATTTCCATTGGAACATTTAACTATGCATCTTTGATGGCAGTAAATAGTTTCTCGGGTCTTCCTCCAACCTGACCCCGATTAATTTTTTGATTTACTGTTTCCCATCCCGCCGTGGTCTAGTGGGTAGTGTGTTGGCATATTAGACAAAAGGCTCGGGTTCGTATCGAAAAATATTTCTTCGGCGACTTCCTCTCAGCAGATTTCTGGCAAAGACTCTGAGAGTAAATATTGCCATGAAAAGTTTCTCTAAAATCTATCGTTCGGAGTCGACTTTAAACTGTAGGTCCCGCCACTCATGTATAAAATTAACGCACACAACATAAGTGGTGTGAGAAGCTAGGTCGTAATCCTGACTGAAGGGTTGTAATGGCCAATTATGTCTGTATGTAATATGTCAAGTGTAATGGCGGTAAATTATTCGGTGAACAATTTTTCCGCAGACTCGAAGCAAACGTAAGCGAAAAGGAGGCACTATAAAGACGTCATAGTCTAATAGATAGTTCGATTGCACTGAAGTCGAAGATCGAAACGATAACGTACGCTAACATTGTCGGGGTTATGATTGCGAGCAGGGAGAATTGGGCCTCAGTGTCAAATTACGTGGAGCGCATTCTGAGACTGAAGAAGAGAGATCTGGAGGCTGCAGAACATAGATGACACTAGCTCACATGTCAAACGAAGTCCCTGGACGAAAGGAATAGTGGAGATACTTAGAAGTCTCCTCAACATTTAATACGCAATACGGACGCGGATGTGAGCATGACTGAATCCTGACTGTTGTAATGTCGTAATCCTAACTGAAGGGTTATAATGGCCAATTATGTATGTATGTATGTATGTTTCCCATAGATTTTCTATGGGGTTAAGATCAACTCCGAGACAACAGCCTTTTGTTGCTCCAACCCATTTTTTACAACTTTCGAGGTGTGTTTTGGGTCGTTGTCGTATTGAAATATCCAGGAACATGGTATTTTGTCATCATGTTCTGAAAAATTTTTCTGTACATATGCTTGTCCATAATGCCATCGATTTTATGTAAGAGTCCTAAGCCTTGCCCTGAAAAGCAGCCCCACACCATTACGTGGCCATCTCCATGCTTAACAGTACCTCGACAGTATCGAGAATTCAAGCGTTGGTTAGGTGATCGACGTACTCTTTTCATTCCATCTGAGCTTACGAAATAAATTTGGATTCGTCGGAAAACGAAACCTTATTCCACTGATCTCTAGTCCAGTTTATATGTTTTTGTGCAAATTTAAGTCGAGCTTTTCAATTTGTTTTGTGAAATAAATGATTTTTTGCTGATCTATACGATTTTAACCCTGATGCCACAGCTCTTCTTTGAATGGTACGCGTGCTAATATTTAAACCTAATGACTTGAGAACCTTGGGAGTGGACTGGAATGGATCTTTTTTAAATTCTCGAACTATATGAGCATCCTCTCTTGAAGTAGTGCATTTGGATCGTCCTACAGTTTTTTGTTTTGTTTTAATACTGACCACCTTTGTTCAGTTTGTTGTGTCGCGTTGTGAGTAGAGTTTACAGGTTTCTTATTTTATTTATAGACATTAAGAGTGGGATTTTTAAGAAAAAAAAATAATAGTTTTATCACTTGCTATGTTTAACAATTTTATTATAGTAAATATTTTGAAAATATCGAGTTTTTTTTATAGTAAGTAGTATAGTATAGTAGTATAGTCGATAGTAAGATTTGTTCGGTTAGTATTGTCCGACACTGTATGTATGAATGCGTATTTATGCGTGTGGATAATAATTTAAATGTTAAAAAAAGGGGTATAAAAATAAATCAAAAAGGAAAAAAAAACAACAACAAAATTAACAAGATCTGGATGATGTGAATGATATGACTGAGTACACGCTTTATTACGTTGTATTACGTTTTACAGGCCATAAAGTGTTAATGATTGTTATGGCAGGCACAAAAAGGAATTGCAATCATAATAATAATAATAATGATGATGATGACAATGACGTTGAGCATGAAAAGAGAGTTTTAAAAAAGTGAATAATAAAAGAAAAAGTGCTTAAAAGCAATGCATATGTACGAGTATAGGTGTCATGATTTTATGACATAACAAATTCTCGTATACTTAAAAAGCCATACACGGTTTTGTAAGAGAAATATGTTTGTTGGGGTACTATATTAATCGCCGTTTATTGGCTTGGCTGAGATTAAAGGATCTCTTTCCATATTCATCATTTTATTTAAAATAATGTGTCTGATTTCTTTTGTCTCGTGTGTTTTTATAGCCAATATCTCATACTCAACTTCTCATATAAGTGAAAAAGACAAAGAGACATGAGAGCATTTTTTATATCATAAGCATTAAAGCTTGTAATAATTTTTATCTTTTTTTTCTGAAAGTCTTTTAAAATAATGGCTTTAACTTTTACGTGTTGGTTTTAATAGCAATTTTTAATTGTAGCAATAATCTCCATGTACTAATAAATAATAATGTTGTTATAAACTTTGTTATTGTTGTTCGTATGTTTTAATTTAATAATAAAACATTTTAATTCTCTTTGATTTTTAATATTATTAACTCACTATTTTTCTTCTCACATAGCTTTTGTATGTGTGTAGGTATGTTTGTAATTAAAAAAATAATCTCTGGCTTTTATATCCATATGAGTATCCATATGAGCTTATCAGTTTTTGTTTTATTTTTTTTTTACTCAATATTGTATTCCTTATTCCCAACAATATTTCCTATTAGATTTAAGTTTTGTAACATTTTTTTTTTTTATATATATTAAGAGCGATTCGTAGCTGGCACGTTCTTATTCTACTAGATAATTACCAAAACTTGTTTATAAATACAGCAAGTCTAGTAAGTAATAGGTGTTAAATTATTTCACGTGAAGCCTCGTTTAAAATTCCAGGTCAGATATTTCCACCAAAACAAAATATTGTTACTAAAATGGAAAAAATTTGGATACATAGTATTTTACTTTTACATCGCTTAACATTAAAATTATAAACAAAAGCTACAGAAACAAAACAATGCATTAAACAAACTTGTTTACAAATTATCGTGCTGCTTAATATAACCACAAACAAAAGTGTAAAGAAATGGCAAATAAGTTAACAAAATACAACAACAAACACCAGCATAAAAAAATGGTAAAAAAGTAAACTAAAATCCACAATAACACTACAAGAATAAATGTAAACAAATTACACAAACAACAGTAATGAATGTAAACAAAGCTGTTTCCAGAAGGCGAAGTCACGAACGTTCGATTTCAAGAACATTCACATGAAACTTAAACTGTTTACCTAACTAAATAATGGGTGCTTTTTTTAAGAGCTGTCATCCGGAGTCGACTTTAAACTGTAGACTCTTCATGTGTAAAATTTACACACACAACATAAGTGGTGTGAGAAACTGGGTCAATAATCCTGACTGATGGGTTCTAATGACCAATTATGTATAGGAAAATTTAAAAAAAAAAACCCAAAAAATTCAGAAAAATGAAATTTTTATTTGAATTTTTATTTGAATCGATAGTACGGTCCATATAATTTAATGTTTGAAGATTATTTTATACAAATGCTTACTGCGACTGCGTCTCAAATGGTCCATCAGCTTGGTTCAATTTTGGCATACCCTCCCTAACATTTCAGTCTGAATCTCACGAATTAATTCTTCAATATTGTCTTCCAATGCGTCAATTGAAGCGGGCTTGTCTGTATAGTCATGAGCTTTAACATGGCCCCACAAACAATAGTCAAAAGGTGTTAAATCGCACGATCTAAGCGGCCAATTGACTGGTCCCGAACGTGATATAAAATGTTCTCTAAACTCGCCTCTCAATAAGTCCATTGTTACGCGTGCTGTGTGGCATGTGGCACCATCTTTTTGAAACCACATCTCATGCAAGTCAAGCTTTTACATTTTGGGAAGAAAAAGTTGGAAATCATCTGACGGTAGCGCTTACTATTCACAGTTACGTTTATGATTCGCAGCATCTTTGAAGAAGCAGGGTCGAATAATGCCAGCCCATAAACCGCACCAAACTGTGACTTTTTTGGATGCATTGACAGCTATTGCAATGCTTCTGGCTGATCTTCACTCCAAAATCGACAATTTTGCTTATTTACGCATCCATTGAGTCAAAAATAAGCTTCGTCGCTAAACACAATTTTTCGATAAAGAAGTGGATCTTCGACCAACATTCCAAGAGCCCGTTCACCAAAAATTCTGCATTGTGGCAGGTCATTCGGCTTCAATTCTTGCACCATCTATAAGGAATAACTAACAAAGCAATTGTTGTTTTTTCAGATTTATAATTATTTTATTTGCAATCTATGAGTTTATATTTCAAATGTTTTTAAAAGGTAAAAACTAGAGATGCCAAACGGGATCGGTTTTTAAAAATCCCAGGATATTTCGCGATAATTCGGGATCCAAAAATTCTGCTAAATCGCGATTTTCTCTTAATATTAAAAATATTTCGTTAACAAAATTATTTGTATTCCAATTATGTATGTATATCAGGATTATATACATATATACATATCCATACATAATTGGTCATTACAACGCTTCAGTCAGGATTATTGACCTAGTTTCTTACTCTATTTACGTTGTGTGTAATAATTTTTATACATAAGTAGTGGGACCTACAGTTTAAAGTCGACTCCGAACGTCAGATTTTTGAGAAACTTTTCATGGCAAATATCAGAATTATATGTCATTAAAAATAAAATTTTAAAACAGCAAGACAAAAAGTAACAAAAAAAAGCGTAAAATAACAAAAATAAAAATTGTTCACCCATATGCAAATGCATTAGTTTTAACAAAATTATTTGGATTCCAACAAAATGATTAAATCATTTAATATGTGATCTGATGGGTTTGAACGAATTTAGTTGTAAACATACGCTGCCGTCGGAAAACATTTATCGCAATCAACATTTGTTAGTAAATTAGTTCCAAGGCAGCTAATGCAGCTTATAAATATTCACCTCTACCACCTTCTGATATAAATAAATCTATTGGACAGTTGAGTATCTAAATCAGTTACCCTTTTAATTAGTTTTATAGGGCTTTTACATTCTTCGGTGGCATTAAATAACTTTTTATCAATGGAATTGGGGTTTTCTTCATCTGAGAATCTAATATCGAAGTTTAGTGATATAGAATTTTTTTTCGATGTCCTTTTGTAGGGTCAAAATACATACGAATTCACAATCCCGAAAATCCCGAAAAATCCCGGGATAAGTTTTTAAAAATCCCGGGATTCGGGATTGTATGAATCCCGAAAATTCCGGGATTTGGAGTTTCGGGATTTGCCGATTGGCATCCCTAGTAAAAACGTATTAATATGAAAAAAATATTTCTTCCATGACTTCATCTCAACAGATTTCTGGCACAACGCAGTGAGTAAATAAAAGTTGCCATGAAAAGTTTCTCAAAACTCTTGCGTTCGGAAGCTGCAAACTGTAGGTCTCGGTACTCATGTATAAAATTAACACACACAACTAAAGTGGTGTGAGAAGCTAGGTCCTACTCCCAACTGAAGGCTTATAATGGCTAATTATGTATGTATGTATAGTTTCATCTGAAACTAGTTTTACAGTTGCTTTGTATTAAACGAAAGTGAGCTTCATAGTCGGCTTCAACTGTTTCCAGCTTTCGAATTGGTTATTTATGTTCATATGTGTGTGTATGTGTGCATGTATGCATGTCTGTACTGTACTGTACTGTTTCGACAGTGATTAATTAACGTTAATTAATTATAGAAAGCAGAGCGTGAAGTATTTAATATTTAAGCCGTGATTATCTGCCAGATAATGATGAAATCAAATAAAAAAATATACAAAAAAAAACAAAAAACAAAATTGTTGGAATTAATTGTAGTACGTTATTGAACTTTCACCTCTTTTAATGGCATGCCATGAAGTAAAAACGAAATATTCCACAACATATTTAATGATGGCTTAAGATTTATGATTTTTAGCAGATTTTTTGTTATGCGTAGGCAACAGACTGTGTGGCAAGCTTAAAAGGGATAAAGTGAAGGCAGTTTTATTAAATTTCTTAGCATTTTTTGTATTTGTTAGAGGATTCTGGTAAGATTTCAGGACGTAATGATATAAGCCTGCTAAGGTGTTATTTATTTTCGTATTTATTCTTTCTGTAAAAGGAATACAGGGTTTTAGAAAAGAAATGTTGCAGAAATTTTTAATAGACAGTGAGAGAGCGAGCGATAGAGAAAGAGAAAGAGAGAGAGAGAGAGAGAGAAGGAGTGTAAGAATTTTTGTAAGTTTTCAAATAAATTCTGAAATGCATTCATATTTTAATTTATTTTTACTTTTTTAATGCATTGTTTCAACCTCTCTTTTCATTTCTTTACTTTATTTTTACTGTAGAATATTCTGAAGAAAAACTACATTTAAATGCACTTTACTTTGCTTTTTATTATTTAGTGTTGTTGTTTGTTTGTTAATATTTCCTTCGAGTTGCAAGAGAAACCAAATGAGAAAAAAATAAATTCTATTCTGTTATGCTTACAAATGGAGTATCTAGACTCATGGCACCCTATACTCTACTTTAGAATCTTGATTGGAGCAATATTATGTGTTTATATTACAACGAGAGCGCCCTGGTAGTCTAGTAGGTAGTGTGCTAGACTATTAGCGTGATGGTCGTGGGTTCGATTCCCACCAGAGGCTCTGGTCTGTGACACTACACCGAGCATATGGTCGAAGTTACTCAGCTCGTATATGATTAGAATATGATTTGTAATTGTATTGTAATTAATAAATAAATATATTACAACGAAAGTGAATCTCGTTCAAGAGCGTGTTAAATCAACTGATAAAGTGTCTTAAATATTAGATAAAATTAAATATGAAGGATATATACACCGATATCGGATTTATTTTTATATTGTTACAAAAATGAAAAATCTAGATACTGGTATTTCGATTTTATATCGCTTAACATTAAAATTATAAACAAAAGCTACAAATACAAAACAATGCAGTAAACATATCTGTTTACAATTTATCGTACTGCTTAATATACTAGCAAACAGCAGCATGAAAACTGGTAAACAAGTATACAAAAATATACCAACAAACACCAGCATAAAAAAATGACAAATAAGTAAACAAAAGTACAACAACAAACACTAGAATAATAAATATAAACAAAGATGTTTACATTTATAGACATTTAGAGAAGGCAAAGTCATGAAAATTCGCCTTCAAGAACATCCATTAGACTGTTTACTTTATCATATTAAAGCCAAAACAGAGCAGGCAACGAAATTAATGAAGTTCAGTCAAAGATTCATTAAACTGTTTACCCTGCCATATAAAAGGCAAGGCAAAGCAGGCGAGTGAAGTTCAGTCAGTCTTGTGTGAAGACGCGGTGCATTTGAAAAGAGTAATCGTGGTTTGAAGATTTCAGTTACAAAGATCTTTTATAATATCTCCAGTAATTGCTATTTTTTATGCAAAAGGCATAAACAGAGGAATAAAAAACAATGCAATTGTTGTTGTTTACATTAAGTTGTGAACAGTGGCACACAGGATCGTGAGAATAATAAAGAATTTCAATTAAAACTAAACACAAATTTAATTTTATTTGCATCTTACGTTTAAAATATGCTTTGAAAAGTTCAAAATGTAACAAAAATTTTCTTCACAAACTTTCATTGAAACGGGCACGTCATTGGTTTTCTAATATTCAAGCAGATACAAACAGCAGACAGCATGTGATTTGTCTAGGTAGTGGCAGAATTTTGCCTTGAGAATTGTATAGGCAAGATTGCAATCGATTTTAGCCAACTTTTTATGTACAATATCTGTATGCTGTGTATGCATCACTTTGTGCTCTTCACTCGAATGTTGCATCTTTTCTCATGATATATGATGCCTGCATGTAAATGGAGTAAAACTTTGTTTTCTTCATTTTATTGTTTTAAACTTTAAATATACAAAACGCTATAGAGTGCCCAGTAATACAATTTTATGGTAGAATAGAAAAGAAAATATTCAAATAAATTTTATAAATTCTTTGTAATCACTTAACGGATACAAAGCAAATTAGGAAGTTTTAAAATTCAGATGGGCCCGTTATTTGTTCATCAAAGACTGTAATTTAAAGAGCTTTACTTGTTACATACATACAAACATAATAGAGGATTACAGCCCTTTGGTTAGGATTACAATCAAGCTTCTCACACCACTTATGTTGATTTTATGTTAATTTTTTAAAGATCAGTGGCGGGATCTATAGTTTAAAGCCGACTCCAAACGAAAGATTGTTTGAGAAGCATTTCATATCAAATTTATTTTACTCTCTGAGAGGAAATCAACGAAGAAATATTTCGTTTCGTTGGTGATACCTGACCTGTGGTTAGAAACATGGCCTCACATCTGAAAAGCCAATAGATTATCGACTAAACTATGGCAACTTTTCTTGGCTTTTCTTGTAATAAATTATCAGCCGCAGAGCTGATGTCGTTTAGACACCTCGGAGCTGTGATTTGACACCGATTGAACTATTATTTGTAGGGTGCCAGTCAAACATAAGTGTTAAGTCGACAAGCCAGACAACATTCGTGAAGCCATTGGTGAAATACAGCTGCACACAATCGATAATGTGTTTAAAAATTCGACCGACCGTGTAGGCTACTGCATGACCAGCCGAAGCAACCATTTTAATAAAATTATTTTTCATTATTAACCAGAAAGATTGTACTATTAAATAAAAAAAGAAATTTGAGAAAATATTCAATAGTTTTCTTAAAAAAAAAATGTATTTGGCGGACCCTTTATAACTAACACTAAAAGAAAACAAGGAATGAAAAAGGAAACTCTTTTTTATAAAACTTAGTGCACATTGTCAGGAGTTTTAAGATATTTTTCGAAAGAAAACCCTGTGGTGAGTAGAAATCCTGTGGTAGCAGACCCTTTACAAACAAATTCGCCGTGGTCTAGTAAGTAGTTAGTTGGGATATTTGAGGCCTTGATTCAAAATCCTCCAACAAATACCAAATATGATCAAATACTTCTCAATGATTTCCTCTCAGCTTCCTTCAAACAAAAATTCGGAAAGTAAAGATAATTACCATGTAAAAGTGTTTTAAAAATCTGTCATTCAGAGTTGACTTTAAAAATAAATAGAAATTAACACACGCAACATAAGTGATGAAAGCAACTCGATTGTACTGCTGGCTGAAAGATTGTAATGACCAATTATGTATGAATGTATGTACATATATTCTGAATCAAATTGTCCTCTGATTCACATTTGTCAACAGCCAGAAATGGAATACTTTTTATTGGTCGTCAAAAGATTCATGATTACTTCCAGTTCTCTGTTTTTGACTATCACCTCTAGACGAATGTAAAAAGCTTCCAAAGTAAAAGTGCACTCACCCTCCCTTCGGTTGGACTCTCTTTATCTTTTTCCATTAAAAAAAAATAAACTAAACTTCTGCTGATATTTAAAACTTTACAACTTATTTTCAAAGTTAATAACCACTAAAGAAAAATAAACTAAAAGAGAATACCGTTGGTCAGGTTATCTTTAGTGGTTTGCTTTACTTTAATCATTATTTTATATAAGAAATGTTAAGCTTCTATGAAAAATCCCAATATTTCTTTCTTTCTCTTTCTTTCCTCGAGCTCTTCATATTTTTGAATTTCTTATAAGGCTGTCAAGAATACATTTGAGATGGTGTACTTGGTTTATTATTTTATTTGTTACCAAAACAAAAAAAAAAAAAAAAATAAAAATGGGATTGATTATAATTGTAAAAGAAAAAATCATTTTAAATCTTTCTGCAGTCAAGTATTTGGAATTTTATTTTCATTTGAATATTTTCTAATTTAATTTTACGTTTAAAGTTCTGAATATTTCTGTAGCGTACTTTGGCTAAAGCCACCAAAGCATTCATGTCGAGAACTGGAAGAAGAATAAATAAACGTTATAATGGGTAAAACGAGTCGTTCACAAAGCTCTTTTGCACTATGGGTCGACGTAAGCAATATGATGCAGTAATCGTAATAAGGAACATGTAAAATATTAATTTCTAGTTTTTGCTCTACCCTTTAAGACAACATTTCTTATGCAGGAAAGTTTTTTTTTCAATACAATACAATACAATTCTTTAAGCACTCATAGGTAAAGAATCGAGTTCTTTAAATGCTTAAGAGTTTTATATTTTAATTTCAGCAGATATTTCCCTACATACCACGCATTAGATAGGAAAACCAAATCTACTTAGTAAGGTGATAAGTTGATTGAATTGTTAAATCATAATTCCTATCGTAGTTCCTTTTCGTAGTCGTATTTTAGTAAGCCTGACCAAGCTTTTTGTTTGCAGTGCACAGATCTATGCAAAAATGTGGCGTCACGAATAAAAGCGAAAGAGAAGCGTCTTTTGCGTTGCCGGATCGTTTTTCTCTTTACGGCTAATTTTCAATATCAAGCGCTGATATTATTGGTCCTTCTGCCACAGTACTGCTCTCTGAGAGGTGACATGATGGTGCCTGTTAACGTTGCTGATACCTCAAAATGCTGGTTTCAAACGATCAATGGAAACTTTACTTTCTTTGCCAGCAATGTTTATAATGTACTATTTCGACATCCGTTTAACTACTTTAAATGAACCGCTTTATGGAGGCATTAAAGAAGGCCGCATCGAATCGTCTCAGACAAATACCAACTCGCACGGCTTCATTTTTGGAAGGACAAAAATGTTGCAATGCCAGGCCGCTTTTACTCTTCACAAACTCTCAATATTATATCTAAGTTGTTGTGTCAGCTCTGGTTCAGAATTACACGAATTTTCTATTAAAAAATCGCCAGTTAGACGCAATGTAGCACCGTAGACTAGTTCTGCAGGAGTTGTTCGAATGTTCTCTTTGTACGTGGAATCGCCGAGCCAACAAAATTATTGGGAAATATGTTGTCTACTCGTTAATGTTGTAACATAAAATCACTGACTTTAAAGTGCGGTACCATCGCTCTATCATGCCATTTGATTGCGGGTGGTATGATGTAAATTTCAGATGATGTACCCCAAGTATGCGTAAATGTTCCTGGCGACCTAAGTCAGTCGTAATGTCAATTGGGATACCGAATCGGGATACCCATTCTTTTATAAGAGTTTTTGCTACGGTTTTTGCAGTCATATTCGGCATCGGGATTGCTTCAGGCCATAGAGTAAATCCATCCACAACTGGAAAAGGCCCGATAATGTCGATGTTCAAATGCCCAAATCGTTGGTTTGCTTGATAATTTTCAATATCAACCGCTGTTATTATTGGTCGAGCTGTCATATATATTAAAAACTTTAAATAAATTGAAGGACACACCTCAAGCTGCAATCGATTTATTGCGTCAAACGTTTGATGACAGTTTAGTTTGTCGAAATGGAGCTGTTAATTGGCCGCTTAGAAGCTGGTATTGGACTATTTGCTGTGGATCCCCCTTAAAGAAAAACCAGAGACAATTGAGTATTTGAAGGCCAACATACGTAATGGCATTACCAAAATTCGTCTCTATACTCTTGAAAAAGTGCATGAAAATTATTTCGATCGAATGAGGTATTTTGAAGTCAGCCACTTCCAAACGCATAAATTGCATTTCCCAACAAAAGAAAAATAAATTTGAAAAAAAATTTCGATCTTATAAGTTTCATATTTCCCATCCTTTCCAAACGCATCTCGATGTTAATAGGAAAATTTTGTAACTATTTTTGCATTACTTCTTCGTGCTAAATTATAATTTATTTCACAATAAAAATGCACTCTGGTTTTACCCTGGGCGTATGAGTAATATTAAATTGACATACAAATGATCATACGTCATGTATATAATTTATGCCTGCCATAGCCGTTATAATTTCTTAGCCATTTTCTCAAAAAAGTTTTTATTTTATTTCTTTGACTTTGCACTTCTTGACTTTGACTTTGTTCTTTCTGGTTCCTTTAAAGTCTTTTGTTTTAGTGACCTGTAATGATGGGTGAAATATTCCTCTTAATTTTAATTTTATTTTCTGCAGTAATATTGTCTGCATTGAGGTCTTTTCTGAACTTATTCTATTCCTTAAAATTCGAAAGCTGGTATCAAGTTACCACAGCTCTAGGGATGCCAAATGGGATCGATTTTTTAAAAACCCCGGGGTTCGAGATTTTGTAAACCCCGATCCCGAAATTCCGGGATACATACATACATACATAATTGGCCATTACAACCCTTCAGTCAGGATTACGACCTAGCTTCTCCCACCACTTATGTTGTGTGTGTTGATTTTATACATAAGAGGCGGGACCTATAGTTTAAAGTCGACTCCGAACGACAGGTTTTTGAGAAGCTTTTCATGGCAATTATTACTCTCAGAGTCTGCCAGAAATCTGCTGAGAGGAAATCGCCGAAGAAATATTTTTCGTTTTGATGTCTGACCTGGGATACAAACCGGGGTCTTTTGTCTAATAAGCCAACACACTACCCACTAGACCACGGCGACTTCTCAATTCCGGGATGTTTCGGGATAACTCGGGCTTAAAAACTCCCGAAAAAACACGGAAAAAATCGTGATTTTCATTTCAATAATAAAAATATTTTGTTAACAAAATCATTTGTATTCCAATTATGTGTGCATATCATAATTATATGCCATTAGGAGTAAAATATTGAAAAAGCAAGACAAAATGCAACAAAGAAGCGTAAATTAACAAAAATAAAAATTATTCATTTTATGAAACTTATTTGGATTCCAACAAAAAGATTAAAGCATCTAACTTGTGATCTGATAGTTTGAACAAATTTTGTTGTCAACATACTCTGCCTGATTGCCTTCTCGCAATCAACATTTGTTGATAAAATAGTTCCAAGATAGCTGTATGCAGCTTGTAGATATTCACCTCTACCACCTCCTGATGTAAATAAATCTATTTCTTTGGACAGTGAGTATCTAAATCAGTTACCCTATTAATTCGTTTCATAGGGCTTTTGCATTCTTCGATGCCACCAAACAATTTTTTATCCATGGAAGTAGGCTTTTCCCCATCTGAGATGATATTATCGAAGTTAAGTGACATAGAATTTTTTTTTCAGGACTTTTTGTAGGGTCAAAATACATATGAATTCATAATCCCAAAAATCCCGAAAAATTTCGGGACATGTTTTTATAAATTCCGGATTTCGGAATTCGGGATTTCCCGATTGGCATCCCTACATAGCTCTGATGCCCCTATACTAGATTCTGAGCAAATTTTGTGCGTGTGTATATTGAAAAGTACGCAATAGCTTCATCACATCTTTAGTAAATGACCAAAGTTTTCTGGTGAAATTTGTTTGCACTTAAAGAGAGAAATACCAATCCCACCGACTGGAAAAGTCTTAATACTAGACTATATTTGACAAAAAAGGTTTGACCTTAAGAGATATTCTACTAACTACAAGGGATGAGATTTTCATATATTAGACCTTTGAATTTCAAATTTACTTAGAATTCTGCTTAGGGGTACCTAGGGAGCCATCTGAAACTTTTCCTTACTTTTCTATTGTTTTGTGAAAAACATTAAAAAATTTTTTGTTTTTATAATAAAACAGAAATAAATTAATAAAATAAAAATATAAGAACCTTAGTTTTTTAAACAAAATGTAGAATAAAATTCATGAAATTGACAAAATTTATTGAAGTACTAAGACTTTTGTTTGCACACAGTCTAATAATTCACAGAAAATATTACAGATTGTTTCGGAATGATCTTCCTTGTGCTGTTTCTGATTGTAATATTCTGATGTAAGGTGACGACGTTAAATTATTTTATACGTTTGATGATGATCATGGCCAGGCTGTTCTTTAGCGAAATATTGATTTGTTTTTAACTTGGTGCAGAACTAATTTAATGGATCTTAACTTGGGAAAATGTAAATGCATGGTTTTCTCTCGTGGGGGAGTATTTTCGTCCACTTTTTTAATTGATACTTGTCCTTTGGAAACTGTGACTACATTTCTTGATTTGGGAGTATTATTGGATATTAAATTGTCTTCTATTGATCATATTAGTATGATGATTGGGAAGGCTCGAAATATTCTTTGTTTTGTGAAAAGATGGACTAGGGAACTCATTCATTGACCCTTATATAACAAGACTACTGTATATTTCACTTGTTAGACCTATTTTGAAGTATGCGTTCATACTATCGTTGTCATAGTGATTAAATTGAGTCTGCGCACAAGCAGTTTTTATTATTCTGTTTACGTGGCTTAGGATGGGATTATGCCAATGGGCTTCCGTCATATGAGGATAGATTAGCTTTCATAAAACTTCCAACTTTGATACGTAAAAGGGCTGTTTTGGGGTTTGTTTTGTTTTCAGCATTCCAACAAGATTTTCACGCCACTATCGTCCTCTTTCTTTAAACTTCTATAGAACGAACTATGGATGTAATTATCCTTTCCATAGATAATGTAATGATTTTAACTTACATTATGAATTTATAGATTTTAATTGTAGTATTTGTAATATAAAACGTAGTTATATAAACTACTGGCATTAATTTATAAATTATTGTATGAAAATGTATTTTCGTTCTTGTCTTAGATTAGTTCCGTTTTATTGTTACCTTATTCAGCTTGTGATTATGTTCTGTAGCTATTTTATGTTCTCGTTGCCATAACTTTTCCCTTACCCGCTACAGTCCGGACTGTAGTGTGTACGTGTAGCTCCGTAATGGGGACGAGATCTCCGCGATCTTTCCATACGTTGGCAATCTTCAACGAAACATTTGCATTTTTTAAGACCCTAAAGGTCCCCATTGCCACTCGTAATTATATGTACTAAAAATTGAGAATTTTATATAGAATTAGCCCATAGTGCATGCAATCATGTTGACTGACTGTGTAACTGATACAAGCCGACTACGAAAAAATAACAAACAAACTTAACAATGCGTTGTAATTAACGCTTGTAATAAGATCGCGATTAAATAACGGTTATTTTCTCTTTTTCTTCCACGTTTATAACATAAAGCGACTTTCTTTACAAATGCCAGCCTTTAAGCACCACAGCCGCCATCACAACTGCCAGCTTTCTTAGGAGAACAGCAAGAAAAATTGAAAGACGGACGGATGTAAAGAATACTGTTACTTTGTTAAAAGGAACATAAGAAGAACAAGAACAAGTTAAAACAGAAAGGAAAAGAAAAATCATTTTTTAAGATATTTTCATGTTTCATTTTTAATTTGTTTTTTTTTTTTGTTTTTTTCTACTTTCCCCGTACGCCTGTTATACTCCTTTTTCTCTACAAAACATTTCCAAGTAAAAGGAAATGAGCGCAATAAATAATGCAAAAAAAAAAGAAACTAAAGAAACGACTTAAAAACGTCAGTAGGACCGTTACTTGAAATTCTTGTAAATTTTTCTTCATACCCCCACGCGCGTTCATCATTTTTTTTCTCTGACCGTTTTGCTGAAGTGGCGCGTAAAAAATGTTAAAAACATGACACCCTGGCATCATAATTTCACTGTGGTTGGCGATAAACTCATGATGAAGAGAACGAAAAAAGAAAAATACTCGCCAGCATAAAACACAGAATAAGAGAAAACCAAAGAGAGGAGAAAAAAATATGTTTTCTTTACTGTAACGGTTGGTTTTTTTTTATTGACGTGTTTTAATTGTTGTTGTTGCTATTTCTACCCACATTTATGTACAGTTTGTCAAAAAAGTCTTTGCACATAAGGAAAAATAATAAAAAACTTTGACAAATTCATTATTTTTCTAATATCAATAACACGTTGCGACAATGAAAATACACTCGAGTAACTACACAGTCCGAAGTCGCCGTGGTCTAGTGGTTAGTGTGTTAGCTTATTAGACGAAAGGCCCAGGTTCGAATCCCAGGTCAGACATCAAAACGAAAAAATATTTCTTCGGGGACTTCCTCTCAGCAGGTTTCTCGCAAAGACTCTGAGAGTAAAAATTGCCATGAAAAGCTTCTGTCGTTCGGAGTCGACTTTAAACTGTAGGTCCCGCCACTCATGTATAAAATTAACGCACACAACATAAGCGGTGTGAGAAGCTAGGTCGTAATCCTGACTGAAGGATTATAATGGCCAATTATGTATGTATGTATGTATCATGCGAAAAAAGACTATCTAAAGATTCTGCAAACCGATCTTCCCAACTTTATGTACAAATGTGCTTATCCCGAATAAGAAATTATTTTCCAACAGGATGTTGATCCCAAGCGCACAGCAAAAATTGTAAAGATATGAGGTGGGAAATAAAATTTTCAATTAATGGAATGGCCAGTACAAAGTCCCGACTTAAATCAGATTGAAAATCTTTGGCCATTCCTGAAAATCCGGCTCGGGCAGTACACAAAAGCCCCAACAAATATGGTCAAACTTTGGGATCGTATAAATTCGAAATGGAATCGAATTCCGAAAGATTTTATTGATCATTTGGTAGAAAGCATCTCAAACCGCGTAAATCAAGCTATTTCTAATAAGGGTCTTTGAACAAAATATTGAAATTGGGTTAGTTTCTTGAATTTTCTTGAAACGTTCAAAATTGAGTTTATGTGGGTTATTTTCGTTTTGTCATTCAAACTCATTGAATCCATTTTATTAATTATTGTTTTTTACTGCTATTCGTTAAGAATAAAATAAAGAATTAAAATAAATTTTTCTTTTTGGATTTGCTCGTATGGTTTTGTTTTTGTGGATGACGAAACTCAGTATTGTGAACATGCACTCACTTCTGCTCGTAACTGTAAGTGGCGCAACCTACAGTTTAAAGTCGACTCCGAACGACAGATTTTTTTGAGAAACTTTTCTTGGCAATTTTATTTACTCTCAGAGTTTTTGCCAGAAATCTGCTGCTGGCTTTACGCCTAATAAGCCAGCACACTACCTGATAGACCATGGCGACCTCAATTCCCTATTGCTTAGTCAGTATTTCATCCAAAATCCTGATTATACTAACTCCCTTGCTGGATATGCAGCCCCTTATCATTATAGACAGTTTTCCAAACTTTACATTTTTTGAATAAGATTTTTATGTTTTTAGGGCTGTCAGAGGCTTACGATAAATTCTTTGCCGTCTGTCATAGTAATAAAGCAATATTTTCGTTTCATCTGAGAAAAGAAAATAACATCGTTCCAGTACTCCGGAGGCAGTGAAATGTATTCGATAGCAAATCTTAATCTCTTTTCGTTATTTTGTCCAAACAGCAAGGTTTTTATTTTCCAAGCATTCCTTGAAGAATATTTGTGTTTTTGAAGAATATTTCTAATGGTTTCCTGGGAAACAGGTAATCCAAAGCCTTTTTGTATTTGTAGAGCTAATCATCTCGTACAGGATTGCGGGTTCTTTTTTCACCATTTTTGGCCAGGCTGTGGATCCTTTTAAATTTAGTCCTTCTTCTTTTTCAGCACGGCATATAATATATATGGTCTAGTAGGTAATGTGTTGAATTATTAGACTTAAAGCCAGGGTTCGAGTCCCACGGCAGACATCCAAATAAAATACAAAAGGTACTTCTTTGGCGATTTCCTTTCAGCAGATTTCTGGCAAAAACTCTGAGAGTAAATATAATTGCCATGAAAAGTATCTCAAAAAAAATCAGTCGTTCGGAGTCGACTTTAAACTGTAGGTCCCGCCACTTGTGTATAAAATTAACGCACACAACATAAGTGGTGTGAGAAGCTAGGTCGTAATCTTGACTGAAGGGTTGTAATAGCCAATTATGTATGTAAAGATTTTATTATTGGAATTCTTGAATGAAGATCACATTTTACATTTTTTTTTTTGTTCTGTGCAAAGATTTTTTTGACAAACTGTATTTAATTGTTGTTCTTTGTTATTGTTGTTGTATTTTGTTTTTTTTTTCGTACACAAACTCTACATAAAAATTTAATTAATTTAAACGTTTACATTACACTGTGTCTGTCTGTCTCTTTATGCTTTCAACTGTCTCCCTGTCTGTCTGCCTGTCAGTTATGAAATGTTTTCAACATTTTTATTCCTTTTGCCTTTCTCTTTGCCTTTATTATTGCATAACGCACGTAATGGTTGTTGTGCAAATTCAATATCAATTTGAAAATAGAGAAAAAGAAAAACCAGAAAAAGAAGCAAAAAGAAATAGAATATGAATGTGATAATGAAGTTCATAAAAACGAGTTAGTTTTCGTTTTCGTTTTTTTTTTTTATTGAGCAAAGAAAAATAATTTTAATTAACAGCGGTAAACTAACGAAACTAAAAAAATGCAAAACAACATAAAATAAAGGAACTATTTTAATTGCAATAACATTATAATTATGAAATCATAGCATAAACGAAAAAAAAAATATTGTTTCCTTACATATAGAACAGAGATCAGGTATTCAAAACTTATAATTTCTGATGCTCTGATAGGCATTCCCACTTATTTTAATATCATGGAACCTCTTCTACTCATTATCAAAGTTTGTCATACTCATCATATTCTACATAACAACTCGTATGATTTTGTTGATTTCGACTTTCCATTACTCCGTTTCCCATTCTCCCTCCCCTTCCCTACATTCCTATATCCTTTATTTCCTTCCTCCCCTAAGGACAATGTTCAATGGATCAATTTCGACCTCTGGTTACTGTGCTTGTATTGACCGACAAGTGCACGTCCTCCAACCTAACCCAACCTAACCTACTCAACATATAAACGAATCAAAAAATCAGTATGAAACGCATGCGAACACTGAAATACTCATTAGAAGGTTGTGTGTTTACTCGGCTTGCTGTTCTGCCTTTTTTCTTTTGTGGTAAATGCCTAACTGTAAACTTTGTTAAATGACTCGAGTCACTTTTCGTTGGCAAGTTTATTTTACATTCTGAGATTTTACAAGAAATCTTAGGGTTTGTACCGTTGCCCTACGTCTAATACTACTTACTAGGCTACGGCGACTTCCGTGTTTAGTGACTATGACTTGGAGTGGCTGTAGAGTAGATGATCTAAACGAATGGCTGTTAATAGAAATTGATTTTGGGTTGAGAGAAGATCACTTCTGAGAGAAATTGGTTTTTTTTTGTCACTGGAAAGAATTAATACTGCCCTGGAATAAAGTCACTAAAAAATCACCGTAAAGTAGAAGTATTTCGGGATGTATTGGGAGTCTAGAAAGTCAACGAGAAGAAAATTGAAAGTCGCCGTGGTCTAGTAGGTAGTGTGTTGGCTTATTAGACGAAAGACCCGTGTTCGAATCCAAGGTCAGACATCAAAACGAAAATTTGAAATAAGTTTTCGGTGACTTCCTCTCAGCAGATTTTCTGGAAAAAAATCTGAGAGTAAAAAAAAAAAAATAATGCCTTGAAATGTTTCTCAAAAAATGTGTCGTTCGGAGTCGACTTTAAACTGTAGGTCCCACGCACTCATGTACAAAATTAACGCACGCAACATATGTGGTGTGAGAAGCTAGGACGTAGAACAATGGATCAATTCGACCACCGAGTACTGTACTTATCAGGATTGACAAGTACACATCCCCCTAACCTAACCTAACCTAACCTTGACTTTTGAAAGAGAAATATCTTGGCTTCTCAGGGACAAAGTCACTAGTCGTTAGTCGCTGTTACTGCAGCCTACAAAGAAAGGGAATTGTTACAACACGTTCTCAGTAGGAACTTAGACTTAAGCACCCTGTTAAGCACGGGTAGGTTTCAGGTGAACCGTGTTAATTTCATCATAGCTATTGATGTATATATGTAGTCGCCGTGGTCTAATAGGCAGTATGTTGGCTTATTAGACGTAAGCACCGAGTTCAAATCCCAGAGGTAAAACGAAAATATGTGAATATTTCTTCGGCGACTTTCTCTCAGCGGATATATGGCAAAACTCTGAAAGTAAATAAAAATGCCATGCAAAGTTTCTCAAAAATCTATCGTTCGGAGTGGACTTTAGACTGTAGGTACCGAAACTCATGTATAAAATGAACGCACAAAACATAAATGTGTGTGAGAAGCTAAATGGTAATCCTGAGTGAAGAGTTATAATGGCCAATTATGTATTGATTGAAGAGAAGTATTTCTCCTTAAGAGTCCCAAGTCTGTTCTAATAGACCTCATTAACCCTCTAACAGACTAATGTAGTATAGAGTCTGGGGCTAGTTTACCGTTCAGAAATATTAATAATAATGAACAATAATACAACATCAAAACACTACAAGAATAAATGTAAACAAAATACACAAATAAAAATAATGATATAATGATGCTTACATTTATAGAGATCTCGAGAAGCCGTAGCCTTTAGAAGCAATGACGCTTAATTTATAGAGATCTCGAGAAGCCGTAGCCACGAAAATTCGCCTTCAAGAACATTCATTAGACTGTTTATGTTGTCATATAAAATGCAAGGCAAAACAGGCAACTGAGTTAGTAAAAGTTCAGTCAGTCTTGTGTGAAGACGCACTGCATTTGAGTATACTAATCATGGTTTGAAGATCTCCATTACAAAGATCTATGGAACAATTGTCAAGTAATTGTTATTGTTTACGCAAACGGTATAAACAGACAAATAACAAAGTAAAGCAATTGTTGTTGTTTACATTAAGTTGTGAACAGTGTGCATACAGAAATGTGGGAATAATAAAGAGTTTTAATTAAAAAATAAACACAAATTTATTTTTATTTTTCTAGTAACATCATAAACCATTCGAAAGTAAGCTAAGTTTAGTAGATATTTGTCACGGTATTTACTTTACGTTTTAATTGCAAAATATATCCCTTATGTGGTGTTGATATAAAAGTTATTCATTCTTTTGGATAAAACCAAGAACCAAATAATTGACTTCATTATTTTTGTTCTTTTCCTTCATCTATTCGATAAACAATTTAAATCAACCATATGCCTTGCTTTCAAATCAACATTTTCATATGCAAATCGTGTAAAATAAAGATTTTTTGTAATCGCATTACAAAAGAAATCATAAAGAAAACCACACACCCACTATTACTAGTAAAACTGGGAAACCTCAAATGAATGTTTGAAGGGAACAAAGAGAAACACAAACTGACAAAATGCATGACATTCAAGCAGCATTAAATGTCTCGCAAGAAAAATTCACAAATCAGGCTAAGAGCTGTTCATTACAAGGCAATCATACTCATCATTATCATTGGAGATGATTTGTACTGGGATTGATGGAGAGCGCAAAAAAAATGGTCATAAAAACATAGGAAATTGAAGAGGCAGTAGAATGTAAGAGAAAGAATGAACGAAGACAGGACAGTAACCTCAATAATGTCACTGCAAATCTGACTGACCACATGATTTCTCTTTAAAAAAAAAAACGATTTAACTCAACCGTTAGGTTACGAAGAGAGCTCATCTTACCTAAACACACACACAAACACATGATATGCTCACACTTACACCTATTCATTGGCATTTAGATTGTATGGCATACAGTAAAACTGTTTGTTGTTGCATTGTTGTTACATTTCCATTGCCTGGCAACTAATAAACGTTCATTCCTTGGTTAATGGCTTCAGTACAGTTCATCTTCTGTTGATTTGCTGTGGTTACAATTTCATTTATTTGCAAGTAGGTGGATTTAATACCGTTATTTCCTTTGTTTTTTTATTTGCTGTTGTCGTATTGTGGTTTCTGTTTTTGTACTGTTTTGTAGCGCAGCCATATGAAGGATAATGTTTCTGTTTTGCTTTCGCCTCTTTGTTTAGTTGCTGCTATTGTACCTCCACAAAAGCTTAAGTGTAATGTAAGCGTGTATTATCATGATATTGTTGATAGAAGGATGCATTTGTTTCTCAGTTTATAACTGGATTTTCTAGCCATTTTTCAAGGAATTGCTTCTTTTTTCGTGACCGCTAACAAAACGTTGAATCAAGAATTACATTGAAACAGTGGTAAAATAATAAAAAAAAATATTGTTACGAAAATGGAAATATCTAGATATTGGTGTTTTAAGTTTACTAAACAGTAAACAAAAATGCAACAACAAACACAACCAGAATAAATGTAAACAAACGCCTCCATTTTATAAGTACACTTGGAACGTTTTTAATGTTCTTGCATTTTTAAATTCTTCGTTTTCTAATTTAAATATGTACTGTCAACATTTGGTTAAGCTGCACCGATTCGTTCCGAAGTTATAGAGAAAAATCTACATAGAATACACATATAGTCTTAAGGCGCGTGAAAACTTTGAGAGTTTATAACTCACAACACACTTTTCGGCTTAGAATGTTATAGAACGGAGGCATCGATTTGTAGAGATCTCAGGAAGCCGAAGCCACGATCATTTATCTTCAAAATTTTTCATCAGAAAGATCCTCTATGGATAGAAGGCGTATCAACCAACTTGCACTTGGTCGTGACATCATCTTCATCACCGTGGCCGTGCTTACAAGTCATTGTGTTATAAGAAGACGCGCGGAAAGGATGGAGCTCTCATTTAACGACTTCTGCTGCGAGTGAAGATCCGCTGAGGAAGAGTGAACTGTTATCCACTTTCTTTGTCAATGTCCTATCTCTTGCAAGGTGCAGATATAGGTTATTTGGCTCTTCCAATTCCTGTCAGCTTGATGGAGCTATCGTCCATTCGATGTCAAATCTTCAGGCTTGTTTCCAGCGTAGGGTAGTGGTGCTTTAGTTTAGAATGTGCAGTCCTTGCGCTGAGCAATTTCTTCTCCCCTCATTTGGAGAACTTGGTTAGTATAGGGACTGCGTTCACCTGTGGCATTACAACGGGCCGCTACACGTACATCAAATGAAGCTTTTGGTATCAAAACTACCACTTTAAGCCTAACCTAACCTAACCTAACCTAACCTAACCTAACCTAACCTAACCTAACTCTCTTGTATTAGACTATAGCTGATCTAACGCTTGACCATAAGAAATCACTTGATATTACGAGAGTTTACTACTTCAGAGATAACAACTCTGAAGAGGAGACTATCGAACGGATATACCTTTTCATATTGAATAAAGCAGCATGGAATTCAACGGACCGTAGTTGGTTCAATACACCACATTCCAACGGTGTCCAGCAGTGGGCAGCAGGAAAACCAAGTAAATACTTGAGTTCGAAAAGAGAATGGTTCGCACTCTAACAGGAATTCTAAAAGGACACTGCGTTATTGGCAGTTTCGTCGCCGTGGTCTAGTAGGTAGTGTGCTGGCTTATTAGACGTAAAGCCAGCGTTCGAGTCCCAAGACAGACATCAAAATAAAAAATACAAAAAGTATTTTTTCGGCGATTACTTCTCTTTCTCTTCTTGAAAAGTTTCTCAAAAATCTGTCGTTCGAAGTGCCATATAAAAAGGCACGGGATGTCTTGGAAAGGAGTAATCTAGTAATTCTTATTATTTATGCAAAACAAGTGCAAAGATGAACAACAAATAAAGCAATTGTTGTTGTTTACATCAATCTGTAAACAATGGCACACAGAATTATGCGAACAATATGGCATTTAATTAAAATTAAACACAAATTTATTTTTATTTTATTTGCAATCTAAGAGCTCGTATTTGAAACGTTTTTAAAAGTTAAGAACATAACAATATTTTGGAATTATTAAGGATATATTTGTGTAGGTTATTGAAAAATTTATAATGTGTACACTGTTTTTAAAGAGGATGGCTGGACCTAATTGAAGTGCCCTTTGATCTTGGATTTGAGTCTAGGAATAGTTTTTAGTTAATTCGCATAATGCCGAGGTTTCACTAAATTCCAGTTATTATTTGCGATACTTCCTGAATTGGTTACTTCAACTCTACAGTCAGGATTACAAAAAAGTTTCTCACACCATTTATGTTGTATTTTTGCTAATTTTATTCGTAACTGGGGTTACCTGCAATTTAGAGTCGACTGCGAACGAAAAATTTTTTTTTGGAGAGAATTTTCATGACAATTTTTATTTTTACAATCAAAGATTTTGCCAAAAGACTGCTTTGATATAGGTTTTGAACTACTGTTACGAGTTTAATAACTCAACGCGATACCATCTAGACTATGGTAGTCTAGACGTTTCCAATTAGAAAATCTCAGATTAAGTTGTGGTGCACGATAAGATTACTGTTTCTTATTTCCTAACATTTATCTTATAGACCTACGTATTGATTTATTAGATTACCTGATGCACAGTAAAATTATTTTCAAGTGAAATAAGATAAGAAAACGAAATACAAAAAATATTTCCAAGGCGATTTCCTCTCAGCAGACTTGTGGTAAAAACTCTAACAGACTTCGCCAATAATGGGTAAAATTGACAAACTTGATCGTAAATTTGGATGTAATTAATCACCCCTATTGCAAATAGCTGTTCCCATAAAAAATTCTCAAATTTCCTCATTTCCTATCGTGAATCATTCCCAAAAAAATTTTTAATTTAATTTTTAATTTAATTTTTTAATACCTTACCGCTACAGGGCAAGTTTTCAATGGCCACATTCAGTAGGTATTTGAATCCTTCTTTGTTCGCCCTGTAAAATTTCTGGAATCTGTAAAAGAATTACCGCCACACATAAATATTTAAGGTTGTATAATTCTTACTTTGGCTTAGGAAGTGATAGTGGATTCGGTTCATTTCTAATAGTTCTCCTCTGCAACCTTTCCATAGATTGTTTCTCCTCTTCCAACACCAAAAAACGAAGATAAACGCTATTATATTTTTAAAATTTGTATTTTTCTTTGATAAATTGTTGACAGGTAATTCACAATAAAAAATTTTTGTTTATACAACATTTATCACTAATTCATAATAAAAACTTTTACTCTCAATATATTCGCAATACCGATTTTTTGGGATGAAAATAAAAGTTTACTCCCAAATAACTTCCTCCCATAATATTTACGATAGGGGTGAATATGTTTACGGGAATAATATTTTAACAGGCGAAATTCTTCAAGAAGAACATTTCTGGTTTATTATCTTTATGGAATTTTGTTGTATAGTATAAGACATGTCTGTCATAAGCACAGACTTATCGTAGACCATTTAAGGCAAAGCTTATATAAAAGGAAATCAACTGGTTTGTGAACCATAAAATTCGAAAAGCTTGCTTACATTGAATATTTTTAAAAATTCTAAAAATTGTATGAAATTTAAAAAAAAAAAAATTCTTTTACCTGAAGCTCTTAGTTTCTTTGCTATTGTTGCCCACTGTTTGCTTGTATAGCAATTGTAAGCATTTATGTTTCGGCGATTAGTTGACTTCAATTCATATCAGTTATGTTAGTTTTTAAGCCGTATTATTTTGTCTCTTTTGCCTATTTCTTAACTTTTACAAAGAAACACCATTCGGAGATTAGTTCTCGATTTGATTGAACCCCCGGTAAATGTCATGGTAAATAAATGGTGGGCATTACTTAACATTATATGGAGATTTGCGAAAGTAAAACAATGTGCTGCAGTATTACATGGAAAAAAGTTCAAAGGATTTTGCTTGCTAGCAGTGTACTAATAATGAACAGGAACCGAAAACAAAAGGAATGCTAGGATAATCAGTAAAATCAGAGGAAAAATATGTTGTTAGCGCGGTTTTAATACACTCTTTTTTTAAATAAATCCCATCCATTTAATTTATGTTTCTATCCGGTCATTATTTTCTGGATTATTTTTTGTTTAATGACTCTTCATAAATTTGCTATTTGCGGCTTTAATGATTTGATAAATTTATCGATAATTATTGGCGCCATAACGACAATAAACAAATAAAGTGATAACAATTAATTAACATACAATAAATTTAATTCCTTCCATTCGATAATAATTATAATTAAAATATTTTCAAAATTAAATTAACAAAAACTAAGGAGGGAAAATAATGGCTAGTATTAGTTTATGTAGGAGAATATCGTAGTGAATTTATTTATTTCAAATAGATAAACAATTAAGGCTCATAAATCAGACAATCAATAAAGAAAAAATAAAAATGATAATTCTACATATTTATAGTGCATATTTATCGTACTTTAAATAAAATGAAAAATTAGAAAAAAAAATTATAGAAACCTTTTTTAATATATTTTAATCTCTAATGAATTCTAAAAACATTTCAATTTCGATAATTTTAATTCAATTTAATTTTTAAGAAGTAATATTAATAATTGTGTAGGTACCAGAGATCAGCAATGAGTATTCAAAGAGATGTTTGCTATTGTATACATTGTGCATCTAAATGAGTTGGCTTATGAATCGACCATATTTCGAATAGTCTGAGTTTGATGTCAACGTTGTATGCATACTCATTGCAACCTCTATTTATAAATCAACGTTGTAGTGAGTGCAAACGTTGGAGTAAATAAATTTAAATATTATTTACTCTCAAATATTCAAAATTTTATGAGTGATATCTCTGGTAAGCCTAACTGCCAGATTTTGATGATTTTGAACTTCAAAAATTTCATTTTGGCAACATGACGATTTATGCCCTAATTTTCTTTACTTCCTTAAGCTTTGTATAACAAGGTGTAAAGTCTAATATTTTTTATAAATTATTTTCGAATACCCTTGATCATTTTTCTGTATCTTATACCGTTTTAATCCTTTAAAAGCCAAACAAAATTCAACTCGTAAATAACATCGTAGTTGATAATAAATTGTTATACGCCATTGTAGACAATTTTAAAAATTCGATTATAGCTTCGAATATTTCCATCGGAAGAGCAAATGCAAGTGCCATTATTTTTTCAAGAGATGTCATTGTTTTTAGAGCTAGGAAATATATTGTTACGTTTTTACCTTTTAAAAACGTTAAAAATATGAGTTCGTAGATTGAAAATAAAGTAAAAATAAATTTGTGTTTAATTTTAATGAATTCTTTATTATCTGCACAACTTTTGTGCCACTGTTTCAGCTTATTCTACGTATACAACGATAATTTTCGCAATATGTGTTTGTTCGTGATAATCCCCTGCTTATAACCTTTTGTAAACAACAACACTTGTTAGTTATTCTCCGCTCACAACCATTTTGTAAGCACTACACTAACAACTGCTTCCTTCAGACGCAACTTGTCTGCACACAACCGAAAGATTTATCACTTCAACCAACGTAATGTTGTTATACACGACTAGCTTAATTCACACTCCGAATACAACGTGCCGTCTGCACACACGACTGATTAAACTCAAACTCTGAACTCTGAATCCACGATAGATTTTAATTTTCAACCAACATGACGTCGTCTTACACTATTCAAATCAAACTCCACCCTGCTCGCTTTAACTTGCCTTTTATATTACTGGATCATCAGTGTGATGAATGCCCTTGAAGGACGATGACGTCCTTCGGGAACAATCTAAAAATGTAAACAACTTATCTCCATTTTTTGTTGTTTCGTGTTTACATTCGAGTAGGTAGATTAGTTGTTGTTGCGTTGTTTCTCTGTTCGCTATTTTTTACTGCACATTGTTGTTGCTTGTTTACTTCTTTGTTCCCTTCATGTTGTTGTTGGTTATTTACGCCTTTTTATCCTTTAATGCAAACAAGATTGGCCTTTTCGCCGGCTTTTGGTAAATTTTCGCATCAAATTCCTGACTTGCTGAAGCTTCCTCCTCCATTTGAAAGACATAGCCGAGTTATCGTAGTCGCTTGATGTTAATACGCTGGGCAATATCCATGTCATTGAGGAGCTCATGGAGATCATTGTTAGATCAGAGGGGAGGATGAGCCTCTTGTAAAGTATTTGTTTTGTGCTAATCAATTGACTATTGAGACCATAGTAGCACCTGTTGGCAAGAGTGATCCTGGGCCTAAAAATCCAGAACATTTGCTTCGTCATATATTGATTTTTATTTTGATGACTCATCAAACTCATTAAAGGTCTTATATATTTTGGCGGATTTCTTTTAAAATCTGAATTATAGCCTGAAGCTTTTAATTTTTCTTTTTATTTTCGCGGTTTCAATACAACATATTCCCATAATGCTACCATAACACCCTGCACAAGTCACTAAACATGTTTCTGTCCCTCTGTCCCTCTCTCTGTCTCTCGTTCTATGTGTATCCCAGTGTCAGCCTGCGTTCTATTGTTGGTGTGTCTGTCTACTTCTCACAAAATAGGTGAGATTGCAAACATTAAGCCTTTATTTAATGGTTTCCATTTTGCATCCAGAAACATCTACAATAACAACAATAATAAAGAGAAAAACATTTCACAGCTAAAAATTGTCACTCGTTTTTATATTGAAATGGAATGAAAAAGAAAAATTGAAAATATTTTAATTTTTTTTTCTGTCTTTTACTGAAAACCCGAAGCCGCTTAAACACTGTAATCCTTGGTAACAAACAGTACATACACACGGACAGAGACATACAGACACAGGATTTAAAATTTCATATGAAATTTTCAACATTTAAATAACGTTTGTCTGTGCCTATGTGTTTGAGAGACAGAAATTTGACTATAAATTATATTCTTATTTGTTTTTCTCTCTCGCCCTTTCACTCTCTCTCTCTCTCTCTTTCTTTAATTTTTTGGTTTTTTTTTTTTTGGTGAGTGTTTAAAGCTGGGGAGAAGTGAAAAGAGAAACGCATTGTAGGATTTTATTTAAATTGTTAAAGAAACAGACGTAAATCCGAATGTTAATGAAATTCTTTAAAAGGCTTTAAAAAGTCAAAATAATCTTATGTGTGTGTGTGTGTATTTTTGTTTGGTTATATGTGTGTATTTAAGCTTTTTTGTTCTCCTCATTTTTTTTTGTTTTTTTATTTAATAAATTTCATAAAATTCGTTATTGAATGAACGTGCAAAATGTTTTCTCCTGTCAGTTTTTAAATTCCTTTTTTTTCTGATTTTATTTCATTACGATTCTATTTAATTTTCTCAAACGTTATGATGTCTTTTGATATCTCTCTCCCTTTCTCACTCTATCCCGCTCTTTTTCTATTTTTTTTAGTTAAACTTTTAACCCGGTATTAGTAACGTTCAAAGTTGGGATCATAAAGACAACAAAAAATCATCAAAACCAACAAAACAGAAAAAAAAGTTTAAATTTCTATAGCCAAGCCAAGACTTAAAACAGGATGCACTACAGGCTTCAATTATTTCGTAAATATTCGAATATAATAATCGAATCGATCAACACTAATGCTTTGTTTACTGTAAGTTATTCATGCCCTAAGAGAATCTTTATAGAGTAGGGTTTGTATTTTGTTTTTTGGCCTGACGAACCAGCTAAATAACATTTATTAGGCAGAGTATTTGCTTCACCATTTCAAATCACTCGATGATGATTAGGAATGCTTATAATGCATAACGTTTCATGCCTAGAGTAATTATTAATAGTCTCTTTACACTTCAGGATGGCCTTTGATCCTGTATTAAATACAGCAATAACTATTCAGTAAGATAAATAGAATCGAATCATACTCATAATTTCTGATACTCAAACATATATAATTTGTCATTACAACCCTTCAGTCAGGATTATTGACCTAGTTTCTCACACTACTTATGTTGTGTGTGTGTTAATTTTATACATAAGTGGCGGGACCAAACACAGAGTTTTTGATATACTTTTGATGGCAATTTTATTTTTGCTCTCAGAGTTTTTGCCAGAAATCTGCTGAGAAGAAATCGCCGAAAAAATAAATAAAATACAAAAATTTTGATGTCTGGCATGGGACTCGAATCCTGGCTTTTCGTTTAATAAGCCTGCATACTACCTACTAGACCACATTCATATTTATTTTAATATTATGCAACCTCTACTCATATTAAAATTTTGAAGTACTGATTAACAACTCGTATGTTGATGTTGATTTCGTTTCCATAATTCAGCATATACAACAAGCACTAATACTAAAAGTATTTTTCTAAAGTTATGAATCTAATCTAAAGTAGTCGCCGTAGTCTAGTAGGTAGTGTATTTGCTTATTAGATGTAAAGCCCGGGTTCGTATCCCAGGTCAGTCATCAAAAACAAAATATGAAAAATAAAAAAGATTTCTTGGACGACTGCTTTTCAGCAGATTTCTGGCAGAAACTCTGAGAATAAAAAAAAATTGCCATGAAGAGCTTCACAAAAATCTGTCGTTCGGGACTCGACTTTAAACTGTAAGTCCCAGCACTCATGTATAAAATTAATACACACAACATGGGAAGCTAACTAGTGATTCTGACTGAAGTGCTGTAATGACCAATTATGTATGTATGTAAGGATCTAAATGAGTAGTTTTATGAATCGGACATATTTCGTATGGTATGAGTTTGATGTCAAAGTTGTAAGTATACACAATGCAACCTGTACTTGTAAACCAATGTTGTAGTGAGTATGAATGAATCTCTGAGTAATTAAATTTCAATATTGTTGACTAACTTATGGCCCACAGGCAGTTGTTATTTCACCCTTTAATGAACTTATTGTTACCAATTTATTTCAGAAGAAATTCAACAATCCTATTTTTTAGAGGATGTTGTAGTGCTGTAGTAAAGTCGCCGTGGTCTATTGGGTAGTGTGTTGGCTTATTAGACAAAAGGCCCGGGTTCGAATCCCAGGTCAGACATCAAAACGAAAAATATTTCTTCGGCGACTTCCTCTCAGCAGATTTCTGGCAAAGACTGAGAGTAAAAATTGCCATGAAAATAATCTAAAAATCTCAAAAATCTGTCGTTCGGAGTCGACTTTAAACTGTAGGTCCCGACACTCATGTATAAAATTAACACACACAACATAAGTGGTGTGAGAAGCTAGGTCGTAATCCTGACTGAAGGGTGGTAATGGCCAATTATGTATGTATGTAGTGCTCATATCGATATGTTTCTGTACGTACTTGATAAGATATTGAGCAGCATTCAGATCATTACAACCCTTTAGTCAGTATTACAGCCTAGCTTCTAACACCATTGACTGTTGTGTATGATAATTTCATTCGTAAGTGGGGAGGGGGTCTCAGGTCGGAGTGGTAGCTTTGATATCACAAAGTTCACTTGAGCACGCATAGCGGCCCGTTGTGATAGTGTGGAAGGAGGGGCACCTACAAGATTTGTTGGTAAGCTCTTCATTGAAATTTTATTGACTGTCAGAGTTTTTTGCCAGAAATATGCCAAATATTGTTTTCATTTTGTTGGAAATGTTACACATGGGGTCTGATCCGTGGCCGTATGTCTAATCAGTCAAAACACGTTACCTACTGGCCACGGCGACAATGTTCTATGATAAAAGTATTTTAGTGTTCGTAAGCGAATCATACTTATTTTTTGCTTCGTGTATACAAATGTTGAGTTATACACACATACACGAAACTCACAACACTCATGTTGTGTGTGTTAATTTTATATGAGTGTGGCGGCACCTGCAGTTTAAAGTAGGCACCGAATGACAAATTTTTGAGAACATTTTTCATGACAATTTTATTTCGCTCTCAGAGTTTTTTTTTTTTTTGTCAGAAATCTGCTGAGAGGAAGTCGTCGACGAAATATTTTTTATTCATTTTTTGTTTTAATCTCTGATCTGGGATACGAACCCGGGCTTTAGGTCTAATAAGCCAACACACTACCTGCTAGACTACGGCGACTTCTGAGTTATGGAGAGTCGAAATCAACAATATCGTACATGTTTTTAAGTATAGATATGATGAATATGAATAGTAGACGTTCCATGATATTAAAATGAGTATGAATGCGTGAGTATAAGTATCAGAGTGAGTCTGATTCGATTCTACTTATCTCGTTAGATACTAATTGCTAATCTCTAATGGGGATACATTACAGCCTTTAATTATTTCGTAGCAAGTCGAAGAGAAACTCAGGCTTACGTAAACCTTAAACAAGTGAAAGTCAACATTAACAAAGTCTTTCTAGCTCCAGCAGCAAGAGCAGTCTAAAACGACATGTAGAGTGTCCTCCCCCAAAAAAAAAAAGAAAATTATTTTCATTTTCGTTTTCATATTTTTGAAAGCGTGCCTGTGTGTCAGTGTGTTTGAGTGCTGTTGTAGTTGTTGTATTTTCTCTGTTTGCTGCTTGTATTACAGTTTTTTTGAAAATCTTTACGGATTTAAGAAATTTTCAAATTTAGGTTGCCATATATTGTTAATAAAAAATCATAAAATACACACACACACACATCCATACACGAATACATTTTCAAAAAAACAATTTCAAAACAAAAGAAAATGCTGGAAAAACACAATATGAAAGGGGAAACAGCAATCGAATTTTGCCATTCTGGAAACGTGGTAATCTATGATTTTTATTCGTATTTTTTGCTTAAAAAATGAAGCGTTTTGTGGTTGATTTCATTTATTTGTATGTGTGTGTGCGTGCATGTGGGATGGTTGCGTGTATGTGTGTGATTGTTTAAGGATTATTGTTCATATTCCACATACAGATTGTTTTTTTTATTTATTTTTTTGTTCTCTCTCTCTATTTGCCATTATTGTACGTTGTCTTGGGCTAAAGTATTAAAACGGCAAAATGAAAACGTGATTTTTCAATAGCAAAAAATTTTAAAAAACAACAACAACAACAACAACACCACAAAATATGAAATCATAGTACAAATACTATGTTTTCATAATCCCCCAACAATAACAAGAGAATTTCGTAAAAAATATTGAAAAAAAACACAAAGAATCAGAAAATATAGAACGAAATAGGCAGCCTAATACTAGCGATTTGGGATAAAAATAAATATTTGCGTAGATTTTTATGCTAGGCAAAGTCAAAACTCCATTTTTCGAATGTAATCTTAGCGTAAAAACTTGGAAAATGGAAAAATTATTAGGTACAGCAAGATAATCAGAATTACACGATTTTATATGAGGATGGAATTTTTGTGGCTTTTTGAAAATGGGTTACTCTATGGTGAAAATTAAGTGAAAACAAATCTCATGCAAACGCAGAGAACATATGAAAATGAAAATGTTAACAAAGGCGAAAGTAATAATCGGGAAATATGGTTGAGGCTTTTGTGGCATTATGCATGTTTGGTAGTCCAAATTTGCAGAATATGAAGCGAAATCAAATTGTCCACAAATAATACAAACAAGTCAGCTTTAGCCACTGAATATACGGTTTTATCTAGACATACATTCATGGGTAGGTAGGTAGGTCGAAGTGGCTGTCTATCCGATGAGCGGACACACTTAGGCCGCATGCAGACCCATTGTGATACATACCACAGTATCATCCTCTCCCCTATTCCAGGAACCACTTGTAGCTTCCGATGAAGTAACTTAGACTGCCAATATCCATGCATGACAGTTCATCTAGTGCCGGGCAATGTGCATAGTAGGTGAAGAATAGTTTCATCCTTTTCCTCATCTCCACAGCTTCTGCAGAAATCATTCGCGAGCTGTCCAAGACCGATACGCCTCGCATGTGTTCCTATAATACAATGCCCTGTAATAACCCCAATAACAGCGCTGAGCCTGCTTCTTTGGAGCTTAGTAGAATCGCCCTGCGCCTTTCTTCCAGCCTTGGGCAGATTTTTTGCGCCACTCTGTATTATCTGAAGCTGCCCACCTATTGTTGACAAAGTCCATGTCCATCATAAACCCTTAGGTACTTAAAGGGATTCCCAATGTAGAGAATTCATCAGACAGGTCGATGGTCGTGTTTCTTCTGGTCAAATCATCTGCTCTTCAGTTGCCGAGAATATCCTTATGTCCCGGCGACTTCGAATAATATATTCTGCCATTTATACCTTTAATAACACTTTTAAAATATGAGCTCGTAGGTCGCAAATAAAAATAAATTTGGGTTTAGTTTTAACTAAAATTTTTACTAGTCGAACAATTCTGTGCCACGGTTTACAACTTGATGTAAACAACAACAATTGCTTTTGCTTTTGTTATTCCACTGTTTATGCTCTTTACATAGACAATAACAATTTCTGGACAATTATTCTACAAATCTTTGTAACGGAGATCTAATAAATTACGCTTATTCCCTTCAAACAAATCCGCGTCTTTACACAAGAAATGACTGAACTTCACTAACCCAGTCGTGCTGCTTGGCCTGGCCTTTTGATATGGTAATGTAAACAATCTGATGAATGTTACTTGAAGGCTGAATATTCATTTATTCGCCTTCTTGAAATCTATATAACCGGTGATTTTTTAGCTATTGTCTTTTTGGCAACACCGGTTTAAACAGCTCACGTACGGTTCGTGTTTTGTTTTACTGTGAAACATCTTCAGTTTGGTCTATAATTTAACCATGAATCGTCTTACAAACAAACAACGCTTGCAAATCATTGAATTTTATTATCAAAATGCGTGCTTTGTTAAGAAAGTTCATAGCACGCTTCTTCCATTTTATGCGTTCAGCGACGAAGCTCATTTCTGACTCATTGGATACGGAGATATGCAGAATTATTGATTTTGAAGTGAAGATCAGCCAGAAGCATCGCAAAAGCTACCAATGCAATCCAAAAAAATTCATAGTTTGGTGTGGTTTATGGACTGGTGGCATCATTGGACCGTATTTCTTCAAAGATGCTGAGAATCGTAACGTAACTGTGAATGGTGAGATAATATCCTACTTTTTTTTTGCCAAAAATGCAAGAGCTTGACTTGCATGATATGTGGTTTCAACAAGAAGCACACGTAACAATGGACTTATTGAGAGGCTAGTTCTGCTAACATTTTATTTCACGTTCGGGACCGGTCAATTGGCCGCTTAGATCGTTTGATTTAGCGCCCTTGGACTATTTTTTTTGGGACTATGTTAAAGCTCATGTCTATACAGTCAAGCCCGCTTCAATTGACGCATTGGAAGACAACATTGAAGCATTTATTCGTGAGATACAGGCTGGAATAATGGAAAGAGTATGTCAAAATTGGTTTCAGCGGATGTACCATTTGAGGCACAGTCCCGGTCAACATTTACATGAAATTATCCACAAACATTAAATTATATGGACCGTACTATCGATTCTAATAAAGATTTAATGCATTTTTCTGAATTTTATGTGTTTTTTTTTTGGAAAATTTTCCTATACTATTTTTACTCTTTACTATAAATGTAAAAGTTGTTGTTTACGTTTATTCTTGTTGTTTTGTTGTTATATTTTTGTATACAATCATTTGTAAACGGGTTTGTTTACAAAATGTTTTGTTTTTGTTGCCTTTGTTTATAACTTTAATGGCAAATACCAGTATCTAGATTATTTTTATTTTCATAACAATAACCATCAAGTCTACTGATCCGATTGATTGCCGCTAAGAAGCAGTCCTATTAGCCAGGCATAAAAGCATAAATTTCCGGAAAAAGAATAAATTTTTGTTACATCTTACCGTTAAAAATTTTTTTATGCTGAAATTTATGCTGGTCATATACACACTTTAGGAATTTTGAAAAGAATTTACTTTTTTGCTTTTAAAAACTAAAGCCTATTACTAGCATTGCTTTGTAGAGCTTCTTGGAAATTATATCAAACGAAACTTTTCAAGGAGATCTTTTTTCATTTCCTGCAGAGATGGTACAACATTACTATTTACCAACAATTTCTAAGTAAATCGTTATTACCTTATGAGAATAACAAGTTAAGTTAATCAAAATTTAAGCAGATTTTAAAGGAAAGGCTTTAAATTCCTAAATCGAATTGCTTTTTTCTTTTTTTTTTCTATTTTCATTTTGTTTTATTTTGTTAAACACAACGCCCCTTAGAAAAGGGAAGAAAATAAATTTACCGATAAAACCCTGAAAATTAAGTGAAACAAAACCACTGTATTATGTGGCATTACTGAGTAAAACCACAAAATTATCAACATAACCGAATAGATACAAAAAAAAAGAGAGAATAAAAAGAAACACATACTCTTAACACTAACATATGTATACATATACATACATATATGTATATATGTATAGACATACACATGTATAAGCTTACATTACCAATAAACACCTACAAATAAATGGTATCGTAAAAAATACAGAAAGAGAGAAAGAAAGTAAGAAGGGAAAGTGAGAATAATAAAAGTGAACATGTTAATCTCTTCAAATACATGAAAAACAATCGAATCGAAATAGAATTTTAACAATAAAATTACAATAACAAAACAATGTAGTAAGTAAAGCAAATTTATACAAACAGCACCCTCCAACTTCTTATCCTATTTTTCTCAAATTATGTTAAACAAATATACATACGTACAGACTCGCAAATTGTTATCGACTTTTATACACAAAAACAGCCGCCAAGTTAAGATAAGTTATCGATATACGAGTATGTATGTATGTACAAATAATTGCTCACTTAATTGGTCATTACAAACCTTTAGCCAGGATTTTGACCTAGCTTCTCACACCACTTATGTTGGTTGCGTTAATTTTATGTATGAATGGTTGGACCTACAGTTTAAAGTCGACTCCGAACGATAGATTTTTTGCGAAAGCTCTTCACGGCAATTTTATTTTCAATCAGAGTTTTCGGAAGAAATCCCCTGAAAGGCAATCGTCGTTTTTTTTTTCGTATTTCGCTTTGATGTCTGACCTGGGATAGAACCCGGGTTTTTCGTCAAATAAGCCAACATACTACCAACTAGACGAGGGCGACTATATTATTATAATTGTTGTTGTTGTTTTTGTTGTTTATGTTTTCTAATTACAAAATAATTAAACACAAAAAAAAAATTTAAATTTCCCAAGGAAAAGAATACATACGAGCAAATCTCTGGCTTAATGTTAGTTTTTTTTTCAAAATCAGGGTTTTTTAAATATTCTGGTAGCGAAAACTTACATAAAGATCCCCTGGAAAATTCAGCTGTCGTTGTTGACGAATAGTTGACTTACAGTAATTTGTACCAAGTGAAGACTTCAACTATAGTATTATTACGGTTTTACCTTTCAAAAACGTTAAAAATATGTGTTCGTAGATTGCAAATAAAAAATAAAAATAAATTTGTGTTTAATTTTAATGAATTCTTTATTATCTGCACAGCCTTTGGGTCACTGTTCCAGCTTATTCAACGTATACAACGATAATTTTCACAATATGTGTTTGTTCGTGATATTTCTTTGCTTACAACCTTTTTGTAAGCAACAACACTTGTTAGTTATTCTCCGCTCACAACTGTTTTGTAAGCACAACACTAACAACTGTTTCCTTCAGACGCAACTTGTCTCCACACAAGTCTAACTGAATTATAGCTCGATCTCGTGTCTTCACACAACCCACTGAATTATTACTTCAACCAACGTAACGTCGTTATACACGACGAGCTTAATTCAAACATCGAATACAACGTGCCGTCTGCACACACGACTAATTCAACTCAAACTCTCAACTCTGAACTCCGTTCTTGCTCGTTTTGTCTTGCCTTTTATATCACTGGATCATTAGTGCGATGAATGCCTTCGAAGGATGATAACGGCCTTCGGGAACATTCTAAACAAAGTTAGTAAAAGGTCAGTAATTCTTGTGCAAAGACGCAGTGCATTTAAATATGTTTTTGTATGGATTTTGTTCTTTCCATTAATTTTTTTTTATAGAAATTCATTTGTTGAAATACACAACTAATTTGAAAGTGTTCCGTTGTTAAGCTGAAATATTTAAAAAAAAAAAAAATTCATACTGTAGGCAGACAATATTCTCATAACTTTAACAATATCTGGCATTCCGATTAAATTTTGTAAAAAGTTTGTATTTTACTAACAAAAACTGTACTAAAGTACTATCTCAACTGATTCATCTTCATTTAATAATTTCCTGGGTATTACATGACGTATGATTATTTGTATGTCAATATAACATTACTCATACGCCAAGTGTAAAATTAGTATGGATTGTTATTGGGAAGTAAATTATGTAAATATGTTAAAATAGAAAATAAATTTTTACTATTAATACCGAGGGGCGATTGGAATGGGTAGTAAATATGAAATTTAAAAAATCTATATTTTTTCAAAATTTATATTTTTGTTGTGAAGTACAATTGTTTCGATTAGAAATCGAATATTATTTCATACATATGAGTGCCGCAACAGGCCTCACAGGAACCTTATTTGATCGTACCAATTTTCGTGAAAATTTTGGATTATTTGGGATCGTATCTCGCCTTCAAATGCTCAATTACCACTTCCTTATCGGCATAATACTTTTCTTTAACAGCGCTCTACAAAAAATAGTCCAACGTTGTCAAATTGCAGCTTCTTGGCGACAAATTTCCATCATCACTTCGGCTAATTAAACGGCCACTAAACGTTTGATGCAATAAATCGATTGTGGCATGAGATGTGTGGCAATTTGTTGAAACCAAACATCGTTCACATCAATACAATGAAGGGCAGGTTCAAAAATGAGTATCCTTGATCGTTTTGGTATTGTCGATTTATAAGTTGCACCAAACACTTACAAGCAATGGGTGTATTGTCTCCTATAAAACCTCGTGTATGTTTTCTGAGTCCCAAATGTGGTTGTTTGTTTATTAGCGTATTTATCAAGGTGAAAATGAGCTACATCCGAAAAATGATTTCTTTGCCACAACCGACATCATCGTGTAGTTTCTCATTGGCCCATCTAGCGAAGCGAAAACGAACCGGATGGTCACAGGGCTTCAATTCTGGAAACAATTGGAGTTTGTAAGGAGTAATACCGAGCAAGAATGATAAACTAAAGATTACACCTTGCACATGATTTCCCGTTAGATGACGTTGTTGGACTATTTTAAAGGTTTCCAAGTCTTTTCCATATGTGAAAATTAACATTTCTTCTGAAAAATGTGTGCACTACGTAAAAGTAGTTGACAGGCCTGCAATATAACTTACATTATCATTAGCCAATGGGAACACAATTTGCGTGACGTCATTGATTCAACATGCGCAGAAAGTTTTAATTTTATGTGCGTGATGGCTTAATCTTCAGTTTATCATTCTTGATAACGAGATTTTTTCGCAAAATTTCAATATAAACTGATGAGTGAATGAGTTGATATTGATGGATTCTTATACTCACTCTCAGCTACAGCTTTGATAATTTCGCGGGTGCTTGTCCTTATCTGTAATCAAATTTTTTACGACATTTTCGTGTAATTTCCGATCAATTGTCTTTGTTTTGGCAATAAATTTTCATTAAATTTGAATGTTACTCAAGAGTAAATCGATTCATTACGTTCATTGGAGATAAAGTAATGAATTTGGTGATAGAATAGAATGACATAAGTATTGCCAGATTCGAAACAACTTTAAACCATATACATAAGTTTGATGTATACCAGCCTTATAAGTGGCGGACAATACGATACTTATCATATATATTATTTCTAAAGCACTTTTTTTTGTCGGTTGCAAATATCTCCCATACCACCGCATCAAATTTAATGAACGATATCTCATTTTAAAGCTTATATCTAACACTAATGGCAAAAAATAATTAGAAATTGAAAAATTAATATTTTCATTGATAAAAATTATAATTTATATAGAACTGCATAATAATACTGTTGTCATTATGATTATACGTTTTTATTCAAGTTTGGTAATACAGGCTCGCTTAATAGTAATGCAGTTCTACATAATATAGTATGTATTAAAATCTATTCTGGCAATACCGCTATTTACTATAATGTTGTTGTTACTAAGTCAGTTATATATAATATGCATATTTAGTTGTAAAAAGCTGTTTTGGTAATACTATGCAGTAGTTGTTAGATCAAGTGCGATAAACAGGGTCGCTTAATTGTAATGCTATTCCACATAATAATATATAAAGTTGTAAAAGCCATTTTGGTAATGTCGTTATTAGTCACGGCATTGTTTGTTTTATGAAGTGTAGTAATACGGTGTCTTTTAATATGTACAAATATATAGTGTCAGCTGATATTTAACAGTTAAAAAGGTTTTAAGAAAAATCAGAATAAAAATAACGCGCATTTGGAAAGACAAATGCAATTATAATGTCAATCAGAAATCCTAATGCTAAACAGGGGTTAATAAATTGTATCAGGCTAATCATAACAAGCTTGAGAGAGCACATCATATCAGCAAAATTTATTCATACCGATAAAACTGTACTCATACTCCGAATCAACCTAACACCTTCTGATCAAACTGTGCCATTCCGAATGACACGAAAACAATTCCATGTGACAGTTGCTTTTGCTATGACGATAAATAAAGCACAAGGTCAAACCCTTCAAAAGGTAGGATAGTATTTACCAGAACTGGTCTTTTCACATGGGCAGTTATATGTGGCTTTTTCTCGAGTGCGTACGTTTAAAGATATTTTTGTTTGTATTAAGGATTCGTACGGGCAAAAGAAGAAGAAGTATTATAAAAGCATTTAAACATATGTATGTATGTTTATAAATATGTATAATAATATTATGATTTTTAATATTTTTATACTTTTAATAAAATTTCTATTAATTATTTTCATTTTATGTTACAAAAATGACAACTAACGGAGCGAAATATTCGCACGGGTCATCTAGTGTATATAAATTGAAATTTTTAAGCAGCTTAATTGTTTGTAATATTTATGCTTTTAATATCAATTATATTTCCTATAAACGTAATTTATTCAAACTTCGTTAATATAAAAAGCAAAGAAAATTATTTAAACTTAATGAATTACATTTGTATACTGGCATTAGGAATAGAAAAAAGTGTACAATTAAAATACAACGTAACAGGAAAATGTTGAATTGATGCCGATGCAAAACACTGCTACAGGATTACTAAATACTACACTATGAAACCAATACCGAATGCCCTCTGTGTCCATTGGCATTGTTGGCTATCGTTGTCTTAATTATACTTCAAACCAACAGCAAGTACTTTGAGAATAAATTCAACTGAAAAGAGTTGATTTTATTATTAATTCCAATGAGATTTTTATACGAAATAAATACTTTTGAACAGTAATTCGTTCTTTTGATATGGAACAGATATGCCAGTATTATTTACAGCACAAAGAAAATGTTTCAAATCAACAACCAAAGAATCTGGGACTACTTTGAACATGTTTTTATCATACTTTGTGTTGTCGAGCATACAGAATTTGACTTTGAACTGGCCGTCTATCTTTTACAGCTGGCGTCCATTGCCATGGAAGTGCTAATGGTAGTGGTAGTGGCAGTGGCAATGGAATAAAAAAAATAAAAAGAAAACTTCTGTAAGACTTTTTAATGACATTTTAAATTGTAATTTAATGTGTTGATGTCAGGTAAAATAAGAAGATGAATAAATAAAATGTAGGTAAACATTATCATGATAAAACAGTAATGCAAACAAACTCAAAAAAAAAAACACTCATTTTGTATGCCAGTTTGTTGTATTTTGGATGTCTTTTTATTTATTTATATTTCTTGTTTTATTTATCAAAAACACAAAAAACACAAAAAAAAAGGTAAAACAGCAGGAGTAGCAACACAGCCAGGCATCATTTAATTTAACAAAGATTTGCATAAATATGCGCCAAGTGTTGGTTGTCGCCAAACAACAGTTTGTAACGCAGATATAATATGTCACGCAAAATGCCATCATTTTTCTTTTGTCGCCTACCAAAAAGGTAAGGGAAAGAAGATTCCTTTCTTTTTCTTTTCTTTCTTTAAGAAAAAGAAAAATTTTTTGATTTAGAAAGCTGTAACGCATTTGATTTGGCCAAATTGTAATGTAAAGATATTTTATGGAACAAGGCTTTCATATGAAATGGTAATGAGCAACAAGCTGTATATAGGCCTTGTGTTAATGTCCTTGAAAATAAAAAAGAAGGAATAAATTTGACACGAAAAATATTTCCAACATAAACGAATGGAATTAATAAAACAAACTGTAACTGTAACTGTAACAGTAAAGGCAAGAATAATTTATTATTTGAAATAAAAAAAAATATTGCCTTGAAAGTAATCTACACTACAGTGTAGGTTGTTATTAAGCATTTGAAAGACAATCATTTCCTTATCACTGTTAAAAGCAAAAGAGAAAAAGAAATTAATTTTAAAACTTTAATTTATTAACGGCCGGTTGTTATAATAACAATTTTTTTGTAACTGTTAATGGCTTTTTCTTTTTTTTAAAAAAAAAGCTTAAGTCATCATTGATTTGCATATAAATCAACAATAAATATGTGTTTGGGGTGCAATAAACGACATTCAACGACTATGCGAATGCCTAAATATAGGTTATGGAACGTACACAAAGAACAAAAAGAAAGAACAAAAAAAAAAACCAAAAAAAACATTTTATGATGATGTTTTAAATACTCGTACTCGTACTCGTATGGAAATGCAACAATTCTTAACAATAAAATATTACACACACACACACATCTCATAATATTTTATACAATATTCGCGTATATTTTTTGTATATTTTTTTTATGTAAAATGCAATAAGATTATTTAAAAGAAATAAAATAAAATAAAAAATAAAAACAAAAGCCAAAACCCATTCTAGAATAAAGAAAATAAAAAAAGAACGACAGAAAGAGAAAGAAATAAATTTTAATGGATTTTTACTTTTGCAATGTTTTAATACTTCATTCCTATAAGTTTTCAATACAATGCCAGGCACCCATACCCACCATACACACATTGCACAATGGCCCTCTCACATACAATACACTTGCATGTGTTATACTTAAACATGCCATAAAAGAACTTCTCCCCATATATACTCGCCTGACGCTGTATACATGTGAACATTTAGTGTTTCCATGTGTGTATGCATTCGAGTCTTTTTTAATTCTTCTATGCGATTAAAAAGCTCGAATATGCGTTTATTTTCTGATCATAAAAGAGTCTTTAGTTCGGAACAAGAAAGTGACTATGAGCGACTCTTCTTAAAAAGTCATTTATGAGTCATTTTTTTTATATTATTTTAAAGTAATTTTCCAACCTTTTTCTAATAGTTTTATAATCATTTTCGAATCGCTTTCTAATCATTTATTAGTCTTATTAACCTTTGTTTATGTTTTTTTCTTCAAATCGTCTTTCAGTCATCGTTTAATCGCATATGAGTATTTTATGAGTCTTTTTATTGTCATTGTTTAGGTTGCTTACATGATTAAAATTTGAGTAATTTATCAGTCGTATTTATGATTGTATTTTACTCTACATCAGACATTAGTTTATTTACTTCTTTTTTTGTTAAAAAATAGTTCTTAAAATAAGATTTTCAATTAGGTAATATATTTACAATAATAGTGTTTAATATGATTAATTATTGGTATTTCGGCACTAGGCTTAGCGCTGGTCCGCCTCCAGGTGAACAATGCGCGGCTAATTATCCAAATAATCTTTCCGAACAGCAGCTCTAAGAAATTGTGGCGATATACCCATCTTTTACAGAAATAAAAATTTATACAGACTTACTTATTTAATTGGCCATAACAACCCGTTTAATGGATTTCGGCCTGCTGCAACACATCCTTCCAGGTGCCTCTGCTTCTTGCGCGCCTAAGCCAGTTGGTCACACATGGTCACAATCGATGACATGGCTTCCTCGATTTGATCCTTCCAACGGATACAAGGTCGCCCCCCCCGCATCAAATACTCGTCTCCCCGGAGCATCCTCCTCCATTCGAACGACATGGCCGAGCCAGCTCAGCCGGTGGATATTAATACGCTGTACAACGTCCATGTCATTGAAGAGCTCATACGAATGCGATGAATGATCGCCAACTCTCACTGGACCGAAGATCTTATGTAGGACTTTTCTCTCGAATAATATAATAAAAAAAGGAAAGCACTTTTTAATCATCTATCTCCTCAAAATATGATCATAAAATACGTAATTACAATCACTTTTCGAACCCCTGCATGATCTGTTTTCAATCAAGCGTTTTTCAATCTTCAGTATAATTAGAATAAAATAATAAATAACGAAATAATAGACACATTTTAAACGTCTGGATGATTAATTTCCAATTGATATACAATATTTATTGTATTTTAAATCGTACTAATTTTACCCATTGGCGCGAATCATTTTTGAGTCCTTTTTTAATCGTGTAACTGACTCGGAGATTTTTGATCACCAAAAGTACTCTAAAAAGACTCAGCAAGGTGATTTTTATAAAAACAATCTTTTAAATGCTTGCTGGGAAAAAACTTCATCCACACATGTACTCGCCTGACGCAGAACATTTAGCGTTTGCGTATGTGTTGTATGTGCAAGAGTATCTGTTTTAAAGTTAAGAAATGCTTTGTTTTTAACATAAAATAAATCCAAACGACAACAACAACAACAACTCACATGTTGCAAACTTTATAACACACACGAAATTCATTTTTAGGCATCCATTATTGTGCTTGTGTTGGTGCCTGATTATACATGTTTTGGTATAAAAATTAAGTTCTTTCGCGTTTTGGTCTTTAATTTTGTACCCAATTACAGTGGGCGGAGTAGTATATAAAAATGAAAGACACACCGATTACATATATAACTGGTCATTACAACCCTTCAGTCAGGATTATTGACCTAGTCTCTCACACTATTTATGTTGTGTGTGTGTTAATTTTATACATAAGTGGCGGGGTCTACAATTTAAAGTCGACACCGAACGACAGATTTATTTGAGAAACTTTTCATGGCAATTTTATTTATTCTCAGAGTTTTTGCCAGAAATCTGCTGAGAAGAAATCGCCGAAAAATACTTTTTGTATTATATTGTGATGTCTGCCCTGGGACTCGGACCCTGGATTTACATCTAAGAAACCAGCACACTGCCTACTAGACTATGGCGACTTCATAGAATGTAGCACACTCATCTATGTTTATTCAGAAAAGTGAATTTAAATGGCAAGTAACTTTTCATTTCCATAAAAAATCTTTTTTTCCTATCTACAGCCTAATACCGGTTTTGAGGAAAATCGATACATAAAATGTATGGTTGCCATGTATTACTTTATACAAAAATAGCGAAAGCAAGTTTTTGCTTAACACGTTGACTGTCATGGCAATTTTCAGAAAACTTGCCAAAAAGTATCATTTGATTTAGTGAGTACGAGATAACTCGCAGTTGCCACCGATTAACGTTATGAATTCTTTCATTTTTATTCTTTCCTCTTTTTGTATTTTTCATGTAATTAGTCTGGCTTGAATTGTTTTTGTTTCCAATAAATATTTTCAATTTAGTTATATTTGAATTACTCGTATTACGAGTAAGCTTTTCTTTCCCTCCACCATTGTGAAGGCAATCGGCATACTATTTTCAAATAAAGAGTTAACTGGGGATGTTATATTGTCATCCATGTTTGCCGCTTAATCTGCATCCATTCGGTTCCTATTATTTCTATAATCTAATCCAATCACCTATGATCTAATCTGCATCTGTTGCCTAACAGATACCAAATTGATAATAAATTTCTCTTATCTTTCGAAGAATTAACGAGTTTCTCGAAACACATTTGGATACATACATACTGGGGATGCCAATCGGGAAATCCCGAAGCTCGTTTTAAGAACTTGTCTCGGAATTTTACGGGATTTTCGGAATTGTGAATTCATATGTATTTTGACTCTTCAAAAGGTCTTGAAAAAAAAAAAAATTCTATATCACTTGACTTCGATAATAGCATCACCGATGAGGAAAACCCTACTTCCATTTCTAAAAAGTTATTTGATGCCATCGAAGAATGCCAAAGCCCTATAAAATGAATTAATAGAGTTACTGATTTGAAAGGTAAATGGTTGAAAGTGTGACGAACTAGGTTGAGTTTAGTACGTATGCGTTTAGCAAGCCGCGAGTAGGTCTTGCAGCGAATCGTACACATTGGTAGACCGGTCTATCAATGTCTTTCGAAAATGCCCAACCTTTAGCTCGTAAAGCTATAAAAAAACCCTTTTCTTCATTAAATACAGACATTTTCCTTCTTTCCAAACATTTCAATATTGTTCCTAAGGTCCTGCATTGGGCAACACTTGTGGTTGAGTGTTGCCAATTTAATCTAGAAATAGAACTTAATTTGCTTTGGCTAATGGAAGATTCATGCCACTACTAATAGTGGTGTACGTTGGTCTACGTTTATTGGTTGGTTTTTCTTAGGAATACTGTTTCCAATGTACATCGCAATTAGTTTATGATCATTGTTGATATGAGTCCCTCTTTTATTTAAGTAATACGAAAAGAAAACTTCTCTATATTGGCAATAGAGTTCCTTTAGACCCATAAATATGTGTAGATATTTTACCATAAGGTCATAATAACACTAAACAAATAATGAAACGTTTGTCGTTTTAATTCTGCACTTTGTAACAACGTTTATCTAAATTAGTATCGAAATTACTATTTCAGCAAAGAACGCAGCCTCTAGTGGCTCCCAGAATTTCTCGAATATCGTAAAGGTTCGTAACAGGACAAAAGTGTGCTGTAAAGATGTGTCCGGGAGCAGAAACGAACTGTACTGATAGCAGGCTTGTATTAATAATTCTTTGAGTATTCAGGAAGCATTTGTGTATTCCAATGTCTAATTTCTCTCCTTTCCTTCTGTAGGCTTGATACATTTAAAATTTCATTTATCCAGAGAGCTACATAAAAGGTCCGCCAAATAATTTTTTTTTTACATGCTTTAAAAAACTACTGAATTTTTATTTATTGAAAAGTACAATCCTTCCGGTTAATAATGAAAAATAATTTCATTCAAATTGCTGCCTCGGCTGGCCATGCAACAGCTACACGATCAGTATAATTTTTTAAGCATATTATCGATTGTGTGCAGCTGTTTTTTACCAATGGCTTGACGAATATTGTCCTTTAAAGCGTCAATTGTCTCTGGTTTGGCGGCGTAATACTTATCTTTGACGGCGCCCCATCAAATAATAGTCCAAACGGTGTCAAATCATAGCATGGAGGTGGCCAAACGACTACAGCTCGGCGGCTGACAATGCGATCTTAAGAAACAGGGCGCAAAACATCGAGTATAGCTTCGGCTGTGTGGCACGTAGCGCCATCCTGTTGAAACCATATGTTACCAAAATTCTTCTCTTCAATTATTGTGAACAAAAATTCGTTCAACATGGCCCGATAACGATCGCCATTAACTGTAATGGCCACTCCTTGCTCATTTTCGAAGAAAAGTGGCCCAATTATGCCTTCGGAGCAAAATCCACACCAAATAATGACTAGTTTTGGTCGCGTCGGCTTTACAATGTATGCGTGCGGTTTTTCTGTGGCCCAAATACGACAACATTTGCTTGTTTACATACCCGCCAATATCAAAATGAGGTTCATCTAAAAAGATGATTTTTTTTTTGCCAAAATCGCCATTTTCTGTAAGTCGATCGCAGGCCCACTTAGCGAAGCGAAAACGTATTGGATGGTCAATATTCATTCAGCGGAAGGATAACATTAATTATCGAGCAAATCAGACATGAGTTAAGTGTTACCTTTCACGAAATAAGCACTAGTTGAAAAAAAAAAGTTAGATGGCGGATCCGGATGTATACTGAAGTCGCTTTTGGTAGCATTATTCCTTTGAAAATGAGGACGGCAAAACTTTAAACTGTAGGTCCCGCCACTTCTGTATAAAATTAATACACACAACGTAAATGGTGTGAGAAACTGCGTGCTTCTTGGGACGATTGCTGTAGACTCTCTAATGATGAAGGTATAGCGCTAGTCATTTTATAGTCACTAGCAGCAACTCATTTCTCTTCCCATCTTAATTCCTAAAAACCTGCACAATGCACTGCATGAGTATTCCCCATCCCCTGACTGCTAGTTTAATAAAAAAAAACTATTTCGGTTAATGGAGACACCTATGGTACCATGATTTCCGATTTTTTTGTTCCCGCATTTCAGGGTATTGATAAAAACGAGATTTGATTTTAAGAGGATGATGCAATTGCGTCAAACGTTTGAAGGGCGGTTAATTAGCCAGAATGTTGATGTCAAGTGGCCACCAAGTAGCTGAGTTTTCACACCAGTATTGCATAATTTAAATTTTGAAATGGTACTGAAGTATAACTGCTAGAGTACAATGACGTAGTAACAGGTTTATACGAAAAAAAAAAATAAAATATACTGGACTACGGCCTAGCTTCTCAAGTTGTGTGTGTTAATTTTATATATGAGCAGCGGGACCTAAATTTAAAGTCGACTCCGAAAAACCAAATTTCGAAAAGCAATTATATTTACTCTCAGAATTTTTATCAGATATCTTCTGACTTCTTGGGAAGTCACCGAAGATATTATTTTTCAAATTTTGTTTTGATGTTTGACCTAGAGTTTTAACCGTGGCCTTATGTCTAATAAGCCATACATACTACCTACTTGACTACTACGACTTCAATATTAATAAATATTTCATAGGTAAACTATTGAAAGAGTATTTATCAGCAATTTTCTTCGAGTGTATTGCTGGCATAATTTCGCAGACACATAAAATGCAAAACAGTATGCGTAACATTTAGACATTCGATCACATACAACCGAAATACACACACACATGCTTACACTGCTTTAGTGTAATTCAAATTCCTTTAACGTATTGCGGAAAACGAAAACGAAAAAGAAAAAAAAAACAACAACAAAATAATAGAGTAACAAATTTTAAAGCAACAATACAAATGACAACAACTAACGGAACTAAAACAAAAATTAAAAAAAGGAGAGCAAAAAAATTTTGTTTCTGTAGTTTAAAGTTAGAAAATTGCAAAAACTTTATGCAGACAGGCAAAGCAATAACAGCGACTGATGTTGTATATATGTGTGTGTGTATGTGTGCTTGTGTTCGTTAGTGTATATGACTGAGTTTATGTATTTAACCACTACATACGTGTTAAGCTCTGTTCAAGTGATTTGCCACAATGCTACTTTGGTAATGTTGCAAATTAACATGCGAGCCTAGAAACGAAATGGATTTTCGTTTTTCGTTTGAAACAAAACAACGTTCAAACCAGAAGCATAGCTAGAGCTAAACATATACACAGGCCTACCCAGTATATACATACATGCATATGCAAATGTATTTGAAATTGTGTGTGTGTGTGTGTGTATGTGATGTGATATTGGTTAACTTTGCCGCTGTGTAACGTAATAATATTTCATTTCATGCTGTTCACTCGTATGGAAATCGTTTCACTTGCAATTGTTGTCTGCAGTAATTAAATTGTAATAATTGCGTTTTTCCACTGCTTCTTCTACTTCTTTGCTGTGTATCTGTGTGTGTGTGTGGATCGTTTGTTTTATTATTTTTCGTAATTCTGTTGCATATTTATTCGTAGTGGAAATACGTTTTTTTTTCGGGTCGTTTTGTTTTTCCGTGTGGCAAACGTATAACGTGATTTCAGTTTTACATAAAAAGGTCGTTATATTCTTAATGCTTTTATTTGCTGTTTCCCATTTAAGAAATCGTTTTTATTTAAGAGTGATTTTTATGCCTTTTTTATGAAAAAAATGGTGGCAAACAGGAACTGAAAGTATTCGTCATTTATTGGATGCATGGCCTACAGGAACTGAAAGCAATACGTCATCTTTTAAATACATGCCTAGTGTAATGTTGCAAAGGAAAAATGTTTGATCTTCTCTTATGCAGGAATTCATCATTATGGGCAAAGATTCATTATGATATTACACTGACCGCACTAGGCTGCAGGTGTAAATACAACGTAGCTTCTGACATTGACAATGTTATGTGTGCTAACTTTATCAATTAACATTGACTTAGAACGACATTTGGAAACTTTGTCGATATTTGGAAAATTTTCATGACAATTTTTATTTTATCTTGGCTAAAAGACTGCTTTGTTCACACTCTTAAAGCCAGGGTTTGAATCAAAGCCAGTGTTTGAATCAAAGCCTCTTGTCTAATAAGCCAATATATTATCCACTCGTTTAAGATGATGTCTTAAGGCTTTTAAGTTTAATTGTCTGAGTTTTAGAATAATCTTGGTCCTTGATTTATGATCCTGTTGAAAGAAAAGATCTTAAAAAATAAAGAAAACTGAAAGCATAAAATTGAAGCATACTTTCAGGTAATGGTAATGAAATAAAAAAATATCTTAAAAAGAAATATTAAATTTGATATTTGAAAAGATGAAATATGATATTTTCGTAAATAATTTCAAATATTTCGTTTGAATTAGTTAAACAAGGAGTTTTAATTAAATTAAATTCGCTTCCTATAAGTATGCTTTATATTTATTATTTGGAAACTTTGTCGATATTTGGAAAATTTTCATGACAATTTCTATTTAATCTTAGCCAAAAAACTGCTTTGTTCGCATTCTCAGAGCCAGGGTTTGAACCACAGCCTCTTGTCTAATAAGCCAACATACTATCCACTCGTTTAAGATGATATTTTAAGACTTTTAAGTTTAATTGTTTGAGTTTTAGGATAAAATCTTAAAAAATAAAGAAAAAAGAAAGCATAAAATTGAAGCATACTTTCAGGTAATGGTAATGAAATATAAAAATATCTAAAAAACGAAATTTGAATTTGAAAAGAAGAAATATGAAATTTTCGTAAATAATTTCAAATATTTCATTTGAATTACTTAAACAAGGAGTTTTAATTAAATTAAATTCGCTTCCTATAAGTATGCTTTACATTTATTATTCAATTATATTATGAATGCCCCTATTGTTTAACTTTTCTGTATTATCTCTTCTTCTCTCGTATTTAATGTCAAAAGCTTTAATTACATTATAAACGCAACTGCTCAGAGAATACGAATTAAAAAAAAGAAGGAAAAAAAATAATGAAAATATTTGAATCCTTTTGTAGGAATTACTTTGAAATGAAAATTTTATAATTACATATCTTAAGGCGCCTGTTTAAGTGTAAAATTAAAGGTTGCAAAATTGTATGCGGTAAATGAATGCCGCTTTTAAAAGGGCACGTTTGCAATACATTGCTGAATATCAAACGTTTAACGTTTCATTTCAATAATGAATTCTATTTAAAGGATAATTGCCTGTCATCTTTTGTGGCATAGATCAATAACAATGATGCCACATTATGTATGTATTTGAAATTGTGCTAGAAGCAATAAATGGAGGCGGTGATGGTCGTGAGGTTAATTTATGTGAAATCAAGAAATATTTTTCAATTTGAAAATGAATTTTTTAAATAAAATTTTTTTGTAAATGCCTTGTGAAAATAAGAAACGAAATGGAATCCAATTAGAACTTAACAAGTCATTAAGTTTTGTCATTTATTTTCTCTCCTTTCTCCGAACTGTAAAAAGCAACAAGCGAAAGTAAACGTTGTGCTCCATCTTCTATGCCTTGTGATGATGATGAGTTGCTCTCAGTTGTCAGTCGGTTGCTCTCCAACCATTGAAATAAGTCTGCATAAGCTGATGTTAAAGTGGCAATACAAATACATTTAATGAGCCTGTAGTCTGGTAACTTGTGGAATATTTGCTGTTGTTGCCGCCATTGCTGTACTGTAAATGGCAATTTTGCTAGCGGTTGATGATGTGCTGTTATTACTGTCACATGAGGTTTTGCAATAAAATATCTACTACGGCTCCTTCCCCTCCTCCCTCGTACTTTTCCTGCTCTGTAGTTGAGTAATTGTAGGAGTGCTGTTTTTAGTTTCTTGTTCTCAGCGAAGCCATTCAAAATGTTCGCTTTTTATTTCTTTAGAGTGGGATTTTATAGCATTCTGCTGCCAACAGAGTGTATACATACATGTGCTGGAGCATGTGCTGGAATAATTTTGCTTTTTATTCATTAAAAAGCAATTAAATATGCTGCACGCGGTTTTAATTACAATTTTATGTGTAACACACTACACAGCCAAACAATCACAGTCGGAGATGAAAAAAAAAGATACGAAAAATGTCTGTGAAAAACCTAAAAAAGAAAATTAAAACTCTACAGTAATTGGCAACTAGTAGAGCATGTAGATTATATTAAAAAAAAAAAAACAAAAACAGCTACAGCAACAAAAAAATATTGCAAAACAGTTTCTCTCTGTAGGGGCAAATTGCGTTGCTTGTAGGCGTCATTCCATGAAATAATGTCATTGAACACATCTTTCGTTCTCACTCCCGACAGCTCTCATTACCAGTAAAGAGCAACAACCAGCAACAGCAGCAATACTTTGAAATTCTTTTTGTCTGTTTTTCTTATGGCATTACTATGGTAATACGGTTGGTTTGTGTTTTGAACTCAGTCGTTCTATGGCAACAGCCTAAGCTCTGAAGTATATTTGATTTTATTTTACAATATTAGCTCAATGACCGCATTTTCTTTCTTTTTTTTCTTTGAATTATTTTACAAAGAATTTTTCAATAAAAACACAAAACAAAAGAAATATTTTTCAAGCAAAGCATCTTTTGGCGTGTTACTGAAATATTTCTGTGTTCATATGGCAATGAGTTTACATTTTTGCGTTTAAATAGCCTATAAAAAATCAATTTAATTTAGGAAAGTTATTTAAGCGTTTGAAAGAAATTAGAAAAATGAGAAGAAAAGTTTTTAGTTTCGATTAGAATACAAAATATCCCAGTTGCACCTGCCAAATGCTGCCGATAAAATAACTTGTCAACGAAAATAAAAAAAAAAAAACAGGAGAAAGAGAAGAAAAAAAAGAATCTACTGGAGAACTCTACAAGAAAGTGGAAATAAACTCTTTGAATTCTAACAAAAAAGCAAGTCAGCATAGGGTTTTATGTTACGTACAGACTCTATCCTTTAAATAGATATTCCTCTGCTAAATTTAAGGTTCTCTAGCGTCCATAGGTCTTAGTGTCGCTATGTTTCTATATTAGTAGTTGGCGTAGTCTAATTGGTAGTGTGTTGGCTAAATAGGCTTAAAGCCAGAGTTCCAACCCTAGGTCAGACTTCAAAACGAAATGGTAAAAAAATATTTCTCCTGCAATTACCTTTCAGAAAATTTCTGGCGTAATCTCTGTGAGTAAGTAAATAAAATTGCCATGAAGAGCTTCTCAAAAATCTGTCGTTCGCAAACAACTTTAAAATGTGTAGGTCCTGCCAGTTTCCTCATTTCATTTATTTTCCAAATGCATCTCTGGCACACTCTCATGTTTTAATTGCTTATCTTGGTCTTCGCCATGAATCTCGAATGCATGGCATCCTGCTTCATATGATTCTGCTTATCATGGAAGTAATGGTTTTATAACTCTTTAACGATGCTAATTAGGATGTAAACTTGGAAATACCTCAGTAGGGGAGTTAATATAGCGACATACATACATAACATCCTTCATTGAGGATTACGGCCTAGGTCCTTACACCACTCATGTTGTATTTTTTTTATTTTTTTTGTTTTTTTATTTATTATTTATTTATTTTATTTAGTTAGTTAACCAATTTCACACAACAAGATTAATCTTATAATTTATAATGTGAAAATTACATTGGGGGTGTAAAACAAAAAAAATCAAAAAGTAGTAAATCCACAGTAAGTTAATTATAAAAAAAGTAATTAAACATTGTAACATACATAATATACTACATTAAAGGAAAATACATATTCATATAAGTGAAACTAAGTCGCATAAATTAATTAATTAAGGTTTTTGGGAATGAATATTTGTATAAAGTTTGGAAAAAGCTTTAAGTTGCTGTTTTATTTGTAAAATTATTGGAATTGAGTCAAAGCCGGGTATAAAATTATATACAAGTGATACTCAATACCTACAAGTGATATCTCCTTGGAATGAGTTTGTTGCTCTATTCGACCTAGTGAAATGAAGACGATCGTAAAGATAGGATGGCTTCTTGGTATATATTATTCTGTGTAATAAGATTAACTTCCTAATCTTCATAAGGCTTTCCAAAGGCATGCCATATAACAAATTTGAAAAAGAAGAGACGTGATCGTATCTTCGTAGGCCAAAGACATATCTAACTATATTATTAAAGGACCTTTGCGTTAATTTTATGCATGAGTAGCGGGGCCTACTGTTTAAAGTCGTCTTCAAATAAGATAAACTTTTTAATGGCTTAGAGTTTTTGCCAGAAATCGGCTAAAAGGAAATCGCCGAAGAAATAATTTTTTTTTCATATTTCGTTTGAAAGCCTGACTTGGGATACGAAGCCGGGCTTTAGGTCTGATAAGCCAACACACTACAAACTAGACTACGGCAGCTTTCAAGAGTGGTTAAATTTCAAAATTGTTGACTCATTGTTGACTATTCAAAATTTCATAAGTACTTATGAGTAGATAAATATCGATTCTTTGCTGATCTCTTGTGTGAATCATTGGACTTTTGTCATGTTGAGTTGGCAAGACAATTTTTCTACGATTATTTATTTATTTTATTTATTATAATTTACATAGTACAGCAAGATATGAATCTTATAAGCGAGAGTGCTATGTTAGGAATCGTGTTATGTTAGACTCCTACCTTTCCCTTAGTACTCGGGAATTAGGAATGTATTGTTTAAGACTGTATATGTTACTACTGCTGTCCCGCAGGGTAGCCATTTGGCTCCTTTACTGTTTTTATTCTTTTTGAATGACCTTCCTTGTGCTATTTCTGATTGTAATATTCTGATGTATGGTGACGACGTTAAATTATTTTATAGTTTCGATGATGATCATGGCCAGGCTGTTCTTCAGCGAAATATTGATTTGTTTGTAACTTGGTGCAGGATAAATTTAATGGATCTTAACTTGAGAAAGCGTAAATGCATGGTTTTTTCTCGCGGGGGTGTAATTGGAAACCGTGACTACATTTCTTGATTTGGGGGTATTATTGGATTTTAAACTGTCTTTTATTGATCATATTAGTATGACAATATGACTCGGACTGTTCTTGGTTTTGTGAAAAGATGGGCTAGGGAATTCATTCATTGATCCTTATATAACAAGACTACTGTACATTTCACTCGTTAGACCTATTTTGGAGTATGAGTCTGTTATTTGGAATCCATACTATCGTTATCATAGTGACTCAATTGAGTCTGTGCAGAAGCAGTTTTTATTATTCTGTTTACGTGGCTTAGGATGGGATAATGCAATGGGCTTTCGTCATATGAGGATCGATTAGCTTTGATAAAACTTCCAACTTTAGAACGTAGAAGGGCTGTTTTAGGGGTTTGGTTTGTTTTTAATCTGGTTAAAGGTGATGTCGATTCTGAGTTTTTGCTTTGTAACCTGAATTTCAGCATTCCACCAAGATTTTTACGCCACTACCGTCCTCTTTCTTTAGATTTCTATAGAACGAACTATGGATGTAATTATCCTTTTTATAGATTATTTCATAGATGATTATAACTTACATTATGATTTTATAGGTTTTAATTGTAGTATTTGTAATATAAAACGTAGTTTATATGCTGGCATTAATTTATAAATTATTGAATGAAAATGTATTCCCGTTCTTGTCTTAGGTTGTTCCGGTTTATTGTTACCTTATTCAGCTTGTGATTATGTTCTGTAGCTGTTTTATGTTCTCGTTGCCATAACTTTTGCTTACGTGTCCCTACGTAATGGGAACGACCACTCAGCGGTGTGAAACCGGGGACGTTCGAACATAAAAAAGTAAAAATATAAAGGAGTAAATAAGAGAGTTGAATATATTAAAAAAAGTTACCATTTAGAAAAATTTGTCTAAAAAACTGTGAATAAAAATATATCCGATGAAAACCTATAAAACAAATCACAAATCGTAAAAAATTTTACTCATGAAAATAATTTAAATAAATACTTTTTGAACGCATTTGCATTGCCTAGATTCTGTATGTAATTTGGTAGGGAAATCCAAAGACTAGTCGTGTGTATAAGAAACTGTGTCTGAGATAAAAGATTCCTAAATCTTTGCTGAATAATGTTCCTACCCCGGTAGGATCTAACAAATTTAATTCGATAAAATAAATATTCCGGCCGTCCCGTGTAAATTATCTTATGAAGTAGAATAAGGCATCTAATTTTCAGGAGATTATCAAATTTTACATTAAGAATCCGCCAAGCCAAATGGGAAATGTGATCACGACGAGCTTTCTACGTTATTAAATGCTAAGTTAAGTCTACGTTTATCATCACAATCATAGTTTGCGAAGTACGTTCTGGCAAGTTGCATACGAATGACAAAAGGAGCCGAATCAATAACAGCCCACAAGTTCCTAAGCATACTATAAATTCTATCTACAACGGCACCTATATGGTTAGACCACGATAAACTGCCATTTAAGACAATATCCAGATTTCTTACAGATTTGACAAAGTCAATTTTATTTCCCCTGATGCATAATTCAGGCATGACAAATGATCTGTCGGTTCTCGAAAGTATAATACATTTAGACTTGGAGGGATTGATGCAAAGTCCATTGGCCGAGGCCTTGTTGTCAATCCTAACCAAATCACATTAATATTACCCTAGGAGTACTAATATAAAGCTGCACATCATCAGTATACATATGGACATTACAGTGAAGCAAGACATTCGGTAGATCAGTTATTTACATGCAAAACAACAGAGGCCCAAGCATTGACCCCTGGGGAGCACCTCTACTAATATCTGATCTGGATCTAAGATATTGCCATTAAGATGAATTTTATGAAATCTATTTAGTAAATAAGAATAAATAAGATTACAGGCAGAATTTGAGAAATAAAACAGTTTCCGGAGCTTTTTCAAATGAACTTCGTGATCGACTGTATCAACGGCCTTAATGTGAGCAAGTAGAACTAAAAACGCTATACTATTTACATCTAGTTTCGACCTAAGATCTTCAACAACATTTGTATTGAGCAGTAGTACAACTTCTACCTTTCATAAATCCTAACTGACTAAGAGTAAACTAATAGAGACTCTCCAGTAATCTGTCTGGGCATTATATTTTCCATTACAGTGGACAAGAAAGGAAGCATAGCAATTGGCCTAAACTCGTTAGTCGTTTTGGGAATGGGAATGATTTTTGCCAGTTTCTAATGATTAGGAAAAGTAGATTTAGTCAGAACAGTATTGAACAAGTGTGTATAGTATGGCAAAAGTTTAGGAGTTATAGCTTTTAGGAATGAAAGATCGAAATCATCAGAACCAACCGAATTCGATTTTACCGCTGAAATACATTCCAAAACCTTAAACTGATTTACGCAACGAAAACTAAAGGAATGTTATGGTAGAACACTACCGATAGAAGTTGAAATCTTAGAATTTACAAACTGGTAATTAAGCATATTCACATCAACATCAATATCCGTTCCAGGACTCTTTCCGCCAATTCCTATTTCACGAATTACATTCCATTTAGATCAGTTATCCTTTGCTTTGGAAAACTTTCCACTATAATACAATGTCTTGGCAATTCTTAAGGGCTTGGAAACTTTCGTCCATGCGAATTTATGTAAAGCCTTTATATCATCAGTCCTAAGCCTCTACCATCGCCTGTATGCACTGTCGCTCCTTCTAATGAGTGGCTATATCGCCGTATTAAACCATGGCCGTTGTTTCGGCCTGATGCATCTGTCATAGATCAAGCGTACCTTCTCCTGAGTAAATGACAATTGGTCATTCGCATTTCCCAGTATATATACCGGGTCCCAAGATACATCATTCATTCGGCTCTAAAGAAAAATTCTTAATTAAATTTCTTTTGATATTCTTTCCTTTTAGATTAGAGGATTTGGATGCCACCAAAATGATAAATCAAAGGCTTAGTCACATGAATTACTGCTGAGAATATTGTTCATATCACAAATAATTTTTCTTCTTAGATTAAATCAACTAATGGCCGCTTAAGCTTAGACTTCAAGTCGTGAAATATTTCTAAACTAACCGCTAATCTGTCTTGGCGGTGTTGGGTTAACACTTTGGTCTGCCTATTTCATTTTGCAATTGACAGACAATTGAGTGGTGGTAATACGAACTTAATTATGGACATTTGAAGAAGTGTTTAAAATAATTTTGTTTTCTGTGTTTTTTTTTATAGCCGTATTTATGTGACTGTTTTAACAATTTTGCTGTCTCGTGACCATTTCAAATGTGGCTCTGATGCAAAATTTCTATTTTCATTTTCTTTATTTTCTTTTTTTTTGTTGATGAAATTCAATTAAAATGTAAATTTTTTTTCGAATGCTCTAATTAAATGTCTGTCTATTAAGGACTGTCTAGGCTCTTCTATTTTTCAGTTGAATTTTATTTTCTTTTTTGCAAAATGAAGAAACAAATTTTAAAAAAGTTCAAGGTTTTATAATTTTTGAAAAACTAAAAACGTGGCTTGTTTTCTAAATTTCAAAGCCTTCTTAACTGATCATTAATTTAACTGAGATACTTGGCCTTTTGCTTACTGCCATGGTAACCAAATTAAAGTGTGAAATCCTTAAAAGAAAAATTTCAGAAATATTTGTTGTTTCTTTAATTTTATTTTGTCGTTTAAAAGGCAAAAGAGTTATTAATGAAAGCATTATTCATCCACTTGTATTCCTGTTTTTTTACAGGCACTTATTTAAGTGTCGAAGGGAAACTCATTTTCATCCTTTATGGCTGGCCCTTATCATTTAAAATTAAAACAAAGAAAACGTTTCATGAGGAAAAGAGAGCAAAAAAAATAATTATTGATGGACAATTCATTAATGACAGTTAATTTTAAATTGAAATTTGATGCCAACCACTGATTGCTGTTCGCATAACAGAAGAGAGGCTTTAAACCGGCATACTCTTACACAACTTTAAGTATTTACTTAAGTGTGCGCGTGTGTCCTTTCCTGCCGCTATGTGCACGAGCAAATAATTACGCTTCTTTATACGTATAGCCATCGTAACCAATGCCATTATCATTAGCGTTAAGATGGTTACATTGTTCGGCTGGCATGCACTCTACTGTGTGCATTGGTGTAATATTACAGAACATTTGATGCAAATTTGATACAAGTATGATCTTTTGAGGCCTTACAATCATTTATATTTGTAAAACCAATAGTGACGTCACGTGTCACAATATTATTCAATGAAATACAGTCAACCCTTCAATAACGTGGTGAGAAACTCATATTTCAGGTACAAACCAGGCTAATTCGTAGCGCGTTCTATGAAAACCGTCTACCGCTTTGTATGGAAACCGCGCTATAAGAAACACAAAATTATTACAAATCACAGCATACATACCGCGTTTTATGGAGACCAAGAAATATAAAAGGCAGGTGGAATTCAGGAGTTCATATAAGGATTGATAAAAAAAAAAAATGAAATAAAAACGAAACTAAACAACTGGCTTCCAATAAAATTAAGAAAGACTTGTAAAATAATGTAATTTTTTAATATTTCTCCTCACTTGATCCATCTTCATTCATTGTTTTTTTAAATTGAAAAACCAACTGCTATTGTTTTGCACGTTACTGTATCTTGGCTAAGCTTTTGAATCGAAAATAAAACTTATATTAAACCCTCTTACAATATCTAGTTACTATTCATTCACAGGCTGTGCGAGAAGGAACTTATGGGATGAAGTTGAACGCAAACCCCGCTATAAGAGTACCGCGTTTTAAGAAGGCTGTCGCAATTTCAGCCCCACGTTATATGGAAACCGTGTTCTGAGAGTATCCGCATTATAGGTGGGTTGACTGTATATCATTCACACTAACCGTAGAAAGGAAAATGGCCATAAAGTCCATTGGATTCAAACGAATGTAGGGAGTATGTGTACTTTAATTGCACCCTGAAATAATTTAAATTAACTTATAACGGATGTAGTTATTGTTGTTGTTGTCATCATCGAACCATACAACCGTTCAAGTGATTTCCGTTTACAAGTTTTTTATTTGTTCTCTCTCTCTCTCTCTCTATACCCTTTAATCTTTGGCATGTTTTTATTGTAGCTTCTGTCACTTTTACTGTTGTTCAGCCGTTATGCCACTATTGTTGTCGTTGCTGTGTAATGTTTTAAATTATCCAACCAACGTTAATATTGGAAAAAATTATGGAGAAAAACTTGCTCATACTTATTGTAGGCTCTTATAAAAATATATTAAATTACAGAAGCAAAACCGAAAGGACAACAGGAAAGCAACAAAAGAGAGAGAGAGAGACCGAGAGATATTAAGAGGGAGAGACAAGTTAAATTGATTCCAGGGAAGAAGCACATGAAGCCAACAAACCTTTAATGTGACAGTAAAACAGCAATTGTGCGTTAAATTTGCGTTAATGTTGGCAGCTGACTGCCTGGCTGGTAGCTAGCCCCAACAGAGGCAGGCAATAGCAGCTGTAGTTTGAATTTTTTTTTTCTTTTTTTGGTTGCTAATGATGCAAATTGTTCAACGGTTGGTTGACTGATTCGCCGGCTGGTTCGTATACTGGCTGGCTGGCTCGCTGATTCAATGCATGTTTGATGATATTGTAACTACAACCGGTTGTTATTATTGTTGTTGATAATTTCTTAATTTATTTTATAAAAAAAACATGGTTTTTCCTTTATTTATTTCATACTAGATTTATTAAATTATTTTTGAAATTTATTTAATTAACCTGTTAGAAATATGAAGTATTTTGCATCCAACGGATGGTAGACGTACTGGAATACAACAATTTAAATGAAAATTGTGGTTAAAATTGTAAAAAAAAACCCAAGCCAGGTTATCTTAGGCTTAGACAGCCTTCAATCAATTTTCATACGCACACATGCCATCAAAACATCGATAAACTTAATGACATAAATGGTCATTACAACCCTTCACTCAGGATTATTGACATAGTTTCTCACAGCACTAATGTTGTGTGGGTTAATTTTATACGTGAGTGGCGGGGCCTACAGTTTAAAGTTGACTCTGAACGACAGATTTTATGAGAAACTTTTCATGGCAATTTTATTTTTACACTCAGAGTTTTTGCCAGAAATCTGCTGAGAGGGAATTGCCGAAGAAATATTTTTGTATTTTGTTTTGATGTCTGGCCTGGGGCTTGAACCCTGGCTTTATGTCTAATAAGCCAACATACTACCTACGACTATGATATAGCCCATTGGATGGAAAAGATATGTACATTGCGAGTGGCCAAAATCTAACGTGATTTGCGTGACCCAAATTCTAACTCGTAATGGATACTTCAGGAAGTACATCCACAGATTTAGACATGAGACTTCCCTTATATGCCCAAACTGTGTAGATGAAGAGGTAGATGCTGTTTATTCTGACAAGTTGTCCCAGATTTAGATGGCCATTCGAAACGAGTTTAGAACCACACCGGCTTATAGAAGAGCTGTTGAGTTCTAGGATTCCATGGAGTCAATACAGCCAGAGAATGGCAGAAGTGTTGCTGGAACTTCGTAGGTTGGGGGAACGAAGGCAAAATTTAATTCATATTAAATTTTAATAGCTTTAAAGCTAATTAGCCCTCTGTGAAATAATACCTAATTTATTGGAACAAATGCGTCTTTCGAAGATTCTATCTCCGGTTCAAGGCAAAACCAAAAAAAACAAACACCCCCACATTTTTAAAGTAATATTTTGCTTTCTGATGTCATCAGCTTGGACATCAAAAACGCATTCAACTCGGAGGATTGTGATAACAGGCTCGCTGCCCTAGATGAAAAGAACATATCAATTATTTAATGGAACTCACTAAGGACGACTTTAAGGATAGAGTGCTCCTTTAAGACCTTAATGATGGCAGAAAGTCGTATATAGTAGAGGATCCCGGAAGGTTCCATGTTGAGTCCAATTTTGTGGAATATCATGTATGATGGTGTAGTGAGGCTTAAACTACCTAAGAGATACTCAGATCATTGGATTTGTGGGCGATATTGCCTTGGTGATAAGCGGAAAACATTTGGATGAATTGGTGAGAATGTGGAACACTACACTACAGGTCATGAGCTGGATCATGGAAATAGGTCTTAAACTTGCTGATCACAATGCGGATGTACTACGTGTAAGCAGTAGAAAGAGGATGGAATTCATTACCAAAACGGTAGGTAACCAGCGAATAACATCGAAACGTTTAGGGCACAATGTGCGGCGACGACATGTACATTTGCCCTAATGATGCCTAACCTATGACGCCCGAAACAGAAGAAGAGACGGTTAGTGCTGAAGCTAGTGATACCGATCGTTATATACGCAGCGCCTATATATGGGTGAAAGCTATGAATAAGAGAACCTATAGAGCAGGAATAGATAATCAGCTTTCTGAATAATTTCTGCTTTCTGTACGATGTCTACTGATATAGAATTGGTGATTGCGGGAATGTTGTCCCTGAGGCTAGTAGTGGACGTTGAGAGAAGAAACATGATACAAAGAGGGGAACAGATCTTTTCAACTTTGTCCAGTTGGTGATGATGCTAATGGCAACAAAATTGGACTAATTCCACTAAGCGAAGATGGGTCTAACAGACTCATATCGAGTATAGGTGAATGGACCTAAAAGAAAACACGGTCAGGTGAGCTTCCACCTGAGACAATTGTTAACCAGCCATGGATCTATAAGTATGGTCACAACATGGATGAAGCATGCCTGAATACCGGAATGAAACGGAAATGACGCAGTCTGTATTCTTTACATGCAAGTGATACAAAATTCAACAAAATTGCCTAGTGAGGATAATAGGATGCCTGGTGACGCACGATAATAAAGTTAAACTGATGTTGACCTCACAGTATGTATTTTCACAAGGAACATAATGCAGCAAAGGTTGGCTGAGAGACCAAGGTCACCACTCGCTGAATCTCCACGCGCCCGAAGTTATAATTGATTGTGGTCGCGTGGGGATACTGATTGGAACAGTGATGAATAGGTTAACTTTAGTACGTAGGCTCCCAGCAAGCCGAGAGTAAGTCTTTATCTTTACGAGCTGAAGGCTCGGAATCTTCATAAAACACCCATCAGGGATCAGCAATGAATAGAATCGAATCATACCCACAATTTTTTATACTTATAGGAATTATTACTTATTTTGGTACACGGAACCTCTACTCATATTAAAAGTTTGAAGCGTACACATCATATTCATAATTAACAACACGTATGATGTTGTTCATTTCGACTCTCAATGACTCAATATATACACGAAGGACCATGTAAGAATGATTAGCGTACGAACACTAAAATACTCACTGGAAGGTTATGTGTTCGCTTTGAGCTTTTATGATTATGTGTTTCTTTTGTTGTAAATGCTACAACAAGTAAGACTGTAAATTTTGTTGAATGATTCAAATCACTCTAAAGTTATGAATCTAAATGAGTAGACTTATGAATCAAACATATTTCAATTGGTATGATTTTGATGTCAACGTTTTATGCATAATCATTGCAACCTGTGTTTATGAATCGACGTTGTAGTGAATATGAAGTACGAGTATGAGAGCAGTTACATTTCAATATTGTTGACTCACTCAAAAATTCATGAGTGTTTTTTTGACATTTACATTCAAAGCAAAATGTCCTGTTTAACAATAAAATAAATAAATTTTATTGTACAATAAATTTTAAAGCCCGCACTTGTTATTGTCTTTATTACCAATTTCTGTCACAAAACGCAAAAAAAAAGCAATTTTTCTTTTATAAAAACAACAAGAACCAACATTGGAAGAGTAATTAAAATATTGCAGGAGTTTGAAAAAGTTTTTTCCCGTATTTTCTTTTTTCACGTTTAAATTGGAAAATTGAAAAACAAAAAAACCGCCTCAGTACCATTAGGAAAAAGAGGTTAAAATTACAGTTAACAAGCATTCAAATAATGGTCAATTAATAGAAAAGTTTTTCATTAAAAATGTGTCTGAAATACGAAACAAACAAAATAATTTAATGCAGGCCATGGCATTATTTTCAATATACAATCATTAACAAAAATTGTGAAAATTTTTTTTTTTTGTATATTTTAACTCGTTCTTGTTGTTCTTGCTTTGTTGTATTGTTAGAAAATAATTATTTGGAATTTTTTCTTTAATAAAATTGAATTATGAAAACAGAAAATATATGCCAGGATAACCTTAACCCTATAAAATAAGTTTTGTGTTGCCCCCTAAAATAGACTACAAAACTTTTAATGTCTTCCAAGAGAGAGAAAAAAGAGAAAGGGAGAGAAAGAGAGAGAGAGAGAGAGAGTGGGGGAGTATGTGTGTGTATAGTTTACTCTAGCTAAAATACGTGCGTGCTAATTACTCAATTTGCTAATGGTGTTGTAGCAGCTCTAAAGGCGTTCTTAAAAGCAACAGAGCATAATTTAAGGCATTTCACGTGGTAATTATAAGACATGCTAATTTGTTTTGTTTTTTATTTCAAGTTAATATAGTTATTATTTAAATATTCATTATGAATTAATCAATCCTTCTAAATTAAGGGGTTATTTAGTTAGTATACTTCATAATTTCCAAAAAAAAACAACAAAACGATGTTTTTTCCGCAGTTTTTATGTTACCTTCGAGTTATAGAATTAAGGTAGAAATCTTCTTTTTCGCTCAAGCGATATGAAAAGAAGAAGAAAATGGTGAAATAGTACAACCCGTCCAGGTGGGCGCACTCTTTTTCTCCGAAAAAACTTTTTTCGGCCTGGCAACCACCATTATGTTGAAGTTTGGTTCTTAAAATTAGTACTTTCAGTCCGAACTGGAATATTTTTGATTGTTGAAATTTAGCATTAAATTTGTGTTTGCAACAAACAAAAGAGGACAAATAGTTAAATGTTGGCAAAGCGAACTATATGAGGCGTATTGGATCGCAGATTACGGCTTGAAAACTATACATACAGTCAAGTTACGACCTAACTTTTCACACCAGTTATGTTGTGTGCCTTAAACCTTTACATGGGTGGCGTCGCCTCCGAACGACAGCTTTTTGAGAGGCTTTTCATGGCAATTTATATTTATTCTCAGAGATTTTGTCAGAAATCTGCTGATAGGAAGACGTCGAAGAAGTATTTTCATATTTACGTCCTATTTGACCTGGGGTTTGACCGTCGGGACTTCAGTCTAGTAAGCCAACAACCTATGGTTGATAACTATACTTTCTGTAAATTACTTGACTTTACATAACCTTACTTTTTACATAACCTTACTCACTCGCCGTTGTCTAGTGGGTAGTGTCTTGGCTTATTAGACGAAAGGCCCGGGTTCGAATCCCAGGTCAGACATCAGAACGAAAAATATTTCTTTGGCGACTTCCTCTCAGCAGATTTCTGGCAAAGACTCTGAGAGTAAAAATTGCCATGAAAAGCTTCTCAAAAATCTGACGTTCGGAGTCGACTTTAAACTGTAGGTCCCGCCACTCATGTATAAAATTAACGCACACAACATAAGTGGTGTGAGAAGCTAGGTCGTAATCATGACTGAAGGGTTGTAATGGCCAATTATGTATGTATGTATGTACTTACCACCAAAATTGATGTCAGTCGGGAGATCAAGCGTAGGATCACTCTTGCCAGCAGGTCCTACTGTGGTCTTAATAGGCAATTTAATAGCAGATACCTCTCATGTATGACAAAACTAATACTCTACAAGACGCTCATCCTCATGGTGCAGACGCATGGACTCTTTTAAGGCACTGATGCGGAAGCCTTGAGGTTAGTTTAGATCGGAGTGGTAGCTCTGATATCTTAAAGCTCACTTGAGCACGCATAGTGGCCCGTTATGATGCCACGGGTGGATGCAGTTCCTGTACTGACCAAGTTCCATCAAAATTAGGGAAGAGGAAGAACTTGGTCAGCGTAAGGGCTGCACAACAAAAACTAGATCACTCCGCATTGGAAAACCAGACAGAAAGTTTAATGAACGAAGCTATATCCTTGGTATCAATAGATAATAGCTCCGTCAAGCTGACAAGGAATGGGGAGCCAAACAACTTATATACACCTAGCAAGAGACGGGTTTCCTCTTCCTCAGCGGACCTGCATTCACGGGCGAAGTCATTAAAAGGGAAACGCAATGACTTGCAAGCATGGCCACTGTAGTCGAGATAACGTCAAGACCAAGATCAAGTAATTGTTTTTTTTTTATATTAAACCAGCTCTTAGGGGATGACCCCTACTCATGCAGTTCATTATGCAGGCTTAGGAAAGGTGGAAAGAGGGAAGATGCGAACGAGTTGCTACTATAAAATGGCCAGTGCTATACCTTCACCATTAGCTAGTCTACAGCAATCGTCCCCAAGAAGCCCGCAGTTTCTCACACCACTTATGTTGTGTGTGTTAATTTTATACAGTAGTGGCGGGACCTACAGTTTAAAGTCGACTCCGAATGACAGATTTAAGTAATTGCTTGGTACGACTTCTATTCCAGTGCTCGGGGACCCAGACCAGTGAGAGACTTGAAGGTATTTGAGAGAAAATTACTATGTGAGGTCTTCGGGGTCCAGTGTAAACTGCCAACGATTTTAACATGAGATTCCATAATGAGCTCCTCTACGTAATGGAAAATATGCATCATATTAATATCCAGTGGACTGTCTTGTTTTGGCCATATTGTTTGAATGGTAAGAGGACGCGCTTCTTCGCATTGGAAAAACTAAATCGAGGAAGTACAGTCATCAATTGGTGGGATTTATTGGTGAAGGCATGCAAACAACTCAGGTGCCTGGAAGAATGTGTTAAGGCAGCATGAAAACCATTAATGTTCGTGCTGTTAATGGTCAATTAAGTGAATAGTTTTAAGGCAAATGTGTCTTGTTTTGTTCGAAAAGTCTTTGAAAATTTCAAGGCATTTTTAAATCAGCTATTGAGTCTGGGAAAATAAATTTGCATAATTTTGTTGTTCTAATGCCGATTTATCACACAGCCTAAGGCATAACAATATATGGTTTCAATAGGGAGATATCTATCGATATTACTACGGCGCTGCTATGACTAACTAAATAAACAACAAATTCATTGCGTTCAAGTCCTTTCTTGCCTAAACTCGAAGCAACTTTTGCTTTCCTTTTATATTTCTGTGTGTGTGTGTGTGTGCGTTTATATGTCATAGAGAATTGAATGTTAAATAGACCAGCATATAAATTATACTGTCATTCTCCTTTTCTTTCCAAATGGCTCTCTCTCTCTCTCTCTCTCTCTCACCCTCTCTTTCACCCACCTCTGCTGTTGGGTTCTGTTAAGATGAGGCTAGAAAAAGTTTTAATAGAAATAACATAAAAGAAGGCGAAATTATTTATTTATGCATACCTTACGGCTAAGAAATGTTCTTCTGCCTTCTTCATTTAATGAAGACAAAATGTTCAAACCTGTCAGGAAAAGTATCTACAATACAAAAGCAATAGAATACGTACGTACATCTATACAATAATGAATGCTAGAGTATTGGTGTGTTTTTGTGGTTGGCTGGAGAGAAAGAAATTTGTTGTGGGGTATTGCTGTTGCTATTATTATGCTTAAATATGTATTTAATTTGAATTAATTTGCTTTTAATATCATATTAATTGCTATACAATCAAAAAGTCTATAAATTTTAACACAACAACAACAAAACAATCCCAACAACAATTTCATAATTGTTGCTTAACAAAGCAAAAGCACACTTTTAGGGGTCACAAACCCGTAAAACACAGAGATGTGAACAAGAGTAAGCTAAGTGAAGCTAAGAATTCAAGCATAATTTAATAGATGTTGGCCTTGTTTTGTTTTTGTGCACATTAATGGAAAATGCAAATCAAGTCAAGTTTTAAGGCAAATGATGAATCCAAAATTCGTATACAAAAGCCGTTCACACAATTGATTGAATGGAAAGTATTTGTAGGAGTCTAAAGCCACAAATAATTTCATTATGCCTAAGGTAAGGTATGACATATACGTGGGTATTGGGAAAATAAAGAATAAATTTGGAAAAAATTCTCTTTATTTCTCGTCATAATAGCCTTTAAACTTGATGTACTTTTGTGGCACTTTGCCCGAAAGCATAGGTTGAATGTCTTGTTGGTCGAACCGTTGTAGCTTTTTGCTAAAACTTTATTATGATATCTTAAGTGCAAATAGTAATCATCGAATAACGCTTTATTGTTTTTCAAAATATTCCCCAATAAGATCTGTACACTTTTGTAGAAGCACTTTTTGTACTCTGATTGAGGCATCTCCAAAACATGCATTCTGAACGCATCAACCCCTACTTCAGCTATTGAAAAACGTTTGTTTAGCTTAGGTTAGAGGACGTGTACTTGTCGGTTAAGGCAAGTATAGTACCCGGAAGGCGACCCATTGACCCATTGTACGATGTCTTTTGGGAAAAAAGGAAATAGAGCATATAGGATGAAAGGAAGGAATGTAGGCAAGGGAAGGGAATAACCGTTGACCTCTTATTTTATTTTTTACGTACGGGAATAAAAAGAAGTCATTCGGTGCCAACTTAAGACTATATGGCAGATGACTCATCAAATCGATGATTTGAGTGCTCCAAAATGCAGTTGTTTGAGCCGATGTGTGAAAGCACGCATTGTCGTGGTGAAGAGTGATCCTGATTCTTGGAAGACAACTGGCAAACAATTGGTTGTGTACCACTCACTATTGACTGTTCTGTGTTGTTCTAGTGGTACGATTGCGAAATGTCCAGTTTTTCCGAAAAAACAGGTGATCATTTGCGGGTAAGTTCTGCTGGATTTGGCTCATCTTGAAACATCCATACAATAGACTGCTGTTTACTTTCGGGCTCATACGATTAAATCCACGATTCCTAACCTGTCACAATATAATAGACGTGTTACGAAGCACTGCGATCGTATTTTTAGAGCATTTCTTTCGACCAATCGATGATTGATTGTGTGGAATCCAAAGCGAAAAAATTCTTTTGACAGTCAAATGTTTATGCAATATTGAATGTATGCTGGTCCCACTAAAGCCTAAGGTTGTCTCAATCTCACTATAGGTTATATGACGACCTTGCAATATCAGTTGACGTACAGGATCAATGGTTTACGGAACAACAACTGATTTTGGACGACCTTCACGAAATTCGTATTGCAGTGAACTATGACCTCGATAAACACTGGTCCTTGATAGAACTTCATCGCCAAGAAATGAATTAAGTTCATCGATGCACTGTTGTTGAGTTAATCCACGTCGAAAGCTGTAAAAAATAATCGCACGTAACTATCCTGAAAGATTTATCAAGCAAGTCGTTTGACGTCGACCTCAAACTATAGGCTCTGCCACTCATGGATAAAATTAACACACGCACAATATTGGTGGTGATAGAAGCTAGGTTGTAATCCTTAATTAAAAGGTTTCTAATGACAAATTAACTAAGCAAGTAATTTTACCCTAATGAAAGCATTTCCCTTATTTTTTAGGCCCGCTCAGAACAAAGCAAGTTGAAACTTGAATCGATTACTTTCCTGTGGAATATTGTTTCGATAGGGTTTTTCACTTCTTGATCCCGAAAAGGAGCATCTGGTTCCTAGACATAATTGTCCCCCCAAAACTCGTGCATGGTATACACCGATGGCTCTAAATTAGATAGCGAACTGGGTTCCGGAATTTACTCAAGCAAACTGGACCTGAACATTTTCTTTAGATTGTTAGATTATCGTAACATGTTTCAGGCGGAGGTATTGGCTATCTACCAGGCAGCTCAACGGATGATGTGGTGTTCCTTTCACCCGCATCTCGATCTTTTCTATAAGATCTCTGTCGAACGTTGTGAATAACTCCACGGTCGTTAGAGAATGTCGCAGTTGCTTCGACCTTCTGTACCCCGGGCACAACAATATTCTGGGAAACTACAAAGCCGACGTGTTTGCCAGGGAATTGGAATCGTCTTTAGTCGATTTGGGTATGCCATTTACCTTGGTCAAGCTGGCCTTTCCGAGGAATTTCCTTCGAGGAGTCAGACCTACCAAAGAGGAGTTGTGTTTCATAGCTAGGCTCATTTGGCCCTCGATGGATAGAAGCCACAGCAACCAGTTACTCGGACTTGGTTGTGATATCATTTCAATCATTGTAGCCGTGCATGCAGGTCATTGTGTTATGGGAAGACACGAGGAAAGAATGCGGATCGTATCGAACTGATCCACTAAGGAAGAGGAGAATACTATCTACTTTCTTTGTCAATGCCAATCTCTTGCGAGAAGTAGATATAGGTTATTTTGCTCTCAAATCCTTGTCAGCTCAACGAAGCTATCATCTATCGATGTCAAGGTTATAGTTTCGTTTATCAAATCTCCGGGCTGGCTTTCCAGCGAAGGGAAATCGTGCTTTAGAATATGCAGCCATTACAACCCTTCAGTCAGGATTACGACCTAGCTTCTCACACCACTTATGTTGTGTGCGTTAATTTTATACATGAGTGGTGGGACCTACAGTTTAAATTCGATTCCGAACGACAGATTTTTGAGAAGCTTTTCATGGCAATTTTTACTCTCGGAGTCTTTGCCGGAAATCTGCTGAGAGGAAGTCGCCGAAGAACTATTTTTCGTTTTGATGTCTGACCTGGGATTCGAACCCGGGCCTTTTGTCTAATAAGCCAATACACTACCCACTAGACCAGCCATTGCGCTGACCAATTTTTTCGTCCCTTGATTTGAAGAACTTTGTCAGTACAAAGACCGCTTTCACCTAAGCGTGCTCAAGCTTTTGGCATCAAAGCTACTCTACTAACCGAACCTTAACTATGTTGAAACCTTAAGCCTGTATGAAGCACAGGCAAAGCTGCCACTTTTTTTTACCAAATCCGTGACGCCATTCGTATGATTGGTTGGCTAATATTCTAAACGCCCTCATAATTTTTAGAAATCGCATTTTTCTCTTTCCAAAAATTTTTCTCTGTATTGATATTAGATTATCGTTAAGGAAATTAAGTAAATTTTTTTTCTTTTGCCTTGCCCAAGTAAACAGGAAAATTCTATTCGAAACTATTCTTTATTATTTGCTCAGTAGCATATGAGAGTGAGCGCTGGTAAATAAATTTTGAAAAAAATAAAAACAAAATCAAATGATTTATGTGACCTTCTATCAGCTTTCGGCAATAGTACCACAGAATTAAAAAAAAGAGAAAATGAAGAGTAAATAACGTGAATCTATGTGCCTAAGCACATAAACAAATATTTATGGTCGGGCTATATACATGGTGGTTAACTTTTTGTCCGCTATAGATGAGGGGGGGTTCTTGGTTAGCCATAAACAAAGTATGCCATCCATACAAATGTAAGAGTGTATTTGTGTGTATATGTGTATGTGTATCCTATACATTATATTCCTTTTGTGTATCTATGGGATTTCGAACATATTATTTATTTGTCACTATTCATAAAACTAATACATAATATTGCCTCTATCTCTCTCTCTCTCTCACTCTCTTTCTCTCTCTCGGGCTATGTCTCATATGGGTCACATACATACATACGTTTCTATACAACAAGGCTTGTGCAAAAGATATTTTCTCTTCTTTTAACTTTATTTTATTCTTTCTTCTTTTTGTTGTCTTTTCTTGGTTGGTTTTTTTTTTTTTTGTTTTTCGTTTTCTGTTTATGAAATGCCATTAAATAGTGTTTCGGTGTCAAGTTGCAAGTTGTGGTTTAATAAATTCAATTTTTCTTTTCGCCTTAATGGCGAAACGTACTTTGAATATAAATTTATAAATGCCAACTGGATTTAATAATAACTGTTGGATACATTGGCAAGAGGATTCCCTTTATCGATTATATTTTTGGTTTTATTAATTGTTTGCTTTGTTTTAAAAGAGTTTTTCTTTAAACGCTTGTAGAGAGGGAGGGAGAGGGTATGATTTGTGTGCATAATTTACAATTTAATTTTTTTAATAAAAATTTTTTTCTTTAAATTTCACTACAGCATGATGGTTTTTGGCACAACTATGAAGATAAATTTCCACCTGATTAGCAACAGTCTTGGTGTAGACATAGCTCATACATGCATAGTTCCCAGATTTGACGATTTATCGTCACTTTGACTAAAAAAATTTGTGCTTGAAAAATATTATTTTGACAACCTGACGATTTGTGCCCTTATTTTGACGATTTTTAGCAATTAAAAATTTAAATCATACTAGATGACCCATGCGAATATTTCGCACTGTTAATTGTAATTTTGTTGTAATATTATCATGCACTCGAGAAATACAATCTGGCAAATACAATCCTACCTTTTGAAGGGTTTGTGCTTTGTTTATTGTCATAGAAAAGAAAACTTTCACAGGGAATTGTTTTCGTATCATTCAAAAAGGCACAGTTGGATCAGAAGGTGGGTGTAAGGTTGATTCGGAGTAAGGAGTACAGTTTTATCGGTATGAATAATTTTTTGGCGATATGATGTGGTCTCCCAAGTTTGTTACGATTAGCCTGGTACCATTTATTAACCCCTGTTTAGCATTAAGATTTCTGATTAACATTATAATTGCATTTGTCTTTTCAAATGCCCATTATTTGTATTCTTACGTTGCATGTTATTTTTATTCTTATTTTTCTTAAAACCTTTTTAACTGTTAAATATCAGTTGATATCAGTCCATTACTACACAAACAATACCATGACAACAACGACATTACCAAAATGGATTTTACAACTTTATATATTATTATATGGAATAGCATTACAATTAAGCGACCCTGTTTATCGCACTTGATCTACAACTACTATTGTATTGCCAAAACATTTTTACAACTTAATATGACTGACTGACAACTGACTTAGTAATAAACGGCATTATAGTAAATAGTGGTATTGCCAAAATGGATTTTAATACATTCTATATTATGTAGAACTGCAGTACTGTGTGCGGTTATACAGTGACCCTGTATAACCGCACTTGAACAAAACATATAATCACAATGACAATAGTAGCTTCTGACACCACTTATGTTGTGTGTGTTAATTTTATATGTGAGTGTTGGGGGCTTACAGTTTATCGGCGACTCCGAACGACAGATTTTTGAAAAACTTTTCATGGCAATTCTCAGAGTTATTGCCACAAATATGCTGAGAGGAAGTCACCGAAGAAATATTTTTTCATTTTTCTGTTTGATACCTGACCTGGGATATGAAACCGGGATTTACGTCTAATAAGCCAGCACATTACCTATTAAAAAATTTAATTATTCCGTTTAGTGACGGAATATTACTTCATTAGTATGACTGCCGCGGTATCCTTCATATAATTACTGGCAGTTAATGGGGTGTGGATCATAATAGATGGTTTCCTGACTATTCCTTGCCTACATATATTAATTAATCTTTAATCATGGCTTTAATACTTGCTTGTTCCAGTTCAATCACCACTGCTTTTACGTGACACTGACAGAAGGAAAAAAGTTTTCAACTCCATTCAACAGAAATTGAAAATTTCAAACGATAATATCGTCTAAAACGAAATTTTGGATGTAAAGGGTTTGAGAGACTTTTTATGTCGATTTTATTTACTTCGCGGAGAAGTCTCACTTACATACTTAATAGGCTATTAACAACGTGATTAACGGATTTTGTCCTACCGCTACACATTCTTCCAGGCGCTGCTGTTTATTTCGCTTTTGGTCACACCAATCGATGATAGGGCTTCCTCGATTTTGTGCTTCCAACGCATACAACGGACGAGATGGTGGAGCCAGCGCAACCACTGGATATTAATATGCTGCATAATGTCTATATTGTTAAGGAGCTCACTGTTGGATCGGATGCGGAAATCAATCGCCAAATCGCACTGGACCGAAAATCTTATGTAGAACTTTTTTCTTGAATGCTCTCAAGGCTGCTGCATCAGTTCTTAATAGGGTCCATGTTTCTCCACCTGAAAGAAGTACCGGTAGGATGAGTGTCTTGTAGAGTATTAGTTTTGTCGCACGAGAAAGGTCTCTGCTACTCAATTGCCTATTGAGGTCATAGCAGCAGCTGTTGGCAAGAGTAATCCTGCGTTTGGTCTCCAGACTAACATAAAATTGGTAACGTCGGAGCCAAGATAAATGAATTCCTCGACTGTATTAAAAGCATAGTTATCGATTGTAATCTGAGAATCAATATGCCGCACGGCTCTACTTGTCGATAACATTGACATTGTTTTGCCCTCATTGACTGCCAGAGCCATTTTAATAGACTTCCGTTCAATATCACTAAAGGAAGCAATAACATCTCGATTCGACATCAATCGATCGATTTTTGAGAAAGTTTTTCGTGGCAATTTAAGTAGAAGTAGAAGTCGCAGAATAAATATTTTTTCTTATATTTTGCATTGTTGATGTCTGTGCTGATATTTAAACTACAGTTTACGATTGGATTTGCCAATCAATTTCCAAAATCTACAATAACGATGGGTTTTACGTGTGTGCCTGTCCGCGAGGAACTAATCACACGGTGCTTTTCGCACAGGGTGAAATATAATGCGTCTACCCTTCCCCCTTGGTTAGGAGCGGAGCCTATCTAAAACTCCTTCCGATCTTTGGGTCACGGCACCCGTTTGAAAGAAAAAATGCAACTCCACACCGAGCCCATTAACTAGACTCTTCCGCGATTTGGGTTCAAACCACAGTCACCACGATGCTCCCAAAGGGGTCACACCAACAGCTAGGCTGGAACCGAGGTTCCAGGGGCTTCTGGCTCCCGTGGTACCAGAATTAAGTCTCCGGTTAGACCTCGTAATCAAATCGATTACTACCAGTTGAAGTCCAAACAGTTCGAGAAGGGTGACCCACAGCAACAACAATAAACATACATCAACACAAAGAACGACACTTACTGTACTGACATTGAACAGCGCCTTCACGGACGAGGCTTTGGCCATATGGATATCTCATCATGTTAACCCTTGACCACTTATTGCCAGCACAGTTATTAAAATTCTATTCGATATGTATTGCTCCATTCGCCTTATACTCGTAATTTAGAACTTGGCCATTCCAACAATCATTTGTTTCGTAGAGAAAGCTTTTTGAGCTACGAATAGTCTTTTGCAGAGAGAGATCTTCAATTAAAATTTACAAAAAATTTATGTTTTTTACGTTTCACATACCCACCGAGTTCAAGATGTACGGCGTTGCGTAAAATTTTCCATTATTTACGTTAATTTATAGCGATATTTTATAAAATTACAGTTCACTGCAATGAAAACACATTTTCTTAATTGAAAATAAAATTTTTATTTCCGATAAATTGAAAAACAAAAGAATTTTTTTTGTTTTTCTGTTGGGCCAGTAATAAATTTGTTAATGTCGCCCACACTTTACCAGACCAATTGTAAGCATTTCTTTTCAATTAATTCATTAAAGTTTTTACTTCCAAGGGGGGTGAGAGAAAAAGCAAGCAAAGAATATAAAATAAGAAATGAAAAAAAAAACAAAATGGAAAGGAATTTATATTCACTTAAGATTTTAAAATGCTCGGCCACTTACGGTTGTATTGTTTGCAGAACACTTGCCATTACATTTTCTACGTTCATGTCATCATTGCTGGCGTTAACGTTTACGTCTACGTTTACGTAGTCATTGTCGTTTTTGTCGCTGTTATTGTTTTTCCTGTTACATTTTCATTTTCATTTCCTTTTCCGTTTGTCTGTCTACAATTCTTAAAATTTTTTTTCTCTTTCATTTTCATTTCTTTTCCCTCTTTTTGTTATTATTTATTGCCGAATGCCTAGCGTTACGTGCGTGCGTGCATGGGCATGCTAAAAAGGAGATAATTTTCATTAAATACTCGAATAATTTTCTCCATATTTTTTTATTCCTCATTTCATTTCATTTCTTTGCTGGGAAAGGGAACATGGAAAATTGGTAAAAATAGTTTTCCATTCCCGTTAATTTTTTATTTTTATTTTATGAGACTGTAATGTGCGTGTGTGTGTAGGTGTGCGTTTTTATTGATGTTCAATAATGTCGTACAATATTTCAAAATTTTATAACAAATTAATCATACAATTGGGAAAAGCATACGCCGAATGTCCTTGTAGCTGTCATTTTTTATTGCCCTTCAATTGTATTGTTGTTGTATGTATATACAGCTGTGTTCAAAATAATAGAAGTGTTCCAATTTGCAAAACATGATAGATTCTAATGGTAATTACGACGATATGTAAGAAATAAAATGCAAAAAAGAATCTCGTAATAACTTTAATATTTACGATGAAATTGATTCATTTCTGCGTTTGCTCTTGACTTCGCTTGATCAAAAAAGTAGGAGTGCTAGTGTAATTTAAAAAAAATTTTATTAAAAGATTTTTTACACTGATTCACATAAATTTTTGTAATAGTGGGATGATGATAGCACTTTACTGATTAAAAATCTTTAAAAAAAAGGTAAAACTTACAAAGAAATTTAGGAAATCTTAAGTTACACTGATCAAATGATCACGAATGCATTAAAATATAAAAAAACCTGGACCGCATGGGCGCAAGGGCAAAATATCAACTGTTGATAGCCGCTGAATTGTGCGATACAACAGAATAAATCCTTCATCGCCTTCAAAACAAAAAAATTCAAAAGGATCTGAAATCTTACCGGCCCTGCCATTCTTAGACATCCGATGGACAACAATTTATTCGCAAAAAGTCCTTTAAAAGTACCATTAACGACAAAACAGAAAAAAAAAACCGGTAGCAGTACGTTTAAAGTTTGCCCAAGAACATATAAAATATCCCAAAGAAAATTGAAGAAACATGCTGTGAAACGACGAAAGCAAAATTGATTTCCAGTATGTTAGACGTCTGCCCAATACCAAATATAAAGCTTTGTATACACAAAAGACAGCTAAACATGGTGGTGGTGCAAAACTAGTGATACGGGAAAGCTTTTCATATAATGGTGGAGGTCCAATACGTCCAATTAGAGACATAATAATAATAATAATAATAATAATAATAATAATAATAATAATAATAATATAAATCTTTATTAGTATTTTCTCATACTTTAACAAATTTCATTTCACTAAATTACAAAATCACTTTTCAATAAATTACAAAATGACGTTATTCTTTTTACAAAATTTACACATTCCTTTCTGAAAACATTGTTATTCTGCTCATTCTTTATATAATTTTCCAGAGAGTTATATAATCTAAGACCCTTGTAGAATAATGACTGTTGCATTGATGTTGAGGTGACTCGTTGCAGTCTGAAATTGTCAGCATTCCCCAATCCATAAGGTTGAACCTGACTCACATACATAATTTGCTCGCAGAGATATTCAGGGGCCTTTCCTTGCTTCATTTTTCTAATAAAAATTATGGTATTTAGCTCTAGTCGTTGTTTTATATTCAACCATTTGAGTGTATTAAGCATGAATTGGATTGACGCGTATCTGTTGTATCGTAAAATTGCCCTCATAGCTTTATTTTATAACTTTTGTAGTCGTTCGAGTTGTGTTGAATTACAGCATGTATAAATAATTGTAGATCCAAATTCAAAATGTGGTTTTATAGTTGTGTTGTAGATATTAATTGCAGTTAATAATGAAACTTTATTCCGATTCCTTTTTAAAAAACCTATTTTTTTACCAATTTTTTTTCAAAAGTATTGTATATGCTCTTTAAATTTAAGCTCTTTATCAATAATGAAACCTAAGTACTTAATTTGGTCAACTTTCTCTATTATTTTATCATTAATTTTAATTTCGGAATTACTATTCATATGTATTTCTATTATTTTGGTTTTACTCTCATTTAATTTCAATTTATTCATTTTCAACCAAATATTAATATTATTTATATCATTTATTAAATTGTCTCTACATTGTTGTTTTGTATCTCCAATTGTGTATATCAAGGTGTCATCAGCATACAAAATAAATTCACTTTTAGTCAAAACCTCAGGCATATCGTTTATATAAATACTGAATAATAACGCTCCCAAAATCGATCCCTGTGGGACTCCATAATCATTCTCCATTGGTTGTAAGCTTACACCGTTTATAACCGTAATTTGCGTTCTGTTACTTAAATAAGATCTAAACCATTCAAGCTCTACATCTTGTATTCCATACATATATAATTTTTCAACCATTATGTTTCTGTCTGTAGTCTCGAATGCTCTTTTAAAATCTAAAAAAACTGCCATAATTTTTTCCTTCTTCTCAATTTTTTTCCATCGATTAATCACATAATTTACTGCTGTTTCACAAGAGAATTTCTTTCTATATCCTGACTGGTATTTTGAAATGATTGAATTTTCATCCAAATAATAAATAATTTTCCAGTTGTTCTTTCACGACCTTCTCTAAAACTTTTTCAACAGTCTTTAAAGAGTTTATAGGACGGAATTCTTCATATTTTAATGTATTTGCCACTTTTTTAATTGGTGTAACCATTGTTTCCTTCCAACAATCCGGAAACTCACCAGTTTCGAATGAGAATTTACAATTTCTCCGACTATGCTCCAAATTTCGACCAACATTTTTCGTGATATCTTACAGTAATCAGGTTTCTCTTTAAGTGTCATTACTATATTCTTAAGCTCTATATTTGTTATTTCACATAATGGATAGGATCGTCTATGTCGGCAGTTTGAGAGAAATGATGTTATCATATTCCACACCTCTGAAATGGATATTCCAACAAGAAAATGACACGAAACACACCAGTAAATTGGCAAATGAGGGCTTTCGGATTAATAGGGTAATGGTTATAGCATGGCCAGCTCATTCTCCTGACCTTAATCCCATAGAACATCTAGAACCTTGAAATGCAGAAGAACTATGGATCACAGTTACCAAGATCTTATTGACTCAATGCCTCGTAGATGTGCTGAAGTCATTAAAAACAAAGGTTATTCAACCAAATACTAAAATAGCTTTGCTATTTTAAGATAATATCAAACTTTTGTGCCTTTTGTAAAAAAATTATTAGGCTGTGTGCTAACTGTCCTATTATTTTGAACAATTAATTTTTTATTGCTTTTAAATTAAGTGCACTCCTATTGTTTTGAACACAACTGTATGTATGTACATAAGTCAGCATGTCTTGTTTTTTAATGCTTAAATATTATGCCAATGTTTTAGGGCCGTATTTATTGTATAACATAAAAATGTTTCAGTCTTATTGTGCTCTTGTCTTCCTGTCCCGCTAGTTGCCGTAGTTTTCTTTCATTTTTGTTTTGTAGCCCCCCCCTCTCAAAGTGTGACCCATTTTTTATCTTTAACACGCACTTTTTCAAGTGGACATTTTTGTAATTTATTGTGGCAATATTACTTTTGGCCATTATTTCAGTTGCCAGTGGTAATACTGGTAGTAATATGTAGTTTCATTCATTCATTCACTCATTCATTCTTGTCTATAAATTTTTATATATTTTTAGGTGACTCGTATGGCTGGAGTTTTATTTTTGTTTTTGAATTCCTTTTGGTACTCTGCTCTACAAATACGTGCTCATTGACCACGTTTGTTCTTGTACTGTGCTGTGCTGTGGTGTAAGAGTGAGAATGAGAGTTCAAAGATTAGTAGTCGAAGTGACAAATTTGTTTAAAAATGTTATTTCATGCTTGATTTACAATACGACAATCAAATTTACTCGATTCTTTTCATTGGTAAGTTTCCAAAAGAATTCAAAACCATAAATTATAATTGCATGAAATTATTTTAAATGCAATGCAGTCTATAATGTAGATTTTATTAAAAAGCTTTTTATGCATTCATTTAGAATTTAAAAATAAAACGAGGATAACTATTAAAGTGAGTTCACTAACAGCAAAGTAACACTAAGTAGACGTTAAGACATTGAAAGGGAATAGTCGACTGATAACGAAATAGTTTTAGTTGTTTAAACGGAAACTTAGAATTGGAAACAAAAGCAGGTACAAACTTAATATATAGGGTGGGCCATCTATCGTTTTAAATTTTAAATAACCATCGGCGGTGTCGAATCTTCCAATACTTATGCCTTTCAGTATCCACCGAATCTTCACTGAACGTTGTAAACCTATTTACGCTTAAGCTACGGTCAAATTTATTGGAAATTTATTCCCAAAACAAAAACATTTTTGGTCTGAAATTGCGTGAAAATGATATACGCAAGTTTATTGCTAAAGCTCATGAAGCTGGTCTCATTGCTTGATGCGCCAAGACGTAATGCATGGCCTCTAGGGTTATTTTATAGCTTTACGAGCTAAAGGTTGGGAATCTTCGAAAGACATTGGCTGCCCGGCTTGCTAAACGCATACTTATTAAACCCAACCTAGTTCGTACTTCCATTTAGTCGCACCACCCCCGGGAACCGCTGCAATCAATTATTTCAATCGGAAGAGGTAAAGATTCAGCGGGTACTGCTATCCATTTTTGCTGTTCTTGCTCTATCTATTATCCTCTGTTGTTCTAGAACTTCCTTCACGAAGAAACAAACCACGTTCCAGTTTTTGCTGTTGTTGCTGTGGATCACGAGGTCTGACCGGAGGCTTAATTCTGGTACCACGGGAAGCCAGGAGCCCCTGGAACCTCGGTTCAGCCTGGCTGTTGGTGTGACCCCTTTTGAGGAGCATCGTGGTGGCTGTAGTTTGGATCCAAATCGCGGGAAGAGTCTAGTTAATGGGCTTGGTGTGGAGATGCATTTTTTTTCAAAAGGGTGCCGTGACCGAAAGATCGGAAGGAGTTTTAGATAGGCTCCGCTCATAACCAAAGGGAAGTCATGTCCAAATACATGGCTTTGAAGTGTAACAGTGTGTTCCATTTGAGGGCGTTGGTAGACGCATTGTATTTCACCCTGTGCGAAGAGCACCGTGGGAATAGGTGCTCGCGGTTAGGTACCCACGTAAAACCACTCGTCGTTGTTCTAGTTTTCGCATGATGTTAGCATTAGGTTAACCAAGTTTTCGGGGGTCACCTGGGTTCCAATCGTCCCCTCCAGTAAATTTCGTTGATATTCATAGTGCGGGCAAGCAAAAAATATATTCCCCGCTATTTCGCTTATATTTCGACATGTTGGTCATGTTTCATCTACCTCATGCTCATACTTGTAGAGGTATGTTCTAAAGCATCCGTGGCCCGTTAAGAGCTGTGTAAGGTAAAAATTCACCTGGCCGTGTTTCTTTCCAGTCCATTCATCTATATTTGGTATCAATCGGTAAGTTCATCTTCCCTTTGTAGAAAAAGTCCACTCGTGCTGCCATCTATTCGTTGCATCATCATTCGCCTGGATACGGTGCATTAGCCCTGTTCTCCTATTTGATAAGTGGCTTCTCCTCTCTACATCCACTAATATTCGAAGCCGCATCTTCCCCGCAATCACCAAGGCTGCTTCCGTAGACACTATGCTGAAGGCAGAAATTACTCGGAGGGAAAATCTTCTGTTGGTCGCATCCACTCCCATCCTATAAGTCTGCTTGTCCATGGCCTCTGCCTATAAAAGGGCTGCATATAGAGCAATCGATCTAACAACTCTCATCAGCAATTGCCTCAGACCTTCGAGGTTAGGCATTATCCGCGCGAGTGCACCCACTTCCTACTAATATACGCCAGATGTTCCTTATTTGTTATTTATTATCCCAGGTATTTGATTGATTTCCGAACAAAATTTTTGTTCTGAAACAATTTTTTTTATATGCCGTTTGACGTTTCTCTTGAGAGAGAGAGAGCGAAAGAGAATAAGATTGCTTCGGAACAATTTTAATTTTTGTTCTGAACCTCTTATATAAATCTACCTTGTTCTGAACCAAACGTACTGTGCTGCCAGACATTGTAATTTTTGAAGTAAAGTTTAACTGAGCTGCCAGAGCGGCTGTTTAATATGTTTATCCATTTGTTTTCCAATTTACGATTTCTTTGCAACGCAATAAAAAATACTCAAGCCAAGAAAATAAACGAATTGCAATCATCTGCTGCTGTGCTGCCTAATTGTAAAACTAATACGCATCGTTTTCAAAAATAAATCATATGGCAACCTTGTTTCTACAGAACAATTGTTTGAGGTGGGTGCATCGTTTCAGAACAAACTCTCAAAAAACTTAACTTTTAGAGAGCTTTAGAGTCTCTGCTGATGTAATGTGTGTGGACAAGTTAACCACATTGTTAGAAAAATTTGTATTGAAAATATGCAACCAGCTTCAGTTAGGCTCCATTAGAGGTGACAGCCATAAATCCGTAACCAAATATAATTTGATCAAAGAAAAACTCAAAAGCAGATAAAAACAATAGAGATAGACAATATAATTCTACTGATGTCGTAACTCTTAGAATGTGGTTAATGTTCCCATTTTAATGCATGTGTTAGCGGAGTCCAATAAGATTTTTGTGGCCACTAGGACAGCGACATGTCATGAAGAGCTGTGACTGATCCACGCGGTGTTTCTCTATTCATGTTTGAATTTGCAGGCACAATTAGGCTTTTTAGACCAAGGATATGACATTACCTCGTCTTAGTGCTGTATTGACACCCAATAAATTATTTGTCCTTGGGTGCAACTCAAAGCCTTATTTCCGATATAAAATTACTTTCTATTCGAGATTATTTAATGCCGTTTGGTTTGTCAAGCAAAAATCCGTACAAAAAAAGAAAAAAGTTTCGCTAAATTTTTTTCTGAAAGTTTCCATTTTCTGTTTAAGTTTGTAGTGTTTGAAATGGAATTTACTTTTGTTTAATTCGGTTTTCTACTTTGTGTTGTTGTAGTTTTAAACTGAGAAATCCAAAGTTTAGCTTTGTTTCCAAACAAAAGACTTATTCGACGACGACAAAGACGACGACATTGTTGGTGGTAATGGTGTTGAAGCCAGAAATTGTGGAAATTTATTTTCAAGAGGTGGTTTGACGGTGTTTTTTAGTTTTTTTTTTTGTTTTGTTTTGTTTTAAACAAAAGTTAAATGGTTTGCTTGTTTGTTTGTAGCACACACGAGAAAGCATACATACACACCCCCAGCCTCATACACAGGCATAGGAAGACAAAAGAAGTTTGAAAGGAAGTTATTGTCTGCATTTGATGTAGGGTGTATGTGTGTGCGTGTGTGTATCTGTAAACAATGGCAACGGCATTTAAAACAAAAGAAAACAAAAATTAGAACATTGTTTGAAATACAACAACAGCAACAACAACAATAAAATGAACAACAATACTCGTTACCACCCTCGTAATCGCTAATATCACATACAATGTATGCATTAAATGCGTTCTCTTATTACAACAAAAGAAAAAAACTTAAAAAAAACAAAAAACGAATACATATTACTCACATGAATAGAATAATACATAGACATAAACATGCACATTATCTCATCTATACATACATACATGCATACATACATACATAGTATGTACATATGCATGCATTACTCATATGCTGTCTTTAATCTTTCGAGTAAACGAACACACAATAACGAATACACAAATAACGTACAGACAGACGTGTATGCATGTATGTATACATGGAGAGAACATATGTGTATGGCAGATTTGGCGTATATTTAGCCATTTCGCCAAACAAATAACTCGCCTAGCGATAATAATATGAAAAACTACAATAACAGCCACAAATTCGCTGTTATCGCTATAACTATTGCGATAATAATAAGAAGTAGAAAAAGAAGAAGAATTATTGTCTCTTTTTTATTTCTTTTGTTGCTGTTGTTGTTGTCTTATTATAAAACAAAAGAGGTTTTATAAAGGAATACAAAGATTTTTTTGCTGTTGTTTTACTTTATTGCCGTCATTGTTGTGTTTGCTTGTTACTCCTCTATTGGTGTTGTTTCTTAAAATTGTTTTCTTTAAACTTGCATCGACACTTACATACACACATACAAAGGCAGAAACTTCCCTGTAGGAAATGCCAATAGTGAAACTCTACTGACTTACTATTGGCACAGTCACCAGTACTAGTGACATTTTGTACCCCAGCCAGTGTTATTTACTATAGACATTTAACACGTGCGTGTCATTGAAAATCTACTACTGACGTTAGGACTATTGACTATATAATGAATAGGTACTCCTTTTGAGACCATATGTAGACATTGGACGCAGTGAATCAACAGTACAATTTAGCATTCTAATCTACACTTTTGGTACTTCTCTCTAGTAAAAGACGGCAAGAAAATTCTAAGTTTTGAAAATATTTGATATTTTATTAAAAAAAGGAAATATTTCGTTGTTATAGCCTTTTTTTTAAATTTAAGTATAAAAACTTAAAAGATATTATTAATTCCATCTCTCTTATTTATATAGGAACATCAAAATAACATTTTCGTTTTATTAAAACTAAGTAAAATTATTAATCCTCTTCGAGAAAGTCGTCTTCTTCAAAATTTACATCATTTTTGTTTTCCTGCGACCCATTTCTTTGAAATACTTTTTCTTTTGGCGCTGAAATGCTGCTCGAAGTTGATATTACATCGGGATATTAAAAAATCAAAACAAATTGTTAAAATATTATAAATATTTATAAGAAAGCATTATACAAGAAAGCATTTATTACCTATTAAGGTTTTAAAAACATTTGATTATTTGCGAAACTTCTTTTGGCCAAAAGAGCCATCAACATTAAAATTCATGATGCTATTTTGGCCAAGTATTTCATGAAGATTTCGTTCTGCATTACCCGCAAGGTGTGATTTCATTTGTCGAATCTTTTGAACATAAACAAAAAATGCTATTTTATTCGTTGAAGTTGTTCTACAATAAAAGTAAGTACTTACATACGTATGGGTATGAAAAACTTTTCAAAATAATATCAAATTTCTCTGCTTTTCTTCAGAGCCGATAGCGAAAGATTCCATAAGTTTTGAAGCAATTCCATTTTGTTTAAAAATTGTGTCCAACATAGCAATTTTTTATATTCTCACGCAAACTATATTTTGGTAAATCAAATTTAGACGACACAGAATATTCAGGCTCCACAAAAATTTCACAATTCACACTTGGACTTAATTGTCTCATTTTCACTATTTTTATTTTCAAATAACACTGATTGTTTTTTTTTATTAAACGTTTATAATTTCTTGACAATTGACAATTTTTTCTCATTAAAATGAAATAATTGTTGACACTTCGATCACAATGCCACCATAAAGTCACCAATATAGTCGACAAAACTGGTGATTTCGTGACACTTGTCGACATGTTTCCTTCAGGGATATGTGTCTGTATAAAAATACATATGTATGTACGTATGCATGCAATTACATTAAATGGCTTCTAAAATATAAAATGTTCAATACACTTAAAGAAATAAATTAAAATTATAAAATAATAATAAAAGGGTGTTGCAGAAATGCTTAAATAAATTAATCCATTGTGGAAAAAATTCCCAACAAAAGATCTTTAATGTAAATGAGCATGTAAAAGAATTGAAGGGAGTCAGTTGTATTGAAACTATGAATCCTTCTCTTTAAAAAGAGCCTTCTTCGTTGCTTAATTGATCATTACAACTCTTCGTATAATTAGGAATCAGTTTTCAAATGAGAACGCCTTCTGACTGAAGGTGTTGGGCCAGAGTAGACGGCTCACTATTCTACTTGCTGCTGAATACCTGCGGTTTTTTGGAGTATTGAACTCTAATCTAGGTCAGTTTTTTTTCTTTCTTACTTTGGAGTTGACTACAGTCATGCATTTAACATTGTGACATTTCTTTATCCTAATCATCAGTATGTAAAATATTTCATTGCTCTTTATATTATATTATATTATATAAGGTTTGAAATTTCTATGGAATGTTTGTTTCAAATGCAAATAATATACGACCAACAATACAATTAATACCACCAGTTCTACTTTAGTGAATACATACCAGAGATCAATAACTTGCTTAAATTGATTAGTGCAGTGTGGTACTCTATTTAACAAGTTTTTATGCCCATTAGAGATCAGAATTGTTTACTCAAAAAGATGAGTAGAATCGAATCGTACTCATAGTTTCTGATATTTATAAGCGTTCAGCATGAAGTACTCATCATTTTCATACTTAACAACATCTATAATATTATTGATTTCGACTCTCCATAACTCAACATCTGCACGAATTACAAAATAAGTACGAATCGCGTACGAACATGAAAATACTCACGGGAAGATTATGTGTTTGCTCTGTTTGCTGCTCTGTCTTTTTTCTTCTGTTGTAAATGCAACAACAACTAAGAGATGTAAAGTTTGAATGAATGATTCGAGTCATTCGAACGATTTTTCTAATGTTATGAATCTAAATGTTTAGGCTTCTGAATCAAACATATTTTGAATGGTGGGGTTTAATATCAGCATTGTACGCATACTGATTGCAACGTGTGCTTATAAATCAATGTTGTAGTGAGTATAAATGAATTGGAGTGCGCAGTTAAATTTCAACATTGTTGACTCACTTTTATACAAAATTTCATGAGTACTTATTAGTAGCGAAAAAACTATTCATTGCTCATCTTCGGGGCATCAGGGATCAGCAATGATTATTCAAAACTCATACTCATACTACTCATACTCAAAGCTTGAAGTATTCGTCATACTCCAAGTTTGAAGTATTCGTCATACTCATACTTAACAATAAGCATGATGTTGTTGATTTTGACTCTCCATGACTCAAAATATACACAAAGCACGAAGTAAGTATGATTCGCGAACGAACACCATAATATTCACAAGAAGAAGCTTTTTATCAATATCTTTTCTTTCTTTTTTGTTTGTATATGCAACAACAAAAGGTTGTAAATTTTGCTGAATGATTCAAATCATTCGAATCACTTATAAGTATTTTTCTAAATTTATGATTCTGAATGAGTAGGCGTATGAAACAAACGAATGTTGTGAGTTTAATGTCAACGTTGTACTCATACACATTGCAACATATACTGAGTACGAATGAATCAGAGTAGTTGAATTTCAATACTGTAACTGCATGAGTGCTTATGAGTAGCGAAAAGATGATTCATTTCTGTTCGCTGGTACATACTTCACTTACCTGTGAATCATTGAATCAGTAGAGTATGATTAATATTGGAATTGAATTAAATATTACTCATACGTCGCAGAATATGTTGCAATAATTTAGAACATTTTCGTTAAATTTATTTGATTTTCTCTTGTAATTTGTTTGCAACTTTATTAAAATTACTTCCAGATTTGTAATTGAGTTTTAAGTATTTTTTTTTTTAATATTAACGACCACATCTACATTTACATCTAGATTATGAGTAACGAAAAATGAATTCCTTGCCGATCTCTGATTACAATCTAGTTTCTCACACCAGTTATGTTGTGTGTGTTAATTTTATCCATGAACGCCTGGACCTACAGACGAATGAAAAATTGTTTAAGACAATTGTTTGGCAATTATACTCCCAGAGTTTTTGCCAAACATCTGCTGAGGGGAATTGTCCAACACGCTACATACTAAATTATAGCGACTCTATGGAAGAAAATCATCTTGTATTAATTGAACGGCATAAGTGTGTAAATAATGAAGCAGAATTTAGTTGTGGAACCTTTACAAATTTAAATTGGTGGCAAATTGTTGTCTACATTTTAAAGATGACACAATTTTCATAGCAATTTTCATTTAACAGAATTCTGCTGAATGTAATTTGAACCATGGCCTTACGTCTAATAAGCCGACACACTACCAGCTAGAGTATGGCCACTCCGGCTGTTACATGGAAACATAATCCATTTGATCATTACAATTCATCAATTAGGATAACGACCTAATGTCTCACGCCATTTATGTTGTGTACGTTAATTTTGTATATGAGTGGTGAGACCTGCAATTTAAAACCTTTTCGTAGAAATTTTATTTATTCTGCTGCTGAGAAGAATATGATGAAGAAATATTTTCTCATATTTTCGGTTTGTTGTCTGACGTGGGCATTCAACTATGGCCTTACGTCTGACAAGCCAATACAATATCTGCTAGAAGTCACCGTAGTTTAGTTGGTAGTGTGTTGGCTTATTAGATGTAAAGCTAGGGTTCGAACCCCAAGCCAGACATCAAAACAAAATACTAAAAATATTTCTTCGGTGATTTCCTCTCAGCAGATTTTTGGCAAAAACACTGAGAATAAATAAACTTGCCGTGAAAAGTTTCGCAAAACAATCTGTCGTTCGGGGTCGACTTTAAACTGTAGGTCCCCCTTAGGTTAGGTTAGGTTGGAGGACGTGCACCTGTCGGTCAAGACAAGCACAGTACCCGGAAGTCGAAATTGACCCATTGTATATTGTCCCTAGGGGAGGAAGAAAATGGAAGATATAGGAATGTAGGGAAGGGGAGGGAAATAGGTCCCCCTTCCTATGTATAAAATTAACGCACACATCATAAGTGGGGTGAGAAACTAGGTTAATAATCCTGACTGAAGGGTTGTAATGAGCAATTTTGTATGTATGTATGTAATATCTGCTAGACAATGACAATTTTTATTGTTAATTTTTTTAAACCCCCAAAGAATTTTCCTTAGATTACAGGATAAAAAAATATTTTGTAAATGCATGCAGATTAAGGTTAAATTTAAATGAAGATGAGTTTTAAATCAATAAGTGGCTACCTTAGCATAATGACTATAAATTTTGTAATTACTTTGCAATTGTTGTTTTCTTTCTTTTTTTTACTTTCCGTTACAAATTTATTTCTATTTACTTTCTTATCAAACACCACCACCACCCTGGTTTCTGTTAAAAGTTGTCTTATAAACGTTTTGTAAATATTGTTTCCTTTTCAGTGCACTTTTTTTTTGTTTTCCTTTCTTTTGTGTTTTTCGACCGGATACAAGTTTACTTGTTTTCCTTGGTTGTGCTTATCGATTTGATTAATTTGTTGTAGAAAACAACAAAAACAATAATAATGAAAAATGAAAAAAGAAATAAAAAATAAAAAAAAACTGCGAAAGAAAGTAAGAAATTTGATTAGATTGCGTGTAAAACTTTTTAATCTGCGTATAAATTAAGCTGAACATTCGTTTTCTTTTTTATGTTTTTTTTCGTTTTTTTTAAATGTTTTGCTGAGTGTAAAGAAATGAAAAGTTTTCTTTTGTAACACACACACACTCTTACACAAACACATTCACGTACATACATATATACACGCATTTTCACACGCATCTAGTTAAACTATGCTTGCAGCGTATATTTGCTTCCATTTTTTATTTTTTGTTCAAAATTCGCTTCACTTACTGTTACTCCATCTGCTCATTTCTCAGTTTGTTTGTGTGTTGGTTTGTGTTTTTGTTGCTGTTGTTGTTTTTATTTCAAATAAAAGTGTTGATAATTTATCGCTTTTATCTGCCTTTAACATTATGGTTTAAAAATCAACGATAACTTACAAAAACAATAACGACAACAACAAACAACAACACTTTTATATAACATACGTCTATAAGTATATAAATAATATGTGTGTGTGTGTGTGTGTGGCTTGTATTAGTTAACGCACACATTTGTTTGCTTCCTTCATATTTTAGTCCTGCTTGCATTCAAAAGGAGAGACAAAGGATAAGAAAGTGGTGTGAGTGTAAAAATCTTTTGTATTATTTTCAGCTGTTTAAGCATAGTGCGTTGTTGTATTTGTTAATGTAGATATGGCCAGTAGGGCTATTCATTGAGACTCAAAAAAATACCGAAAAACTTAATTAGAATACTGGAAGTATTTTTAATGAAATTGCAAAACAATTTTAAATACTTTTAATGTAGATATTCTCTGTTATTGCTACATACTATACGGCGTATGAGTAATATTTAATTCAATTCCAATATTAAACATACTCCATAGATTTAATGATTCACTGGTACAGAGAAGTACAGTGTGGCTGATATATAATCCAGCAAAGTAAAGCGCTATATTTTTCAATTTTATTCTTCAAAAGCAAAAAAATGTAGGAAACAACATCAAATTTTAGAATCAGTTTAGATTTGTTAAAAATGGCCACCTTTGGTACGAATTATGGCCGACAAAACCATCACAGGCTGCACGGAAGTGGCTCTGCGGTATTTTGGCCCATTCTCGGCAAAGCGCCAACTTGAGCTGATCGACGCTTTGGTATTATTTAGTGAGAATCTTACTCTCCAATTATGGCCTTCAAACGGCCGACAAAGCCATCGCAGGCTGCAGGTATTTTGGCCCATTCTCGGCGAAGCGCCATCTTGACATTTTGGTATTTTTTAGTGAGAACCTTACTCTTCAATATTTCTCAGGCGCAAAAGTTCAACGAATTGAAATCCGGAGATTTCGGTGGCGATTGTGCAGTAGAAATGAAGCGAGGAACCTCCTTTCTTAGCTATTCTTGGTTGACGCGTGCTGAGTGCGGTGTTGTTGAGTCCCGTTGAAATGTCCATGTTCTGCGGACGAAATGTTTATCTGCCCAGGGCTACAATACTGTTTTTAAGACATTTTCCCGATAATATTCGGCATTTATTTTGACCCCACGGTCGATGAATACGAGCGCGGAGCAATCATCGGCCGTTACGGCAGCCCGCACCATTACCATTGGCGGCGCATGTGTTCTGGTGACCAATCGCAGGTGTTAATTTTCAGCTGACCTCTTTGTAAACCCGATCACTTTGTTTGTTTTCAAACTCTCAATTTGGAATGGCTTCCCATCGAAGAAAACCAATTTCGGTAACTGGCCACTTTCGTGCAAGTGTAGTAACTCCTTGACTCTTGCCAGTCCAACTTTTTTTTCTTGTCCATTGATGAGCTCTTATACTTTTTGGAACTTCAATGGCTTTAGTTCAAGCTCATTTTTCAATATGTGTTGCATCCATTCTTGCTATAGGTTCAGCTCACGAGCACTTTTTCTAACACGGCGGCGTGGATTTCGATCAAATTTGGCCTTCATTTTTCGGATCATCTCTGGTGTTGTTACCGTTTTTTTTTTTCGTCCACTATTTGGACGCAATGCCACACTGGCAGTACCACGGTAACGAGGAATGGTACGAGAAACAAAAGATTTATTCACATTTAAGTGCTGGAGGGCTCTAACGATAGCCACCTACGGTTTTCCAGCCAAATATAAAGCAATCATACTATCACGCTTGAATTTCATCACGAATAACTATTTTTCTGAATGCAATAGATCAAAATGCTTTTGTAAGCTTGTAAAAAAGAAAAAAATGAACTGTCAGTGGAATAAATTTGTCAGCTGTCAGACGAACGGTTTACAAATGATAACAACCTGAAGTTGGTTGCAATACATATCACCCGCTATGTACTTCATAGATATAATGATTCACTGGTAAGAGAAATAGGTACTAGGCATGTCAAACTGGATTGATATTGGTTTCCTATATTATTTTATTATTCGTTTGTAAATTTACATTTGAAAGTGAATAAAACTTTTTTGTTTAATTGCTAAACATATTCTATAAACTCTTTTTAAATTTTTTTTTTTGTTAAAGGTGCTGTTGGATTACGCGATTGCCATCCCTAGTATGTACAGAGATTTACAATAAATGACCAATGAATAGTACGTATGAGTCTTTTCATATGTCTGGATGATTAATTTCCGAAAGTAATAAAATTTTTTGTTGTATTTTAATTCTAACTAATTTTACTCACTGACGCGAATCATTTTTGAGTCCTTTTTTAATCGTGTAACTGACTAAGAAGTTGCAGTGGTCTAGTGGGTAGTGTATTGGCTTATTAGACAAAAGGCCCGGATTCGAATCCCAGGTCAGACATCAAAACGAAAAAATATTTTTTTGGTGACTTCCTCTCAGCAGATTTCTGGCAAAGACTCTGAGAGTAAAAATTGCCATAAAAAGCTTCTCAAAAATCTGTCGTTCGGAGTCGACTTTAAACTGTAGGTCCCGCCACTGATGAATAAAATTAACGCACACAGCATAAGTGGTGTGAGAAGCTAGGTCGTAATCCTGAAGGGTTGTAATGGCCAATTATGTATGTTGTTGGTTTACGCGATTGCCATCCCTAGTACAGAGATTTACAATAAATGAGCAATGAATAGTACGTACGAGTCTTTTTATATGTCTGGATGATTAATTTCAGAAAGTAATAAAATTTTTTGTTGTATTTTAATTCTAACTAATTTTACTCATTGGCGTGAATCATTTTTGAGTCCTTTTTTAATCGTGTAACTGAATAAGAAGTTTCTGATCACCAAAAGTACTCTAAAAAGACTCAGCAAAGTGATTTTTATGAAAGCAATTTTCCGAATGCTAACTGGGATACTGACTGTCGAATATAGTTTTGATGTATAAACCTCCCTAATGTCTGTGTATGAAAATGATTTTATGGGTGTCATTTGCTTGTTATAAGTTTGCCATTATGCGAGTTTATTTTTTCTTTTTTGTTGTTTTTAATATAATTTATGCTTACGAATGCATTATTTTATGCATTGTTTTGTTATTTTAATTATTTATTGTTAAAGTTTTTTTTTTTTTTTTGAAGAATCTTTCCTTTTCAAAATGTACAATAAGGGGCTATAGCATGTAGATTATTGAAGCCATAAGCGGTTATTTAAATACGATTATTTATTATGGTTGGGTGGGTGTACATGGGTGTGTGCATAAATATTCCCCATTGTTTTATGGTGTTTAACGTTTAATAAATCGAATCCTTAATTCGTTTTAAAAAAGGAACTTTTGCTTTAAAAAGAATTTCAAATGAAATGAAATTAAATGCTTGAAAAATATTTCCTTAAATTTATTGCAATTTTGATGTTTTTTTCTTAATTTTTTTTTGCCATTTTGCCAATATTTCTTTTGGTATTGCAACGGTTGTTGTTTGTAGGCAACTTTATTGTGGCAATGAAATTTTCAAATTGCATTCAATTAAAATTCTACATTCTTTTTATTGCTTGCTGTGTTTTCCATTTCCTTTTCCTTTAACCTTACCGCACCTATACGTTTAACCCTTCGTGACACACACTTTTAGCTTTTCACATTACCACACTGGGCCTGACCAGACCCTATATAAATGTTAGTGTATTTGCATAAGTTAACATATTTTTTTGTGTAGATAATTTTAAAAACGATTTAAATTGCATTAAATTATAACTTAAAATTCAGGTGGTTCATTAATTTCATTTCTTTTTTAAATTCATAAAGAAATATAATCAAAGTACATGAGTCAAAATTTGTCATGTTGTCAATCTAAACAACTGAAACCATATATTCTACTTTAGAATGTTGCTGACATATAGCATTTGAACATTTCGAACAAAAGAATCGAGTCTTTCAGCGAATTTTTTCACTTCCGGTTGCGAATTCTATACAAGATTTCTTTACCTCTAATGTATCAGCACCTCTTTTGGCAGTTATTATTTGTTTATATGAAATGAAAACAGAAATTCACAGAGTGGATGTAGTAGAATCAAAATGGAATAAATTCGTTTAAATTATTTAACTTACTTTATGGGCTCTCCAAGAACAGATTCTATAGCCGAGAGTACTAAATTGACCAATAACATAAGTGTTACTCATTCGGTTCGAAAACCGATGGTGGAAAAACTAAATAATTAGACAACGTGTTCAAAAAATTGCGTATATATTGTGTGGACTTTAGTTTTCCCCCGGTATGGAAACAATTGCTCGACAGTGGTTATACTCTCATGCCGACTATAATTCTTCACAAAATTTTCGTTGCGAAAATTCCATATATCTCGAATAGGCGAAGCTTTGTCTTCGAGTAATCGAAATGACCGTGTTCTTCCGTCTTCAAACGAATGTATCTGGTCAGGAACATAAATCGATGAAGAGACATTGCGGGCCCTGAATATGGGTAAATTGTCAGTAAGCCACAAAACCCTGGATTTTGAATGTTCATTATGTGAAACTCCCATTGCTAAACGAATGCCGATGAAAGCGTATAATTTATCTACTTTTAGATCCTTCCAAACTTTTGGTTTTTATTTACATTTGCAGTATTCCATAATTGATTGCGTCTCTTCCATACTGATTGTTTGTAATACAATGATGTCCGTTTATCACTGTCGTTTTCTACATTTGGTTTAATTACCAAATCATTTCCAATGTCTGATGCGTCGTCTTCGTATAGCAAGTAATCTTCATCATTTCTCGTCCAAAAATTGGTCATCTTCGTCATGCTGCCCGACTTCCTCATTAGCTCTTTCACGCTCCAAGTCATTTGTCAAAGCCTCTGGGAATTCTGGTGTACAAATCCGTATCGAAGTTACTAGAACATCGCGTATTGAAAATAAATTCTAATTCATCATTAATTATTTAAAAATTTCCAATTTTAACACTTTTTTAGAAAAAAATTCTCATAAACACTTTGAAAGTTCGCGTCAAACTAAAACAAAACATTCAAAGACTGATTCGATTAAAAATTTATAACGTTTAAAAGGTGGATCTGGCCAGACCCACTGTGGTGCTAATATGACATAGGTTTCAAAATATCCTTATAACTCCTTTTTAAATTACTTTATTTGCCCTATTTTTTCACCACCAGAAAGCCAAGAAAATCTCAGAAGGGTACCTGAAAATTCAAATCTCTAGCCATATTGCAAATACGCTTAAAATGCAAAATAAATTGGAAAAGGTCTGGCCAGACCCATGACTGTGACGAAGGGTTAAATAAGCAACGAATGCAAATAAAAACTTTACAAACGTTATAAGGCAAAAACGACTGTTAAAGCCCTTATAAGAGGAACATAGTTATCCTTAGTTTTAAGCAAACGAACAAATAAAGGAAACCCTGTGATGTGAAAAGCTTAATTATTTGATTGCAAATAAATCATTTCCTGAAATGTTATCTTCGAATTGCATTTCAACTAATGTTTTGTAGGGTTTTAGAAAAATATGACTTAAAATCCGGCAACAATTTTAGATTTTAAAACGAGAAAAAAACACCAAATTGGAACGGCTGAATAGAAGGAAAAATCCTAGAATTCTGCTACAAAAAAAAAAATGCTCAAATCAATATCTAGTTTTTGTTTCTCAGTATTTGGTTGTTAAAGCTTGTTGCTAGTGTTTGTATGTGTTGCTTTTCTTTTAACAACAATTTTTTGTTTTTTGTTTTTTGTTCAATTTCTAATTGAAATTCCTTTCATTGATATTTTTTTTGTTTTTGTTTTTTGCTTTTCACAACAATTCCTTTTCTTTACTGCTCTCACAAGCACACATAAAAAAAAAAAATGAAAAAAGAATGGAGAAACAACACTTTCCTTGTTGTATTGCCATTATATGGCCAACTCTGTCTTGTACACTATGCCCGGAAACACTACTAAACAATGGCCTTTTAAATGGCAACCACTTTGAATTTCAAAAATTCGAAAAAAAAACGAAAAAAAAAACAACAAATGAAATATACAGGCCCACATAAACACTCACACACTTTACTGAAAGGATAAATAATTGGTTGGTGTGTGTTAGAAGCACTTGATTTTCTTTTTCTTTCATTTTTCTGTTTTCCTTCATATATGTGTTGGCTAAATCAACAACAGCAATAAGTCCAACTAGAGGCTAAAATGCTGAAATTTAAACAATTTTATAGAAAAATTTGAAAAAAAAAATACAAAAATAATTGAAAAAAATTAAAAAAAATTTCTTATCGCTGCAGTATTCTTTTCATTTCAATTTTATTTAAAATTTTGTTTTTGGTTTTTTCTTTTAATTGTTTTGAAATTATTCAACCTCCAGTTTGGGTTACACAATAATTGCTTCTTATTATAAAATATGAATAGAATTTGTTTGTTGTTGTTGTTTATTTTTTATTAAAAAAATTAAAAAAAAAAAATAAATTCTGTTGACCAATTAATTATTTCAACCCGTTTTTTAATGGGAGGAAAAAATCTGCTTTTGATTTAAAAATAGTTCTTGATATCAATTAGAATTTGATACTTTGAAGGATCATAGTGGCTCTAGACATTTTACTATCTTCCTAGCTAACGCTGGACATTTCATTACTGCTGCCTTTAACAAGAGAAACTGTTGCTGCTAATGCAAATCAATTAATGCGATATTTACCCAGAGTCCAGTGTCCAATATAAACTGCTATTGCCATACAAAAGGAGTGCGCACAAAAAAAAAATGGACTTACAATTTATAGAAACAAAACTAAGTTACGGATTTTTTTTCTTTATATGTCAATTAAAGTAAATAATATTTGAATTCTTTTGTGTATTCAAATTTTTTCCGGACCAAGGTCTAAGAGCATCCAACTTTTTGAGCCACTTTTCTTCCAGACATTTGAGGGTGTTTTAGAAAACTACGTATTATTTTATTGACTTTATTTCGGTCGGCAAATCCTTTTTTCCTTTCACTTACATGCATTCTCTCAATACTCAAAGACTCCTTACGTACATACATAATTGGCCATTACAACCCTTCAGTCAGGATTACGACCTAGCTTCTCACACCACTTATGTTAATTTTATACATTAGTGGCGGGACCTACAGTTTAAAGTCGACTCCGAACGACAGATTTTTGAGAAGCTTTTCATGGTACAGAGAGTAAGTGTTTTTGCCAGAAATCTGCTGAGAGGAAGTCGCCGAAGAAATATTTTTCGTTTTGATGTCTGACCTGGGATTCGAACCCGGGGCTTTTGTCTAATAAGCCAACACACTACTCACTAGACTCCTTATATTGTTTTATTCTAACCTTAGAAACTATTTTTTGCTTAACACCTGCGAGCCTAGCAATCGTTTTTTGTAAGCGGGGCGGTTTTTCATTGAGAATTTTAATTATTTTTTTATAACATTCTTGTTGGGTGCCCATTTTCAAAAACTAATTTTGCGATTGCAATGACATTTGGCACGTGGATTTTGAAGCAGATTTGTTAATCATCTGATCAGATTTGTTAATCATCAATGTAACTGTATTCATTTTTTTCAATTATGTTAAAAGTTTTAATCTTAAAAGCAGGCCCATTTTCTTCTTGTGCACTCCTTACAATCTTTTAGTCAGAATAACGATTTATATACCTTTTAACACCACTAATGAGTTGCGGAAACTAGAGTTTAAAGTCGATGCCGCATTACGAATTTTTGAGAAACTTTTCATGGCAATTTTATGTATTCACCGAAGAAATATTTTTTCATATTTTGGATTTGATATCGGGCCTGGCGTTTGAGCTAATAAGTCAACACCTATAGACTACGATTTTATTCAGTTATTGTCATTGCCATGCTGCCATTGCTATACGGTATAAGGATCCGGATAATTGATCTATTTTCTTACACCACGTATGCATGTTGTTTGTGTTGATTTTATATATAAGTGGAGGGACTTACAGTTTAAAATCGACTCCGAAAGACAGATTTTTTGAGAAACCTTTTAATGGCAGGTTTATTTACTCTCAGAGGTTTTGTCAGAAATCTTCTGATAGGAAATCGCCGAAGAAATACATACTTTTTGTATTTTGTTTCGATGTCTGATCAGGGTCTACAACCCTGGCTTTACGTCTAATAAGCCAACACACTACCCACTCGACTACGGCGACTTCTTTGTTTCTGTCATTGCTATGCTGAGACTTTTCCTTGCTTACCTCATAACGACTTCAGTCTTGTATTGTTGTTATGTTTTGTTTATTTAAGGAATAAATTGTTAAACTTTTTCATCAAGTTTTTGGCAAGAGAGTCAGGTGTAACGTTTGATAACTCTCAAATGTATAATGGCGATTACAACCCTTTAGTGTAACGATTACGATTGAGTTTCACACACCGTGTGTTAATTTTCATGGATGTGAGCCGAGACTATCAGAGTTTTTGTCAGAAATGTACTGATAGGAAGTCAACAAAGGAAATATTCTTTGATAGTTCGTTATTTTGTAAATGTCTAGCATAAGCTTTGCACCGTGGGCCCACGTCTAACAAGCCTACGCACTATAAACTAGAATACGGCGACTTCTAGGCTACTGCCATTGCTATGCTGACACTTTTCCTTGACTACCGCATAACGACTTTAGTCTTGTATTGCTGTCATGTTTTGTTTATTAATCCAATAAATTGTTTCAGTTTTTAATCTAGGTTTTAGAAAGAGAGTGAGACATCTAATTACTCTCCAATATCGCGAATAAGTTTAGTTTGCTTTCCTATTTTCCTCTAACTCACAGTGTGCTGGAACGCACAGTAGGACAACAAAACCGCCTGATATTAGAGGGACCAATTTCTTCTCGACAGTCTTTACATACATACACAATTGGCTATTATAACCCTTAGAATTAGTCTTCGCATTATGATTGAGTTTCTCACACCTCTTATGTTTCGTGTGTTAATTTTTATACACGGGTGGTGAGACCTTACCTTTCATAGTGAAACTTCCATGGCAATTCTATTTACTATCAGAGTTTTTGTCAAAAATCTGATGAGAAAAAGTCACCGAAGAAAATATTCGTTTTTAGTTCTTTATTTTGTAGACGTCTGACCTAGACTTTGAACCGTGGCCTCACCTCTCACACGCCAACTCACTAACTACTAGACTATGTCCTCTAGTCGTTGTATAAAAACTAAATGTATTAAAATCAATGGTGTTGTCGAACCGGAACGCTCCGGAACGTAATTTTTTGGCAAACATTTTTGAAAATTGAAATTTATTTGCAAATGGTAGCCCAGAACATCCTCTATCCAACCGTGGTAGCCGCACAGCTGTACTCAATCTGAGAGTTGAGAAATTTTCAATTTTTGGTAAAAAATCGATTTTTTGGCAAACATTTTTGAAAATCGAAATTTATTTGCAAATGGTAGCCCAGAACTTCTTCTATACAATTGAATTTCTATGTGTATTTTTATAAACAAGGGTTTGAACCGAACGCGAACCGGAACAAAAACCAAAACGAACCGACTTATTTTTCCATACCGTGAACCGGAGTCCGGAACGCGTTCCGGAAAATGTAATGATATTCTCACCTTTTGTATTTGTTGCTTCGTCTTCAGCTTTTTCTATTGCAAAGACCTCTTTTTAAAAAACTCTCTTGCTCTAAAGTTTGGCCTTTCGCAGAAAACGTCAGCACCGTCTTTAGCATCTAGTTCTTCTCTTCCCTGTATGCGTTCCAGTGCAGCAGTACTGTATTGTATACCAGTGGCTCTCAGTTTAAATATTGCGCCCAATAATTTCTAACATTAATAATATATGGTGGCGGTTTCACTCTTCTGTTATGAAACGAACTCCGTTTTAAACTAAAAATTGTTTGTAAATATTTCATCTTAGATGCAAACTGTTCCCTCATTTAACTTCGCTATGTAAGTCAAAAAATTTTCAATCAATTCGCGGACAGCATAAGCTCTTTGTAGGCGATGTTTATGCTACAGAATTATTATTCTCTTCAGATAGTTATCAGCATGGGTTTCCAACATTCATTGGCGCTACATATTGTATTGTATTAAGGTTTGTATTGTACTAAGGTTCAATCGCGATCGGTTTCTCTCGATATCGTTGTGATTTAATTTTCATTTCCAATTGTTATAACCTACAGATGTGTGCCGATTTCGATGAAATTTTTATGAAGTTTTCTCATGTCTTCTGAAGCAGGTAATTATGATGGCCAAGATATACGACATTACTTGAGCCATCAATTTGATAAGTATTGAATACAGTTTTACTATACGCAGATATGAAGACAAAGTAGTCTAATTGGTAGTGCTGTAGGTGCTGTATTGTCGAACATCTCCAACATAAGGAAGTATAAATTAATTCTGCGATTTCAACTCAGCAGATTTCTGACAAAACCGCTGAGAGTAATTAAAAAATTGCCATTAAAATTTCTCAAAAAAAAGAAATCTGATGTTCGCATCTCAACTTTATGTCCCGCCACTCATGTACTTATTAAATTACCATACAAAACAGAGATCAGCAATGAATCGTTTTTCCCCTACTCATAAGCACTCATGCAATTTTGAGTATAAGTAAATCATTCGATTCATTGATTCATTCGTACGCGCTACAACATTGATTTATAAGTATAGGTTACAATGAGTATGAGTACAACGTTGACATCATACTCACAACATTCGAAATGTGTTTGATTTATACGCCTACACATTTTGATTAATAAATTTAGAAAAATACTTATAATACTTATAAGTGATTCGAATGATTCGAATCATTAAGCAAAATTTACAGCCTTTGTTTTTATTGCATATGCAAACAAAGAAGAAAGGAAAGACAAAAACAACAAGCAAAGCATACACATAATCTTTTTGTGAGTATATTAGTGTTCGTATGCGAGTCATACTTATTTTGTGCTTCATGTAAAGTAAAGAGTCGAAGTCAATGACATTATACGTATTGTTAAGTCACCGTGTGTCTAGTAAGTAATGTGCTGGCTTATTAGAAGTAAAGCCAGGATTCGAAAATACAAGAAGTATTTCTTCGGAAATTTCTTGTCAGTAGATTTCTGGCAAAGGCTTTGAGAGTAAATAAAATTGTCATGAAAAATTCCTCAATAATCTGTCGTTCGCCACTTATGTATATAAAATTTACATACACGACATAAGTAATGTGAGAAACTAGGTCAATAATCCGTACTGAAGGGTTATAATGACCAATTTTGCATATATGTATGTATGAATTGTTAAGTATGAATACGACGAGTACTTCCAACTTTGAGTATGAGTAGTATGAGTATGATATCAAAACAAGTATGAATGCTTATAAGTATCTGAAATTATAAGTATGACTCGAACCTACTCAATGTTTGGAATACCTATTGCTAATCTCTGATGCACAACATATGTGGTGTGAGAGACTAGGTCGTAATCCTGACTCATACCTATTATATTATACCTATTCAAGGCCTTTACTTCCTTGAAAGGAAACGTTCAAGGTTTAGAATAAAAAAAGAAACTCGAAATACAATTTTCAATCGCTATTAAGAAAGGAATTTCAATTAAAGCTAGGAAACAATTCCCTATCCAAGCCGGTGTTAATTATTTTGTTTTCGTTTCGATGGTCTTGATTTCGTTTCACAATCCATCCAAATCAGAGCAGATAGGTTGTACAATCCAGTTTGCAATTAAATTTTATTTTTGGATTTTTTTTTTTATAAATTTGAAACGATTTTTATTTAATCCTTGAAAGTAATGGATTTTATCAGAAAACTCGATGCTTTTAAAAACATACTTTCTATTAATGCAAGGATTTTTAATCCTTGTAAATAACAAATTTTATGGAAAACACGATTCTTTGAAATCAAAATGGGTGATCTAATTCCAAATCGTAAAATTGCAAACTCTAGAGTGCAGTAAAATAAATCATAAATGAAAACAAAACAAAAAAAAAAAAACGAAGCAAAATAAAAGAAATAAATATCCTTCCGGTTATGAAACGGATATGGTGGACAGTTTTTATGAAATTGTCCATATTGTTTAAGTAAATCCTCTAGCACACAACAACATACTCATGCATGAATGCATACGTTATTGTAACTACGTTTACTATGCATACCCATGTACATTAGGCTGTTCCGTCCTTGAATGGCAAAAATAGTTTTTTACGCTACGCTTTTGTAACAGCCCAACCAAAATTACGGCGTATAGCGCAACGTAATTCACTGCACAGCTTTTACGCTGTAATGGGCAACTTAGAATAAAAGCGTCAACGGTGTGGCAAGAACAATAATGTTAACTTATCATGTTAAATAAAAATCGCCAAATGAAAATAAAAAATAGAGATAAAATCGCAAAATTGGACTGAAATCATCTAACATGTCATTACTTAACAATGGCAAACTTGTTTTACAACAAACTTCACTTCTTTACGCTCTGTCGTGGCATATTTAGTTTAGGTTTCGAAATTAAGGATAGCGAAATATAATCATGAAAATATAAGTCTTCTCTCTATCGCATGGAGGGTTCTTACAGACGTATTGTGTGAACGACTGAAGCCACTCGTCTAAACACTGATTGGACCCTATCAGTGTGGCTTTACACCTTGCAAGTCCACCATCGAGCAGATCTTCACACTACGCCAAATCCTATAAAAGACAGACCAAAAACAAATCGATATATAACATATTTTTGTCGACCATAAAGCTACTTTTGATAGCCCCATAAGGGGTCGTGTTTTTGCCAGCTCCTTCAAGGTAGGAATAAACCTCTCCGAACCTTTTGATACAGTGCGAGGTTTCAGACAAGGCGACCCCTCCAACTTCATAATGAAGAGTGTTTTGCCAAAAACGGGAGTGCATTGCAATACCACTATTTTTCAAAAAAGTGTTCAGTTGCTTAAGCTGACGATATCCTCATCATAGGCCGCACCAAGCGAGATATCACTATTGCGTTTAGTGCTATTGAACGGGAGTCCAAGAAGTTGGGTGTTATCGACAAGTAAACACATACGTAATTGGTCATTAGAACCCATCCGTCACACCACTTATGTTGTGTGTATTAATTTTATATATGAGTAGCGGGACCTACAGTTTAAAGTCGAATCTAAACGACAGATTTTATGAGAAACTTTTCATGGCAATTTTATTTACTTTTAGAGTTTTTGCCAGAAATCTGCTGAGAAGAAATCGCCGAAAAATACTTTTTTTGTATTTTGTTTTGATGTCTGGCCTGGGACTCGAACCCTGACTTTTACGCCTAATAAGCTAACACACTACCTACTAGACTATGGCGACATACAAGTAAATACGTGCTGCATATTGATTCTCAGATTACGGCCCATAACTAGACTTTTGTTACAGTCAATTAATTTATTTACCTTGACTCCTTCGTTACCACAAAGAATTATGTCAGTCTGGAGATCAAGCGCAGAAGTACTCTTGCCGATATCTGCTATTATGGTCTCAATAGGCAATTGAGTATTAGAGACCTCTTTCGCAAGACAAAAATAATACTCTACAAGACGCTCATCCTAACTGTGCTTCTTTATGGCGCAGAAGCATGGACCCTATTAAGAATTGATGCAGCAGCCTTAAAATTTTCGGTCCAGTGTGAGTTGGCAATGGTTTCCGCATACAATGTATGAGTTTCCCAACACATAGACGTTGTACAGCGTAATAATATCCACTGGCTCGGCCATGTCGTTCGAATGACGGCGGGACGGATATTTGATGTAAGGATCTGCGGAAGTCGGCGTAGGGGATCAATTTGAGGAATCCCTGTATGTACAACTCGCGTAGGCCCACAAGAAACAGAGGCGTCGGGAAGAATGTGTTGCGGCAGGCCGAAATCCGCTAATCGTGTTACAAATTTACGCAGATTTTAGGAGTTCTTGCGTTAGGGAAATCGAAAAAAAATTTCAAGACACCCTAATGTACATGCACATGCCATGTATGTACATACATATGTATGTGCCCTTGACTAAACAATTATGGTTGTTGTAGCTGTTGCTTATACTGGTGCTGTTGCCTATTTCACAGTCTTTGCCACATAAACTAACTGTTTTCTCGTTTTTTTTTTGTAATGTTTTTTTTTTGTAGTAGAAATTTCCATAGAATTTTTGTATTTCCGCATAATGACCGGCCGACTGCTGCATATTTGAAATGCCTGTTAAGAGGATTTACAATTTATATGCCTCTCTTCCTGTTCCACTCTTTCTCTCTCTCTCTCTCTCTTTTTATACAAATTTTTAGCAGCATAAAATAGCATGTAAATGAAATTCTTCATGTTTAATTCACAATTGTTGTTGAATGTTAACTGAAAGCAAGCAGCCAGAGGAAGTCGCCTGGTAATTTCTATTTTTTTGTTGTTGTTGTTGTTGTCTGCATTATTATTTTTTCCTGAAATTTAATATTAATTACAGCCGAAAAACATTAGACCAGTAGAGCAGTAAAGGAATAGAAAAATCACAATGAGAAAATGCCAAACAAGGATTTCATTTCATTCTCAATAACATTGTATACGTAACTATGTATGTATGATTATCATTTGTTTAAGAAAATCCTTTTCAATTTATCATTTTGTTTATTGAAAATTCTATTTTTCGAAATTCGTTTATCATTTGTTTTTTTTATTTTTTTTTTTGTTTGTTGCTGATATGCTTTATAAAACTAATGGTAATAGAAACTCAATACAATTACAAAAGCTTAGAATGCATTATCAGTGGCCTGAAAGAATGAAATCATAAAATTTTGTTTGTGATCATCGGGAGATTGAATTTGTTTAGTGTACCAAAGCTTGAAGTTAAAGTTAGGCAATCTAAGAAGATGTATTAGCAACTTGAAGTCGCCGTAGCCTATTAGGTAGTGTGTTAGCTTATTGAACGTCATGTCATGGTTTAAACCTCAGGCTGGAAATCTCGGTCAAGTCGAAATATGCAAAAATCTCTCAGCAGTCTTCTGAAGAAATAATTTTATCGCGGTTAATTTTATGCTCGGAGGTCATCAATTAGAGAATGTTCACTCTTTTATGGTTCTTTGGATCCTATTAGACACAAGATTAAACATTAATGATCATATCACATTTGACTGTAAACAAGGCAAGGAGCATCCTTGGCTTCATAAACGTTCTGATTCATTTATTAGCAATCAGTTATTTGTATCACTTAACATACCAATTTTGGAGTATGGATCCATTATATGGGATCCTCACTATAATGTTTACAGCGAACATATTGAATCTGTGCGGAAACAATTTCTACTCTTCTGTTTGCATGGCCTGGGATGGAATTATTTCGATTTGCCTTCATACCTTAGCAGACTGGCATTGATTAAACTGCCTACCCTTAAGAGTAGTCGAACAATGCTAAATATATCCTTTGTGATTAACCTGATAAATGGTAATGGAATTTCTCCATTGACTTTAATAAATAAATAAAAACTCAAAGAGTAAATAAAATAAAATTTCTTTTAAAAAGTTCCTTGAAGAAATCTCCAGATTTCGCTAGTTTTTATCCATGAGATCTGTGTGAAGCTAGGTCATAATAAATATGTAAGTAAGCAAATGTCACAGATCTATAGCTAGTGAATAATAGTGTAAGTGATTATCCGAAAAAGCCTAGGTTTTCCAATTATTCACTTGCCCATTTCATATCTTTTTTTGAGGGCTTTAAATTCCTGAAGATATACAAATTTGGACTTTTTTTGTGCAAATAAATAAAGTACAGATGTTAAAAGGCAAAGGTATTTTGTGTGCAGAATAAAAATCAAAAAGTTTCCATCACGTAAAGTTTTCAAGAAAAGGGGCGTTTTGGCAGTTTTTGAAAAATTATAGAGCTTAGCATTCACGCGCTAGAACAATCGCTATTGTCAGAATTTGACAATTAAACTTTGCTCTTTAAAATAAGTCCAAAACCAAATTCTCCATGCAGATTTAAAAAATTAAAATCTTTCATCAGTGACCCTAAAAACTCTCAAGTAACAATTTTCAATTAAATCTAATTAATTTTTTTACACCTCGCCCGCCATATTGGATCCGCCATTTTGAATTTTTTTAAATCTGAATGAAGATCTATAATCAGAGAACCCAAAAACCCTCGAATGACAAATTTTCATGTAAATCTGATTAATTTTTAAAGACCTTCATTATGTGTTTTTTTTTCTCTCACGCACCTAGACATAAACCCACCCGCTCCCTACTTTAAGGGTACATGCAATCAATTTGGTTTTCTGCTCATTTTCTGATAATAGCGATGATTCTAGCACGTCAGTACTAAGCTTTATAATTTTTTAAAAACTGATAAAAACGCCTTTTTCTTGAAAACCTGACGTGACGGTTTTTTAAACCCAGAATCGTGTTCAGCTGACAAAATGCCTTCGGAAACTCCTGGAGCCGTTTTATTTGCAAAACCCATGCAGGACTGTGTTATTTATTTGCGTACTCAATCTGGAACATGACACGAATGTCTGGGCAGATTCTGTAAAAGTGGTCTATTGCCAGGAGATTTTAATTATCCCTCGACTAGCATCCATGAAGTGCATTCTGATGCTTTCGTTCAGCTGAAGTTCACTCGTATGGCTGCCTCTCACTCTCAGTAATGATTAGAACGAAACAGCATTAAAACGCAAGTATTCAAATAAGGCTATGCTTTCAGGGTAAGTTGTGGATAACAGTTTGGTTCTTTTTTATTTAAGTGGAATTGGGTCAATTTTACATAACAGGAAATATGTAGTATTTTCTTTTGTTCTAACGAGTGATTTTTCGCTTTATCTTTTTGGCAACACTGGCTTAAACAGCTCACGGACATTTCGTGTTTTGTTTCACTGTCAAACATATTCAGTTTGGTCTATAACTTAACCATGAATCGTCTTACAAACGAACAACGCTTGCAAATCATTGAATTTTATTATCAAAATGCGTGCTCTGTTAAAGGAGTTCATTACCCGCTTCTTCCATTTTATGGTCAGTTTAATCGACCCCCTGAAGCGGCTATTCGGGCTATTGTGAAAAATTTCGCACCAAATTTTCATTGTTGGACATTAAACCACCACCAACACGGTTACGTAGAGTGCGAACTGAAGAAAATATCGCAACTGTATCGGCCAGTGTTAATGATAACCATCAATTATCGATTTGTCGCCGTTCACGGCAATTTGGGGCTCTGTTACTCAACATCTTGGAAAATTTTGCGGAAGGAGAAGCCTTTTAAAATACAGCTGGAGCAGGAATTTAAGCCGAACAACCTACCGCAACGCAGAATTTTTGGTGAATGAGCTCTTGGAAAGTTGGCCAAAGGTCCACTTCTTCATCGAAAAATTGTGTTCATTTTTGACTCAACGGATATGTAAATAAGGAGAATTGTCGATTTTGGAGTGAAGATCAGCCAGAAACATTGTAAAAGCTACCAATGCATCCAGAAAAAACACAGTTTGGTGCGGTTTATGGAGAGGTGGCATCATTGGACCGTACTTCTTCAAGGATGCTGCGAGTCATAACGCAACTGTGAATGGTGAGCACTACTGTGAGACGATATCCAAATTTTTTTTGCCCACAAGGCAAGAGCTTGACTTGCATGATATGTGGTTTCAACGAGACGTTGGCACAAGCTACACAGCACGCGTAACAATGGCTTATTGAGAGGCAAGTTTGGTGAACATTTTATTTCACGTTCGGGACCGGTCAATTGGCCGCCTAGAGCGTGCGATTTAACGCCTTTAGACTATTTTTTGTAAGACTATGTTAAAGCTCATGCCTATACAGACAAGCCCGCTTCAATTGATGCATTGGAAGACAACATTGAAGCATTTATTCGTGAGGTACCGGCTGAAATGATGGAAAGAGTATGCCAAAATTGGACTAAACAGATGGACCATTTGAAGTGCAATCGCAATCAATATTTGCAGGAAATAAAGATTAGATTAGATTCAAATAAAGATTTCGTGCATTTTTCTGAATTTTATGTGGTTTTTTTTAAAAGTTTTCCTATACCTCTTAAAAAATCACCTATTATTTTATACGATGTAAATATAAAATTAATATAAAATTCGTACAGACCGCATAAGTGGTGTGAGAAGCTAGGTCGTAATCCAGACTGAAGGATTGTAGAGACCAATTATCTATGTTGCATAGAATTTGAATTTAAAATATTATGGGTGATGATTTCATACCTTTAAAGTCCGCTTATCGCTTGGTATATGCAAGTGTATTTTGT